>CM041013.1:14007412-14696595 GCA_022984855.1 Dimocarpus longan
GAATATTTGCAGCAACACCTTCAGAGTAAATGGGAGGCATATACAAAGAAAAAATGCACTTGGGCTGACGATGACATCTGCGTACGATACGCAAAGGGGGAGGTGGGGGCAGTTCAAACGCAGCAAGGGATGTAGCCTATCGTCCCTGGGCAGGACTTACTACGGTATCATGCTTGGACTAGTTGAAACCTTTTTGTCATTATGTCTTTGATGTCATATACTGCGACTTACTTGTGGTTCCCCATATACTTGTGCTGTGCCTAGCTATACATCCCACTAAATCACAGGGGTTCACATTGGGTCCTCGCAAAAGCAAACTTTAATGACCGATCCATAACTCTGTATGACTCGATGAGCACCATACGCAATTACGCTAGGTTTTTGCAACCCCTCGCAACACTATTGCCATTGCTCCTTCAAAAGACCGATCACTATGCACAACATCCAGACATGATATACTTATGGTATAGGCAGGAGGGATGGACACTACATCATTACAGGGACACACCACAATAAGGACCACTGTAATGCATTGTTAGACGGTTGAGAAGTTTCTGGTTTTCCAATGAAGTGTATGTTATTTGCTAATTGCTGTCTTATCTTCTGTTATGTAGTAGCGGTGATTGTGGGATGTTTGTAATAAAGTTGGTGGAACGCTTGGCGAACAGTATGCCGGTGGACTCATTCAACCAGACAGACATATCCTATTTTCGGGAGGAGCTAGCGGTGAACCTTTGGAAATGGTCCAGTCAATTTTTGGGGGGTAAAATGAAACTGGTTCCGATGCCTCTGTAAATATTATACATCTTTCATATTATTATGTTTTTGCATTCAGACGTATTCACCGTTGCTGTTCCATCTTTGCGGGCTGTTGACCAGGTGACTGAATCCCTGACGTACGTCATGCCACCGCTGCTGCAACTGAAGCAGATAAAAGTTGCATCATTTACAAGAGTTGTCCCAGTTGCAGGTTGGTTTTCTTGTTCATTTTTAAAACATTTTTTTTATATGTTTATTGCTCCTCTTATTGGTGTATTCAGCTTTATAGGGGGGAAACTCTTGAATAGGTTTTCAACAACCACAAGCTCCAAGACCTGCTACTGGAAAGCCACCAATGCCAGATCCTGTTCCACAAATGGATAGACCTCCTCAACCCACTCATCCGCAAAAGCGCAAAGTTCCATCACTTGAAAAACATCTTGTGGATCAACTTAGCAAAGAGGAACATGATTCACTGAATGCAAAGCTTAAAGATGCAACTGAAGGAGGAAAAAAGGCACATTCTGTGCAGTACAGGTATTCTCAGTTTAAAGCATGCATTATTGTTTATGCATAGGTCTTTAGTGATAGAAGTCTGAATTTACTGCATCCCTCATTAATTCTGCGAATTATACAATTGTTTGTGGCTGGCACTTCATCTTATCTCAGTGTAGCATAGCTATTTCCCGCCTCTACCAAAGGCAATCTTTTCCCAATTTATTTATGCTAAGTGTTGATTTTTACAATTACATAAATGTTACCAGGTATTACATGATATATTTTGGATATCACCAGATTAATTTTATCATTGCTTATTAATTCTTTGTTTTGAGAGAATGGAAATCAAAAAATTTGACCTCATTGTTCAAATTATGTTGTTCAGTATATCTTGATTTTTTATTATGTTTTCTGTTTATGGGCTGTTGACCAACTGGAGAAAATTGTATTGTTTATTGTTGCTTATTGCTTATTGTTGAAAGGAATCTCCTTATATCATTATGCTTTTAATTTTTGGTATGCTTTGTTTATGGGGACATTATTTAAATGTGTTGGCTTGTCCATTTGCAGGAGAAAAAAATGGAACTGTATCAGACAATTGTCAAAATGCTGGGTGACAGTGTGGATGGTGCTCTTCAGCTATGTAGTTAACAATGAATAATTAGCTTGAGGTCTTCCGAAAACTTCTACCATAGTCCAGTTTGTTTCCACCTTCGTAGGAACATGTTGATGGCATCCAAACACGGCTTGACGAACTACTGAAAAGAATTCCTATGTCCTATATATTGAAACCTTACCACCAACGTCCAATGAAGTGTATAGTAAACCAAATAACATTTTGTTAACCAACTATTGGTGAACTTGTGGATGACTTGGCATGAGATTTACTGTATATGTGACTTGTGTTTTATTATTAATAAAGCTTCAAATTTTGACAGTAATGTTGGATTTCTCGTGGTAGATAGTGAGTTATGCTTGTATGTCATGATTTTATGTTTATTTATTGTCGGTTGTTTGTTGTTTTATTTTTTCATTTTTCAATTTTGGGGACAGTATTGTGTTGCGTCTGCTGGTGTTCATTTATTGTGGCACATTAATTTTTTGTTGGTTTGTTGTTTTGGAGTTGCCCAATGGTGCTATGTTTGCTATAGCATAATGGTAAGTTCGTTACCAAGAATGCTATGGCCTGTGAGAATAACAGGGCTATGGTTGGTTTGGATAAATTCAATACCAAGAATACTTCATTGACAACTGGGAAGGAAGTTGCAGGTCATCGTATTAGAGTTAAGAAGTTTCCTGTCACGCATGTTGCTCCATCCATATAATATAAGCAGTCATTCTTCAAATATATTATGTGCCCAACATAGATGTTGTATGGAGAACCTCATTGTTCGTGTTTATTTATCATATATTCCAATTAGATCATAAACGAAAATCACTTCTAAGCTTGGACGACAGCAACAGAATTCACTCATGCAACTGGAGTGTTAAAATTACAATGTCTCACAATTTCCTGAAATTGGATTTGTGATTTGGTTATCAGAGGCCAAAAACTAATTTAATAAATTGTTGAATGTATTTTTAAGAAGCCACAAAATATAACAGAAATATATAATCAAATAACGCAAGGCACCCCATGGAAGTTGAGTTCACAAAAATATAAATTGTTCCCCGTCCATATTATATTATTATGGAAGCTGTTAACGGGAAACCGTTTCCCCAAGCGCCAAACGATTTCTATGCAGCAGGTGTCCTAACTGGAATTGGTGTCCTACACTTTTGTCTATTGTGTCCGAAGCCACCACATCTACTGCACTTGGTTTGCTGCTTACCTTCACCTTTAGAAAGTTTTCTTTTTGTAGCAGGTTGTCCACGAGGCTTACGACCTTCAGGTGGTAGGACAACAGGAACATCAAGAAGTTCTGGCCAAATCCACTCATCTTCAGGGCCAACGGGATGGATGGAAGCTGCATACGCTGCTGCTAGTGCTTTCGTGCTGTAATAGGGCGCACAGTAGTCGTAACAAGATAGATAGCGACTAATACACACTGCTAATGCATGTACACATGGTAGTTGGTCCAGCTGAAATTTTTTGCAATCACATGTTCTAGTTTCTAGGTTCACAACCGGGTTCAAAAGTTCATCGATGACAAGGTACTTATGTACGTTAACGGCACGCACTGGATAAGAAGAAGTTTTATTCATCCTCTGTCTCAACTTGGCTTCAACCCATGTTGTCATCGGTGTTGTCATTTTTGCAGCTTCCTCCCGCCTTTCCCAGAACCATCTTTGAAGTACCCCACGTATATGCTCTATTAACTTCATTATTGGTAGCTCTCGTGCCTCCTTCAAAATGGCATTCAAACACTCGGCAATGTTTGTTGTCATGATGGAATATCTTCTACCCGGAAACTGACTTCTAGCCCATTTTGTAGGTTCCGCAAGAATCAAATACTCAGCTGCCTTAATATTAACACCAGCGATTTGGGACATGACTTCATTGAACAATGAAACCCGGTATGCTTTCGCAGCCTTGTAAAACAACTTATGCAGAAAACTAGGACATTTACAATTGGCTTTCATATTTTGCCCTAGGTGATACATACATATTCCATGCAAAGCCCTTGGAAATGAATGTGCAATAGCCGTTGCTATACTTGTGTTTCGGTCAGAAATAAACACTACATCATCAACTTCTCCAATACACCCATGCAACTTGCCCATAAACCAAATCCATGCATCATCATTTTCTGAATCTCCAATGCCAAAAGCTAATGGGTACACTTGGTTATTTCCATCCATGCAGGTCGCAATAAATAGGGTACCTTTATATTTGCATTTCAGAAAAGTTCCGTCCACAGCTATAACGGGCCGAATGCAAGATCTAAATCCAGCAATACAACCTCCTACTGCCATGAAAAAGTACTTGAATCGATTAGAAACATCACATTCAACTTGAGTAATAGTCCCCGGATTTTTCATTTCCAACATGGCACAATACAACGGAAGCACACTATAGGACTGTTCGGGTGATCCTCTAGCTAGCGTCATAGCAACCTCTCTAGCCCTACATGCTTTATCATAAGTACAAGTCATCCCATACCTTTTCTTCATGTCCTGAACTATGTCATTTGGTCGATAACTCTGAGAAGCACCCTCATACTTCCATTTAATACAATGACCAATCAATTTACTTGTTGCTTGCGGACGGTGAAAAATGAGCGAATCAAGAGAACATGTATGCTCTGGGATGTACTTCGTCATGCGAAAAGCTTCTGAGCCCACAAGTTTCGTTGCACGCAGCCACCACTTGCAACCTTTCTGCACACAAGCCAAAACCAATAAGTCTTTGGTGGACTTCTTCACTCTTAGGTTGAATTGTCTAGCAACAGCTAACATTCTTATCTTCAGTTGTAGCTCATCCTTAGTAGAGCATATATCACCAGCTCGAACATCTTTCACAATGTTGAACACACTGTCAATATGTCCACCATTTGTCCCCACAGGAATCAAAGATGTTGTTGGAGGTTGACAATCTTGTTCGTCTGTTTCTGATTTCAACTTATTCCACTTCAATCCGTCGTCCATGGGAAGGACTAATGCTTCTTTAGGACCTGCAGGAGATGTACATACATCTACAGCTTCGAAACCACAATGATCAAATATGTCTTCTGCATAATTTTTAAACCCCAGCACATCTTCTTCGGTTATTGTGCTTTCCAGCCGAACCGGACTTTGTCTACCTAAATATTTATTTACACCAACTTTCAATCCATTATTTGTTGCACGTTCTTCCTCACCAACTAACAAGCCTTCTGTCCCCTCACACTTACGTTCCACTGTAATGCATAAAGGATTCCTCGTTGATACATCACTTACTTCGGCAATAAAGAACTCAACATCACAATCATTCATCACTTCCATTGGTGGGTTGGGATCACACGTTTTACATTTGAACATCATCGTAACTGCAAATTCAGCAGGATTAATATCAAGTGCACGCACCACAGCAAAATGTAATTCTTCATAAGATGCATTCTTCACTAATAAAATTCCTTTCGTCTTGCCACCTTCGTACAACACATTTCCTCCACTATTCATCATCCACGCACCATCATATCGAAGTGGGATTCGAATTTTATCCATATCATTCAACCTGTCAAATAAAGTCAGTCTTATCAGTACATATCAAAACATTGCTTCCTTCAACTTTGTGACAAACAAACAAACACTTATACTCCACAATCAATCTAATACGACAATGTATCAGTTCATTTTTGTTTTTCCATATGTATAGCATATATTTCAACGATAACAATCACTATCCAGTTACCATAGCCACCAAACCTTGAATAAACAACATCAATCAACAAGTACATGAATATGTACATCGAAACCAAAAAATATATCACATCAATTACATTCATAAATGTAATAAAAGACAAACTCTAACTTTTCGGCATTCTAAATTCATGATTGGGACCTAGGTTGGGATCAAAACCTATAGGTTGTGATCCTAACCTATAGGTTGTGATCACATCCTATAGGTTGTGATCACAACCTATAGGTTGGGATCACAACCTATAGGTTGGGATCACAACCTATAGGTTGGGATCGGTTGGGAATACATAACTTGTAGTCAGGAATCACAACAATTCGACAATCCACTATTCTCAACATACAGGTTGTGAATCACAACCTAAAGGTTGGGACTAACCTAGGTTCAACATGCCTATTTGAAATCTTAACCTTACGGACGAGACTCTCAACGATGTATTAAACTCAACATTTTGAATTACAACAAAATCCCAGCCTCACGGTTAGGAATCCCAATTCACGTTTGGATAATCTACCTCAGCGTTGGGATTCTCAGCCTCAAGGTTGGGAAGTGCAACCTTTAGGTAAGAATCCCAACTTTGGTTGAATATCAGTGTTGGGATTCCCAACCTGCAACATGGGATACTCAACTTGATGGCAACCCAAGCATAGCAATCCCAACCTCTCGTTCAGATTCGCAACTCCAAGGTATGACATTCCCAACTTTTAGTTGAGATTCTCAACTCTAAGGTATGATATTCCCAACTTGAAGGTTTGGAATCTCAATTTCAGGTTCAGCTTCCTATTTAACAAGTTTGGAATGCCAACCTCAAAGTCCAGATTCCTGACCTAAAAGATTCGTACCCTTTACATAAACCCTTCACCCCAAAACTCTTCTCACCCTAAGTTACAAACCCGTAACAATCAAATTTCATATTCACATTCCCTAAACCAACAATCTCACTCTCATATTCTCAGCATACCCACACACACACACAACCATTTTCACCGAATAGTCGAAAACCCATTTTCATTACCCTATTCTCCGTTCATATCACCATTTTCATCTACCCAATCCAACCATAACCAGTCCCCCGCAGAGAAGCAAACCACCCGCAGAGAAGCAAACCAGCAGCAGAGAAGCAAAGTTCTTCGACAGTCCAAAAATTCACGCTCCTTGCCTTCTTAAGCAACGGAAGACAGACGGATTGGTGGCCGCGGGATATGAGAACAGAGTAGCATACACATTTCGCATAAGAGCTTACCAAGTTAGTAGACGTGTTGCCCGTCGGAAGTGACAGAATGTAAGGTCGATCAGTGGGAGGAGACTGCAGCACAACTAAAAGGCAGGAGAGGCTGGTTGGCGGGAGAAGTTGACCACTGCAGCACAACTGAAAGGCAGGAGAGGCTGGTTGGCGGGAGAGGTTAGAGGGGCAGAACAAAAACTGCGGCACAGCCCAAGTCAATATATCATTGAAAAGGAAAGGGATCATTAAGGGCATTCTTGTCCATTCAGGCTCTTTTTTGTACGTACAAAAACTAAAAGGTTAGTTTTCCAAACAGCTGCTGAAAGGAGTCATTTTGTCCATTTTCTCTCTAAAGTAATCAAATACGTGACTTTATGATGAGAATGGTAGTCAAATTTGGACCCAATAAGGGAGAGGAGGCAGTGGTCAAATGTCCTAAAGATCGTGGTAAACGACAGGTGGCCTACTATTGGGTTGCTGGCCCATGCAATAATTGTCAGAAAAATTAAAGTAAATTATAATATTATAATATAAAATAATGAGACATTGATGAGATTGATAATAAGGAGAGGAGAGGAAAGACAGTGGTCGCGTCCTAAAGATGGCGGTAAACCATAGGCGGGCTATACTGGGTTGTTTAATTTACTCTAGGCTACCCTTGTGATAACAGTGAGAAGACATTCGTGACATGATTGTCTTCTGACTCTCTGAACCTCTGCCAATATTAGTTGTATTTTTTCTGGTGTCCTTGGTTTTTAGGCCGTTTGTGAATGAGTTTAACTTATCCAAAAAAATATAAATAAAAATAGTCAGAAGACATTCATGACATTGGTAGAAGTGGAAACAAATATAAGCTGTTTCATATACTTTTATGTTACATAATGGATGATGGTACATATTTAATATTTTTATATAATTTTTTATTTAATTTGATGTGATAATTAAAATATTAAAAAAATTAAAGTTCAAGATTAAATATTAAAAATTCTAATTTTTTAATAAACCAATTATTACATAAAATTAAATAGAAAAATTAGATAAAAATATTAAATACCTACCATTCTTTTGTGATTTACCCTACGCTGCCCATATAATATATATTTGGGTTGCACAATTCAATCTAGGCTATCTCATTTTATTATTTTAATCTAAATTAATTTTTAATTATTTAGAATTTAATGTTGTATATTTTTTTTAGAATAAAGGATTTCTATTAAACCACAAAGACCACCAGAAAGGTGGAGGCAAAATACATCAAAAATTGCCAGATTTTGCAGCCAAAAGGGAAGGCAGTAAGCCATACAGTAGATGTGTTGAAACTAAGAGCCCAATTTGCTATACAATGAGCAGTTTGGTTACAATGCCAATGAGCAAAAGTAAGAGGGCCAATGTCATGTAAGGAAAAATAAAATTTGATGTCCTGAGCAACATTGGCAATGTATTGCCTAGTGTTATCCACATCATTGCAAAGATTAATAACCTGCAAAGCATCATATTAAAAAGAAGACACTAATTTGATATAGCAAACGACAGACTCTTGCGGATAGCATTGCTGCTGCTATAACAGCATTTGAGTAACGTCGAAAGACAGACTCCGTTTCTCTAACAGTAGAGGTCTGATAGTGGGGTGCATTTTAAGTAATAATGAAAATATTTAGGATTAATTTAAAAATTATTGTTATAAAATGGGATGAATTTAAAGAACATCTTTCATGTAATGCATAGATAGTATTAGTCACTATCAGATAAAAAATTTAAGTCAGTAAAAAAAAATCTAATCATAGTATTTGATATTTAAATATAAAAATTTAAATTAACATAAAATTATTTAATTATAATATTTAAAATTTAAAATTATATAAGTAAAATATATTTTAGGGTTGCGATAATAGTCAGAAAATCGCCGGTAGAATATAATATGATGTGATAATATAAAATAATTAGACATTGATGACATTGGTAGGAGTAGGACCAATATGATATTTTAAAAAATTAAAAAAATATATTATCTTGTCGTTTTCTGACTCTAAAGGATCCAATTATTCCCTATTCGTGCATGCTTTGCTAAATACGAGTCCAAAGCTATCCTTATGGAAATCATTTGTGTTAAAACAATTGAAAGTGCTCATTCATTTCTTCCCAGTGGGAGCATAGGGACTAATAAATTAATACCACAAAAATCATCAATTCGTAGAAGTGACCGTAAAACTATTCCTCGTCGTCGATTTGAGATAGAAGGGGAAGCTTTTATGGTTGCTTCACATGATAGTGATGAGCCAAAGAATGTGAATGAGGCTCTCAACTCATCTGCTAAAGAGTTTTGGATTAAAGCTATGGAAGAAGAGATGGAGTCAATGAAAAACAATCACGTCTGGGACTTGGTTGAATTACCACCTGATCGGAAAGCCATTGAAAATAAATGGGTTCTCTGAATCAAGCGTAAGGTAGACGGCTCGATAGAAAGATATAAGGCAATATTAATAGCAAAATGATATACTCAACAGGAGGGTATAGATTATGAAGAAACCTTCTCACCTGTGGTAAGGTTTGCTTCAATTCGCCTTATATTAGTTATTGTCGCACACATGGATTTAAAATTGTATCAGATGGATGTAAAGACAGTTTTTCTCAATAGAGAACTGGAGAAAGAAATTTACATGGAATAGCCAATGAATTTCATTTCAAAAGGTCAAGAGCAAAAGGTTTGTAGGCTCAAGAAATTTATTTATGGTTTGAAACAATCCTTCAGACAATAGTACATTCGTTTTTATGAGGTATTAATGTCCTATGAATTTCAGATGATTGAAGAAGACCATTGTATGTATATCAAATGGGTAAAAGATAAATTCATAATTTTATCTTTATATGTGGATTGTAACGTCCCAAAATTTTTTAGGATTTTTTTTATATATATATTGTGAATTTTATTTTAAGTGGGATTAAAATAAAATTCAATGAGTGGCATAACGATAATAAAGTAGTTAGTTTTGGGGCTAAAATGGAATAAGAAATGAAAGAAAATATCAAGTTATGAATAATTATTGTCTGAGGGGTTTAAATAAGAATTTTAAAAAGTTTAGGAGTCGATTAAGCATTTTAAATTTTTGAGGGACCAAATTGTAATTTGACATAATAAAATTATATAAAAAGAGGAGAATAGTAACCGTCACTATTCATTATCTTCTCTCTTCCGCCCGATTCACGCCTGTTACCAGATTTTTCATTTTTTTTTATTTTATTTTTCTATTTTCTTTATTTTTTTTAGTTTAATCACCATTTTTAACCCATTTTCTAGCCAAAACACCTAGATCTAACCTCATTCAAGTTATTGGGTGTTTAAATCTAGATTTGAGAAATTGACAGTAAAGGGGCAATTCGGGTAAGTCAAGTTTTTTGTCCGTTTGAGAGCTCAAATTGTGTAGAAATTCATGTAGAAGCATGCTAGAATATTTAGGAAGCATCAATAACATTATCTGATAGCTTAATCTCCTCTCAAGCATGATTTTCTTTAATTTTTCAAACCCCAGGCAGAGAAATACGCGATTCTGATCCCAAAAATTTCAATTAAAGATTGTAGGGATCATTTGGGAGCTGATAGAGGCCAGTGGAAGCCCAAAGGTTGGTGTACTCATATTTTTAAAAACTTTGCTTATTAATTTCGAATTTTAATATATATTTATTATTGTGATAGTTGATTTAATTGTTTGTCTGAGATATTAAATTGTTTTGGGTATTAATTATATGTTATTTGATGAAATTATTAGAAGAAAAATGATTTCGAAACAATTTACGAAATTAAAATCCTCTATAGTTGAAATTGATGTATAAAATATTATAGGGGCATTTCCGTCATTCCGCTTTTCTTGATGTGTTAATTATGAGATATGTTGGTAGTATGTTTGATGAAATTAAGATTTGGAATGAAAATTTTGAGAATATCCTATTGTGGGATCGTCCAAAAATACGAGAAAAGAAATAATAATTTTATTAAGATGTGATAACGAAATTAGGGACGAAATGGTCATCTGAAATGACCACGAGTGGTACCCCGAAGAATCTAGAATAATAGATTTAAATATGAAATAAAAAGTTTATGCGATTAAAGTTTTGTTAAAAATTTAAATATTTTGTAGTTTTGAAAAATTTAAAGGGCCCTAGTAAAACTAGTCACCGGTAGGTGGGGATTGGTAGTTGGCTAGCCAATAGGGTAATTATTAGCAGTACTGCACCGTTACGATTGATCACAGACGTTGTATGATGGACCTTGAGAGGCACCGAGTGTCCGGTCCTGAAACGGAAACAGATTGTGATATGTGACCCGGTGGATACTCACCGAGCGGTCGATGCCGGGGTCACTGTTTATTCTGACGGGTAGCCACCGAGTGGCTGATGCCAGGAGACCCGTTGCCGATCCATGGTATCGTGATAGACTTTACGAAGGGCTCTAATAAATTGAATAAAGAAAATCTTGTAAATTTATTTGATAATGGAGTTTGTAAGAATTAGATTGTAATTGTGCTTGCAATAAAAATGTATTGGAAAGTCACAGAATTATGATTTATTTTGTGAAATTGGGTATCTTGTGTTTTATTGATAAATAAATTATGATCGTGCATATTGTTTTAATTTATGCTAGTATTTTGAAAATAAATATGATTTCAATATTATATGAGTACACCCACTAAGTCGAAAGACTTAGCGCGTTGGATTTACCGCGCGCAGGTAGTTGAATAGAGCTCGAAGTAAAGACAAAGACAAAATAGCTGTAGCTTCCCTCAAGTCACATCCGCCCTCTTCATTTTGGTAATCATCATTTTTGTATTATAGGAATATCATATTTTGGCCACAATCATGTTGTGTGCATTTTGTTGGTACTGTAAATATTGTATACAAAATTTGTATTTAAAGTTTATCACTTGTAATAACTTCTGTAAATTATCCGCTGAAGAAGGTTTTATATTGTGCTAATTTTGTAAAACGTTTGAATGTTAAAGAAATATTTATTATAAATGATTGTGTGTTGAAGTGGATTGGAAACGGACGAGAGGTCCGAAACTGGAAGTTGAGAAAATGAATTGGTTTAGAAGTGTATTTTCTCTACAGGTTTAAATTTTTGGATTTCCAGAAAAATAGAGGAAACTCTGCCGAAATTTTATTAAAATATAATCAATGTTTTTTTGAAAATGTAATTTTTATAAAAGAAATTTTTGAAATAGGAAAAAGAGTAACATCCCACGCATCGATCCTCGTACGGACGGGAGTATTGGGGTAAGGGTGTTACATGGATGATATTTTATTGGCCGAAAATAATAAGGATTTTATAATAATCATAAAGGAATGATTATCTTCAACTTTCGAAATGAAAGATATGGGAGAAGCTACCTATATTTTAGGAGTTAAGATCAAAAGAGATCGTTCAAAGAGAATCATGGCTTTATCACAAGAGCCTTATATTAAAAAGATCCTCGAACGATTCCATATGGTAGATTGTAAGCCTATAGATACTCCTATCTCAAAGGGACAAACTCTCAGTCTTGAAATGTGCCCTAAGACTCCACAAGAGCGTGAAAGAATGCAAAGAGTTCCTTACTCCAGTGCTATTGGAAGTCTCATGTAGGCTATGATGTGTACAAGACCTGATATCTGCTATGCAATTGGACTGGTTAGTAGATATTAATCAATCAAATCCTAGTCAGAAACATTGGATCGCCGTGAAAAGAATATTACCATATCTCAAAGGAAAGATTACTCCCTTTGCTACCAAGGTGGTAATTTGCGTTTGGTTGGTTTTACAGACGCAGATTGGGAAGGTGATTTGGATGAGCGAAAATCTACTTCAGGTTATACATTTTTACTTAGCCAATGAGCTATCTTTTAGAGTAGCAAGAAACAGTCATGTATTGCGTTGTCCACTATGGAAACTGAATTTATAGCATGTTCAGCAACAGTTCAAGAAGTAGTATGACTTAAGAGATTTTTAGGAGATCTGATTTTAGAAGTTAATACGGAGAAGCTGGTTACAATTTACTGTGATAGTCAGACAGGTATTGCTTATACTAAAGATGCGAAATATCACAGTAAATCAAAACATATAGAGATTAAATATAATTTTGTTAGAGATATAGTGACAAAAAGAAATGTAATAATCAAATATATATCTATGTATGAGATGGTTGCTGACCCGCTTACAAAAGCTATGACGAGAGATGTTTTCAAGTCACATGCTAGGTGTTTAGGTTTGCGTAGATTATAATGTTGTAATTGTCACTTTGAACTATATTCATTTATGAATAAATACATTAAATTTATTACGTAATACTAGCACATATCTATTTCACTCAAATTATATAAAGTATGTCATCAGGTTGGAAACTGGTATTCTTACACGTACAGTCATCTCGATTGCTAAGATGACAAGTCAAGATGAGACACATATATTTTTAGAGAATAAATTGGTGATTATTCTCTCAATGATTTAGAATATATGAAATGTCGCCTTGGCAATAGTTAAGATGAGGTTTTACACTAAACATTGATAATAGAACCACTCGTAATGTATTCCCACCATCATGAAAGCCTGATTAAGCCAGATATGAGTTTCTTAATAAGAGGCGCTTAGAAAGCGATATTTTGAAACTCATGTTAGACCTTAGAAGAACGTCTGAACTGAAATCTGTACAGTGAATAATCTAAATATAATCGACATACGCGTCTCTATTGAGGGGCAAGATTCACTGTAACATGCGTTTCATACCGCGTGTGCTTATTATGACCGACATGAAAAATGAGTGAATTTATCCCTAATTCTTCATTATGTAAGTTTCATTGAAGTTTATAAAACTTTTACCTATGTCCTCAATGACTATTTACTTTATCTCAAAGTAACGAAGTGATGCTTGTATCATTAGTGTGTTTTCTATGGTTATGATAATGCGGCCTATGAGACATTTCTATGATGTCAGTCATTTTTGTTGACCAAGAGATAAAAATGAGATAGGAAGATTTAATGAATTTTATTTTTCATATATTTACATGTCGATAAATTGTGATTTGGAATCACAATTATAATTATATGAAATATTAAATGATCAAGCATGTTATATTAAAGGGATTGACATGCTTGAACAAATAAAATTCCATTAAATCTAGGACATAATAATGAACAATTGATAATCTCTTGTATAGAAATACAATTGAGATTTAAACAGTAAGTCCTATTATAAATTTCGTTATTCATAGGTCACACAATGTATTTACTTGTATGAATGCCCGTACTTTTTATTATAAATGAGTCACCAGTGTTTTCTCTATTAGTTTTGTTTGGCCCATCTTGTGTGAGTGGGAGATGTTGGGTTATATGAGCCTGGGTCGGGTTCACCCAAGATGACCCAAAGACCTAAACCCGGATCCTACATATGGTTGGATCAGATTATTTAACTGTCATTGGTAGTTTTATAGAAGTTTTTATTTGGTGGTTTTATAACTGTACATGGCAGTTATATACTGATATAAATAAATTGATAGGCATCAGAGTGTGTGTGTGTGTGAGATATACAAGCATGCAGAAGAAACTAAAAGCAGTGAACAAAACAAAGACCAATGAGAAAAAAGGGGCAAGGTATTTCACATTGTGAATTGAGTTTTCTTTCCATATTTTGTGATTGAATTCCAACCTAGTTGAACAATACGGAATCCTGATCAAACTTTGCAGAAGGACGAGTGTGCCTTTCAATTTTTTTCATTGTTTTTCATGCTTTAAATGTAACATATATACTGTTATTTTATGATTATCGATCAACAAAATACGAGTCCAAAGCTGTCTTTATGGAAATCATTTGTGTTTTGTTTTTTTTCAAGAAAGTGGTCTCCTCGTTTTTAGACTTTTATGGTGGTCATCGTCGTCAACTTCCACTTAAGTTTAACCTTGATTACTTTTCTGTGATGCTAAATGCAATTAAAATGTTAATATGTGAAGTAGAATGGAAAGGAACATATATATGTTCTTATTTCGATTTGCACAAAAAAGTCTTAAAGTTGGACTTTTCATCAAATTGCCATTTGTTTCAGGATCTGGTCCTATAAAATTTCATCGAGTTCTGGTGTGACGAATGCATACTAGTGCCATGCCAGTGCCTTTGCCAATTGAAAAATGCATGCCAGAGCCAGTTGAGTACTTTCTTTGTGAGTCTTATTTGGGGTGTATTAGGATTTTGAGTCTTCTGCATCATTATGTATGCATAATTTGTGAGCAAGCGATTATTGTGTTTCAACCATTAAAGTTAAAAATACATGGTATTTTGCAGAGCTGAAATAGGAGATTCTGCTACTTCCATTACATTCTGCTACTAAAATATTTCACTTTTATATAATGCTAAGAAAAGTAATATTAAAATTCTCAAATGATAACTATATAAATCAAGAACCTTGATAACACCTTTTACACATGACAACTCTTTGATTCGTCGTAAGATTATTTAATAATTATTTTTATAAATAGATTAAATTTAAATTTATTTTATTAATTAATTGATTTGTTTATCTAAGTGTGTAATGATTCAAGTTGCATTATTTAAACCTTCATTCAATTTGAGTAGTCAACGTTATAACATATATGTTAAAAGAAGAATTACCTTATTTGATTCGATAAAATACAACTCAAAAATAAGTCTAATTAAGTTGTTTCTAGACAATCCAATAGATTTGTTTTATTTTATAAAACCAAAACAAACTACTGAAATGGGTTTTGATTTGGCCGGATTGATTAAGGGAATGTTTATATAGGCTCCGGTTTGGTTTGACAGCTTCATGTTAGCTGTCTCTCCAATTTTTTCCACGCGTATCAGCTTCCTCCATAATCTAAATATTAATTAAATAATATAATTTTACTAAACCAACCATCCCTTTGATTCCCTAAATGCATCTGTAAAGATAAATTGATGTTATAAAAGCCATAAGCTAATATATTAAAAATACAATTATTTAAACAATATATAAAACAACAATTTAACACTATTAAATCTGAGTAATGATATCAAATTCACCATCTATTATGACCTAATGGCAACAAAATACCTTTTGACCTTGACATGTTGCAGGTTTTAATAGTTAGTTTCGTGATAGTTTAGATTTGAATCACTGATTTAATATGATTTTAGGTTCGAATCTATCTAATATGAATAATACCTACAACAAGCATTCCCCAGTCTCCCCATATAAATTAGCTTTTTTTATTTGAAATAGAGACCATATAAATTAGTTAATGGCAGAAAATAATATTTAATTTTGCGATAAGGAAGGTGATAAAATTTGGGGACAATAAAGCAGAGGAAAGGCAGTGGTCATCGTCACGTTATCATCATCCAATTGAATTAAATTTTGAATTCATTATGTAGAATGGACTCCAGCTGCACATTTTTGTTTTCACTTTTCTCAATTTCCTCTCTTTTCTTGTGCAGAGTCCTCGTTAACTTCGTCAACTTTCTCATTTTAATGATAGAAGCGCCGGGATCCATTGGTCTCACATGTTTTATCTGGTAATAAATTTTTTATTGAATTATATTGAAAGTAGTAAGTAGCCTTTATCACAACAGAGTTTATATAATTGATCCTTAAAAAAAAAAAAAAGAAGTTTATATAATTGATGAAGATGACTTTGAAGATGCTGTTGATATAATTTTCATATCCAACATTTTCAATTTTTAATTTAATTTAATTTATATTTAATAATTTTAAATTTAAAAACAAAATTAAAAAATATCTCCAATATCCACCTTTCATATGGATAGTAAAAATATATTTTTAATATTTAATACACAACTTTATTTAATTTATGGATAAAATGATCATTTGATCAAAACTGTTGATCAATTATAAAAGTTGACAGAAGTTAAATGACGATGTGAAAGTTTAGTGTACTAAAAGGATAAATATATTTTTATTTAGTTCTAAATATGTTTTGTGTGCATGTTATGCAGTCCATTCACTATTCAAACCTCAACTATGTTGCTCCCGTGGTTATTAATTTAATTTTATTGATCTTTTTAGATCTAGAGATGTACTGCGCATAACGCTTCTCATCTTGCGTGAGAAGTTAACAAGTATAGATTTACTTTTAAAATGTATTTGTATAAAATTATATATATATATATCCTTATCTTTAAAAGTATAATCATATTATTCACTTGTTTTTCAAAATGGAAATAAGTTAAATATTTTTCCAAATTAACTTTTATTTGGTTAATTATATGTCGTTATTTTTTTACAATAAGAGTAATATATATTTTTTCTGATAATAAGTATATATCAATTCTAACTATAATTCATTAAAAAAAAATACCACACACACAAATAGACATTATAGTTATTCAACATTCAACAAGATTAATAATTAAGATAATAATTCTTTTAGCAATCTATGTACCGATAGCCTATTAATTTTGTACATACGAACTTAAAAAATAATGATGATTATTAGGTGATAATATAAAATTCCTTTTAAAAAAAAAATTCATATCATCCATTTTGAAAATATAATTGAACACCTTGAAAATATAATTAAGCATAGAAAGATCCAAAATGTGGTGTCATATATCTAATGGTATGGGTGCCTTCTAAAACATAAGGGCCTGAATTGATTTTTTTTTTAATAAAAAAAAGAATTGATTTTTTTTTTCAAGCTGGCCTGAATTGATATTTTTCGTAAACATACGTTAGAAGGTAAGGGTATATGTATCAGACGCTCTGAGCTTGTCTGAGAAGCGAGCCCACCTCTTTAGACCTTTGGTCTTCGTCAATGTCATCATCATCCAATTATATTCCATCATGAATTTTTCATTTGATTTTTTTTAAATTATCATAATATATTTGAGAGATTTAAAGTTTTTATATGATTTATTTTAACTATTAGCATAAATTTTAGATTTTAAGAAATATTATAATATATTTGAGATTTAAATTTTTTATATGATTCTTTTTTAATTATTAGAATAAATTTTAGATTTTAAGGAGAAGGACTCAAAACCCTTTTTTTTTTTTTAAACAGAAGGACTCAAAATTTATAATAACTAAAATATAAGTGGAAGAGGTTTTTCCTGAACTACTCCCATAATTTAACAATCTTAAATTGTAATTAAAACGGTAAAATGTGAAGCATAAATGTAATGATAATTTTTCAAATATATATATAATGATAATGTTGAACTCGATCTGGGCCCTCTATTTTTTTTTTCCGTGTTTTCTTCCTCGCTTGTCTTGTTATTTTTATGACGTGTGGCTCAACCTGGTTGAGTTCACATCAACTTTGTCATTTTGACATCAGAAGTCCTGGACCCACTGGTCCTACAGCTTTTACTTCTAGAAAATTTTTCAATCAGTTAAATTGAAGCAGGTCAGTGCAGCCTTCATCATAACATAAGCTTACCAGATATTTCCGATTACTCGTCTTTTCTGTAATCAAAATATCTTGTCTGAATATGGCAGAAGCTGTTGTTTCAACAATCCTGGAGCAGTTGGCTTCGGTCCTCCGGCAACAGGTTGAACAAAAAGTAAGACTAGTTGTGGGTGTTGATGAAGAAGTGAACAAGCTCACCAGTAATTTTCAGGCCATTAAATGTGTGCTTGAAGATGCAGAGTGCAAACAAGTCAAGGACAAAGGTGTTGGAGACTGGTTGGAGAAGCTCAAAGAGGTGTCCTGCAACATGGAGGATGTGTTAGATGAGTGGAACACTGCCATTCAGAAACGACGAATTATGGAAGCTGATGAAAATGCTTCCAAGCTTGTGAGAAAGGTACGTTCACTCATCTCTTGCTATGGCTTTATTAGTAGGCAAGTCATACGTCATGACATTGCCAAGAAGATTCAGGATTTAAATAAAGCATTAGATGTTATTACTATGGAAAGAAATACGTTTCACTTTAGCTCAAACAAGGGCATAGCTGAGGTAGAACGGCAAATAACTAGCTCTGTTGTAGACATCACAAAGATTCATGGGAGAGATCATGTCAAGAAGGATGCAAAAAACTTGTTGCTGAGTGAGAGTAGTGAGGGACCGATATCTCTTCCTATCATTTCCATTGTAGGGATGGGAGGGATAGGCAAGACTACTCTTGCTCGACTAGTTTTTAATGATTTAATGATGATGAGGTTAAGGCTTGTTTTGACGAAACGATGTGGGTGTGTGTGTCTGAACCAGTGGAGAAAATTAGGATTGCAAAAGCAATTCTTGAAAATCTGACAAAATGCATGCCGAGTGTAAATGAATATGAAACTTTGTTGCAAAATATAAAAGAGTTAATTAAAGACAAGAAGTTTCTTCTTGTCCTTGATGATGTGTGGAATGGAGAATCTGATAAGTGGGAAGAATTGGTAGACTCTCTTAAGCATGGTTCTAGCCAAAGTCGAATTTTGATGACCACACGCAATGAGAATGTTGCGAAATCAATGGAAAGCACCCACATAATTCCATTAGAGATATTGCCTGACCAAGGAAGTTGGTCATTGTTCAGTCAAGTTGCATTTTTTGGAAGGTCCAAAGAAGAATGTCAAAAGTTCGAAGATACTGGTAGAAAAATTGTAAAAAAGTGTAAAGGTTTGCCTCTAGCTATCAAGACTTTAGGGAGTCTCTTACGCTTTAAAAATACAATTGAGGAGTGGCAATATGTCTTAAATAGTGAGATGTGGGAGCTAGAACAAGCTGAACAAGGGATTTTCCCACCGTTGTTATTAAGTTATTTTGATTTGCCCTTTGAATTAAAAACATGCTTCTTGTATTGTGCCATCTTTCCTAAGGATTTTATAATAGAAAAAGATTATTTAATCAAGTTGTGGATGGCTCATGCTTGTCTCAAGCCAAAACAAAACAAAGATATGGAGTTGCTTGGTGAAGAGTATTTTGAAAAGTTAGCAATGCGCTCATTCTTTCAAGATTTTCAAAGAAAAAATGATGAAAGCATAATAAGGTGCAAGATGCATGACATGGTGCATGACTTGACTCAATATCTTACAAAGAATGAATGTTGTAGTGTAGAGGTTGACAATATAGAAGGATTTCCGCTAAGCTCTAAGTATAGAAAAGCTCGCCATGCAATGGTAACATTGAAAGGGGAAGCCTCATTTCCTATCTCTATGTTTGATGAAAACAGATTGCGTAGCCTTCTATTAGATGGTGGCAATTGGCCGTTAGATGAATTATTCGATAATTACACAAGTCTAAGGGCATTACAACTTCGTGACATATCAATGGATGATGTTCCAAGTGGCATAAATAAATTAATACATCTAAGGTACATCGACATATCATATAATAATGATATCAAAGAAATACCCGAAGCAATGTGTGAATTATATAATTTACAAACCTTGGATATTAATGCTTGTGAAAATCTCAATAAACTACCAGAACAGATAGGAAAATTACTCAACTTGAGGAATTTAATGAACTCTTGGAGTTTTAAGGAGTGTAGATATATGCCAAAAGGAATTAAAAGATTAACTAGCTTGAGGACATTAGAGAGAGTAGTCGTGAGTGGGGATAAGAAAGCATGCAAGTTTGAATGTCTAAGAGATTTAATTCACCTTGTGGATCTTGGCATTAAATGCTGTAAAGTGAATGTGGGCGAGATTAATGAGGCAGAATTGAAGAATAAGACAAAACTCACTAGGTTGACTCTGGAGTTGTCATCAGATGCGAGTAATGAAGAAGCTCTTGAAGACTTCCATCCTCCTCCAAATTTAGAGTTTTTAATCCTAGATGGCTACGGTGGTGAGAATCGTTTATCCCTCAATTGGTTGATGTCTTTAACGAAACTAAAGAGGCTAGTTCTGTATTCTTGGTCTGGTTCAGAGAGTTTGGGTTTGGGGAAACTGCCATATCTTGAATCACTTGTGATTCAAAGGCTAAAGAGTTTGAAAAGGTTGGGTGATGAATTTTTGGGAATGGAAAGTGAGAATATGACGTCGTTGTCTTCATCATCACAAGTTGCCCTCTTTCCCAATTTGCAATTTCTTCAGTTTGCGTTCTTGTGTGAATGGGAAGAGTGGGATGGTGGGAGTTGCGGAAGAGGGGGAGAAAATATCAAAATCATGCCATCTCTTCGTACTTTGGTTATTCATCGGTGTCCTAAATTAAAGACATTGCCAGACTACCTTCTGCAATCAACAACACTGGAGGAATTTCACACGTTCCGTTGTCATATTTTACGAAGACGTTACCGAGTTGAAAAAGCGGAGAATTGGGTCAGAGGCTCTGGCATGCCTAGGATCAGAATATATGAAAATTCAGAGACCTCCTCCCCATCAGTTTCTGACAACTGAAATTACATCTTTTGAAGATGGCTATTGGTTTGGTTTCTCGCACAGGAAGGCAATTAGATACGACAACATGGGTCGCCGACAAGTTGTAGGGTGAGTCTCTTATTTTATCTGTGTCTGTTTAAAGTTTTCCCTTTTGGATGACTGGGTCTCATTTGCAGGCCCTTAAAATTTGATTTTAATATTTTGTAAGAGTTGGAACTTTATGCATAAGAGATCTATTTCATTCAAGTATTATCTGTCCATGTAGAGGTTGTTGGTAAAGTAGATTCCTTTTTAGAAGGATTCCTATGTGGGTTTTTTGAATTTTGCAGATGCATTCCTTATAGATATAGAATGAGGGATGACGGAACAATTAGTGCTGAATGATGTTCCCTAATTTACATGAAATCGTTCTTTAAAAGATGAAAAGATTTATGATTTGTGGTTTCTGTTTTTAAAGATTATGTGATTTTTGCGTTGTGTTTGATTGGTCATTAACTTGGTTAATTCTGTTTCATATCAGGGTGATTGGGAACTTGATGAATCTGTTGAAGAAGCTGGGGTTATTGGCAATGTGGAGGTTAGGACTTGTACGACTTTTATCTTTAAAACATGAGTCATATATGCAGTCAATTGATTTCTATTCATGTAGCTTTGGATTAACAGTTACACTTTTTATTAACACAACCTTAATCCTTTGAAAAACAGGATGAGGATGATGCAGAGCAGGTGCTCCAATTATTGCTCTGAAACATTTTGCTTACTTGCCAGCTGCACGGGTGACATTTTTTTAACAACACAAAACGGTAAGCTAAAAATTTCATATGTATATTTGTCTGCATTCACTACATAATTATTACCCAACAATCAATAGTATTATTGTGGCAGATGGATAGCAGGTGCTTGAAACATTTAATTTGATTGGAGGGTGGGTGCTATTCTTCAAGAAACATTGCTGTAAGCTCAAAATATTTGATTTTGACTATTCTTGTTTATTTTTTAATTTACAATAATATAAATAATGTTTGATGTCTAAAGGTTTAATTCTAACATTGTGTTTGATGGGGAATATATCTGAAACAGTGGGTATATAAATTTCTTGTTGTAGTGCTATATTGCTTTGTGGGAATCAAGAGCAGCCATTAGCAATTTAACAGAACAGAGACCTTCAGCTATGCAAGAGGAGAAAACTTCACTAGTAATGCTTTTCACTTTGTTACCAATCTTAATTGTGGTTTCATCTTCAATTTTAGACTTAAGATTTAGTTTTTTGTTGGCTACTAAACTATGCAGTGCTTATATTTGAGTTGATACTAAATTTAAGTTCTAGTTGAAGACTTTCTATTGTAATGCTCATAGTTATAGTACACAATTCTTTCCTGATTCTGACATGTTGATTTTAGATAAATGACCTTCTGAAATATCTTTGTGGAGGCATTTCACATTTCGATCATATATAAGTATATGTTTTGATAAACATAATGAATTTGGTTCCTTGATGTTCTGCACAGGGAAGAATGAAGAGGATTAGGCAGCCACAAGTGAGGACAGCAAAAATCTGTAAGATTTCAAGCACATGGGGTAGCAAGTGAATAAGACTGTGAGGAGGATGAACATGGGTGCAAAATCTTATGAGTTCAAGTATGGTCCTGTTGATGTAAGAACCGGTGAACATAAATCTGAAGCTTTCATTGAAACAAATATAAGTACAGTATACAAAACTTGTAATTGGGGTACCAAAAACGTTTTATTCTTGATATAATACTCAATATTTTAGTTCAAATCAGTAGAGGTAGAGTTTCTTGTTAAATCTAATGTAATTTTTTTTGGTTGACATAGCCATTGGGACAAGTTTCAGTTTTTTAACAAGGAGACTGGTTGCTGTTTGCTATGTTTCAAACGTGCTGATATTTTATTGAGCATGTTCTTTTAGATGGCTATTATTATTTATTAACTAGTATGATGAATTAACACTTATGTTATGAGTGTTTTGATATGCAGAATCAAGGGCTATTACCCAATACATTGCTGAACAATTTGCTGACAAGGGAGCAGTACTAGCATGCCCAGGGCCCAGGCAAGCCAATGCTGCAGCTATTGGTATAGAAGGAGGTTGAGGCACATCAATTCAACCCTACTGCTTCAAAGCTGAACTGGGAGGTTGTGTTTAAGCCAACATTTGGCATGAATACCAATGCGGCTGCCGTCGAGGAACTTGAAGCTAAGCTGGGCAAGGTCTTGGTGTGTATGAGGCTCTTTTGGCTTTGTCGAAATTCTTAGCTTGTGATTGCTTCGCTTTCGCAGATATGCATCACCTCCCTAATGTTCAGTTGTTGGGAATTCCAGTTAAGAAGCACTTTGATTCCCACCCTGTTTTAGTGCTTGGATTGCAAATATCATAGCCAGATCACCAGCTTGGCTAAGGTTCTTACCATGGCAAGCAACCAGTAAAAGTCAAAGTCAACACCACCTACCTCAAATCAAACTAATGTTAACCTTGGCATGCATGTATATAAAAGTAAGTCTATTAATTTTTCTTGTCATTTGATAGGGGCTCCTATTCACAATTATAAAGTCTGCTTTATTACATTGTTTTCTTCCTTTATGCTTCAGGTTACTGCGATAATGAATCCAATTCTGTAGCAGGGAAATTGTATAGATCATTGCCAAGTCCCTAACCAGGTAGTTGTTTGTCTTTTGCTTTAATGATTTTCTTTCCAAATTGCAATTCAATACATTGTTTTTTAACTTTTAGAAACTAAGGGATCGAGAGGATGAAAAACCTCGGTCTAAAAGCTAGTGAGAATGAGAATGATCTAGTTTGAAAGATAATAATATCAAAATGACAGCAGACAAAGTGTAGGGGATTGAATTGTATATGAACAGATGAACTCATTAATCTGTATATGCTGATAAGGAAACTCTTGGGAAGAGTGGGATTGTCGGGCTACTGGAAGAGAGGTAGCAGAAACAAAAATCATGTTGTGTCTTCATTCTTTGGAAGTTGGTTGTTATAAGTGATAAACATTGCCAAATTACCTTCAACAATTGACAACGTTGGAAGTCAAGATCTGTAGTTCCCTATCTTAAAAAGACATTATCGAGTGGAAAAAGGAGAGATCTTGATAAAAAACTAAGACACCTTATGTTTAGGACTTACTAAAAACCAAGTTCCCATGGTTCCTTTATAATTTCAAGGTTGAATTTTCAATAGGTCATTAGTTCCTTTATATGATTTCAAGGATGAATTTTTGATATTATACTTTTGATTTATATAATGATGGGTTTGTATTCTTTGATGAGCAGGGTTACATAGAGAAGAAGCTTAAAAAGAAGTTACTTCAAGATCATGTAATTGTAAGCAAATTAAAATCTTTTCCTTTTTTTTGTTTCACTATTGTTGTTTGATTATTAGAATGCAAATATTTTTACTACAAAATATTACTCAAGAATAAATAACGTTACAGGGTATATATTTGATTTAGAACCAACTCATCTTTTCCAATGTTTTATCTTATAGACTTAACCATAAAGCCTGAAAGCTTCTATGAATATTGTTTCACCATTTCTTCTGTTTTAGGCTCCGGTCCAATAAATCCTCATCTGGTCCCAATATAAATTGCCATGCTAAAAGCATCAAATTTGATTAGGTAACTTAGCAACTGGAATGATGTAAAATTTTGTTTTCTACAGAAAACTTTTAGTGGTATTAACATAATTGACGAAACATTTTCAATGCTATGCCTAGGAAACAGGGCATGCATCCTGACTCATAGTTCCTAAAAGTTGAAGCATCTTTTTCTTGCTCTTCGTAAAACAATCATCCAGCTGTACAAGTGCCGTAACCTTTTTAAATATTATATGTTTCATACCATAGTTTTCACCAAACAATAATATAAATCTCTTATCCATAGTAACTATTTATTGTTTCCAATGCGCAACAGCCCAAATTAGAAAGATTGCACAAGACAACTCAAATCTTCTTTCCAGAAAAAAAGAAAAAATGGGAAGAGAAGTGAATTGGTGCCAGGTAACATTAAGAATTTATAGTTCGTGATAAGAAAAGCAATTATAGAAGCACATGTACCAATAAACATATGACGTTTGTTGCTTTCTTTATGGCTTGCACTGGACAAATCTGCTTTGGTCCAGCCAAGGATTCGTCGTTCCTATATTATGACATCTCAATTTTCAAGTTGTTTGAAGTAGCTACATATTCTCATTTCGATTGAACTATAAAGCTTTAAAGCTCCTACAGCTTGGAATTTTGATCTTGTCTTTTTTTTTTTTTAATTCTCTTTTTCAGACTCTTGTCCAGTAAAGAGTTAATCATATTCTAGCATAAATTGTAGTACTATAAGCATGGATTTTGATAAGGTCACTACCCAACTGAAGTGCTGTATATATTTTTTTTCAATTGTAATTAAAAGATACAGAAAAGTCAAACATAATTCACAAAACATTTCAATACTATGCATAATAAATTAGGCATACAGCTTGGAGCGTGCTATGTGATCACTGACTCAGGTCCTAAAAGTTGAAACATTTTCTTCTTTCTTTCTTCATAAAAATGATTATTTGGTTGTAATGTTAACTGCCGTAACCACTTTTTATATTGTATGCTTCTTATCACATTATCTACAGAAAAATAAAATAATTTTTTTATCTTTGTGAAGTATATTTTTCTTTCAAGAAATGAAACATTATGAAGAAGATCAAAAAACCCAAACCATATAGATGAACTGTGGAAGGTAGCTAGAGTCTTCCTTTCTATAACCCAAAAAAAAAAAAAAAGGATGAGAGATGCAAGATTAATTTGGTTAGTTGTATAGTACTGTATTTTAAATAATACCATTTTAATGTTGTTTAAAATAGTCCTGAAGATTGCTCAATTACAAAGCATAACTCAAGGTGCAGGTCTTAAGAAGTGCAGGTCATAAAGTTATCTAACTTACAATTTCCAATTTTAGGTGTGCTTAAGCATGAGACAACATATCATGGTTTTAAGAAAAGCGAAGTCTAAAAACCAATATAGTCGAAGAAAAAAGAAGCAACGGTGTGAATTGCTAGGTGAGCTGTCCTCAGAATTATTCTGATTTCTGTTTGGAGTTATTATTATTTTTAAGTTAATCAATACTCATTTCTGAATCTCAGGTGTGTCTAATTGTGGAACCTTGAAGCACTATGAAGGCTTAAACAGGGAGCCTTTGCCAATTCAAGAGTGCGTGCATACAAGAGCAATTTGAGCTTTTTTTTTTTTTTTGAGTCTTTTGGGAGATTATGTAACAATATTAATTTGTGAACAAGAGGAAATGGCTGTTTTAAAGTACAAGATATTTTGCAGAGCTGAGAACAGGGGATTATGCAACTTCCATTACATTGTGGATAACCATGATTGCATTTTAGCACTCAAATATTTTGGAGCAATGCTTAAAAGCTAATACTTATTTCATCAATTTGGAAGATTACTAATATTTTTATTTATACAGACTAATATTTTTATTTATGCAGTGGTGAGGAAAGCATTATATAAATACTCAAATGATTGGGGAAGTTAAAAAAAAAAAAAACCCAAATCCATAGGGATCCGTCTTGCCCATAATGGGATGGGATTAAACTAAATTAATCGGTTTTGGAACAGATTTGAAGTTCATTTTAAAACCCGCTTCAAAAACTAGGTGGGTGTGGGGTAATGTTTTTCCACCTCGATACTATTTATTATTTGTTTGTTCATTAAACAAAACATAATATATAACTTATTAATTATTAAAAATACAAATATGTTTTATATTTTTAAGTAAATATATTTTTAATAACTAAATATGAACCGATATTTCATAATTTTAGAAAATTTAATAAAGTCTAGGTCTAAGTTTAACTTTTAAGTAAATATTTTAAAATGAATGAAACCCTAAAAATATGTGGGAAGATATCCTCAGTTCTTCACTAACTGGCTATGAAATACCTCAAATGAATATACTCGATGTTGTTACCAAACGAGCCACATCATCGCCATTCATGTGCAAAAATTAGATATTGAACTGTGCAATTTAACAAATCAACGAAAATGAATAATTAGTCTTATATGTCAGCCCAAAACGTGCAAAAACAAAGAAGATATATTCTATGAAATCAGAAGAACTTATCCTCATGCACAACTAGATTTGAACGTGCAGTATAACTTGTCTATAAAAGTGAGTGATCAGGGTATATATAAACACAAAACATGTCAAGAATTATGACCTAAATCCACAAACTCATTGTGTGGACATGTAATATTTGCCACTGAACAACCTTCATTTTTACCGTGAATGATCAAAATTTCCAAATTGACTGGCTCAGTGGTTACTTTAGTGATTTATGTTATGGATAGGATTGAAGCCCAATGTATAGAGTCCAAAGACTGATTGGAGAGGAACCAAGCCCAACTTCCAAAAATTAAATATATCCTATATTTAGAGAGCCATCCTATATTTTATTTACTAAGCAATTATTGGTACATTTTATGTTTATACAGTATGATAGGACCCATTCCGACTCTTATCTCGAGTCTAGAAGGACTCTGTGAAAATTGGGGTCTTTCGAATTAAAATCTGTATTTACTAAAAATCCTTTAAAGTAATTATCATAATTCTGATAATTTATTTGATCGAAATAAAAATCGAACAAATCTAAAATTTTAAAATTTCTTATACCGAAAACCCATAACTAAACATACAGAATAATTTCTAAAATCTGTAAAATGATTATTAATTTGTAAAACTATTTTGAAAATACATTTACAACATTTGGTAAATAAAGAAACAATGTACACAATTTCAACTGTTTATCATAATGTGACTTTTGTCATGATATATCATAATCTACACGAACTTAAAACGGATACTTGAGTGCTAATGTCCACTGAGTGGATATAAACTTTCGAAAACATTCTAAATAAAACATAATATATTTTTCTTAATTATAAACACTTCTCAGTGATTTATAAAATTTCATATTTGAAATAATAAAACTAAACTTAAATATAATATTGTCGATAAAAAAATAAAATAAAATAATAATTTCAATGATTATATTTGAAAATAAAACTGAATATAAAGTTCATATCATAGCAAAACTATAACTTCTATATAAATTATCCCTATAACTTTAATAAAATAAAATGAAATCTAAAATCTATAGAACTTTTGTTGAAATTTCTTTCTGTAAATCTAGTATTCTGTAAATTCTCGTTCTGTACGTATAAAATATGAAAATTCAAAATCTATAAAATTTTTCTTCTAATATGATTTTCGATTTTTAGTTCGGTGGCGGAAGGCCGTTCTTGAGAAAGATATAGGCCAGAGTGGTCACCTGAGGATAGGAGTTTGGGGTGAGTTGGAAAGGGGCTATTTCCAGGTCATTCAACAGGTCGATCAAGTATGGGAGAACCGAAAACCTAAACCTTAAGTCCACATGTTGGCGGCTGATCGCTGTAAACCCCTCAGGAGAGTGCGCCGCGTGATCATAATAGGTAAGGACCATGACGCGACACCCATAAGGGAAACCGTACGTTCCGGCTATGGCCTTGAGCTCCTCAAGAGTAATAGAAGAATCATGCTGGTAAAAGGACTCACGAGCGAGAGCTTTCTCTTACTTAGAGAAACTCGACGCCTCCCCGCCGCCTTGGGTAGTTGCGCTCAGAGAATCTCTACCCTATTAAGAAGAACCCTCCTCAGAGCCCTCTTCGCTGGACATGACTAGTCGGTATCGTCGTCCACGAATTGACATCTACAAAAGAAACAGCTAATTAGGCCGCTAACCTAACTCTATTGTCCCTAAGAGTCAAGTCGTGTGTCTGGGAAGCCGGCAAGGGATAAGAAGGGCCTCATTTGGTAAATTCCACCCCTTCCCCCTTCCCCCCCCCCCCCCAAGCTAAAGAATAAAGGAAGAAGAGGAAAAAGGAAAGTAGGTAAAACTATTTCACAGGTATTTCAGGCCAAACCAGACTAGAGACAACACGGAGACGCTCCGCTTGCACCCACCCAGACTCATAGAAAGAGAATGCCATGTCAAAAAAAAAAAAAAAAAAAGGGAGAGAGGGAAAGAGAAGAAACCTTACCTTGAATGTGATGATGACCGGTGGTTTTGATTGAAGATCGGCGAACGGGAGTATGAAATCGGGAAAGAAAGCAAACAGTAAGGGAGTTTCTGATTTTTTAAAACGTCAGAAGAAAAGAAATAGAGCGTTACCACCCTTAAGAAGCAGCCAAGCTCCAACCATTAGATCAAGACAACAGTGTAACCGCCCCTAATATGATGATATGGCGCGATTCTCGAAATTTTGCCATCATGCAGCATATCAGTTGAGGGACGTGCATTAAATGCATACGACGCGTGGTGTGACTTGTAACCGTTGCCTGGGGAAGCTCCACGTGGCCTGACGATAAAGCAGAATTTAAAAAGTGGCGTAACTGTTCCAGCCTAGGTTGCTCGTTAAATGGATTTATAGCTCCTGGTTCTCTATAGGGCACCAAGAGCTAGGGAGCTTATGTTATGGGTAATTTAGGGATCAAGTCAATGGGGCCAGAGGAGATTTATAGTGCAAGCCCAATGGCCTAAGGGCTCAGCAACCCGCCTTTCTTCCTGACCACCTTTCCTGGCAATGGATCAATACGGTAGACTAGTTCTCCATTTTCGATCATGTCTTAAGCTCCCCTACTGATCGTCGTCCTGCTCGCGAATAATTTTGGTTGCCCGATCAGTGACTTGTCCATTGTCCTACATACAATTCCGATCAGTATCTGCTCGGTCACGCTGATCGCTATATCTGTTCGGTCATGTTGATCACTGTATCTGTTCGGTCATGCTGATCGCTGTATCTGTTCGCTTAAGTTGTTTGCCGAAAGATAATCAACGGGTATATTTCGCCCAGGGCTTGTTCGTTCAGAATTATCCGCCTGGTTGTACGGTGATTTCTGAGCGTACTCGTACTCCTATACATTCATGAGATTACTTACCTAGTTTAATGACTGGTCGCGGAAGTGTCGATTCATGGTCTGTCCCCCTGACCTTCTAAATGTCCGGTCCATCAGAAGCTCATCTGTTCGCCAGCTCAACTGAATATTCTATCCGCTAGGAAGTCCGTCTCAGCCTTAACTCCCAAATTGTGAAACAGTAGAAGCCGAAGACGCCATGCACGATGCAGCTTAAAGCGTACCATGCACGCCATCTGTGTAAGAGATTATAGCCAGGATTTCGGTGGCCTCCTATAACCCGTACAGATTAACCACCTGAAATCATGCACAGGCAAAGCTCAGAAGTGATAGTTTCGATCACATTTAATGTAATTTCGACCTCATTAAATGTATTGTCAACCGCATTAAATGAAATCCCAGCGCATTAAATACAGTCCATTATTGTAATTTCAGGTTATTGTATGCTTTTGTTTTATTCTATTTTATTGTAGTACCTCCCATTTCTCTATAAATAGGGGAAGATTTTCATTATAAAAACGGTTACAATCTTTTGAGTGCCATTATTCTGCCAAAATAGTGAGAGAATGAATAGTAGACGTAAGCATCTAACTAGGCCGAATCACTCTAAAATCTCCTTGTGTTTTTCTCCTTGCCTTTGACCTCTTCTTCTTGTTTCCTTTACATTGCATGTTCCATATTGACTACCCGAAGCTGCAGTTTAAGCCCCAAAATGAACCTCGTTAACTAGGGATCCAGATCCAGACGTCAACAAATAGTATATTAAATTGTGAAAATTGAATTATAATTGAGTTTAAGTTGAATTTTCACCCAAACTTTGGTATGAGCACTACATGTGAAGGAAGAAAGAAACACAATCCATGTGAGATGGATTAAACCAATCAAAGCATGACAAACCAAGTGAAAGAAATGATGATTAAAAGACATGTGGTTTAATGGAATTGGAGGATGTTATATGTTATTAATTTTGGACTAATCATGGGAGTTTGTTTTTAATTCTTTTTAAAGGCATAATTAAGGGATAATTAGAGGACCAAATGGCAACCAAAAAGTGAGCAAATATATACATAAAGTGGCCGGCCATCATAAGAGAAAAGAGAAAGAAAAATTGAATGAAGAAAAGAGAGAAAAAGAGAAAGAAAAGGGGGAGATTCGGTCAAGTCAAGGAAGGGTTGTGTGATTCCATTTTTTTTTCTTTTCTTACTAAATCAAGTGTGTTGAATCTAACTCAAGTCAAGGAAGATTTAAGTGTGAAGAAACAAGAGAAAGCTTGGAAGATTTGGTGAGTTTTCTAAACCAGTAAGTGAGATTTTGTTAGATTTGTGGAATGATGTAATTGATGATTTTTATGACTTATTTGAAGTGTGTTTATGTTGGGTTTGATGTTGATTTAAATAGGAATTGCATGGATGAGGAAGTGGTATAAATTAGTAAGGGTTTGGTAGAGATTGTTGTTGGAAAATTGGATTTGATTGATTTAGTGAATTGATTATGTTTATGGATAGTTTTGAGTAGAATTGTGTGAAGAAATTAAAAGAAAAATGATGGCATGGAAGGCTTCCTATTTTCGGCCATGGGGTTTGATTTTGTTATGAGTTGTGTTTTAATTTATTTGACTTGAAATCATGACATTTAGAAGTTGATTAAATGTATGGAAAGTGAAGAAATTGAAATAGAATCAACTGAAAATAATTGGGTGTAATATAGTTGGTTGAAGGGCATTTTAAATTAATTGTGAAATGAATGAAATTGTGTGGTTATTGGCTAATTTGAAATTCATGGAAGTGTGTAGAGAAATATTGATGCAATTAACATCTAAACAAGTGGTGGAAAAATGCTAGATTTCAAGTTTAAGGTTTTGGACATTATATATGAATATTTGCAATTGAGTTTTATTAAATGAAGATGTTGTGGTATTAAAATTTATTGATTTAGAATTGGTGTTTGGGTGGCTTTGTAGTGAACTTGATTTTGTGTATAATCACTTACGGAATATTTAAAAATGGCGTAGAGGCATTTGCGAACGCGTGATGGAAGGAGGAAAAAGGGGAAGGAGTTATTAGTTTGGTGCAGAATAGTGAGTGGAACTACAAGTTTTTTTAATATTTATATTTTCTTAAAGTTTATTGTAAAGTTAAAAGAATTTATTATAAATAGTTATTCATTTATTAATTGAATTTACATTGTAATTCTAGTATAAAGATTTTAGTTTATTATTATTTATATGAGAATATATTAGAATTAAATATTTTAGGCTTATTGCTTTAAGATTTAGAATATTTTAGTGAATTAAGAAAAAGAAATTCTAATAGTCTATGGTTTACCCTAACCCCAGTTTAGTACCCAGTTGAATGCCCTATGCGTGATACAGTAGATGAGAGGAAGTCAGTCAGTGAGATTTGAGTCTAGTCGACTCTTGTGTGAGCGAGACATGAGTGATCCGTATACACGTATAGGGTAGTATAGTCGGTCCGCAGCGTGAGCCCACTTTCGACGACTACACATGATAGATTTCCACTCTTAGTGGTTAGATTTTATATGCTACCACACTATGAGTAGATATTCCCTAGGTTACCATTTCAGCGAGCATTATAAAAGATTTTAGGAAAAGATTTCAGAAAGTATTTTAGAAAAAAGATTTCTTAATGAGTTACCAGAATAAATTTCAGATTATGATTTATAAAGTATTTTAGAAAAACATTTTTAGTTATGAAATGTCTTTAGGGAAAAAAAAAATTAGAAATTTTAAAATCAGAAAATTAGTTTATAAAACTTATACCACTCACAGAGTATAAACTCACAATTTTCTTTAAATGTTTTTCTTAAAAATTCTTCCACAAGTGCAAGAACTAGTAGTCCAGCCGACGAGGTTCAGTCAGACGTGCAAGCGGACGTATAGGACGACACCTACTACATATATATATTTTATTATTTTGATCATGTATATGTGTTGATGTACATAGTTGTAAATATTTTGAAGAAATAATGGATGCATTAGTTAAAAATGATTTATTAAACTTTTATGAAATTTAGTTTTCAGATTTTATTTACCTGTTTGTGATTGAGTTGTGAGAAAGGAGCCGGAGGCTCTAGAAGTTGAGAAATAAATTTCATATAAGTGTTTTATAAATTGTATTTGAAACTTGTAGGGTGGCATAGTTTAGAAAACAGACTGCATACTGTCAAAATTTTTATTAAAAAACGAAAAATTTTTATCACTGTCACCTTGTAAAGAAGTTAAAATATCTAGCTAAATGATTTTTCGGTGCCTTGACGGAATTCCTTCGGGCTAAGTATAGGGTTCATGGGAATTCTTTCAAAGTGCTACGAGGTCCTTTTCGGATCCAGAAGAAAGATTCGGGAAGGGTCCCGTCAACGAACCTAGATGAAAATTTATTTGGGTTAGTCGAATCAGATGAAGAAAAAGAATTCAAAAAAAAAAAAAAAAATCTTGCTGAAAGAGACTTAAAACCTAATGTTTATCAACGAACCCCCATGTTGAGCTTGTGTTTTGGTTGATTTTAGGGTTGTTTTTTGTTTGAAAAATGAAAAAAGAAGAATGAGAAGATGAAAAGATCGATGATAGTGATAATGGTGGTTTTGTTGATGATGGTGATGAATCTGACGATGGTGATGATGGATTTTTTTTTTCTTTTTTATGACTTTTAGGTTTCGTTGGTGGGATTGTAGAACCCTTCAACTTTTAGAGAGAATGGATGACTGATGGTTTAACAACTATACTACAATTCAATCTATGATGAAGATGACCTTTAATGACATTGTTTGTATAATTTTTGTACTCACTTCCATTTTCATATGGATGGATATGGATGGTGAAAATACATTTTTAATTTTTTATTTATTAATTTTAAGTTTTCAATTTATAAATAATTTTAAATTTAAAAAAAAATAAAAAAGATCTTTATGTTGCATCTCTCATATTGATGATAAAAATACATTTTTAATATTTAATTTATCTTTATTTAATTTAATTTAATTTATTTTTTATTTAGTTTATAAATAAAATAATCATTTAATCAATAGTTTTGATCGGTTATTAAAGTTGACGGATGCGAAGTGACGATGTGGGAGCTTACTGAAACGAAAGGGTGAATCTGGTTTTAGGGATGTCCCACGGACGTTATAGCTTTTTGTTTTGTTTTTTTTTTTTTTAATTAAATAAAAATTGAAGTTTTTTTAATAAAAATTGAAGTTATATTTGTCAAGTGTAAAGGTCCAATTCCCTACCCTGCGCATGCTTTCCTGGGGTTGTCCTACATTTTGATTTGACGTACCTTCGCGAATCTTTTTTTTTATTTTTTTGTAGATATTGGTCCCGTCCGTTTAGAGCAAAGTGGCCATCGTCGTCATCATCCCATTGATGTAAACAAAATTTTTTTAAAAAATAAATATAATTTTATTTTTTTTTATATGGCGTTAAATTGTAATTAAAATGCCAATATATCAAGCAGAATGGACTCCACTCCAGCTATACATTTTTTCGCTTTTCTCAATTTCTTCTATTTTCTTTTGTAGAATCCATGTTGTTAGCTTCGTCAGCTTTCTCATTTTAATATTAGAAGTTTGTGGATCCATTGGTCTCCCATATTTTATCTTGTAATAAATTTTTCATGAGTTGCACTGAAAATAGTCAGTAGCCTTTACCACAACATAAGTTTATATAATTGATGAAGATGACCTTTCATGGCGTTGCGCTGTCCATGGGGTGATATATTTTTAATTTAATTTAATTATTTATTTATATTTAATAATTTTAAATTTTAAAAAAGTAGAAAATATTTTACCCTCTATCTCTCCTATAAATGGCGTAAATACATTTTTAATACCTAATATTTAATTTAATTAAATTTTTATCTAATTTATGGATAAAATGATCATTTGATTAAAAATCCTTATTATGGGTCAAAATTCACATAAACCAAATAACGATTTAAAAGTTTAGTGTAACGAAAAGATAGGTATATTCCAAGTTCTAGGGGTGGGCATGTTGAACCCAACCTGAGCAATCCGACCCAACCCGATCATTTTTTTTGGGTTGAGTCGGGTTGTAGCAGTCCAAAAACTCGAGTCGGGTTGGGTTTTAGTAACCCGAATTTTTTTTGAGTTGGGTCAGGTCAAGATATCAAACCGATAACCCAACCCGAACCCGAACTATAAAAACTTTATTTCCCAGCCCAGGTATCTCCATCTCCTCTGTCTGTCGCCGACTCATTCTCTCTTAATTTTTCTCTCATCTCTCTCCACCTCCCCGCTCCACACACAACTACCTTCACACTTTTATTGTCATCCTTCACGGCAGACTGACAGTCTTCCAGTTTTATTCGCCGGCCTCCACACTCCATAGGTATATTTTCTCTTTAATCTCCATTTTTTTTCAAAATCAAATAACCTTAAAACCTGATTTTTTTCACCTTCAAATCTTCAATGTTCAATCATCAACTTTCTTGGACCAGTGAGAGGCAAGGTGCGAGTGGTTGAGTGAGAAGCCGAGAGGTGAGGTGCAGATGTGGGGCGTGTGACTAGTGGAATATATGAAGAGATGGAATGAGAGACAAAGAGGGAGAGGCCGAGACCGAGAGGGTCAGATTTGGAGGTCGAGAGGGTTAGATCTGGTGATTGAGAGGGAGGAGAGGAAGGAGAGGGTGGAGCCGTGCCAGGAGGGTCTGATCTGGTACCCAAATGGAGGGAGCCCGAATAGGGCTGTCAGTTGGAGCCAAGTGTGACCTATGGAGTATGGATTGTGTAGGTGTATCATGTATGACAATTACAGTGGGCAATGAGAGACAAGTGGAGGTGGGATGGAAGGTGCGTATGTGTGAGTAGGAGGATGGAAAATTGGAATATATAAATGGAATCATCATCATAAATGTGTCATATGTATGTGTATGGGGCTGTGAGTGACGAGTGGAGTTAATGGATTATGGAGGAATGGATTATTTATATGGCTGTCTATGTATGTGAGTGATTGTGTGAGCCTGTGAGAGGACCAATTGAAGACATTTTAAAGTGTGTGGACAGTGGACCGAATAAAGTCAGTGTTACAAAGTGTAGTAGTGTACTGTCAACTGTGTGACAGTGTGATTTTGTGTCAGGCAATGAGCCTATGTGTTGAGTGGATTCCTTTTAATTTAATGTGGCTTACTACTTGTATGTATTTTAATATTGAATTTGAGTATTTTAATGTGTGGATTATTATAAGTTGTGACTTTAGACTACAAGCATCAATTATGAAATATTTATATAACAAATTGATTACACAACACATTACACATATAATATTGTATTGGTATTAGATTATTAGTGGAGCAAACATATTATAGATAATTCTTTATGTATTTTTAATTTTTTATTGGTTTGATATTTGTTTGTATTGGTATTAGATTATTAGTAGAGCAAACATATTAATTTTATTTTTGATTTTATTGGTTTTTTTCTTGTTATAGGTTAAGTTACCATTTAAATATTTGTTGAGTTATTGAGATTTGAGAGGAGGAAGAGTGGAAGACTATTATGGATAATGTTAACGTCGGGAAAAGGTTCCCTTAGTCAACGAGGTTGTTTTAGGGCCCAAGCTCACAGTTTCGTACGGTCGATGAGTTGCATGAAGGGTAATAGGAATAAGATAGAGAGGTTAGAGGCGAGGAGGAGAAGACACAGAAAATTTTTAGAGTGGTTCGGCCCAAAAAGATGCCTACATCCACTGTTCACTCTCTCACTATTTGGGCAGAGTAACGACACTCAAAAGTTTCATCCTTTTTACAGTGAAAATTGCTCCCTTTTATAAAGGAAGGGGACGTGCTACAGTAAACAGAATAAGACAAAAGCAAACAGTTCACTACAGTTACACTGTCAAGCAGCATTCAATGCGCCGGAACTTCAATTAATGCGGCTGATAGGGCATTAAATGCGGTCGAATACGCATTAAATGCGGCCGAATCCGTCGCGTCTCGGGTCTGTCGAAGGGAGATTTCTGACATCTGGGTCGGATATGCAATGATGTTTTGTTGAGGTCTCGATCACGACTTCTGATGGATGTAGCGTGCATGCAAGTCTTGGAATAGTGCTCCTGCGTGGCGCGGTTGACTTCTGCTGACTTGAAACTTCTATAGGCGTGAGGGAGACGGATTTTTCCAGTAGGCTGGAGAGTTGATGAAGTGGATTCTGGATTGATATGTCCGCAGCTGGTCACAACACTAAGGCGGATAACATCACGAGTGAAGGAGTCGGAATGCAGTCACGTTCAGAAAACAGCGACCAGTTCAGACGGATAACGGCGGGCGAGGATGCCTTGCGGGACATCTCTGATGGGTGGCTCCTCTTGGCGGATACCTTAATCGGACAGGAATAGCGGACAGACAGGCGGTTGATCGAGGCGGAAATATGGCGAGCAGGTTTGGTTGTCACGGATGGCGGATATTCTGGCGAGTAAATCTGAGGGATGGAAGTCAGCGGCCAGCGACGAGGACCGGCGGTTCTCCTTAGCAAATAGAGTCGACGGGGAACATAGCAATCAGAATGACAGAGAACATAGCGGTCACAGCCAGTCTTGCGGAGTAAGTGATATGCGGCGAGAACGAGCGATCAGGCTGAGCGATTGCGGTCTTCGACCACAGCAAGCGCCAACTAATGGGCCTCACTTCTAGGAGAATGGGCCGAAAGGATGGCGAATAATTGGGCTTCTGGACCATTGGGCCTGCACTGTGGACTCGTCCGGGCTTAAATATTCTGATCGCTATAATTCATCCATAACAGATAAGAAGAGGAAAGTTACATTTAATATGGTAATGAAAAATTCAAACACTTTTTTATAGAGTTCTCTATACTTCAAACATTTAATCATAAAAAATTTTTATTATTGAATCTTCTAAAATTCTTTTATAGATGGATGAGCATGATGATGATGTTACCAATGACATGGGAATCCCCAAAAAGGGTCAATCAAAGTCAGATGTGTGGAAATGTTTTACTAAGTATGGTGATGAGTCTAGATGTAAGTGTAATTATTGTGGTAAGGATTATGTATGTTCTACTAAACATTGTGGCACAACAACTTTATGAAATCATTTGCAAAAACAATATGCACAATACAATTCTGTAAAGGTTGGGGAGGATAAAAAATAAATAATCTTAACTTTTGGGCATTTAGGTGATAACAAAAAACTTTTGGCTGTGGGTTTTGACAAAGAAGAACGTACAAAAGCTTGCACTAAAATGATTATTGTGGATGAGTTACCTTTCTCTTTTGTTGAAAAAGAAAGGTTTAAACATTTTTGTAATGTTCTAAATCCAAGGTTTTGTCCTCCATCTAGAAGAATACTTGCTAGGGATATTTTTCAACTTTACTTAGATTAAAAGTGCAAGCTTAAAAAAATTTTTATTGAACAAAAACCAAGAGTTTGTCTAATCACCGACACATGGACTTCTATTCAAAATTTTAATCATATGGTAATTACCGCCCCATTTCATTGATTATGAATAGAAGTTGCATAAACAGATTTTGAGTTTTGGCATTGTTCCTGACCATAATTGGGAAGAATTCGAACTTGTGTTAGGTGGAAATTTTTTGTATGTAAGATGTTCTGCTCATATTATAAATTTAATTATGTCTGATGGTTTGAAAGAATTGAATGATTCAATTGTTCGCATTCGTAATGCAATACAATATGTTAGATCTTCACCTTTAAGACTTTAAACGTTTAAATCTTGTATTGAGCATGAAACAATTGAGAGCAAAAGCCTTGTGGTAGTAGATGTGCTTACTAGATGAAACTCAACTTATTTAATGTTATCTAATACTTTAAAATTTGAAAAAGCATTTGATAGATTATTGGAAGATGATGTACGTTATGGGTTGTACTTTGTTGAAGATGAAAATGGGAAAAAAATGGTAGGGTTGCCAAAAGAGAAAGATTGGAGTAATGCTAGAGTGTTTGTTAATTTTTTGCATATTTTTTATGACATTACTTTGAAGTTTAGTGATTCTACATCCATTACTTCTAATATGTTCTTTAACGAATTATGCTCTATTGAAAATGAGTTGACTAGATTAGGTAAGCGTGATGATTTTTTGTTGTGTGATATGATAATTGGAATGAAATTAAAGTTTGACAAATATTGGAGGAAAATTGAGGAAGTGAATAAATTATTGATAATTGCACTTGTTCTTGATCCAAGATACAAGTTGGATTATGTCAAATTTTGCTTTAGTGATATGTTTGATGAAAGGAATGTTTGGAGTTAACTAGTGACATTAAAGATTTTTTGATTAAACTTTATGAGTTTTACAAAAGTGATGATAATATTTTAAGTGGTCAACAAGTTGTTGGCTCTAATCCTTCCTTTAGTGAGGATGATATGGGAAAGACGAATGAAGGTTTTGATTTTCATTTGGAAAGGCTAAAAAAATTCAAGGAAATGAAAGAAAAGAATGATTTTATTGTTTCAAATAATGAGGTTGAAAAATATTTGATAGAGTCCGATGGACATTTGGATGATAAGGACTTTGATCTTTTAAGATGGTGGAAAATTAATTCTTCTAAGTACAAGACTCTATCTTATATTACAAGTGATATCTTTGCCATTCCAGTATCTACAGTGGCTTCCGAGTTAGCATTTAGCACGGGAGGCCGTATTCTTGACCCATTTAGAAGTAGTTTGACTTCAAAGATGGTGGAGATATTGGTTTGCTTACAAAATTGGTTACGATCTACTAATATATGTTTGGACCTTACACCTTCCACGGATGAGATAGAGTTGTATGAAGCAATTGAAAAAGGTAAATGATTTGTTTTATTATAATAATGTTAAATGTGTAATTTTATATATTATTAATATTTTGTTCTTCCATTTATGTAGATATTGGAGTGAGCATACCTTTGGATTCATGATTATTTTTCATGCTATTAAGGTAATTATTTTAAATAAAAAACTTATATTTTACTTATATATGTTTGTTCTTTTATGATTTGTAAAAGTTAAAAATATGTTAGCTAGTTACACTTTGGGTTGACTTTATGTTTTGTTTCATGTTAGAACTTAGATGTGGTGCATGCCTTGATGTTTTAGGAGCTATCAATTGGACGTAATATTTTATGATTTTTTATGCTTGTGAAGACTATAATGATAGCAAACTTGTGTTGATGGATTTTATTAGGATTATTACTTTACTTTTTTATTTTTTATGCCTTTTCATGGTTAATTGATTTTTTTTTTCTTTTCTTTGTTTAATTATGTAGTAACTTAAACTTTTATTTGTATTAAACCTATTATGTGAGTAACGGGAACGTTTTGTATTTGAACGAGTTGATTTGAATGTTTTGTATTTCAATGACATGCCAACCCGATCGACTTAACCCAATCCAACCCAACAATTATTGGGTTGGGTTGGGTTAAAGAATTGATTGGGTTGGGTTGGGTTGAGTTGGGTTGAAGAATTGATTGGGTTGGGTTGGGTTAAAAATTTTTCAACCCAATCCATGTTGAATTAAGGGATTTTCAACCCAACCCAATTCGAATCCGAAAACGCACACCCCAACTTGGCAAGTTCAATTTTAAGCATACCTGATGGTGTGTTGCGCAGTGCATTAACTAATAAAACCCAAACATGGTGATTTTTAAGTCTAATCGGTCAAATTCCCTAGCCTGCACATTTCTGTGCAGTGGTCCGCTCTTTTTAGATCAGGAGAGGTACATATGAATGAATAGTCGCGCTAATGTAAGTTCATTCGCTTGTCAACTTGCTTGAGAAGTGAACAAGTACACACGTGAATGAACACTCGCGCTAGGGCCTTTCTTTTTTGTGTGTGTTTTGTATTCCTCTGTTCTATTGTTAATTTTAGGGATAATCTCAATTGTTCCTATAGTTTGATATAATCATAAATTTTCCTCATGTAGTTTATAAACATCTTATTTTATCCCTTTTGTTAACTCTACTAGTGAAAAAAGATTCTAACTATAATAATATATGAGAAGACTAAACTATCTCTTAATAAAAAATTAAAATATTTTTATGAGATAAATTTTTAAAAAAAAAAATGAGATCCAATCTCCAGATTGGATATCCACTGTCCATTATTTTTGATAAACGATGAAGATCTAATCTAGAGATTGGATCTCTAGTGCTTTATATCTTGTTCTTCTTCAATGAATAACACCTAAATCACCAAAAAAAAAAAAAAAAGTCAACACAACGTATACACAAATCCATCTTCGAAGTTTTGGCTTCTTTTCTCATATGCCACACAGAGATTTTCTTAAAAAAAATCAACAAAAACCCAATCATCACCAAACCCCACTACTGCAACATCAAACATCCAAGAACAGGCACCAATATCAATCAACACCACATTAATAAACAATCTTCTTCTTCATTTTTCATCAACAAATACCACATCAATGACAACAAATAACCATGGTGCATTTTAAAAAATTGAAAAAAAAAAATAAAAACAAATTCATCATTCTCATTCTCAAAAAATTGAGAAAAAAATAAAACAGTTAAAAATTGGAAACATTATATCTCCATTGTTGGAGACCAAGGGAGACCCAACGGTTTCAATCGCTTAAAGATCAGAATTGCTCTCCACGCGATGGAGACCGTTCTGGTCTCCAGGTGATAGAGACTAGATTTGGTCTTCTTCGTTGGAGACCCAACAATCTTCATCGTGTAGAGATCGGAATCAGCCTTCAGCATGACGTAGATCAGAACTGGTCTTCTCGCAATGGAGACCACCATCGTCAAAAGATTAATTCTGGTCTCCACGCGATGGAGACCGTTGGGTCTCCTTGCGATGGAGACCGTTGGGTCTCCTTTTTCAGAGCTCTATGTTGACGTTGTTCTTGAAAATGGAAGAAGAAGAAGATGTTCTCCTTATCAACCCCTGATTTTTGACGAAGAAGAAGAAGATGAAAGATGGAAGATGGAAGAAAAAGAATAAGGAGATGAAAGAGGAAGAAGAAAAAGAAGAAGAAGATGGAAGAAGCAAATAGATATGATCAAACATTGGTTTATATTTTAATTTAATTAATTTATTTTTTCAAAAAAAATCTATTTTAATTTAATTAAAATAATTAATTAATATTATTTTAATTTTTATTTTACTTTGATAGTTTTATTCTTTCACATAACGGTCAAATATTTGTTTTTTATGTTCAAGTTAACGGTAAAGGTTTTTTAAGAATTTTAATAAACTATAAAGAAGATTTAAACATATCTATACTATATGAGGGAATATTAACTTTTTTTTTTAATTAAAGAGGATTTTGACTATTCCATCAAACGGTAAAAGGGAATTTGGGATTATCCTTTATTCTTAAAATATGTGGCTCAACCTGGTTGAGTTGACATCGACTCTATCATTTTGATATTAAAAGTCATGGACCCAGTGATCCTACAACTTTGTCATTTTAAAGTTTTTTTTATAAGACTTTTTTCAAAATATTAGAGTAAATTTTAAATTTTAATGATAAGAACGCAAACTTATAATAACTAAAATATAAGTGTACGAGGTTATTCCTTGAACTAATCCCATAATTTGTCAATTTTAATTTGTAATTAAAATGCTAAAATGTGAAAATATTGGACTCCATCTGGCCCGCACTTTCTCTCTTTTCTGTTGTCATCTGTAAATGTGTGGCTCAACCTGGATGAGTGCACATCAACTTTGTTATTTTGATGTTAAAAGACATAGACCCACTGCCTCTACAGCTTTTACTTATAGAAAATTGTTCATCAGTTAAATTGAAGCTGGCCAGTATAGCCTTTATCATAACGTAAGTTTACCAGATATTCCGATTCCTCATCTTTTCTGTGATCAAAGCACCTTGTCTGAATATGGTAGAAGCTGCTGTTTCAGCAATCCTAGAGCAGTTGGCTTGGGTCCTTCGGCAACAGGTTGAACAAAAAGTAAGACTAGTTGTGGGTGTTGATGAAGAAGTGAGCAAGCTCAGGAGTAATTTTCAGCTGTTGCTTTTCCCAAATTGCAATTTCTTGAGTTTGAGTTCTTGGAAAAATGGGAAGAGTGGGATAGTGGATGTTATGGAAGAAGGGGAGCAAAAGATATCAAAATCATGCCATATCTTCATTCGTTGGGAATTCGTTTTTTTCCTAAATTAAGGACATTACCAGATTACCTTCTGCAATCAACAACACTGGAGGAATTTGGTATGTACAATTGTTCTATTTTGGAGAGAAGTTACCGAGATGAGGAAGTGAAGAATTGGGTCAGCGGCTCTGGCATGCCTAGGATCAGAATATATGAAAATTCAAAGACCTCCTCTCCATCAGTTTCTGACAACTGAAACTACAACTCATCATTCACAGGTAATTACTTCCTTCTTAATGATTTCAACTAACAGTATCACATTTCATTAACAATCTTAATCCTTTGAAAAACAAGATGAGGGTGATGCAGAGCAGGTGCTCCAATGATTGCTTTCAAACATTTTACTTGATGGGTGACGTTTTTGAAGAACACAAAACTGAAAGCTAAAAATTTCATATATTTATCTGCATTCCCTACATAACATTACCCAACAATCGATAGTATTACTGTGGCAAATGCATAGCAGGTGAATGGAACATTTAATTTAACTGGAGTGTGGGTGCTATTCTTCAAAAAACATTACTGTAAGCTCAAAATATTTGATTTTGACTATTCTTATTTATTTCTTAAATTAGAATAATACAAATAATGGTTGATGTCTAAAGGTTTCATTCTAACATTATGTTTGATGGGGATCTATCTGATACAATGGTTACATGAATTTCTTATTGCAGTGCTATATTGCTTTGTGGGAATCAAGAGCAACCATTGGCAGAACAGAGACATTCAGTTATGCAAGAGGAGAAAACTTCACAAGTAATACTTTTCACTTTGTTACCGGTCTTAATTGTGGTTTCATCTACCATTTTAGACTTAAGATTCAGTTTTTTATTGGCTACTAAACTATCACAGGGCCTATATTTGACTTGATCCAAATTTAAGTTCTAGTTGATGATCGACTTTCTAATGTATTGTTCATAATTATAATACACAATTTTTTCCTGATTCAGACATGCAGATTTTGGGTAAATGAACTTTTGAAATGTATATGTGGAAGTGTTTCACATTTCGATCATATTTAGTATATGTTTTGATAAACATATTAAATTTGGTTCCTTGATGTTCTGCAAAGGGAAGGATGAAGAGGGTTAGGTAGCCACAAGGGAGGACAACAAAAATCTTTAAGATTTAAAGCACCGGGGTAGCAAGTGAATAAGAATGTGAGGAGGATGAACATGGGTACAAAATCTTACGATTTCAAGTATGTTCCCGTTGATATGAGAACCGCTGAACATAAATATTCCAAAGCCTTCATTGAAAAGAATGTAAGTACGGTGTACAAAACTTGTAATTGGGTGCCAAAAACATTTTATTCTTGATATAATTCTCAATATTTTAGTTCAAATTAGTAGATGTGGAGTTTCTTGTTAAATCTAATGTATATATATATATATATATATATATATATTTTTTTACCCGGTTGATGGAACCATTGGGACAAGTTCCAGCTTTTGAACAAGGAGATTGGCTGCTGTTTGTGAAGTTTCAAACGTACTGATATTTTATCAAGTTTGTTCTTTTAGATGGCTATTATTTATTACCTAGTATGATTAATTATCACTTATATTATGGGCACTTTGGTATGCAGTATCAAGGGTGATTACCGAATACATCGCTGAACAATTTGCTCACAAGGGAGCAGTACTAACATGCCCAGCAAGCCAATGCTACAGCTATTGGAATGGAAGGAAGTTGAGGCACATCAATTCGATCCTGTTGCTTTATATCTGAACCGGGAGAGATTGTGTTTAAGCCAAAGTTGGACATGACTACTGATGCGGCTGCAGTCAAGGAGCTTGAAGCTAAGCTGGGTAAGGTCTTGGTGTGTATGGGGCTCGTTTGGCTTTGTCGAAATTCTTGCCTTGTGACTGCTTCACTTAGGCAGATATGCATCACCTCCCTAATGTTCAGTTGTTGCAAACTCCGGTGAAGAAGCACTTCAATTCCCATCCCATGTTAGTGCTTTGATTGCAAATATCATAGCTAGATCACCTGCTTGGCTAAGGTTCTTGCTATGGCAAGCAACCATTAATAGTTGAAGTCAACACCAACTACCTCAAGTCAAAGTAATATTAACCTTGACATGCATGTATATAATCAGAAGTTTATTAATTTTCTTGTCATTTGATAGAGGCTTCAATTAACAATTATAAAGTGCGCTTTATTACACTGTTTTCTTCCTTGATGCTTCAAGTTACCATGATAATTAATCCAATTCTGTTTTAGGGAGATTGTATAGATTCTCCATTGCCAAGTCCCAAGTAGTTGCCACTAGTTGAACCTAAAGTATTTTTCTTTTACCATCACTTGGTCAAGGTATGTATTTTATCTCAAGTATTGGTATCATAACTAAAGAGTTGTAGTGTTATACATTTATACAACTCAAAAGTAATATTTAATGCATTTGCATTGCACAGGAAACCAGGTAACATTTAGTTTGGAAAGTCTTGAACGTAAATATATCTCTCTTGATGGCTAGAATTATCTTTATAAGTATTTCTTATTTTTAATTCACTTTTTATGAGTCATATGATCTGATTTTCTAACCATACACTTTTTCGCTGTGTAATATACATTGTAGTATGATAATGTAAAAGAATGCCTGCATTATCCTTTTCCAGACAGTAGGTATTAGAACGACAAAGACGATCAAGCTAATTAGTTGTGATATATTGTTTGATTCTTGTTTGCTCAATCAACAGCATAAAGCGTTTTACAATTACAGCTTTGTTTTACCATATGTGTTTTATTTTTAAAATGAATCTGGTTTGCTATGTATGCATTTGTCAAGTACAGTGTGTTTCTGCTGGTGATCACTGCTTGACGTGCTAGAGCTAAAAACATGACAAAATTTTTCTGGTAGTCTGGTGCAGTCGAGGGAGATTGTGATTCTTGTATTTTAGCTTCACAATTCTCGAGTTGTACATGTCCCCATTTCGGTTAAACCATAAAGCTCTAAAGTTCCTATATATAGTATGGACTTTACACCTTCTTTTCTGTTTGAATGAAGACTTCATCAGGTTCTAGCATTAATTGCAGTATTATAAGCATCAATTTTAATAAAGTAAATGGACAATTGCAATGCTGCATTTTTTGTTTTCATATGGAAGCAAAACCTCTGGAAGTCGAGCAAATCAACTAACGTTTTCAATACTATGCATAAGAGACTAGGCATGCAGCTTGGAGCATGTTATGTGACCCCTGACACATAATTTCTTGAAGTTTAAACCTTTTCTTTTTTCTTTCCATAAAATGATTATGTGCTTGTAATGTCAGTGCCCTTAAATTTTTATTAAATTGTATATTTCTTATCACAATTTATGCCAAAAACTAAAGTAATATAGTTTTTATTCTTGTGAAGTATTTTCCTTTGAACTAATGAAACATTGTGAAGAGAGAGATGCATCAGCTTCAACTATATAGAAATAAACTGAGGAAAGCACTTTGAGTCTTGTTGTCTAGAAAAATGGTAAGAGGAGCAAGATCAAATTTGTTAGTTATGTAATCTAAAATCATTTTAATGTTATTTTAAATACTTTAATTTGAAAATTTCTCAATTAAAAAGTATAATTAAAACTACAGGTCTTAAATTTATCCAACTTACTACTTTCGATTTCAGGTGTGCTTAAGCATCATAAGACATATTAGAGCCTCAAGAAAAGCAAATTAAGTGTGTGTGTGTATATATATATATATATATATAAATAAATAAAAAAGAACACACACAGAGAGTAAAAGCAAAAAGGAACAAGAGTGTGTATTGCTAGGTGAGCTGTCTTCATAGTTGTTATCTATTGTGTTTGGTTTTGGCATTATTTTTCAGTTAATCAACTGTCATTTCTCAATCTCAGGGGTGCCTAATTGTGGAACCATGAAGCACCGTGAAGGCTTAAAAAGAGAGCCTTTGCCTATTCAACAATGTCTACGAGAGCCTTTGCCTATTCAAGAATCTCAGGGGTTTTGGGTTTTTGAGTCTTTTGTGAGATTCTGTAAAGATAATTGTGAGCATGAGTACATGGCTATCGAGTGATGATGATTTTAAAAGACATGGTCTTTTTGCAGAGCTAGATTCTGCGACTTCCAGCTCAAACTGATACTTATTCCATTACATTGTTGTCAATTTGGAAAATTGTTGATATTTTTCACACTACACAATGATGAGAAAAGTATTAAGTCAATTCTCAAACTGATAACCATATGAATTGGAAACCTTGACAATACCTTTTACTTCAAGAAAAGTATTAAATCAATTTTCAAAACTCTATTTATACGACAATTCAGTATTTAGTTTTGCCAAACAATAAAATTTTATTGTAAGTTCCCTAAATGTGGTCAAGCCCATTAGAGCAACAGTTACTATTCAATAGGCCTAAATTTAAAATCCAAATCCATTTACTATAAATATCATGAGTTGGACTCGATATAAATTATGAGTTTCGGCCGACTCTTGCTCGTCTGCTTTTTATAATTTCAATAAAAGATTTTTGTGTAATTTTGTGGATTATTTCTCTAAAAACCTCTCAAACACCTTGTATACATTTGTTGAGTTCAAATTATGGTGTAAAGTGATAAGCATTTATTAAATAAAAATTACTTAAATTAAAAAACATATATTTATTAATAAGAAAACTAATATTTAGAGTGAAGTACTCTTTTAAGTGACAGAATTCATCCTTGATATGTCCCTGGGCTCACACTAGGCCCATATGGTAAAACGGGGCACTCCAAGGATGGCCTGCAAAAAGTTGTTTGGCTTGTGGACTAATTTGAAGTCTAGTCTCTCAACTGGCTTTGGGTTAAAGACTTTGTCTTAATTTATTCTGGAATATATATTCATGTAATTTTCTGGTTTTGAGTCTAATATTTTTTATAAATGTTGTGTTCAGCAGGATCTCACATGTTGATTTCATATTGTTACAAATCCTTTTTTTAAATGCAATTAAATTGATTTGTGATGACACAAAATCAGGATTACACATGTAATTTTTGCACCTAAGAGGCCTTACTTTAAACTTATATCAAAATTTTTATGTATTTTCTTCTCATTTTTGGATACAACTTGTTTTCTCACTATAATTTGTTTCTTCTTTATCTTTCGACAAATTTAAATCAAATGACACCACTAGTAACAAAGTGTTTGAACAGAGAATCAAATAGGAGATTTACTTTATCATATTAAAGATTGGAAAGCAGTACGTTCTTAAAGCAGCATCAAAGCAAATTAAACTTTAATAATTTAAGAATGCATGGTGTGACATGACCTTATATAGTTTTATGTAATTAATGCATGCTATTGTTGCTACTTTTTCCCTAGTCAAATGTGTAGTTGTCAATAATTAATGGGTTATTATCAATTTAACCCCTGAAAATGAAAATAATATCAAACCACCAATAGTTTTGAAAATATTAGCAAAAGAGGTCTGACCGTCAATTGAAATAGTAAACGGGTCAAAAAAGGTGACAGATCTGTTAATATTAAGGGTAAAAAGGTAATTGAATGTGACCATAAACAATGGAATACAACTGGATCACAAAATTTGAGTTTTGATGCAATATCAGAGCTTAAGGAGTTCCTGTGTACTCAATTTAAAATTAAAGATCCTGGACGTTTAAAATACTTCCTTGACATCAAAGTAACTCATTCCAAAAAGGGAATTTCCATTTGTCAGAGAAAGTACACACTTGACTTATTGGATGATTTGGGACTACTTGGTGTTGCCCTTGTTAGTTTTCAATGGACTATAACATAAAGCTTTCCTCTTCAGATGGAGAGTTGCTCAAAGACCCATCAAAGTACAAGAAGATAGTTGGTAAGTTAATATATCTCACAATAATGAGGCCTGACATATAATCCTCAGTGCATCTTATTAGTCAAATTATGAATCATCCTAGAGAGTCACATATGGATGCAGCTGTTCAAGTCTTGTGATATCTAAAAGGTATACCAGGTCAAGGCTTGTTTTTCCTAGCCAGTAATAATTTAAACTGGTTGGATATAGCGACACAGATTGGGGAGCTTGCACTACCACAAAAAGGTTAACAACAAGATATTGTGTGTTTATTGGCAATGCACTTGTCTCATAGAGGACTAAGAAGCAAACTACTATATTAAGGTCTTCAGTAGAAGCTGAATATAGGGCCATGGCAGCCATCACATGTGAATTAACTAGGTTGAGGTTTCTTCTCAATGACCTAAAGCTTAATTGTCTATTCCAACTAGATTGCATTGTGATAACTAGGTTGCACTCCACATTTCAACAAATCCAATGTTTCATGAATGCACAAACACATAGAAATGGACTACTATGTAGTACGAGAAAAGATACAAGAAAGGTTACTTGAAACAACTTTTACTCCAAGAATGCAAGTAGCATATATGTTCACAAAGGCTCTTAGAAAAGCAATATTTCGAACACATCTTAGCAAGTTGGGCATTACTAACATTCATGCTCCAAGTTGCGAGTGAGTATTGAGATTTGAAATTTGAAAATTGAACATTACATCTCCAAGTAGGAAGATACTCGAATTCATACTGTAGATTTTATGTTATTATAGTTGAATTAGGAAGGCTGTTTTTATGCTTAGTTTGTTATGATTTTGATGTATAAATATCCTTGTATGTTTTAAAAATAAACTTGAATAAACACAAGTTTCTTCTTCCAATCGTTCTTATCACAAATTTTATAGGGTCAGAGGCTCTGACATGCCTAGGATCAGAATATATGAAAATTCAGAGACCTCCTCTATATTAGTTTCTGACAACTGAAACTACGACCCATTATTCATTGGCAATTACTTCTTTCCTACTTCATGATTTCAACTGACAGTATCACTTTTCATTAACATAATCTTAATCTTTTGAAATGTAAAGTAAGTGCTGCTCTGATGCAGAGCCGGTGCTTCATATATTTGTGTACATTCATTACATAATATTACTCAACAATCGATAGGATTACTGTGGCAGATGCATAGCAGCCACCTGAAACATTAAATTTAATTGGAGGATGGGGTGTTATTCTTCAAGAAACATTACTGTTAGCTTCAAATATTTGATTTTGACTATTCTTGTTTATTTCTTAAATTAGAATAATACATATGATGTTTGATGTCTGAAGTTTTAATTCTAACATTATGTTTGATGGGAAATATATCTTATACGATGGTTACATGAATTTCTTGTTGCAATGCTATATTGTTATGTGGGAATCAAGAGCAACCATTGGCAAATAAGAGACATTCAGCTATGCAAAAGGAGAAACCTTCACGGGTAATGCTTTTCACTTTGTTACTAGTCTTAATTGTGGTTTCATCTCCCATTTCAGACTTAAGATTCGATTTTTCGTTAGCTACTAAATTATGCAGTATTAGGATTTGTTTTTATTTTTCTTATTATGAGCTGACATATTAAATAACAATTATATTATGATGTATCTATTTTAATGGGCCAAATAAGTGATCGATTAATTGGGCTCTAAAGATATCCATTAAGTATGAGTTTTAATATGTAGAAACCTAATAGTAATAAAATTAGGGTTAATGGGAACCTAATTACATTAGTGTATAAGGAACATTATAAAGGGTTATAGTCCCAAAGTCAAATCAACATTATATATTTTACTCTCTCTCTTTCTTCTTCCTTATTCAAGAAAAAAACTGTAGAGCAACTAAGGAGATTTGACTGTAAAAGATTAAATCTTAAGGAGATTTGACTGTAAAAGATTAAATCTTACTCAAGTTTGTCTTTATGGATTCAGGTATATTTTCTCTACTATAATTTTTAATGATTTAATATGAGCTTTTACAATGTAGTATAGGTTTTTGCCTATTAAAATTTATTCAACAAGTGTTATTAGAGCCAACTTATGTTAAATTATTGAGATATTAATTGGTTTGATTTATTGCTGTTGTCATAGAAGCTTGAAGGAAAGAATATATATATATATTTTTTCCCGCTTGTGTTTGTTTAAGAGTGTTTTGTTTGTTTTGAAACCATTGAAGATCATGTAGACTAAATATAATTTAAAAGTCACGGGTTCCTTTTGGGGACAAAGACGGCGGTAGTATAATATATATATATATATATATATACAAGTGGTTATTGGATGCTTATGCCTTGTGTTTTGCTTTGTTTTTTTTTTTTTTATTGGTTTTTTTCGGTGTGCAATAGGAATTTTTTTTTTTTTTGTTTTTTCCATGTGTAATCTGAATTTCTTTATTTACTTTAATGATGATGGTGCCTTTTGTCTTTTGGGTCATGTATATTATGGATTCAGTTCAGAAATCTTAGGTGTCATGGAATTACTTTTATTTGTGGTTTTAGTTATATATAAAATCAATCATGCATCCATAATGATTGTATTGGTGTCAGTTTTGTTTTCGATTTGAAAATAAAAATCCGTGATATATATTCATATTGAATTGAGAATTCCATTGAAAGAGTTTTTTCTAATATATATAGTCTGATATTTCAAAATATATTGAATTGAAATTATATGTTGTCATAGTAACCTCTATAATATAAATTTATTTATTTTGGAATATTAAGGTGTATGTGTGTCTATTGTTTATGCGAATAATGACCGATCTAAAGGAAGGTTCTTATTTGGTCAAATAATAGACATACTTGTGATTATAAATATGTGACGATTATTTGGTTTTCTATGTGAGTAATAAGTCGGTTCAAAGAAATGTTTACTACTTAATAAGATTAATTGTCAATATTTGATTACTACACAGAGAGTATTATTTATAGTTGATATTTCTGTCCAAAGACTAAATGTTAATATTGTACTAGGTATCTTGCTTTAGGACCCAGCATTATGGGAATTATTTAATCATGTCATGTATGAATTTATTGATTGAGTTTTTTTTTTTTTTTTGTATTGTGACATGATTATTGATTGTGCACTTGTATTTGATTTTGTTCTCGATTCAGTTACTACTTCTTCAACAATATCTGTAAATATCAATTCCATTCATGTGCTTAATGACACAAATTTTAAGAATTGAAAAAAGAACGTTATGATTGTTCTTGGTTGTATGGATTTTGACCTTACGCTTGGGGAAGAACAGTCTGTATCTCTTAATGAGAATAGTTCCGCTGATGAAAAGGCGAGAATGGAGAAGTAGAACCGTTCTAATCGCATGAATCTTATGATCATGAAATGTTCTATTTCGAAAACTTTTAGGGGCTCTATGTCCAATGAGGAAAATGCTAAGAAGTTCCTTGATGAAATAAAATAGCATTTTGCGAAAAACGAAACGTTGAAACAAGTACCCATTTGATGAACTTTGTTTCAATGAAGTATAATTGACAATGGAACATAACGAAGTACATCATGGAGATGTCTCATATTGCTTCCAAATTAAAGGCACTAAAGTTATAACTGTTTGAGGACTTATTGGTGCATTTAATTTTGATTTCTCTTCCTACACAATACAGTCAATTTAAAGTGAGTTACAACACTCAAAATGATAAATGGACTCCTAATGAGCTCATATCTCATTGTGTACAAGAAGAGGAAAGATTGAAGTGAGAAAGTTTGGAAAGTGCTAACTTAGCAACCATCTCTAAGGACAAGAAAATGAAAAGAGACAAGAAGCTGCAGTTGAGACATCACAGCTTAAGGTATAAAAGAAACATGATGGAGAGTTAACCTGTTATTTTTGTAAGAAAGTTGGACACATGGAAAAAGAATATCACAAATACGTCAACTGGCATGTCAAGAAATGTATGTTTCTCAATTTAGTTTGTTTTGAAGTTAATTTAGCTTCTGTACCTAAACACATTTGCTAGTTAAATTCTTGTGCCACTACTCATATAAGTGTGTCTATGTAGGGTTACCTACGGAGCCAAAAGCTAAGTGATGCTAAAAGATTCAACTATGTGGGTGATGACAAAATAGTTAGAATAGAGGCTATAGGAACTTTTAGGTTATTATTAAAAATTGATCAATCTTTCAATTTGAAAGAGACTTATGTAGTACCGTCTTTTAGACGAAATTTTGTTTTAATTTCTGTTTTGGACAAATTTGGTTATTCTTGTTCATTTAAAAATAATAAATTTAGTCTTTATCTATTCCGGTTCTTTATCTTTGTATGATAACATATATTTGTTAGATACCATTACTTTAATTAATGAAACCTTGCATATAAATTCACGAGGTGCAAAATAAAAATTAACTGACATTCTACCACATTATGGTACAAGTGTGTAGGTCATATCTCTAAACAGAGAATTCAGAGGCTTGTGTTTGATGGAATTTTTTATTCCTTTGTTTTAACAAATTTTGGAGTCTGTATTGAGCGTATAAAATGGAAACAGACGAATATTAAAAGATTAGGTGCTAACAAGTGTTCTAATGTCTTAAAACTAATTCATACTGATATTTACGAGCCATTTCCTACAGCTTCTTGGAATGGTCAACAGTATTTTATTAAATTCATAGACGACTATTCAAGATATGAATATCTATATTTAATACATAAGAAGTCTCAATCCCTAGATGTATTTAAGGTCTTCAAAGTTGAAGTTGAAAATCAATTTGATAAGAAAATTAAAACTAACAAATCTAACCATGGTAGTGAATACTATGGCAGATATGACGGATTCGGTGAACAACGTCCACGACCTTTTACAAAATTCCTAGAGGAATATGGTATTGTCTCACAATACACAATACCAGGAAAACCTAGCATGAATGATGTTGCTAAAAGACGAAACAGAATGCTTAAGGACATGATAAGAAGTATGATCAATCATTCTTCTTTACCAGAGCTCCTCTGAGAAGAAGCGCTAAAAATTGTAGCATATATCCTCAACAGAGTTCCGAGCAAAGCGGTAGCTAAAACTCCTTATGAACTATGGACAAGCAAGAATCCTAGTAATAGACATTTACACATTTGGGGTTGTCCAGCTGAGGCAAGGCCTTAAAGGCCAAATGAAAAGAAACTAGACTTAAGAACTATAAGTTGTTACTTTGTTGGGTTTTCTGAACAGTCAAGGGGTTTCAAATTTTATGATCACACTACTAAAACATTTTTCGAGACAGGAAATGAAAGATTTTTTGAGAAAGTGGAGTTTGTGGGGAAAGATAAGATTAAAGATATTATCTTTGAAGATGAATTTGTTTCTTTTCCTACTATTGTTATTAATAATGATAAGGTTTCTATTCTTGATATTGTTCAAAATGCAAATCTAGAATATCAAGACAATATAGAAGAACTCCTTGTGCAAAATGAAGAAATTATACCTAAAGTGCAAACTCAACAACCTCAAGAGGATATGCCATTACTACGATCCACTAGAGAAAGAAGAAGTGCGATTCCGGATAACTATATTGTTTTTCCAAGAACATGAGGTTGATACAAGAGTGGTGGAAAATGATCCAATCAATTTCCATCAAGACAAACAAAGTTCTAATTCTCAAAAGTGGATTGATGCCATGAATGATGAGATGAATTCCATGAAGGACAATGATGTTTGGGATATCGTCTAATTGTCTGAAGGTGCGAAACCTATTGGTTGCAAATGGACATTTAAGACCAAAAGGAATTCAAAAGGCAATGTTGAGAGATATAAGACTCATTTAGTTACCAAGGGCTTCAGTTATAAGAAAGACATTGATTACAAAGAGATTTTCTCTCCGGTTTCTACGAAAGATTCTTTCAGAATCATAATGATACTTGTGACTCATTTTAATTTAGAGTTACTTTAGATAGATGTAAAGACTGTGTTTCTCGATAGTAACATTGATGAAACAATATATATGATACAACTAGTAAACTTTGTATTCTATGATCCAAAGAAAATGGTTTGCAAATTGAAAAAATCCATCTATAGTTTCAAACAGGCTTCTCATCAATAGTATCACAAATTTCATCAAGTTATTATCTCATATGGTTTGAGGTAAATAAAGTTGAAGATTGTGTATATCATAAGTTCAATAGGAGTAATTACATATTTCTGGTGTTATATATTGATGATATACTGCTTGCTAGCAGCGATATAGGCTTGTTACATGAAACCAAGAGATTTTTGAGAAAGAATTTTGATATTAAAGATCTTGAGGATGTCTCTTTTGTATTAGGTAGATAGATATAATGAGATCACTTTCGAGGTATCCTTTGGTTATCACAAAAAAACTATATTGAAAGAGTTCTTGATAGATTCGACATGAAAGATTGTGCACCAAGAGACACCCCTATAGCTAAAGGAGACAAGTTTAATCTCAGTCAGTGCCCTAAAAATGAGTTGAAACTAAAAGAAATACAAAAGATTCCTTACGCATCAGCTGTAGAAAGTCTAATATATGCTTAAGTATGCACACGTCTAGACATTACATTCATAGTGGGAATGTTGGGCAGATATTTAAGTAATCCAATGATAGATCATTGGAGAGCAGTCAAATAGGTTATGCATTATTTATAGAGAACAAAAGATCAAATGCTCATATATCGGAGGTCAGATTATTTAGAGATCGTTGGGTATTCTGATTCCGATTTTGCTAGATGCCAAGATAGTAAAAGATCAACGTCGGACTATATGTACCTGCTAGCTAGTGAAACTATTTCCTAAAAAAGTGCTAAGCAGACACTCATAACTTCTTCCACCATGATAGTTGAGTTTATAGCCTGTTTTGAGACATCTAATCATGAGATATAACTGTGAAATTTTATCATAGGGCTGCGAGTTGTGGATTGTATTGAAAAACCATTAAAGATATATGATGACAATAATTCGACTGTACTTTATTCCATTAACAATAAAAGTCTATGAAGTCTAAGTACATAAACATCAAGTTTCTTGTTGTTAAAGAAAGAGTTCAATGTCATCATGTGGCTATAGAACATATTAGGACAAACTCCATGATTGTGGATTCGCTTACTAAAGGATTATCACCCAAGGTCTTTCATGAGCACATGGGTGTTGTTTTGATTGATGATGTACACGTTTAATGAGAGTTAGTATTTTAATGTTCTTTATTACAAAAATATTTTATATTTATTTTCTACAGAATAAAGTATATGGTTCAGTTATAAACTCTTAATGTTATTTGTATTTGATCTCACTAAAGATTAACGTAGGATCAATTGGAAATAAGCATGTTTCAGATCACATTGCATGTAATTTTCATGCTATGCATCCATCATTGAATATATTCGTATGATGACCATTGATGGGTCTAGTTACGAATAAATGTAACAAATGTTGCTTTGATCTTATACAAATATAGTAGATGGACAAGATTGTAACTAAGGGAATATTTCAGGACAATTAACTTTTCAATGCGCACTCAAGATTATAGATAGTATAATTGTATCAAGAAACATATATAGCCCAAGTGGGAAATCGTTTGGATTTGTTTTTATTTTTCTTATTATGGGCTTACATATTAAATAAAAATTATATTATGAACTATCTATTTTAATGGGTCAAATAAGTGATCTATTACTTGGGTTCTATAGATATCCATTGGGTATAGGATTTAATGTGTAGAAACCTAATACTAATAAAATTAGAGTTAATAGGAATCTAATTATATTAGTATATAAGAAACATTATAAAGAGTTATGGTCTTCAAGTCAAATCAACATAATATATTTTGTTCTCTTTCTTTCTTCTTCCCCATTTAAAAAAAAAACTGTAGAGCAACTAAGGAGATTTGACTGTGGAAGATTAAATCCTACTCAAGTTTGTCTTTGTATATTCAGGTATACTTTCTCTACTATAATTCTTAATGATTTAATATGAGTTTTTAGAATGTGGTATAAGTTTTCGCCTATTAAAGTTTATCCAACATGTAGTGTTTATATTTAAGTTGATACAAAATTTAAGTTCTAGTTAAAGATTGACTTTCTAATGTAATGTTCATAACTATAGTATACAATTCTTTCCTGATTCTGACATGCTAATTTTAGATAAACGAACTTTTGAAATGTCTGTGTAGAAGCATTTCACATTTCGATTATATATAAGTATATGTTTTGACAAACATAATGAATTTAATTGGTTCTTTGATGATGTTATGCACACAGAAGGATGAAGATGGTTAGGCAGCCACAAGTGAGGACAACGAAAATCTTAAAGATTTCAAGCACCTGGGGTAGCAAGTGAATAAGAATGTGAGGAGGATGAACATGGATACAAAATCTTATGATTTCAAGTATATTCCTGTTGATATGAGAACCAATGAACATAAATTCGAAGCCTTCATTGAAAAGAATGTAAGAACGGTGTACAAAACCTTTAATTGGGTACCTAAAACATTTTTTTTTTATATAATAGTCAATATTTTAGTTCAAATTAGTAGATGTAGAGTTTCTTGCTAAGTCTATCTAATGTATTTATTTTTTGGTTTATGCAGCCATTGGGACAAGTTCTAGCTTTTGAATAAGGAGATTGGCTGCTATTCGTTAAGTTTCAAACGTACTGATATACTATTGAGTGTGTTCTTTTAGATAGCTAATATTATTTATTAACTAGTACGATGAATTAACACTTATGTTATGAGTGTTTTGATACGCAGAATCAAGGGCTATTAACCAATACATCGCTGAACAATTTGCTGGCGAAAGAACAGCACTAACATGCACAGGTAAGCCAATGCCGCAGCTATTGGCATGGAAGGAGGTTGAGGCACATCAATTCGACCCTGTCGCTTCAAAACTGAATTGGAAGATTGTGTTTAAGCCAACGTTTGGCTTGACTACCTATGCGGCTGCAGTCAAGGAACTTGAAGTTAAGCTGGGCAAGGTCTTGGTGTGTATGATCGTTTGGCTATGCCAAAATTCTTAGCTTGTGACTGCTTCATTTTGGCAGATATGCATCACCTCCCGATTGTTCAGGGAAATTGTATAGATTCTCCATTGCTAAGTCCCTAACCAGGTAGTTGTTTGTCTTTTGTTTAATTGATTTTCTTTCCAAAATGCAATTCAATATATTGTTTTTTAACTTTTAGAAACGAAAGGATCGAGAGGATAAAAAACCTTGGTCTAAAAGCTAGTGACAATGATCTAATTTGAAAGATAATAATGTCAAATGACAGAAGACTAGGTAATAGGAGATTGAATTGTACAAGAACAGATGAGCTCCTAAATCTGTATGTGCTGGGAAGGAAACTCTTGGGAAGAGTGGGATTGTCGGACTACTGGAAGAGAAACAAAAATCACGGCGTGCCTACGTTCTTTGGAAGTTAGCTATTGTTATAAGTTAAAAACATTGCCAAACTACCTTCAACAATTGACAATCTTGGGAGGAAGTCAAGATCTATAGTTCCCTATTTTAAAAAGACATTATTGAGTGGAGAAAACAAAGAACTTGGCGAAAACTCAGAGATCTTAAATTTAGGACTTACCAAAACCAAGTTTCTATGACAATCAAACCAAGTAATCTAGGTAATTATTTCCTTTATATTTCAAGGTTGAATTGTTGATAGGTCATTAGTTCCTTCATGATTTTGAGGTTGAATTTTCAATATTAAACTTTTGATTTATATAATGATGGGTCTAATTCTTTGATGAGTAGGGTTATGTAGACAAGAAGAAGCTCAAGAAAAGGTTATTTCAAGATCATGTAATTGTAAGCAAATTAAAATCTGTTTTTTTTTTCTACCAAAAAAAAAAAAATCTGTTTTTTTTTTTTTTTACTATTGTTTGGCTTTTAGAATGCCTATAATATTACTACAAAATATTACTCAAGAATCAATAATGTTATATGTTATAATATATTCGATTTAGAACCAACTCATCTTTTCTAGTGTTTTATTTTATATACTAAAACTACATCTAAAAATTTAAATCTGACTTACGTTTCTTTATACAAATTTCAAGACGTGGTTAACCTTTTGTTCATGAAATTTGAAGTCTTGGGTTTTTATTTTGTTCAGCTATATATACTGTTAAGAACTAAACGGAGTTGAAATACTGCTACTTCCATCAAGGGATTTTGCAGTGTTCAAGCAGAGGGATTCTGCTACTTCCATTACAATGACTTGCTGAATGCGCTTGTCCAAGGAGGAGTTTGTCAGGACCGTGTCAGTAAAACTGTTCTTGTTTTATTTTCTCTAAATTACTTGGCATTTTCCTAGCTTTGCTAACTGGAGTTTACAGAGTCAAGCGATTACATTGTGAAGACTTAGGAAATGGGGCCTTACAGAGAGACTTCCACTTTCAAAAACAAGCAAATTAGTGATCATTGCTCTGGTGAGCTTCCCCTACCATTTAATTGTTATTAATTTTTTGTAAATATATATTGTCTAAACATTCATGGTTAAAAATATATCACAAATTTAAAGCACACCTGACAAATGATATAATTGAGTTCGTGACTCTAAATGATATAATTGAGTTAGTGACTCTAATGAGAAACTTATTAATTTATTTTCATCATATTTTATTGAAGTGATGCATTACAATATGCGTTTTGAACGTTCAGATGGTTTTCTAGCTTTTGTTCATGTAGCACTTGCATAGCTTGTTTAAGTTTTGCAATGAAATTGCCTTGTGTTATTATGGAAGCGCAAACATATGACGTTTATTTCTTTCTTTATGGCTTACGCTATGTACGACTTATCTGCTCTGATGCAGTCAAGGGAGGCTGTAATTTCTCTATTCTTAACAATTCAAAGTCGTTTGAAGCAGGTACATATTCCCATCCCAATTGAACCATAAAGCCTGAAAGCTTCTATGGTATTGACATTTTACCTTATCTTTTGTTTCAAGCTCTCGTCCAATAAACACTCATCAGGCGCAGACATCGACTGCAATACTAAAAGCATCAATTTTGAGAAGGTAACTAGGCAACTGGAGCAATGTATATTTTTATTCTCTGCGGAAAACATTTAGTTGTCTAAAATAATTTACAAAACATTTTTAATATTATGATACGAAACGGGGCTTGCATTAGAAATGGAGCCCGCACCTTCTGACTTGTTTCCTAAAAATTGAAATATTTTCTTCTTTCATTCTTCGCAAAATGATCATCCAGTTGTAAGTTAAGTGTTTTAAAATTTTATCCCTGGCAAGTATTGATTGTTTTCAAGTGGAGAAAGAGAAATAAACCTACCCCAACTAGGAAGACTAAGCAAGATAGCTAAAGTCTTCTTTTCTAGAAAAATAAAAAAGTCAAGAGAAGGAAGATAAAATTGGTTAGTTATGTTAATATACTTTTAAAACATTTTAATCTTCTTTTATATACTCATGAAGCTCACTCAATTAGAAATCATAACTGAAACAGCATTCATTAGGTGTGCTTAATCATTGCAGAACATCTTGGGAACATGAAAATTAACATAGTGGTTGAATGAGACATATATATTCTTATTTCAGAAAAGCCTCAAACCTCCTATTATATGGACTTTTCATTTAATTGTCTTTTGTTTCTAGATCTGGTCCAATAAACTTCATTGGGATCTAGTGTAAATTGAAGAATGCATAAGAGAGCCATTAGTGTGGTTTGCTTTTGAGCTTTATTTGGGTGTACTGAGATTTGTTGGGAGTCTTTTGAGAGATTTTGTATACATAATTTGTGGGCAAGAGTAAATGACTATTAAGCGATGATTGTTGTTTCAAATAGAAGTTAAAAGACAGGGTATTTTGTAGAGCAGAAAACAGGAGATTCTGCTACTTTCATTACATTGTTGATGACCATGATTGTATTTTAGCACTCCAATGCCCCTTTGGATACTTGGAGAAATGCCTAATAATAGTTAATACTTCTTCCATTACATTTTCCTAAGCGAGATTATGTTTTGATATGTATATATGTATAATTATTATTCTTTTTCTCTCTTGTGACCCATGAGAAGAGAGCAAGAGCAAATGGCCTTCATATTCTTTTTATATACTTTGTGTGAATTACATTTGCTCGAGGAATTTTCTTTTCCTGCAAATAAATTCATATTGTTTTTAAGACTTTTTCTTAACATCATCATCATCATCCACATGCACAACTAGATTTGAACGTGCAGTATAACTTATCTATAAAAGTGAGTGATCAGGGTATATATAAACACCAAACATATAAAGAATTATGACCTAAGTCCACAAACTCATTGTGCGGACATGTAAAATTTGCCACTAAACAACCTTCACCTTTACCATGAATAATCAAAGTTTCTAAATAGACTGGCTCAATGGTTTATTTTAGTGATTTATATTATGTATGGGTTTAAAGCCCAATGTTTAAGAGTCCAAAGATTGATTGGACAGGAACCAAGCCCAACTTCAAAAAATTAAATATATCCTATATTTAGAAACCATCCTATATTTAATTTACTAAACAATTATTGGTACATTCTATGATCATACAGTCTCATCAATTATTATTTTTTTTTTTTGAAGAAGTCTCATCAATTATTTAACTTCTGTAAATGATTAAATTCAGATTTAATTTTATATTCATTTTTCTGTGGACTCGCAGCTTAGTGAATACAACTCATCTATGTTTGTAATGATGAAATCGGAGGCCTTTTTGTACGGGCTCCAATTTTTTCCACGTGACTCCTCTCGCTCTACTTTTTCTGTCTTCTTTTCTTTCGTTATTTTAAGAACACGTGGGTTGCATTAGCAAGTTCACATCAACTTTCATCATTTGTAAGTTCACTGGACCCACATGTTTTTCTTGTCTCAATCAACTTGTCTTTCAACAAGGCAAACAAATGATAGGAATTTGTGTTTAATGAACACAAATTAGAATATGCCCCTTTTTAGGATATGATCGTAAACATAGAAGGGCACAGGTGCCTTACTTAATAGTGGGAGGCGAAATGTTTGTAGACATATATGTTAACAAATTAAAAACTGTTGTGTTGATTGTCATAATGTTAAAACTTTAATATGAGAGAACCAGCCATTCTTTGATACTTTTCATATTGTTATGGGTATTTTTGGATTCTTCAAAATGGACCGGTAAAGGCCCATCAAGATGATGGCCCAAGTCGCCGAGACCAAATGTAAGACACTATTCATCAGCTCGCGAAGTCGCTCTAGTATAAGGCGAGATCGAGCCCGTGAAAAGAATAACGAAGACAATGTCAGATCGCAATCACAACAACATTCGAGGTCGCAGATCGGTCATTGCGACGTTTAGATCGTCAGTCTGGGTTTAGTCAAGATCGCTAAGACGAAGTGTCAGTCCGTTCTTTATCACGGATCGCCCAGTTTCAGTGCAAGACAGTAAGATGACGTGTCTTATACGATAAGCAAGGGTTTTTCACCTAATGACAGCTTAATTTCGGGAAATCTCATCAAATCAGCATGGGTTAGCAGTCAGCCCACGTGATGCCAGAGTTGACCTGACAAAAGTCAGAAGCATTAAAGACTCTCCAAAAGCATTTATTACGACAAGATCAACCCTTTTTGTCTGTTTATTCCATCTGTAGCCTCATCTCCTCTATAAATAGAGGAGGACATTTATTGATAAGTATCCAGAAATTGAGAGATTGAGAGAGCTGTTACTCTGTCGAAATACAGAGAGAGTGAGCATTTAGAGAGAGGCTGTCATTTATTACAGTAAAAGTGGACGTAGGCACTTCCAAAAAGGCCGAACCACTTCAAATATTGTGTGTTCTTCTTCTTTCTTTCTTCTCTTCTTTGCCATTATCTGGTCTGTTTGTTGCAGGTCTTCTCATCTGTGCGGCATTGGGCTCAAGAATCTGGTTGGCTGGTTTACCACGTCAACATATACCCTTTTTATATTAATTAATGTTATAAAACCTATAATTGAAATATATATATAGAAAACAATAATTCTATATTCAACACAATTTTAGAGCGCATAGAAATCATATTATAAAATTAATAAACACTATATTTTACACTGATAAATCTAAATAGTAACATAAAATTAGTGAAAACATGATTGTTTGGGAATGCTTAATGTCTCACCCAACAGTCTATAGGATAATGAATTAGTTGATAACAAAAATTAATACTTGATATGAAATTTTGGGATTTAACTAACATATAGGTTTAGTAATGTTACTCAATCATATTTTTAAAAATAATTTTTAGATTGATTATTAGATTCTTTAATAATTATTTTTAGAATTAATTTAATAATTATTATTGAAGAATTTGATTTCGATAACCTTACCTGTAATCAATTTCGTGATTTTATGATGAGAATGGTGATAAAATTTGGACCCAATAAAGGACAGGCGGCAGTGGTCATATGTCCCAAAGATGGTGGTAAATGTCAGGTGGCCTACTATTTGGTTGCTACCCATGCAATAATTGTCAGAAAAATCCAAGTAAATTATAATATTATAATTAAAATAATGAGACATTGATGATATATATATATATTTTTTCTTATAGAAACAGAGACATTGATGATATTGATATAAAGGAGAGGAGAGGGAAGACAGTGGTCGGGTCCCATAGGTGGGCTGTTCTTGGTTGTGTAATTTACTCTGGGCTACCCTTACGGTAATAGTCAGAAGACATTCATGACATTGGTAGAAGTGGAAACAAATATAAGCTATTTTATATACTTTTAGGTTATTTAATGGATAATGATATACCTTCAATATTTTTATATAATTTTTTATTTAATTTTATGTGATAGTTAAAATATTAAAAAAAAATTAAAGTTCGAGATTAAAAATTAAAAATTCTTATTTTTCGATATAACAATTATTACATAACATTGAATAAAAAAATAAATAAAAATACTATACATCTATCATTCTTAGATGATTTACCTAGACATGACCAAGGTTTGGTTCGAACTGTACGGTTTGAAAAGAACCGTCACTATAAAACCCAAACCAGAACATAAGGTTCTGGTTCCGGTTCAGAAACGAATCGAAATCGTCACTGTAGCGGTTTCGGTTCCGATTCCGATTCTGACCCTAAAGGAACCGGAACCGGAACCGTCGGTTCAAAGAACCGGTGAAACCAGAACTGTCTTGAACCGGAAGTTCCAGTTCTTAAATAAAATAAAAAAAAAAACGAAAAAAACAATAATCAACCGTTGGGGGCCATCAAAGATCAAACAGACCCAAAACATCAATACCATCTACAATAAACACAATCATCAATACCATCATAAACACAATCATCATCAACAATAAACAGTAAAAATCAATCATCCATTTGGGTTTCCATCTGGAAACCTAGACGAACCCAGATCGGCTGGTGATTTACAAAAAAAACAAAGAGAAGAAGGAGAAGAAGGAGAAGAGAGAGAGAGAGAAGAAAACAGAGAAATAGAAAAGAAGAGGGAGAACCGGAGAAGAAAAAGACGAAAGAGTCAGACTGTCAGAGAGAGAGACAGAGAGAGGTCAGAGAAGAGTGAGTCAGTGAGGGTAATGGATTTTATAAATTAAGGGTATCTGGGTATTTGAGTATTTCCGTCTTTTTACCTTATTTTATCATTTTTCAATTATATTAAACAATCCAACGCGAATACGCGATCAAAGGGGAGATCATTATTATTATTATAAAATATAAAAGTAGTTTTCGATTGTAATAATGCTAGTTGTGAATAATTTACTTTTCAAATAATTAAATTTTTTATTTCGTTTGTGTATAAATTTATTTTTTTAATTTTAAAATATAGTTAATATTAATTTTTAAATTTCAAATTATCATTTTAAAAAAAGGTTCCAGAACCGAAACCGAAACCGAAACCGAAACCATTACAAAACCGACGGTTCCAGAACCGAACCGGAACTGTTTTATTTCGGTTAAGGTTCCGGTTATAGTTTTTTTAAAACCGGAACCGTCGGTTCGAAACCGGAACCGAAATCGAACCGTGATCATGTCTAGATTTACCCTATGCTACCCATATAATATATATTTGGGTTACACAATTCAATCTAGGCTACCTCATTTTTATTATTTTAATATAAATTAATTTTTAATTATTCAGAATTTAATGTTGTATATTTTTTTTATATAATAAAAGATTTCTATTAACCACAATTTTTTATAAAAAATATTTCTATTAACCACAAAGACCACCAAAAAGGTAGGGGCAAAACACATCAAAGATTGCCGGATTTTGCAGCCAAAAAGGGAAGGTAGTAAGCTATACAGTGAATGTGTTGAAACCAAGAGCCCAATTTGTTATACAACGAGTAGCTTGGTTACAATGCCTGTGAACAAAAGTAAGAGGTCAAATGTGATGTAAGGAAGAAAGAAATTTGATGTCCTTTACAACGTTGGCAATGTCTTGCCTAGTGTTATTTACATCATTGCAAAGATTAATGACCTGCAAAGCATTACATTCCAAAGTAAGAGGAAGACAATTATTTGATATAGCAAGCTACAGACCCTTACGGATAGTAGCATCTGAACAATGTCAAAAGATAGATTCCATTTCTTTAACAATAGAGATCTGACAGTGGGGTGTACTTTAAGGAATAATGAAAATATTTAGGGTTAATTTAAAAATTATTTTATAAAATGAGATGAATTTAAAGAACATCCATGATGTAATGCATAGGTAATATTAGTTAACTCAAAAATTTAAATCGATAGAAAATGATCTAATTATAATATTTGATATTTAAATCTAAAAATTTATACCGATAAAATATTAATCAATTATATTATTTAAAACATAAAGTTATATTTATAAAATATATTTTGGTGTTGTGATAATAGTTAAGTAGAATATGCTATGATGTGACGACATAAAATAATTCGTAGGACCAATTTGATATTTCAAAAAATTAAAAAATCTGATCTTGTCGTTTTCTGAGTCTAAAGGATCCAATTATTCCCTATTCTGTGCATGCTTTGCTGAAGCTGAGTCCAAAGCTGTCCTTATGGAAATCATTCGTGTTTTGTTTTTTTCAAGGCAGTGGTCTCCTCTTTTTAGATTTACGGTGGTCATTGTCATCAACTTCCAATTAAGTTTAACCTTGATTATTTTTCGGTGACGCTAAATTGTAATTAAAATATTAATATGTGAAGTAGAATGGAGAGGAACGTATGTTCTTGTTTGGATTTAAATAAAAGTCTTAAAGCTTCTAAGACATGGACTTTTCATCAAATTGCCATTTGTTTCAGGATCAGGTCCTATAAAATTTCATCGAGTTCTGGGGTGACGAATGCATACGTGTGCCTTGCCAGTGCCTCTGCCAATTGAAGAATGCATACCAAAGCCATTTGAGTACTTTGTTTGTGAATCCTAATTGTGTGTGTTGGGATTTTGAGTTTGAGTCTTCTGCGACATTATGTATACATAATTTGTGAGCAACCGATTATTGTGTTTCACCCATAAAAGTTAAAGTACATGGTATTTTGCAGAGCTGAAATAGGAGATTCTGCTACTTCCATTACATTGTTGATGATCATGATTGTATTTCAGCACTCCATTTTTTTGGAGCTATGCTTAATAATTAATACTTCTATTACACTGTCATCAATTTGAAAGATTACTAAAATTTTTCACTTTAATATAATGCTAAGAAAAGTAAGATTAAAATTCTCAAATGATAACTATATAAACCAAGAACCTTGATAACACCTTTTATTTCAAGGTACATGACTATTTACTTTTTTGACAATTTGGTACTTAGTTTTGCCATAATAAAATAATTTTTTAATTAATAAAACCCTATAAAATAGGTGGAAAGATATCAATAAACTTCTATAAGATTATTATTATTTTAAAAAAAAAAAAATCAAAAGACAAAGTTAACAATTTTAAATTTAAGAAGAAAAGAAATGTTAGAACTTGGAAAGGGGGTAATGTGTGGGAAAAAAAAATTGGCTACCTTAATGATTTGGGTAAGGCTATCCAATAAGAATCTTCAATAACAACTATTTGATTTGTTGTAAGATTCTTTAATAATCACCCTTATAAATTAAATTAAATTTAAATTTAGTTAATTAATTAATTAATTAATTTATCTAAGTCTGTAATGATTTAAGTTGCATTATTTGAACCTTCATTCAATATGGTTTGGTTTAGTGACAATCCAATTTAACTATGACCAAATTTGAGTAGTAAACGTTACAAAATGTATCTTATAAGAAGAATTACCTTATTTGATTCGACAAAATACAACTAAAAAATAAGTCTAATTAAGTTGTTTCTAGACAATCCAATAGATTTGTTTAATTTTATAAAACCAAAACAAACTAGTGAAATGGGTTTTGATTCCGTCGGATTGATCAAGGGAATGTTTATGTAGGCTCCGGTTTGTGTTTGACAGCTTCATGTTAGCTCTCTCTCCAATTTTATTAGCATCTAAATATTAATTAAATAATAGGTAGCCTCATCACAATATAATTTTACAAGGCCAACTATTCCTTTGATTCCCTAAATGCATCTGTAAATATTAATTGATGTTGTAAAAGCCATAAGCTAATATATTAAAAATACAATTATTTAAAATATATATAATAGCAATTTAGCACTATTAAATTTAAGCAACGGTATCAAATTCACCATCTATTATGACCTAATGGCAACAAATATCTTTTGAGCTTGATACGTTACAGGTTTTAATTATTAGTTAGGTGATATTTTAGATTTGAATTACTGACTTAATATTATTCTAGGTTCTAACCTATCTACTATAAATAGTAACTACAACATATTAAATTTCTAGAAACAAGATTATTTGAGAATGCATTTAAGCATTTTGCAGTCTCACCATATAAATTAGTTAATGGTAGAAAATAATATTTACTATTTATTTATTTTAGATATTGGAATGAACTTAAAAAATAATTAGGATTACATTGATAAAATCTTAGTGACATAATCTGGATAAACAACTTTTATACCTTTAAAAACCACCCACGTAATATTTAATTGAGAGTTTTTCACGTTAAGACAAAACCAAAAGAATAATATTATTTGTAGCCCTCCTATTGTATAAAATTTTTTTGGGCCTCTCAAATAAACTAATGATATGTTATACCCAAATTTCTAATTTTGCCCTTAAGTCATAGATTCCCTTCAACCAATAATGAAATAACGAAAATGCCCTTGTTTCAACCAAAGTAAAATCACGAAAATGCCCTTCATCTTCTTATTGTCCTCATTCTCCACGCCTCCTCCTCCATATGATCTTGCATGACAATTTTTCCATTCTCTTCAATTTTCTCATCCATTGAAGATTGTTTTGCGCACACATTGACGGTTCTTTCACTCCAAAAAGCTCACATTAAAGCTTATTACTCTCCAACAAGCCTTACACTCAAATTTTTCTTTCAAACTTAAAGGTATGTGTATGTTCTTGATTCGTTTTTAAATTTGTTGTTGAAACTGCCTTAGTAATTGCTTTAGGAGTGATTTTGGTTGTGATTTTATATAATATAAGATCCGATTGGCAAAAACGAAAGAAATAAAAAAATGGTGGATATTCTGCAGAAACTGAGTTTTGTGGTATATTAAAACCCGGTTTCAAGTTATGTGGGGCAATAAATCACGGTCTCGGGTTTAATAGGGTATTAAAACCCGGTTTCGGGTTACGTAGGGCATTAAATCACGATTTTTGGTTTTGTGGGGGCATTAACATTGTTTCGGGTTTAGTGGTGCATTAAAACCCGATTTCGGGTTATAAGGGGCATTAATTCATGGTTTTGAGTTTAATGGGACATTAAAACCCGGTATCGTGTTATAAGTGGCATTATATCACGGTTTCGGGTTATGAGGGACATTAAATCACGGTTTTGTGTTTAATGGGGCATTAAAATCTGGTTTCGAATATGGGGCAATAAAACCCAATTTTGGGTTATGAGTGTCATTATATCACGGTTTCGAGTTTAATGGGGTATTGAAATCCGGTTTCGGGTTTTATGGACATTAAAATCCGATTTTGAGTTTTGTTGGACTTTACTCTGTTTCGGGTTTTATAGGACATTAAAATCCGGTTTTAGGTTTTAATGGCCCATAAAAAACGGTGGAATGGGCAGCACTATTTTTTTTTTTTTTTTTTTTTAGGTTGAAGTTTCGTATTAATTTAAGTCATATGAGGTTAGATTTGATTGTATTTGTTGGATTTGGTTGGTTGGTTATTGAAGATATAGATTTTTATTTCTTTAAGAAAAAATTTTGGTTTTTTTATCAATGTAACACGACACCGGGTTTTATTGGGCATTAAAACGCGGATCCTTGTTATATTACATATTAAAACGCGGTTTTTTATTTTATTTTAGATAATGTTTATGGTTATTAAATGATATTTATTTTTTAATACATTGCAATTGGTTATTGAACATTATGAGAGTAAGAATAAATTATTTTGCTTTAATTTTACAGGAATGACTGAGGTAAAAATAATAATCAAATGCAACGGAGAGTGGAATGGAAATAATTATATTGGAGATGAGACGTTCATGATAGGAGCCCCTAAGGATGTCAATTTATCTTGATTGATGGATTTTATTTACACAATGACTGGCATCGATAGAAGAATATGGGACATCCGTTTGCATTATTAACTCCGAGTTAGGGGAATGCCCACAGTTAAGATACCTATCTCGACCGATCTTAGTATTCGTGGCGTGATTTCAAACAAAAAAGTTGAGTATAGAGAGATTTATATTGATAAGCATGTAAGAGATTCTGAAGTTGATTACAGAGAGATTAATGTGCCTGTCGTCCTTCCAAATACAATCACCTCAATACTAGAGCCAGGGCCTGTAGGGATAGATGTGGATAGACTTGTAAGTCCGGCTGTGTGTGAAGGTCAAAATTGTTTAGCTTCCTATGGTGGTAGTAATCAAGTTTCAGCTCCTGTCGTCGCATTTACATCCGCAGTAAGTTCAATATTTAACATTGATTATGGTTGTAATTATCGTTATGATGAAGATCAGGACATACATATTGATAATGATGAAACATCGAAAAGTGGAAATGATGATAAGGAAACTAGAGATGATGACATTGAAACTGGAGCAGGTGATGACAATGGAGAGAACATGGAGTATCCAGAAATAAGATTTTTGGGTTCACAATTTGACACCAACCCCTCATAGCCATATTGGACTGTTCCAGGTGTAGATAAGTGCGAAATTGAGAGTACTTCAACGGTCATGTCGACTTTCATCCGACGTGATACATTGTATAAAGGTGCAATTTTTATAGTAAATATGAATTGAATATGGCAGTTGAAAGATGTGTTCTTAATTCCAAGTATCAACATAAGGTGAGACGTTTCTGCACGGTTCGATATGAAGTTGGTTGTAAGGACTTGACTTGCAGTTTTGAGGTTCATGCAAGATGTAGAAAGGGTGGTATAATGTGGTACGTGTACAAGTATGTGTCAGAATACACATGTTGTCAAGACGCCTTCGAGTCACATAGGCGGAGTGTGAAGACTATTGTCATAACAATACTATATCAGAAAAAGGTAGGACTTGATAGTATAACACCTCAGCTTTTGATTGCAGAAATATTGGAGCAGTATAGCGTGCAAATTATGTACAACAAAGCTTGGAGGTCTTTCCAATATGCTAAGAAACTAGCATATGGGAAAGCGGATGAATCATTCCAGTAGCTTCCATCATATTTGCACATGTTAAAAGAAACAAACCCCAATACGATGACGGCAATCATTACTGATGAAAACAATCGGTTTTTATATTCGTTTTTTGCACTTGGAGCCTCCATTCAAGGTTTTCGATCCTACATTAGACCGGTTATTGCTGTTAATGCCACCCATTTGAAAGGTGAATATAAATGGATGATTTTTGTTGCTGCATGCAAAGATGGAGAGGAGATGATTTATCCCATCGCTTTCGGATTTGGTGATGGAGAGTCGAACAATTCATGGACGTGGTTTTTAAGTAGATACGATAGAGTATTGGTGGGACACAGCATTTACCATTGGATTTGATTATCGTATCCAACTGTCATAAAAGCATTGCGAATGCGATGAAAACTGTTTTTCCTGAAATCCCACACGTGTTCTGTTTCTTCCACTTAAAGCAAAACTTAAAGCAAAGTTGTAGAAAGCAAACAGATGTGATGAAAATATTTTACCTTGCAGTATATTGTTATACAAGGGACGATTGTGATAAATATTTAGAACAAATTCGAATGACATGTCCGAATATATATGAGAAATTGATTAATATTGGGGTGACAAAGTGGTCACGTGTATATTCTCTAAAAAGAAGATATGGCATGATGATCACTAATATTGCAGAGTCGCTCAACAAATGTATGATGAAAGCACGTCGGTTTCCAATAATAACTGCATATGAATTTTTGAGACATATGCTACAGAAATGGTATAACAATAGACGTTATGCTGAGAAACTCAAATCTTCGATTACCAAAATAGTGAAGGATCATGTGAACTCAATGGCTAATGAATTGACAAGTGCAACGATATCTGCCATCCAACAACCGATTAAGTTCGGAGTCGAACATGAATTAGGCTATGGTTTCATTCAGCCATTTGCATGGTCATGCAGTTGTCGACATTAAGACCTAGATCAGTGACCATGTCATCATGCAATTGCTGTTGCAAGGGATCATTATTGTATTTTGCTAATTTTTGTTATTTAATGTTATATAATAATAACATTCTACCTTTGTCATACATATCCGTTTCAATAGTGTTCATTATTACACACTTTGTGATGATTATTATAGCAAAGAATGACTCAAAGGTGTATATGCAAGTCCGATTAATCCTGTCCTTGGTTCACAAGATTGGTTTGTTCCTACAGAAGTTAAAAGCATGATTGTACTACCACCCGAAGGAAAAAGACAAGTTGGTAGACCCAAAGAGGCACGGATTCCTTCAGCTGGGGAAAGTCATCGTAGAAAAAAGTATAGCAAATATGGTGAAATAGGACACAACCGTCTTTGTTGCCCAAACCCCTCTATATCTACCTTTGGAGGGAATAACACAGGTACAAGTGGAGGTATTAGGACCAACGCAGAAGCCGTTAGAGGAGGTGCTGGAAACAACATTAAAGCTACTGGAGCAGGTGTTGGACGTGCCATGACGTCTCAAAAATGCCATCTTTGTGGAGCTACCGGACACACACGATGTCGATGTGATCAACGATTCCCTATTCCACCATCGGCTGATGGTGACAATGGTCATAATCAACAATGAATAAACTATTTTCAAACTCAATATTAGCTTGTGTTATGTTTAAGTACTTTGTTAATATTTTATGGTGGTGGAAATGTTATTGGTTGGTAATGCTTTCTTATTATTTTGTGGTGGTGAAAATGTTATTGGTTCACTAAGTGGCTATTTTGTGGTGGTGCAAATATTATTGGTTTGGTAGTGGCATAAGATGAGGATCTAGAAAATGGGAGACTATTCACATCATCAACTCCAGAAACCAGGTTATATGATATCTTACAACCCGGTTTCATATTATATAATATTATAAAACCCGATTATATGTTTAAATGGATTTGTTGAACATCTCAAAAAACCGTGTTGTATATTGCAATTAAACACGAAAACCGTGTTTTATTTTACCATATAACCCGGTTTACCCAAAAATGTCACAGATTCCTTCTGCACCAAATTCGGAAATCGGGCTTTATGACACCATAAAATCCGCATCCATGTTATATGACACCATATAACCCGGTTTGATGTGAAACTCAAAATTTGATTAACTGAGCAAACCGGATTTTATATGGTATTTAAATACGAAACTGGTTTCAATTGGTCCATATAACACGGTTTCCTAAACATTATAAAAAAATAAAATAACTAAAAAATGAAACCCAATTTTATGATGCTTTTAAAAGCGAAACCGGTTTTTATGGAATTATATAACCCGGTTTATTAATGAGTAAACCAAATATAATGCACTATTAAAACACGAATTATTTTTCGTGTTTTATGATATAATATAGCTCGATTTCCTTAATTATTTTTCTTTTTCGCTCAATTTGATAGATTGTAATGTTTCCTTATGACATTAAAATGTTTTCAATTATAGTGAATTTAACATAATTGGTCATATAGCTTATCATGTCTCATATTATTGCATGGGGGTAAGATTAATATGAATATTGAAGATGTGATTACACAATAACTTTTATTCACAATTAAAGTTGTGAATCATTTGTACTAAAATTGTATATAGAGTAAATTTTGGTGGTTTCGATTCATTTTTAACAATTAAAGATGTATGATCATATTATTAACTTGTCAAATGTCCCATATTATTGCATTGAGATGTATGATCACATGAGATAAGTATAAATGTTGAAAATGCAATCACACATTAGTTAGATTAACAATTTAAATCAATTGCATGACAAAAGAATATGGCATAAATTTACCCACGTAATGAAAGGTTTTTAACTACCAAAACAAAAAAGCATCTGAAATTGATTGAAAATTACCCTACAAACTAAAATTGAGTTTTATACCCCCATAAAACCCAAAACCGTATTTAATTGGCTTGTAAAATTTGGTTTTTAAATTATAAAAAAAATCGTGTTTTGTGATATTATTAAACCCGAAACCGTGTTTTATAATATCATATAACCCGAGTTTGTGATTTTTAAGAAACCACATCATTTTATATGTTAAAACATGGTTTTGTGTTTTAATATTCCACAAAATCTGGTTTTTGTTCTTATTTTTGGGAAAAATTTGTTTTTTTTTTCCTTCATTTTTACATGTTGTCGTTTTTTTATCCTAATAAAACCCGGTTATGGATCTTCAAAATTTTACTTCATTTTCTTCCTTAATTAAAACACGATTTCTGATTTTTCAGGGTCATATAACACAGTTTTTTTTTTTTTTTATTTGCTTGGAAGCCATTTCTTTCATTTAAATTCATAATGGAATAAAAACTTGCATTTCAATCATATATTACATTGCCATCTTTGTCTAATGTCCATCGACAAAAATCATATGTTCTAATTTCTGGTGTAGAAAACATATATACATCGTACGCCATATCTCTCCTTACTTTGCGGGTGTCTTCTAAACTATGGTGAGATTTCCATTCATGGTCCTGCAACTGCAAAAGCTCGTGGATAAACATCGCGTAATACGCTCCACAACTATTCCTGTATTAATAAGAAAAGAAGTTAGATGATTAATAATAACTTTTAATGTAAGGAATTTGACGCTTTAAACAAATGTGACATTTACCCACTAGTTTGCTGAGGTACATTTGCCATATTGACACGCTCTACATCCCATATTATCTCCACGAGTGGTGTAGATGTTTTGCTTTGCTCATAAAATCCAATCAACAGCAAGATAATCAGTATAAAACATGCAAGCGACTGAAAGATCTATTTCCACTAATTGAAGTCTAATGATTTCATTGAATCATACATCACTATCTTTTCCTCTGTCAGGCACACCTTACAAAGGATCCAATACATCTGAGACAAAAAACAGGGGACCAACACCTACAAATTGGAAACGTTATCGGTATAGAATTAATGTTAATGCTCAATTAAAAAAATAATAATAATTAGGTTTTGAAACTTACATTTTGAGTAGATTTCCAAGGTATTTTTGTGTCTCCTATACCTGTAACACAGTTCTTCCAAGCATCTAATACAACAGCTGTAGACAGATCAAACTCAATGTTCGGTGTCATGTATACATCATTGAAAACACGCACTATATCTGTCTGAAATAACAAAAAATTAAACATGTTATAATACAAATATTTAAATAAAGATACAAACAATGAATACAAAACAGAAAGGTAAACACTTACAAAAAAGTTTGTCCCGTGGACTGCGTATCTAAAATCATTAACCTCGTCCCACCACCCGTAAACTTTCCCTTTTTTCCACAAGCAACTCAAGTATCCATCAATATGAATCCCCGTCAACCACTCTTTAACATCTTCAATGCTACGAACCATATCCGGAGTGCATGGTATCGGATAACCATCAATAATACGCCTTAAAAAGAAAAAAGAATTATAATATATTTTATTAAATTAGTAATCGGATTAAAAAACGTAACTATTTTTTTTTTCAATCTTACCGAAGATTTAAAAAACAATTTCTGTACAACGTGTACACATAAGGTATAGTCTCCACCCCCAACTCTGCCACTTTCTTTGACTCTTTCGTTTTCTTTTTCAGTTGTAGAGGATCAGTGTATGGGGTCTTATAAAATACCGATGGCTTAATCTTTCGCTTACCTCTTTCATGGATAGTTCTTTCCTGAAATTTAAAGAAATTAATAGTTTTAAATTACATTTGTGAATCAATACGTAAGAGTAAGACATCAAATAAATACAACTTTTACCTAAACATCACCAATGTCACTATCCCCCTTCGACTCTTGGACATGGATGGGCGGGTCTTGGTTCGGGTCAGCAATGTCATGCTCCTTCCCCACTACTGAGTCATGGATATGGATGGGTGGGTCCTACCCTGCTCAGCAATATCATGATCAACCTTTGACTCATAACGTGCTGACTCATGCATGTGTTCGTGGTGGACCTATTCCTCGTTTTGTTGGACAATGCGATGATCACTCCACATTTTGTCATCATAGATGTGCAAGTCATCACCTTGATCCCAGGTATAGCTCTCATCAACATCATCATCCACAGGCCTACTAATTTTCAGCTGGTCTTCAACTCTTTTCAATCTCTTATCCATATTACACAACAACCTTTCTTGTGTTTGCTGCATGCCGATAATATTTTTCAATAGCTTTATTATCTTACTAGCATTCATCTGAGGCTTATGCAAATAATTAAATCAATATACATATATATGAATATAAATTAATTATATTTAAATTATAATAAATTAAAATAATAAATTTTGTATAATTAAAAACATAATCTAATTTTTCTACTTAAGGGTGAGACGATCTAGGAGACGATTGTATATCATGCGCACTTTTTGTCTTCGGCTCTCTTTCTTCATCCTCATCCTCCTCTTCCTCTTCCTCCCTATTTGACTCTCTCTCACTCGTTGTTTGCTCATCATCAGCGGCATCACCTGAAACGTCATCATTATCATCATGATTATCATTATTATCATCATCTTTACCCCCTCCGCTGCCGTATTTCCACACTTTCTCTCCAACCAAATGTTGGGGGTTGAAAAACCTCCAATAATCTATCTCTCTCTCATTGTCAGTCGGCATAAGAATCCTCCTCGATGCAATACACTAAAATACACACACACATATATATATATGGTTAACATATTGCACCCAAAGATAGCAAACAAATGAAAACAAATTTAGGTTAAGGTAGAATCGACACTAACAAGGTGAAGCTCACTTCTCCATCTTCCTGAATTTCTTCTTATCCTCTTATTACAATGCCAATTCCTAAATCTTGGCATATCAGCATCATCTGCTATTCTGATCCATACCTTGTCCAAATATGAGAACATTTCAACAAGCCACCACTGTAATACATATTAAACAAAAACCAAACATATCATTAAAATATAAATAAGTATATAAATAAATAAATAAATAAATATTTTTATATACAAATTAAACAATTTTCTTTAATAATAAAGAGCATAACGTAAAGGCTATACCTGGAACGCCCAAACAAACCCATACGCATTAACTGTCCTTTCATTTATAAGTCGTTCCTCAATAATCACTTGTCGGAGGTGGTTGAGAAGTATACTATGTGACATTGTACCCCAAGGGAATGCATTCCATGCTTCTGTATCCTCTATCATGACCCACAACGCCTTATCTACCCCTTGACGCTCATCTAGGCCGTAAAATAATTGATAAGCTATTACAAAATTAGCCAACTTAAAGGTGTCGTCGACATTTAGATTCGCCCATGACTTCATCATAAGAACAATAGCTTTCACTATTGGTGGAATTCCTTTAAAAAGTCATCACAGAAGACTACTCTTGTCATTTTGTTGCGCTTTAATGGTATTTACATCGATATGTCCGAATGGCAACCCTGTTACCAATAAGAACTCCTGCTTTCCAAACCTATATGGTTGCCCTCTGATTTCAATCCACATTTCATCGGCCCTAGCATGAGAAATTTTCAACTCTCTTGCAAGAATAGTTACAATCAAGGGGTAAACCAGTAACTGATTGTAGGCTATGTCCATGTAATATCTGAATGGCGTCATGCCTAAAAACTACTTAAGGAGTTCTCTTTTCTCAAGAGCTTCTTTTACATCAGCAATCCCTTTGAAACTACAGTGTGTGCTTAACGTCATCTCAACGGGAGTAACCTGTGTACTTCACTTATAATTGACCTGCATCTGTACAAAACCAACAAAAATAATTAGAATAACAACATTAATTTAATTGATATAAAACTTAATATTAAATATTAAATATTTTCATTAATTTATAAAACTCATTTTATTTAACAAATTAAACTAACATAATACAATTACATTAAATCAAATTTCAAATTTATTTGATTAATTTCATCTTATTTTTTACTTTTAATTTAAATTTCATTTATTTTGAATTTATTATTTTAATCACATTGATTTAATATTTTTATTTTATGTAATTAAATTTAATTTTTCTAACTTAATTAAAATTTAAAATTTAATTCCCATCTAAGCAAATATTAAACTTAAATTAAATAACCGGGTTTTGTGGATCCATAAAACACGATTTCGGATAAAACGGTTTTCATAAAACCGTGTTTTATTGACATTCAAAACATGGTCACTCGTAAAACTGGGTTTTAAGTGTCCATTAAACACGATTATTTGAAAAAAAACGTGTTTTATGTGATATTAAAACTCGGTTTTTGGAGTGCCTCCGTGAAAATTGCCAGCAATAAAATATGATTCATTTCAGAAACCATGTTTTGTGCATCCATAAAAAATGGTTACTGCGGAGAATCGAGTTTTAATGTGTGCGGCCTTAAAAACACGAATCACTTCTAAAAACCGTGGTTTGATCACATTCAAAACACGGTTTTTGTAAAGTTGCCATTAAAACACAATCACTCAAAAAATTGTGTTTTATAGATTGATAAAACACGGTTTTGATTATAAACCGTGTTGTATTAGTCCACAACACACGGTTATTCATTTAAACTATAAAACCGTGTTTTGTGGCCTCACAAAACCCGAGTTTTGCCTTCTGGAACCAAAAGACCCGATTTCCACTTCTTCATCTTCCTCGACTACATACATCACCAAAAACATACATTCTCAATCCAATCCATCCAAATACAACCTAAACAAACATACTAAACTACTTCAACATCCAAACACAAGAAAACAAATTCAAAACTCTAAATCTTACAGTTATCAAAGTTCCAATCAAAGGGTCATGAAAGTTGTGTACCTTTGGAAATGGAGGTGGGGAACAAACTAGTTGGCGATCTTAGGAGGTCGGCAAAGGTCGGCAATGGTGCGACAAGCCCAGAGCTAAGTGGTCGGCCGCGAGTGCTCTCGGAAGTCAAACCGATTTGCGAGGGAAAAAAACCCGTGGAAAATTGATTTGGGTGGGTGATCGTCTTTTCTGGCATCCATATATAGGAGGGCATTTTGGTATTTTCGCATTTGAGGTTTTAAGGGTATATGAGTCGAATTTCACTTATGGGTAAAATAGGTAATTTGGGTATTTCAGGCAATTAGTTTCTTTGAGAGATCATAAATGAATTTTTAAAATTGAAGGGGCATAAACAAATTTTTAGATTTTATAGTTATTATGTTTGGTAATTTTCACTATTGAATTTTGCGACAACAAAGGTTGTAAAATTTAGGGACAATGAAGCAAAGGAAAAGCAGTGGTCATAGTCAGCATCAACAAAATGAATTAAATATTGAATTTTTTATGTGACGTCAAGTAGAAGACTTCACCTACGCTTTTTTGTTTTCAGTTTTCTCGATTTCTCCCCTTTTCTCGTGTAGAGTCCACATTAACTTCGTCGACTCTCAGTTTCAAGAGCCCTTGGACCCATTAGTCTTACATGTTTTATCTCGTAATAAATTTTTCATTGTAATAATTGCAAAAAAAGATCCATTTAGAAAGATCAATCTCAAAAATAACCTTTATTTTTTTATGAAGAAAAAATCTCAACCCTAAGGTTAAAATGATTTGAATTAATGTTAGGACTCACAATTTGGAAATTAGGATTCTGAACTTAGAGGTTGATATTTTCTACCTTGAGATTGAGATTTAAAAAATAAAGGTTATTTTTCAAATAGGTTATTAAAAATGGGTTAGTTTTCAACAAAACATTTTTTCATGAGTTGCATTGGACGGAATCAATAGCCTTTACCACAACATAAGCTTACCGTATACTTATTTCCAATTTACTCGTAAGTGAGGAGGATTATTGGTTAATCAGCTTCATCCATTTCTATCTTTGCAAATCATAAGTTTAAATATCAATAAATCTCACATTTTATGTTAATATTTATAAAAATATGGGTAGTCATTTTCTAATACTTATGTGCAATTATCAGCGTTATTCTATTAGAGTCTCATCTAGGTCGGTCTTAGTAGTCCATTAACCTTAAAATGATGTCAAAAAGCCCAAAAAAAAATAAAAATAGTGTCAATTTTCTTTTGGGATAAACTAATTTCTCCCCTACAATTTGATATTGTTATGGGTGATTTTGCGATCAAGCCAATTTGACCGAGGAAGACCCACAGTATGGGCCCAATGACCCAAAAACCCGGGAACCCAATGATCAACCCATCTCCCTGTTCGTTTTCCTGGTCGCCAACCTGTTCGCTTTTTTGATCGCTACTGTGATTCGTATTCTAAGTCCTCCTGTTGATCACTAACCTGTTCACTATTAAGATCGATACCCTACTCGGTATTCTGCTCAATATCCTGTTCGATATTCGTTCGTCCCTATGCTCACTCGTCAGATCAATAGGGACCTATTTACTTGTTCGTTCGACTGGTCGTCACTTCCTGCCCGTGCTCGCATACCTGTTTATTTCTGAGGCCACTTGCCCGTTGAGTTATCTAAAGTTGGAGAGCTCGCTCATGATCTGCACCTATGATCTTTTAGGTGCCCAATTACCATGAGCTTTATTTGCTCGCTAATTAAGCAGAATATTCTGTTCGTTGGAGAGGTTCATCTCTACCCTGTCTATCAAATCACAAATCAACAGAAATCAGAGTTGTCAAGTGGATTACAGCCCAAGGCGTGCCACCTACGCCTATCCCGTCAGAGATTACAGTTTGGATTACGGAAATCTTACCTAACCCGCGTGGATCAGCTGTCTAAACCCATGCTTTGGGCAGAATAAACCTGACATTATCAATTACATTAAATGTAATTTAGGCGCATTAAATGCGCCCCATCATTGAAATAGTAGTTTACTGTATATTATTTTATTGCATTCTACTGTAGCTCCTCCCATTCTCTATAAATAGGGGATGACCCCCATTGTAAAAAGGATGATAAATCTTTTGAGTGTCGTGACTCTGCTAAAATAGTAAGAGAGTAAACAGTGGACGTAGGCATTTGATTGGGCCAAACCATTTAAAAACTTCTTATGTCTTCCTCTTTTCCTCTGGCCTCATCTTCTTTACTTTTTACTTTTACTTATTCAGCAACACCGAATCCAAAACTGTAGCTTGGGCTTAAACACGAATATGGTTGGCTAAATCCATACGTCGACAGATATAATAGTAAAAAAACTTTTGATTTCAAAAAATCACTAAAGACCCCACTATAGTTTATAAAAATAGTAAAAAAAAAAAAAAAAAACTCTTACTGTTATTCAAAATAGCTAAAAAAACCTTTCTATTGTCAACTTGGACGTTAAAAATCAATGTTTGACTGTTAACCAGTAGGAAAGACAAAACTACCAATCTTGTGTAAAATTAGTTCAAAAATATTTAAATAAATAGATAAGTGTCACGTGTACATTACATTTGACATCAATAGATTATATATTTTTAAAATAATTTATAATTAATATAATTAAAAATTTTTAAAATAAAACATATTAATAATTTTTTTGAAAAAAATTATGTCCACGGTCCCTTATGTTTGATGGACGGTGAATAAATTTTTTTTTTTAAAAAACTTAAAAATTTATTAACATTTAAAAATAAAAAAAATAAAAAAAAAATATTTGTTTTAAAAAAAAAATTATGTCCACCATCCATCATTTTGTTGATGGACGGCGGACACAATTAAAAAAAATAATAAAGAATAAAATAAAATTCTTTATAATGAAGAACATCCTCTCTTTGTCTCTGTCTTTGTCTCTCTCTCTTTCATCATCTCTTATCCAGTCTCTTCTTCTTCTTCTTCTCTTTTCTTTCTTTTTTCTCATCTTTCACTTGTGTTTTCTTTATCTCTCTTTTGAAACTTGGTTAGAGACTTAATCCCAATCAGAGTGGGTTTCCAACGATTGGGTCTCCATAGTCGAATACCTATTCAAGTTTAGGTCTCCAAGTCTAGTGTTCATTATCAAAGGTAGTTTTCTCTCTTCTCCATCTCTCCCTCTCTACTTCTTTCTCTCTCTTCTAGCTCGACTTCTCTCTCTTCTCTCTCGATTTCTCCCTCTCGACTTCTTTCTCTCTCTTTTTTCTCGGTTTCGAACAACCTAGGTCAACTTGGGTTCATCTGCGAACGAACCTAGGTCGAATGAACCCAAGTTGTCTAGGTTCATTCAAACATCATTTAAATCTAGGTTTCAAAACCCAAATCTGGTTCTCTGGGTTTTGAAACCTAGAAACAATCTTCATCTTCATTTGGTCGAAGATGAAAATCTTCAACAAAATGAAGATAATTTTTTTTTTTCATTTTTTTAACTTAGTTTTAAAAGAAAATAAAAATTAATATTGATATTGTTCATGTTGATGATGGTGATAACTTTACATTTATGTTGATGATATTGATGATGGTAATGAATGAGATGATGTTGATGATGGTGATGAATGGAGTGATGTTGATGACTAAATGATAGGATCCTTCTAGACTCCCATTTTGAGTAAGAGAACATCTTGTGATAGATTGAAAGTTTATATGCGATTCTAAATTTTCTGATAGGAATCATTTGGAAATTCAACAGTACATAAGCTAGTTTAATAAAAATGTTGGTAATATAATTTTTATTTAACTAATAATTCCACCTTGTAACAATTAAAATAAATATTTCTAAAAAATATTTCAAATATAAGAAATATCATATAAAACATATAAAATATTTCAAATATAAGAAATATCATATAACTATAGGAAGATAACTATAAAATAGGTTGTTGTCGTTTTCAAACCGAAAAGTCAAAACATAAGTAATACTGACGAGAAATTAAGTATTTTACAATATCAAAGTGATAAGTATATACACGCAAACCTAGATGCCATGTAATATACAAATATATATATATATATATATATAATATGAAAATATCATTTCTTAGTGCCATGTGATCGAGTGGCCCACCCTTTTTTATTTGGAGACTTTTTTTAAGACGCGATGGTTACTTGAGAAATAGATTTAAAATATAAAAAAATAAGCACTAACGCTCAGTAAGTAGATATACTTTCAAAAACTAAATAAATCATTATCAATAATGTTGATAATATATAAAATCTTAATGATCCAAATTCAATCGTATTTGAAAATAATACTAAAATTACATCTCATGTCTTGATAAAATGTAAATACTTGTATGGATAATTTCTTTTAGCTAATAAAAGCTTGATCTATACCAATCTAATACCCAGAGAAATTTGTCATATATGGTGAAGATACTCAGTATACACGCAGAGTTATGGATAATATTTGTCATACATGTACTGAGCGACTCAATGAATCCCCAGATATATATCATACACATGCTGAGTGACTCTTTATGACTTACACACGTAAAGCCTATTTGACCGTTAGAGGGGAGAGTACAATCTTAGTGTTCTTAAAATATTATTTCATTTGTTTTTTTAGCATGGATAATTTCATATACAAATTTGTAATATCTGATTTCTAAATAAAAATATAATTATCAATAATAAATATTCATAAATCAAATCATAAATTATAATAAATAATTAATAAATTAATTAACTAATTACATAATTATCTTCTAATAACGATTAAATAAATGAAAGCTGAAATTTAAATTATTTAAAACAACTCAATTCAATTGAAATAGACAATCCAAAAAAATTAATTATTTAACAAATAATTTATTTATAATAATCTATAAATAACCAAATTTAAAAATATAGATAACAATAAACAATTAATTCAATTTATATAAAAACAATTCACTCACTGATTAAATTCCAAGCTCTATTTCAAATCAATAGCACTCGTGTTATCCTTGATTTCTTTCCCATCTAAAAAATATTTTAAGAATCTATTTAGAACTTATAAAAATTAAACCAGAAAACCAAACCTGAAACTGAATTTATTGTATACCAAATCAATTCAAAAATTAACTCCATTTTTTTTTTTTCTTGCTTTCAGCTCATTGGTTTTTGATTTTTTTCTTCTTTTTTCCTCCTAGTATTTTGTTTCGGTTCTATGTGTGATTTGCTTCAACTCTTATAGTTTCTCCATATATATACTCGTTATTGTGGTTTATTCGAATGATAGTTGCTCTTTTTTTTTAAAAAAAAATTGTCACTACCAAATACCTGCCTCTTTATTCTATATAATTTTTTTTTCACTATTTTCCAACCCCAACTCTTCATTTCTTTGTTATTATTTTTTAATTTTTTTTTTAAATTTTTTTTGCCTCAATCAGCCACCACTTCCAATTTAAATTTTGTTTTTTTCAACTTTCCATAGACATGGCCTACCGTAATTATCCCTTATAAATTTACATTTTGCACCTCACATTTTGCTATGACCAATCTCCCTATACACCCAACTGTCATGATTTTTTTTTTTTTTTTCAAATTGTCCTCCGAAAGGATATTTATCAATAAACATCTTTATTTTTAAAACTTAAATCAGACCATATTAATAACAATAAATTGAATTTCAATTAATCTCTTGAGTCTATTAGGATTCAGGCCTTACAATTCATCGCCTCTTATAAAATTTCGTACTTAAAATTTACGTACTTGTTTAAAATCGCTCAGGATATCGAATTCGCATTTGATCTTCATGTTCCCAAGTTGCCTTGCCTCCGTTATGGTATAATTCTTCTACAAAATCTTCACTAAAGGAATAACTTTCGTATGTAGCACTTGTTCTCTTCTATCTAGAATTTAAACTGGTTCTTCCTAGTTTATACATCAAATTTTCCTTTAACTCCAATGGTTGCTCTACTAAAATAAGTGAAGGATCATGTACATACTTATGAAGCATAGAAATATGAAATACATCATGAATCCTAAAAAGTTCTGGAGGTAAAGCTAAGCAATACGCCACTATCTTTACTTTATTGATAATCTCATATAGACTGATATATCATAGATTCAACTTCTTACACTTTCCAAACCAAAGTATTCCTTTCCATGGTGAAATTCGTAGAAATATCTTGTTATAAGTAATTTAACGATCAAGCCGATTGGGCCAGGGAAGATCTATAGTACAGGCCCAATGGTCCAAAGGCTCAACAATTTCTCTTTCTTTCTAATTGCCTTCCTGATAACAGATTTGTTCGTTAGATTGACTCTTTATTTTGTTCGTATCCTAAGTCCCCCCGCTGATCGTCGATCTACTCGCGAATAGTATTGTTAGCCTGATTAGTGATATGTTCGTTGTCTTGTATATGATTGTGGTCAATACCGATCCTTGATTCTGATCGCTATGTTTGCTCGCCTGGGCTGATCGCTATGTCTACTCGCCTGAGCTGATTGCTATATCTGTTCGCCTAATCTGTTCGCTGGAGCTGTTCGCTTAAGCTGTTTATCAAAAGTTGATTAACAGATCTATCCAGCTCAAGTTTATTCATTCAGAATTGTTCACCTGGTTGCTCGGTGATTTCTGAGCATACTCGTATGCCCTCTCGTTTGTGAAACCGTTCGCCTCATATTATGCCTAGTCGCGGAAGAACTGATTCACGATCTATCCCACTAACTCTCAAAGTGCCCGATCCGTCAGAAACTCATCTGTTCGCTAGCTCAACTGGATATTCTGTTCGCTGGAAATCCATCTCCGTCATACCTCCCAAACCGCGAGTCAGCAAAAGTCGAAGATGCCATGCAAGATGCAGCTCAAAGCATGCCATGCACGCCATCTTTACCAAAGACTACAGTCAAGATTACGGTGCCCTCACCTAACTCGTACAGATCAGCCGCCTGAAATCACACTCGTACAGAGCTCAGAGGTGACAATTTTAGCTGCATTTAATGTAATTTCTGCTGCATTAAATGTACTGTCAGCCACATTAAATGAAATCCCGATGCATTAACTGTAGTTCATCATTGTAATTTCAGTTTACTGTATACTTTTGTCTTATTTTGTTTTACTGTAGCACCTCCCATTTCTCTATAAATAAGAGAGGATTTTCATTAAAAAGTATGTACAATCTTTTGAGTGTCGTTACTCTGTTAAAATAGTGAGAGAGTGAACAGTGGACGTAGGCATCTAATTGGGCCGAACCACTCCAAAATCTCTTTGTGTTTTTCTCCTTGTCTCTGACCTTTTCTTCTTTACTTCTTTACCTCGTATATTCAATATCCACGATCTGAAACTGCAGTTTGGGCCCAGAAACGAACCTCGTTGACTAGGATCCAAATCCAAACGTCAACACATCCGATCATTAACTTGAAATTCGAGATCTCTTCTTGTTTATCTGCATAGCTCTTTTGCTTATTGTGAGCCATCTTTAATCTATCTCTAATGGTTTTGATCTTTCTAATGGTGATCTACACAATCTTTAGACCCAACAATCTTCTCTTATCTATTTCATCCTAATATATCAGTGTTCTACATTTTCTTTCATAAAGAGCTTTATATGATATGATCCCAATGTTAGTCTGATAACTATTATTGTAGGCAAATTCAATCAATGGTAGATAAGTGTCATAGCTTCCCTTGAACTCCATTATGTAGGCTCCAAGCATGTCTTCTAAAGTCTGAATGGTATGTTCTAATTGCCTGTCAGTTTGTGGATGAAATATAATGCTGAAACGTAATCTTATACCCAAAGCTTTTTGTAAACAAGGCCAAATCTGAATGTGAATTGAGGATTTCTATATGAAATAATAGATATCGGTGCCTATGAAAACGGACTATCTCATCTACATAAATCTTAACCAATTTATTCAATTGGTAGATATTGTAAATAGGCAAAAAATGTACAGATTTTGTAAGCCTATTTACAATCACTCATATACTATCGTAACCACTATGGCTATAAGGAAACCCTATCATAAAATCTATAGTGACGTGCTCCAATTTTCATTATGGAATTCGAAGTAGCTAAGAAAGTCCTATGAGCTTCTAATGTTTTGCTTTGACTTGTTGACAAACTAAATATTTGGAGACAAAAACTCTGCTATCTCCCTTTTCATGCCTGACTACTAATAATGTTATTTTAATATACGATTCAATTTAGTGCTTCCTGGATGCATTGCATAGGTCGATGAGTAAGTTTCTTCCAAGATTTCCTTCTTCAGTTCCTTAATGTCTAATGCACAAAGTCTATGTCCCATAACTAAGACACTATCATCTGTTAAGGAAAAATCCTCATGTTGCTGGTCTCCACTTCCTCCTTCAATATAACTAAATAAAGATCTTGAGCTTGCAATTCTCAAATGCAATTAATAAGTACTGGTCGAACTTGGAATGTAGCTAGCAATGCTCCTTAATTCGTTGCCACTAAGTTAACTTTCAAAAATTTCAATTCAACTAATAATAGAAGATACACTATCTTTAAACGTGTCATGGAACTCATAAATCTTTGACTAAGAGCATCCATTATTACATTCGCTTTACCAAGGTGGTACTTTGTTGTGCAATCATAATCTTTAATAAGTTCAATCCATCTCTTTTGTCTCAAATTTAACTCATTTTAGGTGAAAAGATACTACAAACTTTTGTGGTCGGTAAAAATCTAATAAGTGACTCCATATAAGTAATGCTTTTAAATCTTTAATGCAAATCCAATTACAGCAAGCTCTAAATCATATATTAGGTAGTTCAATTCATATTTCTTTAATTGCCTGGAAGTGTAAGTTATTACATTTCCATGTTACATCAACATACACTTTAAGCCCAGCCTAGAGGCATCGTTGTAAACCACAAACCCATCAATACCTGATGGAAGTGCAAACATTGGAGCAGAAGTTAACCTCTTCTTCAATTCTTCAAAACTCTGTTGGCAAGCTTTTGACCAAACAAGCTTTACATCCTTTTGTGTTAATCTCGTAAGTGGTGCAACTATTTTGGAAAATCCTTCCACAAATCTCTGATAATATTCAGCTAAACCTAAAAAACTTCTAATTTATATCACATTAGTGGGTTGTTTTCAATTCACTATAGTTTCAATTTTCTGAGGATCCACATAAATATCTTCAGTTGAAATCACATGCCCTAAAAATATAACTCTATCTAGTCAAAATTGACATTTATTGAATTTAGCATAAAGTTAATTATTTCTCAGGATTTATAAAACAATTCTGAGATGTTCTGCATGCTCCTCCTTACTACTTGAATATACTAAAATATCATCAATAAACACATTAATGAATCTATCTAAATAAGGATGGAAGATCCTATTCATCAGATCCATAAAAGTCGTCGAGGCATTAGTTAACCCAAAAGATATAATTATAAACTCGTAATGCCCATAACAAGTTTTGAAAGCAGTCTTAAGGTACATTATAATCCCTGATCTTAAGTTAATGGTAACCGAAACGCAAATCTATTTTTGAAAACACCTTCGTACCTTGAAGTTGATCAAATAAATCATCAATACGTGGAAGTGAGTATTTGTTATGTACTGTTACCTTATTCAACTATCGAGAATCTATGCATAACCTCAAACTTCTATTTTTCTTCTTAACGAATAAAATTGGTGCTCCCCATGGTGTTTGATAAAACCCTTGTTCACTAACTGCTCTAGCTGAACTTTCAATTCCTTCCTTCAATTCCGTGGGAGCCATCCTATAGGTGTCATAGAAATTGGAGCTGTATCTGGAGGTAGGTGTACCTCAAACTCAATCTCTTTATCAAGTGGTAACCTAGGAAAATCCTCAGGAAATACTTTCGAAAATTCTCTCACCATAGGAACATCTTTTAACTTCATTTCGCTTGTTGTAATATCAACCACATAAGCCAAATAAGTTTAACATTGTTTCATAAATAATCATCTAGTTGTAATGGCTAATATAACACAAGGAAGAATTGTTCATTTTCCACCAAAAATAACATCAAACTCACCTTGTTTCATAAATCTTACTTCCTTTTAGAAACAATCTATCATAACATGATGTGTGGCAAGCCAATCCATTTCCAAGATAACATCAAAGTCTTGTATATCTAATGGAATTAAGTCAATATGAATTCATGTTCTCTTACAATAATTTTGCTATTTCTATACACACCCTCAACTAACAGAGACTCTCCTGTAAGGGTGGCTATCACTATACTACAATCAAAAGGTTTCAACTTCTTATCCACATTCATCATAAATGATTGAGAAACAAAAAAATAGGTAGATAGAATCTATTAAAACTTGAGCATCACAACCAAAAATGGTTAAAGTACCTGTAATCACATTTGGTATGGCCTCTATATCCTGCTTAGTCGTAGTAAATACTCTAGCTTGAATATGTGGTCTACTTGATTGTCTTCTCGATTGGTTTCCTTTGATTACAACCTCACTAGCTTGACTTTGAGCTATTGAACTTTTCACTTAGGGTCTACTTCTTTCTTGAAATTGCCCACTACCACTTTGCATCCGAGAAGTCAATCTCTACTCCATAGGGTACCTCGAAACTAATTGAAGATAATTTTTTCCAAAATGTCGGACTTGTCCATAATGGTAGTAACCTGATATACCCCAATGACATTCTCCATCATGATGTCTACCACATGTCTGACATGGAGACTGTTTGCCCATGCTTGTACTAACACCCTACTGATATGTTGGTGACTTAATAGACCCTCGACTATAATTGACCCCATAACGTCGTCAATAACCGCTACTTTATTCAGTATAGCTAGTACCTATCTTAGGTACTTCATTACTGGAACCTTCCATTGGCTAACTCTAACTGTTATGCTTATATTTTAGTTGTTCAAATTTACGACATTCCTTAATGATTTTCTCTACTCGTAATGTAGACTCCACCAATCTTCCATAATTGGTATGTTCAGTAGAAGAGGCATAGATCTTGATTTTATGTCGAAGGTCCTTTTTAAACTTCCTGCACTTATTTTCTTCATTCTCTACTACAAACAGAGTAACTATGGAAAGTTATGCAAACCTTTTCTCATAAACTTTAACTAATAAAGGACCCTGCACCGGCTTGAAAATTCATTTATCTTCACATTCTGGTAGAACCTTGAATGATAATAGGCATTGAATTGCCTTTTGAACTCATCCTAAGATATCACTTTACTATTCTGCCATTGAATTGATTCCTACCAGTCATAAGCTCTATCCTTCAATAAGAATGTGGTGAAAGCAAGTTTCTATTCATTTGAGCAGTCCACAACCCCAAAGATGTGCTCCAAGTTATTCAACCATGATATAACACTATCAGGATCACTAGAACTATCAGAAGTTATAATTCTAACGCTATATGCACGCTCTATAGTTGTTGACACCGTTTTCTGGTCAACCTGGTTCTTGAAGCTCAATATCTATGAAACAGCAAATAATAAAAAGAAATATGAAAAACCAGGATAAAAACAGATTGGACACACTATCTTTTACGTGGTTCGACAAAGTAATGACCTACATCCATGACTGTCACTCTTATTTTTGTAGAACAACAGTATATATTTTCTTCTAGTTGTCATTTATAATGAATTTGATCTCTTATTTATAAGTGAAGATGTTACAATTTGAATTGGTTTCAGAATCTTATGGATAAGACAAAAAATAAAATACATTAATTATGATAACATTTTCCAAGATTCTCTCCACCATATCAGTAACAGTTGCTAAGAATATCGTGACTTGATTTGTATGAAAATAGATAAGTTGACTTCTTCCTTTACTAAACCACTCCAAGCTTCTAGAAGGTCAATTGGTTAACTCTAGCGAGCACTTTGAACGAACAGATTATTCAAGTGATCAGATATTACTTCGAACAGATGAAGAGATAAACAGTCTACCCATGACTTATTCTAGAAAGATCATGGCATCTTGTCGCACAATGGACGACCACTTGATCGCTTTGATTACCTCTTGAAGAATACTTTCAAACAGTTCTTGGACCATGATTAGGTCAGCTTAGTAATTATAACTCGCGACTAGGCTTCCACGCGATCAAACACATGATCAACTGATACGATCAACCATACAGTGATCAAAACGATCAGCCAGGTGATCAAATGTGCTCAGGTCTACTTCCTAAGGACTGACCATATATTCCTCCATTTGATATTTGCCTGATGGGCCAACTTCTTAGACTTTTTCCCATAAGATAACATACTAGGCTCATCATTGGGCTTTTATCAGCTAATTTTCTATTATCGCTAAAATGCCCATAACAATAGTATTCTCTAAAACATGTGTTTGCTATACTAAAATGGTCAGAAGTTGAGCTATTCTATCTATAGGCTATTCTATCTAAAATTATGAACTAAATACTGTGATACCACGTTGATAGGTTCCTCCTAGACTCCCATCTTGAGCCCGAAAAAATCCTGTGATATACTGAAAACTTGAATGTGATTCTAAATTTTCTGAAAGGACTCATTTGAAAATTTAACAATATATAAGGTGGTTTAATAAAAATGTTGGTACTATAACTATTATTTAACCAATAATTCTACCCAATAATAATTGAAATAAATATTTCTAAAAAAATTTTCAAATATAAGCAACATCATAGAAAACATATAAAATAGGAATATAACTATAAAATAGGTTGATGTTATTTTCAAACCAAAAAGTCAAAACATAAACAACACTAACGAGAAGTTAAATATTTTATAACATTAAAGTGATAAGTATACAGGTACAAACCTAGATGTCATGTAATATACAAAATATATATACAATATGAAAATATCATTTTTGAGCATCATGTGATCGAGTGGCCCACCCCTTCCTATTTGGAGACTTATTTTGAGACTCGACGGATACTTGGGAAATGGTTTTAAAAATATATAAAAGTGAGTATTAACACTCAGTGAATGGATATACTTTCAAAAAATAAATAAATTATTTTCAATAATAATTAACATATATAATATAAGACTGATAATAAATAAAATCTCAATGATCCATATTCAATTGTATCTGAAAGTAATGCTAAAATTACATCTCATGTCTTGATAAAATATAAATACTTATATGGATCATTTTTGCTTGCTAATAAAAGCTCGATCTATACCAATCTAATACTCAAGGAAATATGTTTTACGTGATAGATGTACTCAACACATACGTAGAGTTAGGGATAACATCTGTCATAGACATGCTGAGCGACTTAATGACTCCTCAGACATCTGCCATATACGTGCTAGGCAACTATCTATGACTTATACACGTGAAACCTGCTTGATCGTTAGAAGGAATGGTACAGTTCTAGTACTCTTAAAATCTTATTTCATTCGTTTCTTAGCTCAGATAATTTCATATGTAAATTTGCAATATCTTATTTCTAAATAAAAATATAATTATCAATAATAAATATTCTAAAATTAAATCATAAATCATAATACATAATTAATAGATTAATTAACTAATTACATAATTTTTTCTAATAACAATTAAATAAATAAAAACTGAAATTTAAATAATTTAAAACAACTCAATTCAATTGAAATAAACAATAAAAAAAAAGTTATTTAACATATAATTCATTTATAATAATACATAAATAATCAAATATAAAAATATAGATAATTATAAATAATTAATTCAATTTAAACAAAAACAATCCACTCACTAATTAAATTCCAAGCTTTATTTCGAATCAATAGCACCTGTGTTATCATTGATTTCTCCTTTACCTAAAAAATACCATAAGAACCTATTTAGAACTTATACAAATTAAACCAAAAAATCAAACATGAAACTGAATTTATTACACACTAAATCAATCCAAAAATTAACTCCAATTATTTCTCTCTCTCTTTTTTTTTTGGTTTCGGCTCACTGGTCTTTGATTTTTTCTTCTTTTTCTTCCTAATATTCTGTTTCAGTTCTGTGTGTGATTTCCTTCTCATAGTTTCTGTATATATATACTCTTTATCCGTGATTTATTGAATGATGCTTTTTTTTTTTCAAAAAAAAAAAAAAATTGTCGCCACCAGTCAGCTACCTCTTTGTTTTATATTAAAAAAAAAAAAAAAGTCACCACTTTCTAACCACTCTAATGTTTCATTTCTTTATTATCATTTTTTATTTTTTTTAATATATATATATATTCTTTTATCTATCCATGGGCCTACCACAATTACTTCTTGTAAATTTACATTTTGCTATAGCCAATTTCCTTGCACCCCCAATTGTCTTATTTATTATTATTATTTTAAATATCCTCCAAGATGATATTTGTCCATAAATTTCTTTATTTTTAAACCTTAAATCAGTTCAAATTTATAATAATAAATTGGATTTCAGTTAATCTCTTGGATCTATTAAGATTCGGACCTTATAATAAGGGTAGCTGGTATGAGTGGTCGTTTGGGTTAGGTGTTGGAGAAGAGAGAGAGGTAGAATCCAATCGCCAAATTAAATATCCACTATCCATTTTTTTTGACAAACGATGGAGATCCAATATAGAGATTAGATCTTCACCCTAAAAAGAACTTTATTTTTATTTTTATTTTTAAATTTTTTGAATTTTTTTTAGTTTCTTTTTTATTATTTTTTGAAATGATGTCCACCGTCCATCATGTTTGATGAATTGTGGAAATCTTATGGTAAACTTTTTAGAAAAAATATTAATATTTTTTAATTATATTTTAAATTTACTTTTATTAAATTATATATATTTTTTAATATTTGAGTCAATTTCGTCTTCTTTGCATTGCCACTGTTAGGACACTTTTTAATGATAGAGTCAACAAAAAGGAAAAAAAAAGGGATCATGCCAAACTACAGAAAGGTCCAACATAAATACTATTACTTTTAAAGGCTTTAATGTGCTTAACTGTGAAGCACATTAATACGCATTCAAGCAACATGTTTAGTAGGTCAAAGATTAATGAAACTTATTCAATACTTTTAAGATTCTTCGATAGAAACCTTTGAATTAATCATAAGTAATCCTATAAGTATAATTTTATTGGATAATATTATCCAAAAACTAGTAAATTAATGATGAATGAGTTACACAAAACCCTCTGAGGTATGCTTAAAATCATATAGAAATATATTTGCTTTTTTATTATATAACATCCTCACTCTATTAGTTAAATTATGTAAAAGTTAGTCATACTAATTTGACTTAAGGGTAATTTTATTTCTTATATATACTAATTTTAAAATTATAAAAAAAAAAATAAGAATTTAAAATAATTAAGAATTTACCAAAAAAAAAAAAAGGATCGTCACCGTTCATCACATGATGGATAATGGAGATTAATTTAAAAACAAAAATTAGAAAAATTGTTGTAAAACAGTTTAGAAAAAAATAAAAAATAATAATAATTTTTTGAAAAAAAGAGTCCATTGTCCATCCCATGATTGGATAGTGAGAACTAATTTATAAATAAAAATTACAAAAATTATTGCAAAAAGAAGAGAAATTAAAAATATATATATATATATATATATACAGTGAGATTTTAACTTCTTCAACCTGAAGATTAGCTTCGAAAGCCAGATTGGAGAATAACCTATGTTCTTCTTCTCCATTCTCCATCAACAAACACCAATTTCAGCCTTATCCAAACAACCAGTGTTCTTCTCAATTCTTCACTAACAAACACTAATTTTTCATCAATATTCATCAACAAACATGAGTTCCAGATTCATCAACAAGCAACTAGTGTCCTCTTTCTCCATTATTTATCAACAAACACTAGTTTCAACTTTGAATGAACCTAGATCGCACTTGGGTTCATTGAATTTTTTTTTTCTTTTTTTTTAAAGTACATGTTCTATATCTGGATTAACCTTGATGAAGATAATGATGAACCTAGATGAAGATTCATCAAGGTTCGTCGAATCAGATGAGGAAAAAAAGTTTTAAAAAAAAAAAAATTTCTTGTTGAGGGAGACTTAAAAACCCAGCGCTTGTCAACGAATCCTCATGTCGAGCTTGTGTTTTGGTTGATTTTAGGGTTGTGTTTTATTTGAGAAAAGAATAGAGAATGAGAAGATGAGAAGATCGATGATGGTGATAACAGTGGTTTTATTGATGATGGTGATGAATTCGACGATGGTGATAATGAATTTTTTATTTTTTAATTTTTTTTTATGACTTTTGGGTTTTGTTGGTAGGGTTGTAGAACCCTTTAACTTATAGAGAAATAATGACGGATGGTTTAACCACTATACTCCAACTCAATCTATAATGAAGATGACCTTTGATGACCTTGTTTATATAATTTTAGTATTCACTATCTATTTTCATATGGATAATGGAGACACATTTTTTAATATTTAATTTATTAATTTTAAATTTTAAATTTATAGTTAATAATTTTAAGTTTTAGAAAAAAATTAAAAAATATCTTTATCTTGCATCTTTCATATGGATGATGGAAACACAAATTTAATATTTAATTTGTTTTTTATTTAATTTATGAATAAGATCATTTAATCAATAGTTTTGATCAATTATTAAAGTTGTCGGATGTGAGGTGACGACATGGGAGCTCACTGAAACAAAAGGGTAAATCTGGTTTTAGCGATGTACCACGGACGTTATATACATATATATATATATATATATATATATATATAGCAAATTACAATTTAGCTACCCAATTAAAACGCTTTTATAGACGGAGCAACTGTTTTAATATTATTACAATTTACCTCCTACCATTAGTAAGAATCGTTACATTTAACAGTAAACAATACCAAAATAGCAAAAGGACAAAATTATCATTTAACTGAAGTTAACCAGTTGACCAAATATAAAGACTGGTAAACTCATCAGTCTCTCATTCTATCATTCTTTCTCTTCCTCTCATTCTTCTTCTGTTTCTTCTTCTTCTTTTCTTCTTCCGCTTCTTCTTCTTCTTCTTCTTCTGCTATTCTCCAATCTGGGTTCCTGACGAACCCAGATCTGGGTTCCTGATGAACCCAGAATCTAGGAACGTTCCCAGATTATAGGTTCGTCAAGAACCTAGAAATTTTGGGTGGATGAACCCAGATCTGGGTTCACGATGAACTTAGAATCTAGGTTCACGAAATGAATTCAGATTTAAATCTGAGTTCATTTCGTGAACCCAGAATCTGGATTCATCGTGAACCCAGAATTTGGGTTCATGATGAACCTATATATATATATTTTTTCCAGTTTGATTGATAGTTTTGATTTTAGTGATAATGTTGGGTTTGATGGTTTTGTGGGAGATTGATAATATTGGGTTTGATCGATGGGGTTTGAGGTCATTTTTTGCATTTCTAAGAGTAAATTATGATGTTACCTAGTTGATTGATGATGTTTAGGATTATTTTTTGGGTTTCCAGTCATATGGAAACCCAAATCTAGGTTTCCATTTGAAACCCAGAATTTGAGAATAGAAGGGGAGATAAACAAGAGACAGGAAGAGAAAGAAAGGGGGAGAAGATGAAGAGAAGTGGATGTGGAGAAAGACTAATGATTTTGAATTGGAAGAAGATTCATGTGGGAGAAAATTGATGATTGATGATTGATGAATTGGAAGAAGATGATTGATGAATCTGAGAATCGGTTGAAATTAAAATGTTTAATTTTTATTTATTTTATTTTATTTTATTTTTTAATGTATATTTTTAAATTAATATCTATTTAATATATATATTTTTATTTAATTTATTTTAAAATTTTAAAAGAAAAATAAAATTAATATCAAAAGATAATTTTATCCCTCCCTCAGTTAAGTATAACTGAATTAATTAATAGTAGGGAAATAAATTATAATAAAGATGAAAATATTACTCCGTCTATAAAACCGTTTCAATCATATAGCTAAACTGTAATCTGTTCGTATATATATAATAAAAATTGAAGTTATAGTTGTCCAAGTCTACTTGTTCAATTCCCCATCCTGCGCATGCTTTGCTGGGGTTGTCCTACATTTTGATTTGATGTACCTGAATCTTTTCTTCCTTTGTGGACATTTGTCTTGTCCTTTTAGAACAAAGTGGTCATCATCGTCGTCATCCCATTGATGTAAACATAACTTTTTTTCTTTTAGAAATAAATATAACTTTTGTTTTTATTTTTTATGTGGCGTTAAATTGTAATTAAAATGTCAATATATAGACATGATTACGGTTCGGTTCGGTTCCAGTTTCGATTCTAAACCGACGGTTTCGGTTATGAAAAAGCTAGAACCGGAACCTTAACCGAGATAAAACGGTTTCGGTTTGGTTCTGGAACCGACGGTTCTGTAACGGTTCTGATTCCGATTTCAATTCCGGTTCTATAACGGTTTCGGTTTCGATTCCAGAACATTTTTTTTTAAATAAAAATAAAATTTAAAAATTAATATTAAACTATATGTTGATATTAAAAAAATAAATCTATACACAAAAGAAATAGGAAATTTAATTATTTGAACTTTGATTGAATTTCAAAATAAATTGACAATTTGAAATTTAAAAATAATAAAATAAGATTTTGAAATTAAAAAATAATAAATTAAGAATTTGAAACTTCAAATAATAAATTGAAAATTATAATTTATAGATATAATTTAAAAAAAATTAAAGGAAATTAAGATTGAGAATTAAGAGAATATTGAAACTAAGAGTTAAAATTGAGAAAGAGTTGAGATTAATGGAGAGAAAGAGAGTTGAGATTGAAGAAGATAGGTGTGAGAAGAAATTAAGAATGAGAATGGTATTTATAGAGGAATAGGAGAGGTTAAAAGAGAAATTAAGGGGAGAGGTTAAAATGTAAAAAAAAGGTGACCAACGGTCACTTTATTTATTTATTTATTTATTTAAAAGTGATGCAGTTTTGTTTTGTTTTGTTTTGTTTTTTTTTTGTTAGAACCGGAACCATCGGTTCAAAGCGGTTCCGGTTCCATCGGTTATTTGAACTGACGGTTCCAGTTCCATTATTTAAAGAATCGAAACCGAAACCGCTACAGTAGCGGTTCCGATTCCGGTTCTGAACCGAAACCAGAACCTTTGTTCTGGTTTCGGTTCTGAAGATCCGGTTCGGTTCGAATCGGATAGTTCGAATCGAACCGTGGTCATGTCTACCAATATATCAAGTAGAATGGACTCCGCTCCTGCTATACATTTTTTGCTTTTCTCAATTTTTTCTATTTTCTTATGTAGGGTAGTCCACGTTGTTACCTTCATCAGCTTTCTCATTTTAATATTAGAAGTACGTGGACCCATTGGTCTCACATATTTTATCGCGTAATAAACTTTTCATGAGTTACATTGGAAATAGTAAGTGGCCTTTATCACAACATAAGTTTATATAATTGATGAAAATGACCTTTGATGATGTTGCACTGTCCATGTGGTGATATATTTTTAATTTAATTAATTAATTAATTTATTGTAATAATTTTAAATTTAAAAAAAAATGGAAAATATCATGCAAGCTCAATCGCTTCTCAACTTGCATGATAAGTGAACAAGTACACACGTGAATGAGAGCGCTAGGGCCTTTTGTTTTTTGTTTGTTTTTTTTCCTCTGTTCTATCGTTACTTTTAAAACGTGTGGCTCAGACTGGTTGAGTTCACATCGACTTTGTCATTTTAATATCAAAAGTCATGGACCACTGGTCCTACAACTTTGTCATTTTAAAGTTTTTTATAAGACTATTTGCAAAATATTGAGCAAATTTTAGATTTTAACGATAAGAACTCCAACTTATAATAACTAAAAATAAGTGGAACAGGATATTCCTGGAACTAATCCCATAATTTGTCAATCTTAAATTGTAATTAAAATGCTAAAATGTGAAAATATTGGACTCCATCTGGCCCGCCCTTTCTCTCTTTTCTGTTGTCATCTGTAAATGTGTGGCTCCACCTGGTTGACTGCACATCAACTTTGTCATTTTGATGTTAAAAGTCATAGACCCACTGCCTCTACAGCTTTTACTTGTAGAAAATTTTTCATCAGTTAAATTGAAGCTGGCCAGTGTAGCCTTTATCATAACGTAAGTTTACCAGATATTCCGATTCCTCATCGTTTCTGTGATCAAAGTACCTTGTCTGAATATGGCAGAAGCTGTTGTTTCAGCAATCCTGGAGCAGTTGGCTTGGGTCCTTCGGCAACAGGTTGAACAAAAAGAAAGGTTAATTGTGGGTGTTGATGAAGAGCTGAGCAAGCTCAGGAGTAATTTTCAGGCCATACAATGTGTGCTTGAAGATGCAGAGTGCAAACAAGTCAAGGAGAAAGCTGTTGGAGATTGGTTAGAGAAGCTCAAAGAGGTGTGCTGCAATATGGAGGATGTGTTGGATGAGTGGAACACAGCCATTCAGAAACGACGAATTATGGAAGCTGATGAGGAAAATGCTTCCAAGCTTGTGAGAAAGGTATGTTCGCTCATCTCTTGCTATGGCTTTATTAGTAGGCAAGTCATACGTCATGACATTGCCAAGAAGATTCAAGATTTAAATAAAGCATTAGATGTTATTGCTGTGGAAAAAAGTATGTTTCAATTTAGCTCAAACAATGGCATTGCTGAGCTAGATCGACAAATAACTAGCTCTGTTGTGGACATCACAAAGATTCATGGGAGAGATCATGTCAAGCAGAATATAAAAAACTTGTTGCTGAATGAGAGTAGCGAGGGACCGATATCCCTTCATATCGTTTCCATTGTAGGAATGGGAGGGATAGGGAAGACTACTCTTGCTCGACTAGTTTTTAATGATGATGAGATAAAGGCTTATTTTAACGAAACAATATGGGTGTGTGTGTCTGAACCAGTCGAGAAAATCAGGATTGCAAAAGCAATTCTTGAAAATCTGAAAAAAAGCATGCCAGGTGTAAATGAGTATGAAACTTTGTTGCAAAATATAAAAGAGTTAATTAAAGAAAAGAAGGTTCTTCTTGTTCTTGATGATGTGTGGACAGGAGAATCTGACATGTGGGAAGAATTAATAGACTCTCTTAAGCATAGTTCTAACCAAAGTCGAATTTTGGTGACCACACGCAACGAAAAACGTTGCAAAATTAATGGAAAGCACCCATAAAGTTCCATTAGAGATGTTGTCTGACCAAGGAAGTTGGTCATTGTTTAGTCAAGTTGCATTTGTTGGAATGTCCGAAGAAGAGTGTCAAAAGTTCGAAGATATTGGTAGAAAAATTGTAGAAAAGTGTGAGGGCTTGCCTCTAGCTATCAAGACTTTAGGGAGTCTCTTACACTTTAAAAATACAATTGAGGAGTGGCAATGTGTCTTAAATAGTGAGATGTGGGAGCTAGAACATGCCAAACATAGGATTTTCCCACCTTTGTTATTAAGCTATTTTGATTTGCCCTTTGAATTAAAAACATGCTTCTTGTATTGTGCCATCTTTCCTAAGGATTATGAAATTGAAAAAGATCAATTAATCAAGTTGTGGATGGCTCATGATTATCTCAAGCCAAAACAAAACAAAGATATGGAGTTAGTTGGTGAAGAGTATTTTAAACTGTTAGCAATGCGCTCATTTTTTCAAGATTTTGAAAAGAGTGATGATGAAAGTATAACAAGGTGTAAGATGCATGACATGGTGCATGACTTGGCTCAATATCTTACAAAAGATGAATGCTATAGTGTATTGGTTGACGATACGGAAAAATTTCTACTAAGCTCTGAGTATAGAAAAACTCGCCATGCGATGATAGTGTTGGAAGGAGAAGCCTCATTTCCTATCTCTATACTTAATAAAAACAGTTTACGTAGCCTTCTATTAGATGGTGGCAATAGGCCGTTAGATGAATTATTTGATAATTACACAAGTCTAAGGGCATTAGAACTTAGTGACATGTCAATGATTGATGTTCCAAGTGGCATAAATAAATTGATACATCTAAGATACCTCGACATATCAAATAATGATGATATCAAAGAAATACCCGAAGCAATGTGTGAATTACATAATTTACAAACCTTGGATATTAGTGATTGTTTAAATCTCAATAAACTACCAGAACGGATAGGAAAATTACTCAACTTGAGGCATTTAATAAACTCTTCGAGTTTTAATGAGTGTAGATATATGCCAAAAGGAATTAAAAGATTAACTAGCTTGAGGACATTAGAGAGAGTAGTCGTGAGTGGGGATAAGAAAGCATGCAAGTTTGAATGTCTAAGAGATTTAATTCACCTTGTGGATCTTGGCATTAAATGCTGTAAAGTGAATGTGGGCGAGATTAATGAGGCAGAATTGAAGAATAAGACAAAACTCACACGGTTGTCTCTGGAGTTGTCATCAGATGCGAGTAATGAAGAAGCTCTTGAAGACTTCCATCCTCCTCCAAATTTAGAGTTTTTAACCCTAGATGGCTACGGTGGTGAGAATCATTTATCCCTCAATTGGTTGATGTCTTTAACGAAACTAAAGAGGCTAGCTCTCTGTTGTTGGTCTGGTTCAGAGAGTTTGGGTTTGGGGAAACTGCCATGTCTTGAATCACTTGTGATTCAAGGGCTAAAGAGTTTGAAAAGGTTGGGTGATGAATTTTTGGGAATGGAAAGTGAGAATATGACGTCGTTGTCTTCATCATCACCAGTTGCCCTCTTTCCCAATTTGCAATCTCTTGAGTTTGGGTTCTTGCATGAATGGGAAGAGTGGGATGGTGGGAGTTGTGGAAGAAGGGGCGAAGATATCAAAATCATGCAATCTCTTCGTTTTTTGAAAATTCATGATTGTCCTAAATTAAAGACATTGCCAGACTACCTTCTACAATCAACAACACTGGAGGAATTTCGCATGCACATTTGTCCTATTTTACAAGGACGTTACCGAGTTGAAAAGCCGGAGAATTGGGTCAGAGGCTCTGGCATACGCATGATCAGTATATATGAAAATTCAGAGACCTCCTCTCCATCAGTTTCTAACAACTGAAACTACATCTTTTGAAGATGGCTATTGGTTTGGTTTCTTGCACAGGAAGGCAACTACAGAGATGTGACAACATGGGTCGCCGACAAGTTGTAGGGTGAGTCTCTTATTTTATCTGGGTCCTTTTAAAGTTTTTGCCTTTTGGATGATTGAGTCTCATTTGCAGGCTTTAAAATTTGATTTTAATATTCCGTAAAAGTTGGAACTTTATGCGTCAGAGATCTATTTCATTCAAGTACTGTCTGTTAATGTAGAGGGTTTTGATAAAGTAGATTCCTTTTTAGAAGGATTCCTGTTTGGTTGAGGTATATGTTAATGTTGAGGAGCTTTTTTTCTTATGTGTGGTTTTTGAATTTTGCAGATGCATTCCTTATAGATATAGAATTTGGGATGATGGAACAATTAGTGATGAATGATGTTCCCTAAGGTACATAAAATTGTTCTTTAAAAGATTAAAAGATTTATGATTTTGGTTTCTGCTTTTAACGATTATATGATTTTTGCATTGCGTTTGATCGGTGATTAACTTTAATTATGTTTTATATCGTGGTCATTGGGAACATGATGAATATGTTGAAGAAGCAGCTTTACGCGAATCGTTTGAAGAAGCTGGGGTTATTGGCAATGTTGAGGTTAGGACTTAGGACTTGTATGACTTTTATCTTTAAAAAATAAGTCATATATGCAGTCAATTGATTTCTATTCATGGAGCTTTGAATTAACAGTTATACTTTTTATTAACACAGTCTTAATCCTTTGAAAAACAGAATGAGGGTTATGCAGAGCAAGTGCTCCAATGATTGCTTTGAAACATTTTACTTGCTTGCCAGTTGCATGGGTGACACTTTTGAACAACACAAAACAGTAAGCTAAAAATTTCATATATTTGTCAGCATTCACTACATAATTATTACCCAACAATCATTAGCGTTACTGTGGCATATGCATAGCAGGTGCTTCAAACATTTAATTTAATTGGAGGGTGGGTGCTATTCTTGAAGAAACATTACGGTAAGTTCAAAATATTTGATTTTGACCATTCTTATTTATTTCTTAAAGTAGAATAATACAAATAATGTTTGATGTCTGAAGGTTTAAATGTAACATTATGTTTGATGGGGAATATTTTTGATACATTGGTTGCATGATTTTCTTGTTGCAGTGCTATATTGCTTTGTGGGAATCAAGAGCAATCATTAGCAGACAAAGAGCTTCCGCTATGCAAGAGGAGAAAATTTCAAAAGTAATGCTTTTCTCTTTGTTACCGGTCTCATTGTTCGAAAATATGACGCGGTACAGGCATATATACGCCGGTACGAGCGTATCGTCAGTGAGACGTGCTAATTTGTTTGTTTCGGAGATAGAAATTACCAAAATTTGTCTCCTATGTACAAGACGGCCGTTTATGGCCGTCTCGACCCCGATATGGCCGTAATATGCATTTATACGGTCAGGTTGGGTAAATAAAATAAAAAAAGAAAAAAAATCAGATATATAAACAAAAAAACTCTAAAATCCTTCAAACCAGAATCGATAAACACCCTCTCTCTCAAACCACTGCTCACCGGCGACTTTAGCTTTCATTTCCGGCTACTTCTCTCATGGGCAGAAGCTTTCCGACTTCTCTCACATACAGAAGCTTTCCGGCAACTTTTTTCATGCGGGATCAGAGAGCAATAGAAAGCAAAGGAGAGGAGGAGAAGAAGAAGAGGACATGGGTGAGAGAGAAGACTAATTGGAGAGGAGGAAGTAATCGAAGAAGAAGAGGAAATGGGTGATGACTGATGAGTAAAAAAGCATTTGATTTTAGATTTTGGTTTTTGTGTGTTAATAAATTAATTTTTTTAACACCAGGTGCTCATACTATTGCCATGGGTAACACTTTAATTTTATTTTTTGAGAAAATCAAACAGTTAACTTAAGGGTAAAAAGTTGGTCATGTGACATAAAAATTTATTTAAGTAAAATAAATAATGAATATTAAAAATTTTAAAAAATGTAAATAAATAATATTTTTGAAAAATAAATATTAAAAAATTGTTATTATTTTCTTAAATAATTTTTGATCGGTATGTCTGTACCAAACGAACCAGACGTACTGTATAGTACCACGACATGATGCCCGTACCGCATCGTACCTCGTATTTACGGATATCGACTAGTCTTAATTGTGGTTTTATCTCCCATTTTAGACTCAAATTTCGGTTCTTTGTTGGCTATTAAACTATGAATGCTTGATACAAAATTTAAGTTCTAGTTGAAGATTAACTTTCTGATATAATGTTCATAATTATGATACACAATTCTTTTTTGATTACGACATGTTGCTTTTAGATAAATGAACTTTTGAAATGTCTGTGTGGAAGCATTCATATTTCGATCGTATATAAGTATATGTTTTGATAAACATAATGAATTTGGTTCCTTGATGTTTCATACAGGGAAGGATGAAGAGGGTTAGGCAGCCACAAGTAAGGACAACAAAAATCTTTAAGATTTCAAGAACCAGGGTAGCAACTGAATGAGAATGTGAGGAGAATGAACATGGATACAAAATTTTACGATTTCAAGTATGTTCCCGTTGATATGAGAACCGGTGAACATAATTCCGAAGCCTCCATTGAAAAGAATGTAACTATGGTGTACAAAACCTGTAATTGGGTACCAAAACATTTTATTCTTGATATAATACTCAATATTTTAGTTCAAATTAGTAGATGTAGAGTTTCTTGTTAAATCTAATGTAACTTTTTTCAGCTGATGCAGCCATTGGGACAAGTTCTAGCTTTTGAACATGGAGATTGGCTGCTGTTTGTTAAGTTTCAATCGTACTGATATTTTATTGAGTGTGTTCTTTTTTAGTGTTAAGTTTCAAACACTTAGTGTTTTCATATGCAGAATTAAGGGTTATTACCCAATACATCGCTGAACAGTTTGCTAACAAGGGAGCAGCACTAACAAGCCCATGGCAAGCCAATGCTGCAGCTATTGGTAAGGAAGGAAGTTGAGGCACTTCAATTTGACCCTGTTGCTTCAAAGCTGAACTGGGAGATTGTGATTAAGCTAGCGTTTGGCATGACTACCAATTCAGCTTCAGACAAGGAACTTGAAGCTAAGCTGGCCAAGGTCTTGGTGTGTATGAAACTTGATTGGTTATTCCAAAATTCTTAGCTTGTGACTGCCTCTTTTTGGCAGATATGCATCACCTTTCTATTGTTCAGTTGTTGAGAACGCCGGTGAAGAAGCACTTTGATTCCGATCCCATGTTAGTGTTTCGATTGCAAATAGCACAGCTAGATTAGCAGCTCAGGCTAAGGTTCTTCCTATGGAAAGCAACAAGTGAAAGTTGAAGTCAGCACCAGCCACCTGAAATCAAAGTAATATCAACCTTGGCATGCTTGTATATAAAGGCAAGTCTATTAATTTTTCTTGTCATTTAATAGAGGCTCCTATATTAACAATTATAAAATGTACTTTATTACATTGTGATAATGAATCCAATTCTGCTGCGGGGAAATTTTATAAATTCTCCATTGCTAAATCCCAAGTAGTTACCGCTAGTTGAACATAAAGTTGTTTTCTTTTTACCATCACTTGGTCAAGGTATGTATTTTATCTCAAATATTGACAGCATGACTAAAGAGTCGTAGTTTTTTATATTTATACAATCAAAAAGTAATATTTGATGCATTTGCAGGTTATTCTCTTAACAAGAAACTAGCTAACATTTAGTTTGGAAAGTCCTGTACATAACAATATCTCTGTCAATGTTTAGATTAATCTTTGCAAGTATTTCTTATTTTAAATTCACTTTTTATAAGTCATATGATTGAAAGCAAAGAAAACGACAATACAACTTTTTGGCTAAGTGATATACATTGTAGTTTGATAATATGCAATAATTCCTACATCATCCTTTTCTAGAGAGTTGGTATTAGAACCATAAAGACAATCAAGATGGTTAGTTGTAACATATTTCTGATTCTCGATTGCTCAACCAACAACATAAAGTTGTTTTACAGCTTTATTTTGTTTTTAAAATGAATCTGGTTTGCTAGGTATGCATTTGTCAAGTAATGAAAGTAATTTATCGTTTATGTGACAGAGGAAAGCAATTACAGTGTGAAACCATAAAAAATGGGGCCTTCGTTGATGATCACTGCTTGGTGTGCTTAAGCTAAAGATGAAAATTTCTCAGGTAGTCTGGTGCAATCAAGGGAGATTGTAATTCTTGTATTCTGACTTCTCAATTCTCAAGTTGTTTCAAGCAGGTATATGTTCCCATTTCAATTAAACCATAAAGTCTAAAAGTTACTATGGTGTGAACTTCTCACCTTCTCTTTTGTTTTAGGATCCAATAAAGACTTCATCAGGTTCGGGCATAAATTTTAGTATTATAAGCGTTGGTTTTAATAAGGTATATAGGCAACTGGAATTCTGCAATTTTTAAAAAGTTGTGCTCTTTGTTCAATCCCTAATACCTCAAGTATATGCAGCTTTGGATAGCTTGTAGTCCATATTTTTCAAAACTAAGTAAATCTGCATTTAATTGTGCTTTTATTTTATTTATTTATTTGTTTTTTCTTTTCTGTTTGAATAGGGAAATCTCTTTCGTGTATTAGGTTCTAGGAGTAAGGATTCTCTACCATCATTTTTTTTGTTAATCTTTTGATAATCTAGTGACACATTAGCATTTGAAAAAATGAATGATTAAGATTGATAGATTTTTTCTCTCATACATCACTCAAACTTAAATTGTTCTCATAAAAAAATTAGCACCGTGTCAACATTAACAGAGAATCCTTGTCCTCTAGGTTCTATATCCAATATCCAATTTTGTTGTTTATATTAATTGTGAGTTTTTTTTTTTTTTTAATGCTTTGGATAGGTTGTAGTCCATATTTTTCAAAAATAAGAAATGGCATCATTTAAATTATTTTCTTTGAAGTTGATTCTCCTTGTATAGTTCAGCGTCCAAAAAAATTGTTCTTGATCTTTTGTTTCTTGTTCTCAATGACTTGGAATTAGTAATTGTGAAATCTCTTTATTAAGTTCTAGATCCAATTTTGTTTTTTATATTAATTGTGAGTTAGAAACTCAACGTGGAATGAGTTTAGCAATTTAAAGGAGTTTTTTCAATGCTTTGGATAGCTTGTAGTCCATATTTTTCAAAAATAAGTAAACCTACATTTATTTTATTTAATTTTTTTGTTTGATTGCTTACTCTGTGCCTCAGGTAACTAAATTCATGATTTGGTAGCAATGCTGAGCCATAAAAGGAGTGTTGATTCTGGAGATTATGTAGCTTGGGGCAGGCAAGAAAATGGTTAGTTCTTTGGAATACGTGTTTAGTACTTCTGTATTGTATCATTTGGTTTTAATGTACGTTTTGATCTTAACAACTTTGTTATTCTTTCATAGGGAAATGGATTGAATAGGATGATTATAATCCTATATATTCTGAGTTTGAGAAAGATATCATTGAACTATTTGGAGGAGATAATATTATCTGTCATTTTTAAATATTGGTCTAAAAATTGAGTTTGAGAATCACAGATAATGGATTATCCTCCGGAGTTGGATGTTTGCACTCTTTGTTTAAGTGATCTCTGCAAGAAGTTGGAAGCCCCTAACCGGGTATCTGTTTGTCTTTTGCTTTAACAATTTTCTCTCCAAACTACAATTCAATACATTGTTTTCTAACTTTCATAAACTAAGGGATCAAGAGGATGAAAAACTTTGGTCTAAAAACTAGTGAGAAGGATCTAGTTTAAAAGATGTTAATGCCAAATGATGGATGAAGAGACAATAGGAGATTGAATACATGAATAGATGAACTCATAAATATATATTTCCTGACAAAGAAACTCTTGGGAAGAGTGGGATTGTTCGTTTTCTAGAAGAGAGGTAGCAAAAATGATAATCATGCTGTGTTTTCGTTCTTTGAAATTGGTTGTTGTGATAAGTGAAAGATTTTGTCAAACTACCTTCAACAATTGACAATGTTGGAGGAAGTCAAGATTTGTAGTTCCGTATTTTGAAAAAACATTATCGATTGAAGAAAACAGAGAACTTGGTCAAAAACTTTGACAATCTTACTCAGAACTTACCAAAAACTAAGTTTCCATGACAATTAAGAGAGCTCCTATTCATAAGTTGTTACCTACTCATGACAATGTTAAGAATGAAAATCTCATAGAACAGAAATTGTTGCTTATTCACAGGTAATTACTTCTTCTATGATTTTTGAGGTTGAATTTTCAATAGGTAATTAGCTACTTTATGATATAAAATTTTCAATATTATATATTTGATGTATATTAACAATGACCGTGATTCAATTATTTGATGAGCAGGGTTATCTAGATAAAAAGCTCAAAAGACTAGTTACATTATGCAATCAACAACACTGGAGGAACTGCGAATTGAAAATTTTCCTATTTTAAAAAGGTGTTACCGAGTTGAGAAAGTTGAGAACTACATCAAAGACTTTGGGATCCCTAAGATTAGAAGATATCAAGATTCAGAGACCTTCTCTTTAGCAGTCATGACGATGTCAAGTATGAGTGCTTACACAACTGAAACTGCCACCAATTCATTGGTAATCAATTCCTTCCTCCTTCCTCATTATTTCTTTTGATTAACATAATGACTCTACTTTTAGTCTTTGAGATGTAGGGTGATGCAGAGCAGTGTGCTATAGATTGCTCCAAAAGATTTAACTTAATTGGCAGGTGCAAGAATTGACATTTTCAAGAATACTCCACTGTAAGGTTAAAATTTACATGTCTGTTTGCATTTTTTTTTTTTTTTTTTTGAGGTACATGTCTGTTTGCATTTACTACAAACTATTAATCAATAATCAAGTGTTACAGTGTTTTTGGTTCTTTGTGTATAGCAGGGGAAGAATGGTGTAACGTCACCAGCTGGAGAAAGGGAAACAATTTTATAATGTTTTTATTGTTTTCAGAATTATTTTTTCAGGTGTGCTTCCTTTTTGTCATATGAATCCTTAAATATGCTCTATTGAAAGCTACTGAAGTACTGAACGTTGTGTTTTTGTTTTAAGATTAGTGAAAAACTTCCATTCTAATCATTGCTTTAGATACATATTTGTGAAAACAAGTATTTGAAGTATGGTTATTTCGTATTCTGAAAGTTAGTTTCATTAATTGGGCTCCTTGGTACTTTGAAAAATGTGTTGATGCAGAGTTGGTGCTTGAAAGATTGCTCTGGAACATTTTACTTACTTGGCAGGTGCAAGGGTGACATTTTTCAATACCTAACTGTAAGCTAAAACTTTTATATATCTGTTTGCTTTTACTGCAAAATCTTACTCAGACTTTGGTGTTTTGTGCTTACCATGGGAAGAATAGCCTAACGTGGCCAGCTAAAGAAGAGGAAACGATTTCGCAATGTTGTTTTTAGAATTAATTTTTCAGGTGTGATTCCTTTTTAAGTTAGAAGAATAGCTTATGAATTCTTATGTATAGTTGGTCACATAGCAAATCAATTTGAGAAGCATAAACATATGACATTAGTTTCTTTCTTTATGGCTTAAGCTATGCAGGACATATCTGCTCTGGTGCAGCCACGGGAGACTGTTGTTTCTCTATTCTGACATCTTAAGCTGTTTGAAGCAGGGGCATATTCCTATATCAGTTTAACCATAAAGCCTGAAAGCTCCTATGAATATTGAGGTTTCACCGTTTCTTCTGTTTTAGGCTATGGTCCAATAAATCCTCATCTGGTCCCAACATAAATTGTAATACTAAAAGCATCAAATTTGATTAGGTAACTTGGCAACTGGAATGATGTATGATTTTGTTTTCTGCAAAAGACTTTTAGTAGTCTTAACATAATTCACAAAACATTTTCAATGCTATGCATAGGAAACAGGGCATGCATCCTGACTTATAGTGCCTAAAAGTTGAAGCATCTTTTTCTTGCTCTTTGTAAAGTGAGCGTCCAGTTGTAAGTCAAATGCCGTAACCTTTTAAAGTATTGTATGTTTCTTACCATGGTTTTCACCAAACAATAAAGTAAATCTCTTATCCATATGAAGTATTTATTGTTTCCAAATTAATGGAATGTTGTGGAGAAAGATTGCACGTGACAGCTCAAATCTTCTTTCCAAAAAAGAAAAAAATGGTAAGAGAAGTGAATTAGTGCCAAGTGACATTAAGAATTTACAGTTTGTGGCAAAGAAAAGCAATTATAGAAGCATATGTACAAATAAACATATTACGTTTGTTACTTTCTTTATGGCTTACACTGGACAAATCTGCTTTGGTGCAGGCAAGGGATTTGTCGTTCCTATACTATGACATCTCAATTCACAATTTGTTTGAAGCAGGTACATATCCTCATTTCGATTAAACGATAAAGCTTTAAAGCTCCTAAGGTATGGAATTTTGACCTTGTCTTTTTTTTTTTTTTTTTTTCTTTTTGTATTTGTTTATTCTTTTTCAGACTCTTGTCCAGTAAAGAGTTCATCAGATTCTAGCATAAACTGCAATACTATAAGCATCGATTTTGATAAGGTAACTACCCACTGAAATGATGTATATTTTTGTTTTGAAATGTAATCAAAAGATGTAGAAAAGTCAAACATAATTCACAAAACATTTAAATATTATGCCTAATAAATTGGGCATGCAGCTTGAAGGTGTTTTATATGACCATTGAATCAGGTTAAAGTTGAAACATTTTCTTCTCTCTCTTTTCATAGTAAATGTTAACTGTCTTAACCATTTATTATATTGTATGTTTTTTATCACAATATCTACAGATAAATAAAATAAATTTCTTGTCCTTGTGAAGTATTTTTCTTTCAAGAAATGAAACATTATGAAAGAGAGATGGAACAACCCAAACTGCATATATAGATAAATTCTTGGAAGGCAGCTAGAATCTTCCCTTTCTAGAAAAGATAAAAATGTTTAAGCATAAGACATAACTCAAAGTACAGGTCTTAGAGATACCCTACCCAACTTACAATTTCCAATTTCAGGTGTGCTTAAGCATAAGACAGCATATCATGGGTTTAAGAAAAGCGAAATCTAAACCAGCACAGTCAAAGAAAAAAGAAATAGGAGTACGAATTGGTAGGTGAGCTGTCCTCAAAAATTTCAAAATTTATTCTGATTTGTGTTTGGTGTCACTATTATTTTTTAGTTAATCAATAGTCATTTCTGAATCTTAGATGCGCCTAATTGTGGAACCTTGAAGCACTATGAAGGCTTAAACAGGGAGCCTTTGCCAATGCTAGACGCAGTTGTGAAAGACGAAAGAGTAAGGTACAAGGGTGCCCTAGAGCTTGAGGCCTTAGTGACCAAAGTATTCTGTAGAGAGATATACTGCCCGAATAGAGGCTTGGAGTTTGATTTCTTTACCTTGCTCTTCTTATCTCATATCAAATTGTAATTGTTGCCAAGAATTAAATTTCTTGATGAAGTTGCTGTGATAAATTCCTTAATAAAGTTAGAGAATTGTTATAAACTTATAAGTTGATTCATAGTAAAGATTTTTGGGTGGACTATGGTCCCTTGGTTTATACTTCACGAATTGAGGAGGTTTTTCACGTAAAAATTCATTGGTGTTTGTGATTGATATTCTACTGCAAATTTATATATTGTGATATAAATCCATTGGTTCCTTTTAAGTTGGCAAACAATGTGAGAAAATTTATTTAGTTATTTTTTTCCGTTATTGCAGTTTTCTCCCATCAGCTTTATGGTGAAGATATAACTAAATTGTTACCAAACAACGCATATCATTATCATTGCTTTATGATGAAGATATATCTAAATTGATGCCAAACAACACATCATTGTCATCATCCACTTGTTGAGCTAGATAATGCACGACTGCACGTGCAATATAATTATCTACAAAAATGTGTGATAAGTCTAATATGTATAGAAAAAATTGCAAAAAGAATAATGTATGGGTGTAAAAGGCATTTGATTGAACTACCCTGATTTTTGTCATAATCCTGAGTTTAAGTTATTTGAATGTCATTAATTCCAACATCTCAACTATTTATTTGGTTGGTTTAAATACTGGTGGGCTTGAGCCCAATGGCCGCCAAATATTGATTGGAGAGGAACCACTACAAGAAAAACGCATATTAATCACGGGTAATGCCCGTGTTAGATGTGTTACTAGCACGGACATCGCCTGTGCTAGACATATGTGATGGATGAAGGCGTGATGGTAAACGGTGCTTCTAGAGTACGAGCAACTGCCCGTGCTAAAATATTAACGAGTATGGGCACCGCCCGTGCTAACAGATTAATCAGTATAGCCCAGGCCCGTGCTAAAAATATTAACAAGTACGAACGGAGCTCGTGCTACAAAAATTACCAAGTACAAGTGGATACCGTTGTAAATATATTAACTAGTATAGGCAGAGCCCGTGCTAAAAATATTAATGATTGTGAACAAAACCCGTGCTATAAATATTCAAAAGAACACATACCTGTAAAAATTATTGATAAATTATATTAGGATATGTCCCTAATTGATAAAATAATTATTGTATTTGTTGTCGAATAACATACTTATTTTTATAATACAAAGTTGTTAATATAGTTAAATAGTCAAATAACACTTTAATAATAATAATTTGAAACATATATAAAGTTCACAAATTTTCTAAAACTTTCATATAATATTGAACATGATAATTCATAACCATAGAAATTATAAAATATTCATATGCAATAGTAACAACTCCTAATATATAATGTTAACCCCTAACAATTACCTACCTTCTAATTATGTGTCCTTCACTTAGTAAAACTAATATGTAATATACTTTATGGGCCAAGCAATGTAGGTGCCTCTAGCATCTTCAAGAATTCGAATGTCATTAGTAGGGCGAATCAAAGGAACCTTGCTCACCAATATCTTATTCACAGCAACTCTCCAATAATCTGGACCAAGAAGCATATGATGAACTAATGTTGTTGAATCAGTGCAATCAATTTCACCTTCAGCCACTTCTTCTCCATTACCAATCCAATGTAGTAACTTGCATTTTTTACCCATTAGAAATGAAACATCCCATTCACTTGTACTCTGTGAGAAACATATACAAAAATATGAGAAAAGCTCAATTAAACAATTGTCATTAACATCTTTTTTTTTTTTTTTTTAAACGACTCACTTTTGAAAAAGATTGTTGAACATCGTTGTTACTTCCTTCTTGTCTTGAAGGAACCGAATGCTATAAATATACAACATATTAGTAAAACATTAAACAAGCATGACTTTTAGAACTTTAAATGAAAGTCAAAACACATAAAAAAAAAAAAAAAAAACCCCATGATATTTAGACATATTATTTCCCTCCCCAAATTTTTGGTCTCTGATTAAATATGCAGTTTGCTTATGTCTACCTGTAATCGAGCACGAGCTATTTGTGTGCTCTCTAAGTAAATATCCAGCATGGGTTATTACCGTGCTCTCTAATAAAATATCCAAACATTCATTACGGGTCTTTATTGGCCCGTACTAAATATATGTAAATTGACAACTTTATTACGGGCCTTTAAAAGCCCGTGCTTAATTATATTTTTCAGCACGAACCATTTGCGTCTGTAATAATTAAACCGTGATAGTAAATGATTTTTGTTGTAGTGAACCCTACCCAACTTTTCAGCAATCTGAGCTTTTAGTTTGTACCCAACAAAAATGCCTGGTCAATAACCTTATACTGGAACAGAGTTATATTAATGAACTGTAACTATTGAACATCATTTATTCATCCTTCCTTACATGTTTTTAGATTGTGACTTTCAATTTGAAACCCCTCTTTGATATTTACTAACTTCTATTACAAGTTAAGAGTACTAATCTATCTATAAATTTTTTATTTCCACTCTTTCTATCAGATTCTTGCTTTGGATTGAATGCATAGGAAATCTATTTTGGGACAGTCACATACAAAATGTTGTTAACCAAAAATCATACTAATTTGACAAGCCTGTCTTTTCCCGGCCCCAAGTAAAACATGTAAATATTACAATTTTCACTCAATTTTGATATAATCAAATTAAGACATTAGAAGTTTCAAGGTTCAATTCAGAACTTTATGGGGCTAATAGCTTTGGTAAAATGTCTTACATATATATATATATATGTAATTCTACTATTTGTTCTTGCTAACTGTAAAAAGTTTGGACGAACCAATCAAATTCATCTATTATATTTTCTCTCCTAAAACAAATTCAAAACGCAATGGACAAATTTGATTGGTTCATTATAACTTTTTAAAGTTAATTGGGGGCACTGATGATAGATTACTTATATATATATATATATATATGTTTTCAGAATCAATCAAATCCACTTCATTTCCTATATCATCTTGGGAATCAGAATTTGAATTTTCTCATGCCTTGACTGAAACCAAAAGAATTATTTCTTTTAAAAGGGATTATGTAGGTTATTTCGTATTCAATTGATCCTTCTCACTAACATATACCTTATGATATCAAGTTACAAGCATAATCTTTTAGTTTCTAGCATTAATTTAGTAATGAATTTCTCAATCTAGGTTGTCACTTCCATAAACGCAAGAGCATAACAATTCTTGAGAGGTAAGTCATGGATCTTCAAAACGTACAAAAACAATTTATTAGTTAATACCCATAAGTTGTTAAAGGCTTTTGAATCACTTGAAGGTCTAATCACCTATAATTGTTAGATGTTGTTTACGCAAGAGCATAACAATTCTTGAGAGGTAAGTCATGGATCTTCAAAACGTACAAAAACAATTTATTAGTTAATACCCATAAGTTGTTAAAGGCTTTTGAATCACTTGAAGGTCTAATCACCTATAATTGTTAGATGTTGTTTGTGCAATGACTTCCTGAGGAGACTAAGTACAAGTGCTGTAAAACCAGTCAAATCTTTAATGGCTAGTCTCAAGAAAATGGTATCAACCATAGAGGCCTAAATTCACAATTGTTATCCACAGAAAAAAGGTGAGTTTGTTCTTCTTGTCAAAAACATTTACATGATAATAATAAGAATATGCATAGGCTATGCATGGATCATTAAACATGGAATAAAAGGAAATGAAATGAAATTTGATGATAATTGTTGGTGGGTATATTTGGGGCTACGTAAATAGGCTGATAAAAGCCTAAGGTACAAATTCAATGGATCGACCCAATAGAAAAAAACTCAATTCGCCGATGTCCAACTTGTAGAAATGAGCTCTCAGTTCGTTATTGCAGCTCTCAGGTTACTGGTCAGCCATGGTCAAGGTTGTCTTATGATCAACTCTCGATCGCCTAGAACAAGGTCCAGCTTGCAGCTCGAAGTGCTCATCAAATAAGTTTTTTCAGAAAGGTAGCAGCCTAATTTGAGAAAAAATCAACTACCAGAATTGGAATAAAATCAAGCTCATATTTCAGTGGGATCTATCCTTAAATGGATGGACGCTAGTTTTGGAAGAATAATTAATGTAAAATTCTTATATATTTTTATTGTACTCAAATTGTAACACCCCACGCTATAAATAGGGATTGAAAATTTATTATAGAGATAAATCACAAATCAACAATTAATACCAAACTGTGACTCTGCCAAAATAGCCAGAGAAATAGTCGTAAATGTAGACATTTTCTTGGGCCGAACCACGTTGTAACACCATTGAAAACAATAAAAGTAGTATATAAATTCATCAAAAATAGTAAAACAGAACTAAAAAAATTAACCTGTTTTGCATAGCGAAAATTCTTATGGATTTCAGGATTGCTAAACTATTAGGAATCTAATCACAAAGATAAAAAGGAAACTCAAATCACAGTATGATTTGCTTTGCCATGTTTTCTCTTTTTCTCTATATGCTTTGTATTTGTTTTTTTTTTTTTTTGTTTCTCTTTGAGATTTGTACGTAATTTGTGTTTAAGTGTCAAAATATTTATATTGTCAAAATAAATTGCCTATAACTGCTTAAGTAGTTATTATTATTATTATTTTATCCATATTTTTTTTTATGGAACTTGGACTTGGGTTTGAATCATCTTTGGGGGACCCGACACCAATGACCCAAATAACCTAACATCTCCAACTCATACAAGATTAGCCAAACAGAACTCATAGAGAAAACACTAGTAACTCCTTTATGATAAGGCGATAAGGCGTTAAGACATTCATATAGAAAAATACACGGTGTGACCTATGAACAATAATATATGTAATGTGACTTGTCTTTCAAATCTCAATCGTACTATTATACAAGAGATTGTAAATTTGTTCATTATTTTGTCATAGATTTAACAGAATTTTATTTGTTCGAGCATATTTAATCCTTTAACATCACATGCTCGATCTTTCAATATTCCATATAATCACAATTGTAATTCCAAATTGCAATTTGTCGCAACATTCATTAAATTTTTTTATCTTACTTTTGTCCCTTAATTAATGAAATGACTAACACTATAGTTATGTCCTATAGGCAATGATCATAGTTATAGAAGATACACCAATAACATAAACATCACTCCGTTACCTTGAGACAAAATGAATAGTCACTGAAGACATAGTTAGAAGTTTTACGAAACTTTAATGGAACTTACACAATGAAGAATCAGTGATAAATTCACTCATTTTCTATATCGGTCATAATAAGACACGCAGTATAACATGCATGTTACAATAAATCTTATCTTTTAATAAGAATGCATGTGTCTTTTATATTGAGATTATACTATACAAATCTTAGTTCAAACATTCTTCTAGTGCCTAACCTGAGTTTCTAAAAGCTCACCTTTTAGACACTTTTATCAAGAAACTCATATCTGACTTAATGAAGTTCTTATGATGGTGGAGATATATCACGAGCGATTCAATAATTAATTTTAGGTAGAACCTTATCTTGACCACAATCTAGGCAACATTTCATGTATTTCAAGCCCTTAAGAGAATAACCTCATCTTTATCTTTTGAAAATATATATGTCTCCTTTTACCTTGTCATCCTAACAATCAAGGCGACTATATGTGCAAGAATACCAATCTCAAACCCGAGGATATATTTTCATATATAATCTATGTGAAATGAATATGTGCTAATTTTATATAATTAAAATAAAGTATTTATTTATAAAGCAGATATAAAGTATTTATTTATAAAGTAGTTACCGCTAGTTGAACATAAAGTTGTTTTCTTTTTACCATCACTTGGTCAAGGTATGTATTTTATCTCAAATATTGACAGCATGACTAAAGAGTCGTAGTTTTTTATATTTATACAATCAAAAAGTAATATTTGATGCATTTGCAGGTTATTCTCTTAACAAGAAACTAGCTAACATTTAGTTTGGAAAGTCCTGTACATAACAATATCTCTGTCAATGTTTAGATTAATCTTTGCAAGTATTTCTTATTTTAAATTCACTTTTTATAAGTCATATGATTGAAAGCAAAGAAAACGACAATACAACTTTTTGGCTAAGTGATATACATTGTAGTTTGATAATATGCAATAATTCCTACATCATCCTTTTCTAGAGAGTTGGTATTAGAACCATAAAGACAATCAAGATGGTTAGTTGTAACATATTTCTGATTCTCGATTGCTCAACCAACAACATAAAGTTATTTTACAGCTTTATTTTGTTTTTAAAATGAATCTGGTTTGCTAGGTATGCATTTGTCAAGTAATGAAAGTAATTTATCGTTTATGTGACAGAGGAAAGCAATTACAGTGTGAAACCATAAAAAATGGGGCCTTCGTTGATGATCACTGCTTGGTGTGCTTAAGCTAAAGATGAAAATTTCTCAGGTAGTCTGGTGCAATCAAGGGAGATTGTAATTCTTGTATTCTGACTTCTCAATTCTCAAGTTGTTTCAAGCAGGTATATGTTCCCATTTCAATTAAACCATAAAGTCTAAAAGTTACCATGCTGTGAACTTCTTACCTTCTCTTTTGTTTTAGGATCCGATAAAGACTTCATCAGGTTCGGGCATAAATTTTAGTATTATAAGCGTTGGTTTTAATAAGGTATATAGGCAACTGGAATTCTGCAATTTTTAAAAAGTTGTGCTCTTTGTTCAATCCCTAGTACCTCAAGTATATGCAGCTTTGGATAGCTTGTAGTCCATATTTTTCAAAACTAAGTAAATTTGCATTTAATTGTGCTTTTATTTTATTTATTTATTTGTTTTTTCTTTTCTGTTTGAATAGGGAAATCTCTTTCGTGTATTAGGTTCTAGGAGTAAGGATTCTCTACCATCATTTTTTTTGTTAATCTTTTAATAATCTAGTGACACATTAGCATTTGAAAAAATGAATGATTAAGATTGATAGATTTTTTCTCTCATACATCACTCAAACTTAAATTGTTCTCATAAAAAAATTAGCACCGTGTCAACATTAACAGAGAATCCTTGTCCTCTAGGTTCTATATCCAATATCCAATTTTGTTGTTTATATTAATTGTGAGTTTTTTTTTTTTTTTTTTTTAATGCTTTGGATAGGTTGTAGTCCATATTTTTCAAAAATAAGAAATGGCATCATTTAAATTATTTTCTTTGAAGTTGATTCTCCTTGTATAGTTCATAGTCCAAAAAAATTGTTCTTGATCTATTGTTTCTTGTTCTCAATGACTTGGACTTAGTAATTGTGAAATCTCTTTATTAGGTTCTAGATCCAATTTTGTTTTTCATATTAATTGTGAGTTAGAAACTCAACGTGGAATGAGTTTAGCAATTTAAAGGAGTTTTTTCAATGCTTTGGATAGCTTGTAGTCCATATTTTTCAAAAATAAGTAAACCTACATTTATTTTATTTAATTTTTTTGTTTGATTGCTTACTCTGTGCCTCAGGTAACTAAATTCATGATTTGGTAGCAATGCTGAGCCATAAAAGGAGTGTTGATTCTGGAGATTATGTAGCTTGGGGCAGGCAAGAAAATGGTTAGTTCTTTGGAATACGTGTTTAGTACTTCTGTATTGTATCATTTGGTTTTAATGTACGTTTTGATCTTAACAACTTTGTTATTCTTTCATAGGGAAATGGATTGAATAGGATGACTATAATCCTATATATTCTGAGTTTGAGAAAGATATCATTGAACTATTTGGAGGAGATAATATTATCTGTCATTTTTAAATATTGGTCTAAAAATTGAGTTTGAGTATCACAGATAATGGATTATCCTCCGGAGTTGGATGTTTGCACTCTTTGTTTAAGTGATCTCTGCAAGAAGTTGGAAGCCCCTAACCGGGTATCTGTTTGTCTTTTGCTTTAACAATTTTCTCTCCAAACTACAATTCAATACATTGTTTTCTAACTTTCATAAACTAAGGGATCAAGAGGATGAAAAACTTTGGTCTAAAAACTAGTGAGAAGGATCTAGTTTAAAAGATGTTAATGCCAAATGATGGATGAAGAGACAATAGGAGATTGAATACATGAATAGATGAACTCATAAATATATATTTCCTGACAAAGAAACTCTTGGGAAGAGTGGGATTGTTCGTTTTCTAGAAGAGAGGTAGCAAAAATGATAATCATGCTGTGTTTTCGTTCTTTGAAATTGGTTGTTGTGATAAGTGAAAGATTTTGTCAAACTACCTTCAACAATTGACAATGTTGGAGGAAGTCAAGATTTGTAGTTCCGTATTTTGAAAAAACATTATCGATTGAAGAAAACAGAGAACTTGGTCAAAAACTTTGACAATCTTACTCAGAACTTACCAAAAACTAAGTTTCCATGACAATTAAGAGAGCTCCTATTCATAAGTTGTTACCTACTCATGACAATGTTAAGAATGAAAATCTCATAGAACAGAAATTGTTGCTTATTCACAGGTAATTACTTCTTCTATGATTTTTGAGGTTGAATTTTCAATAGGTAACTAGCTACTTTATGATTTCAATATAGAATTTTCAATATTATATATTTGATGTATTAACAATGACCGTGATTCAATTATTTGATGAGCAGGGTTATCTAGATAAAAAGCTCAAAAGACTAGTTACATTATGCAATCAACAACACTGGAGGAACTGCGAATTGAAAATTTTCCTATTTTAAAAAGGTGTTACCGAGTTGAGAAAGTTGAGAACTACATCAAAGACTTTGGGATCCCTAAGATTAGAAGATATCAAGATTCAGAGACCTTCTCTTTAGCAGTCATGACGATGTCAAGTATGAGTGCTTACACAACTGAAACTGCCACCAATTCATTGGTAATCAATTCCTTCCTCCTTCCTCATTATTTCTTTTGATTAACATAATGACTCTACTTTTAGTCTTTGAGATGTAGGGTGATGCAGAGCAGTGTGCTATAGATTGCTCCAAAAGATTTAACTTAATTGGCAGGTGCAAGAATTGACATTTTCAAGAATACTCCACTGTAAGGTTAAAATTTACATGTCTGTTTGCATTTTTTTTTTTTTTTTTTTGAGGTACATGTCTGTTTGCATTTACTACAAACTATTAATCAATAATCAAGTGTTACAGTGTTTTTGGTTCTTTGTGTATAGCAGGGGAAGAATGGTGTAACGTCACCAGCTGGAGAAAGGGAAACAATTTTATAATGTTTTTATTGTTTTCAGAATTACTTTTTCAGGTGTGCTTCCTTTTTGTCATATGAATCCTTAAATATGCTCTATTGAAAGCTACTGAAGTACTGAACGTTGTGTTTTTGTTTTAAGATTAGTGAAAAACTTCCATTCTAATCATTGCTTTAGATACATATTTGTGAAAACAAGTATTTGAAGTATGGTTATTTCGTATTCTGAAAGTTAGTTTCATTAATTGGGCTCCTTGGTACTTTGAAAAATGTGTTGATGCAGAGTTGGTGCTTGAAAGATTGCTCTGGAACATTTTACTTACTTGGCAGGTGCAAGGGTGACATTTTTCAATACCTAACTGTAAGCTAAAACTTTTATATATCTGTTTGCTTTTACTGCAAAATCTTACTCAGACTTTGGTGTTTTGTGCTTAGCATGGGAAGAATAGCCTAACGTGGCCAGCTAAAGAAGAGGAAACGATTTCGCAATGTTGTTTTTAGAATTAATTTTTCAGGTGTGATTCCTTTTTAAGTTAGAAGAATAGCTTATGAATTCTTATGTATAGTTGGTCACATAGCAAATCAATTTGAGAAGCATAAACATATGACATTAGTTTCTTTCTTTATGGCTTAAGCTATGCAGGACATATCTGCTCTGGTGCAGCCACGGGAGACTGTTGTTTCTCTATTCTGACATCTTAAGCTGTTTGAAGCAGGGGCATATTCCTATATCAGTTTAACCATAAAGCCTGAAAGCTCCTATGAATATTGAGGTTTCACCGTTTCTTCTGTTTTAGGCTATGGTCCAATAAATCCTCATCTGGTCCCAACATAAATTGTAATACTAAAAGCATCAAATTTGATTAGGTAACTTGGCAACTGGAATGATGTATGATTTTGTTTTCTGCAAAAGACTTTTAGTAGTCTTAACATAATTCACAAAACATTTTCAATGCTATGCATAGGAAACAGGGCATGCATCCTGACTTATAGTGCCTAAAAGTTGAAGCATCTTTTTCTTGCTCTTTGTAAAGTGAGCGTCCAGTTGTAAGTCAAATGCCGTAACCTTTTAAAGTATTGTATGTTTCTTACCATGGTTTTCACCAAACAATAAAGTAAATCTCTTATCCATATGAAGTATTTATTGTTTCCAAATTAATGGAATGTTGTGGAGAAAGATTGCACGTGACAGCTCAAATCTTCTTTCCAAAAAAGAAAAAAATGGTAAGAGAAGTGAATTAGTGCCAAGTGACATTAAGAATTTACAGTTTGTGGCAAAGAAAAGCAATTATAGAAGTATATGTACAAATAAACATATTACGTTTGTTACTTTCTTTATGGCTTACACTGGACAAATCTGCTTTGGTGCAGGCAAGGGATTTGTCGTTCCTATACTATGACATCTCAATTCACAATTTGTTTGAAGCAGGTACATATCCTCATTTCGATTAAACGATAAAGCTTTAAAGCTCCTAAGGTATGGAATTTTGACCTTGTCTTTTTTTTTTTTTTTTTCTCTTTTTGTATTTGTTTATTCTTTTTCAGACTCTTGTCCAGTAAAGAGTTCATCAGATTCTAGCATAAACTGCAATACTATAAGCATCGATTTTGATAAGGTAACTACCCACTGAAATGATGTATATTTTTGTTTTGAAATGTAATCAAAAGATGTAGAAAAGTCAAACATAATTCACAAAACATTTAAATATTATGCCTAATAAATTGGGCATGCAGCTTGAAGGTGTTTTATATGACCATTGAATCAGGTTAAAGTTGAAACATTTTCTTCTCTCTCTTTTCATAGTAAATGTTAACTGTCTTAACCATTTATTATATTGTATGTTTTTTATCACAATATCTACAGATAAATAAAATAAATTTCTTGTCCTTGTGAAGTATTTTTCTTTCAAGAAATGAAACATTATGAAAGAGAGATGGAACAACCCAAACTGCATATATAGATAAATTCTTGGAAGGCAGCTAGAATCTTCCCTTTCTAGAAAAGATAAAAATGTTTAAGCATAAGACATAACTCAAAGTACAGGTCTTAGAGATACCCAACTTACAATTTCCAATTTCAGGTGTGCTTAAGCATAAGACAGCATATCATGGGTTTAAGAAAAGCGAAATCTAAACCAGCACAGTCAAAGAAAAAAGAAATAGGAGTACGAATTGGTAGGTGAGCTGTCCTCAAAAATTTCAAAATTTATTCTGATTTGTGTTTGGTGTCACTATTATTTTTTAGTTAATCAATAGTCATTTCTGAATCTTAGATGCGCCTAATTGTGGAACCTTGAAGCACTATGAAGGCTTAAACAGGGAGCCTTTGCCAATACTAGACGCAGTTGTGAAAGACGAAAGAGTAAGGTACAAGGGTGCCCTAGAGCTTGAGGCCTTAGTGACCAAAGTATTCTGTAGAGAGATATACTGCCCGAATAGAGGCTTGGAGTTTGATTTCTTTACCTTGCTCTTCTTATCTCATATCAAATTGTAATTGTTGCCAAGAATTAAATTTCTTGATGAAGTTGCTGTGATAAATTCCTTAATAAAGTTAGAGAGTTGTTATAAACTTATAAGTTGATTCATAGTAAAGATTTTTGGGTGGACTATGGTCCCTTGGTTTATACTTCACGAATTGAGGAGGTTTTTCACGTAAAAATTCATTGGTGTTTGTGATTGATATTCTACTGCAAATTTATATATTGTGATATAAATCCATTGGTTCCTTTTAAGTTGGCAAACAATGTGAGAAAATTTATTTAGTTATTTTTTTCCGTTATTGCAGTTTTCTCCCATCAGCTTTATGGTGAAGATATAACTAAATTGTTACCAAACAACGCATATCATTATCATTGCTTTATGATGAAGATATATCTAAATTGATGCCAAACAACACATCATTGTCATCATCCACTTGTTGAGCTAGATAATGCACGACTGCACGTGCAATATAATTATCTACAAAAATGTGTGATAAGTCTAATATGTATAGAAAAAATTGCAAAAAGAATAATGTATGGGTGTAAAAGGCATTTGATTGAACTACCCTGATTTTTGTCATAATCCTGAGTTTAAGTTATTTGAATGTCATTAATTCCAACATTTATTTGGTTGGTTTAAATACTGGTGGGCTTGAGCCCAATGGCCGCCAAATATTGATTGGAGAGGAACCACTACAAGAAAAACGCATATTAATCACGGGTAATGCCCGTGTTAGATGTGTTACTAGCACGGACATCGCCTGTGCTAGACATATGTGATGGATGAAGGCGTGATGGTAAACGGTGCTTCTAGAGTACGAGCAACTGCCCGTGCTAAAATATTAACGAGTATGGGCACCGCCCGTGCTAACAGATTAATCAGTATAGCCCAGGCCCGTGCTAAAAATATTAACAAGTACGAACGGAGCTCGTGCTACAAAAATTACCAAGTACAAGTGGATACCGTTGTAAATATATTAACTAGTATAGGCAGAGCCCGTGCTAAAAATATTAATGATTGTGAACAAAACCCGTGCTATAAATATTCAAAAGAACACATACCTGTAAAAATTATTGATAAATTATATTAGGATATGTCCCTAATTGATAAAATAATTATTGTATTTGTTGTCGAATAACATACTTATTTTTATAATACAAAGTTGTTAATATAGTTAAATAGTCAAATAACACTTTAATAATAATAATTTGAAACATATATAAAGTTCACAAATTTTCTAAAACTTTCATATAATATTGAACATGATAATTCATAACCATAGAAATTATAAAATATTCATATGCAATAGTAACAACTCCTAATATATAATGTTAACCCCTAACAATTACCTACCTTCTAATTATGTGTCCTTCACTTAGTAAAACTAATATGTAATATACTTTATGGGCCAAGCAATGTAGGTGCCTCTAGCATCTTCAAGAATTCGAATGTCATTAGTAGGGCGAATCAAAGGAACCTTGCTCACCAATATCTTATTCACAGCAACTCTCCAATAATCTGGACCAAGAAGCATATGATGAACTAATGCTGTTGAATCAGTGCAATCAATTTCACCTTCAGCCACTTCTTCTCCATTACCAATCCAATGTAGTAACTTGCATTTTTTACCCATTAGAAATGAAACATCCCATTCACTTGTACTCTGTGAGAAACATATACAAAAATATGAGAAAAGCTCAATTAAACAATTGTCATTAACATCTTTTTTTTTTTTTTTTTTAAACGACTCACTTTTGAAAAAGATTGTTGAACATCGTTGTTACTTCCTTCTTGTCTTGAAGGAACCGAATGCTATAAATATACAACATATTAGTAAAACATTAAACAAGCATGACTTTTAGAACTTTAAATGAAAGTCAAAACACATAAAAAAAAAAAAAAAAACCCCATGATATTTAGACATATTATTTCCCTCCCCAAATTTTTGGTCTCTGATTAAATATGCAGTTTGCTTATGTCTACCTGTAATCGAGCACGAGCTATTTGTGTGCTCTCTAAGTAAATATCCAGCATGGGTTATTACCGTGCTCTCTAATAAAATATCCAAACATTCATTACGGGTCTTTATTGGCCCGTACTAAATATATGTAAATTGACAACTTTATTACGGGCCTTTAAAAGCCCGTGCTTAATTATATTTTTCAGCACGAACCATTTGCGTCTGTAATAATTAAACCGTGATAGTAAATGATTTTTGTTGTAGTGAACCCTACCCAACTTTTCAGCAATCTGAGCTTTTAGTTTGTACCCAACAAAAATGCCTGGTCAATAACCTTATACTGGAACAGAGTTATATTAATGAACTGTAACTATTGAACATCATTTATTCATCCTTCCTTACATGTTTTTAGATTGTGACTTTCAATTTGAAACCCCTCTTTGATATTTACTAACTTCTATTACAAGTTAAGAGTACTAATCTATCTATAAATTTTTTATTTCCACTCTTTCTATCAGATTCTTGCTTTGGATTGAATGCATAGGAAATCTATTTTGGGACAGTCACATACAAAATGTTGTTAACCAAAAATCATACTAATTTGACAAGCCTGTCTTTTCCCGGCCCCAAGTAAAACATGTAAATATTACAATTTTCACTCAATTTTGATATAATCAAATGAAGACATTAGAAGTTTCAAGGTTCAATTAAGAACTTCATGGGGCTAATAGCTTTGGTAAAATGTCTTACATATATATATATATATGTAATTCTACTATCTGTTCTTGCTAACTACAAAAAGTTTGGACGAACCAATCAAATTTATCTATTATATTCTCTCTCTTAAAACAAATTCAAAACGCAATGGACAAATTTGATTGGTTCATTATAACTTTTTAAAGTTAATTGGGGGCACTGATGATGGATTACTTATATATATATACATGTTTTTAGAATCAATCAAATCCACTTCATTTCCTATATCATCTTGGGAATTAGAATTTGAATTTTCTCATGCCTTGACTGAAACCAAAAGAATTATTTCTTTCAAAAGGCATTATATAGGTTATTTCGTATTCAATTGATCCTTCTCACTAACATATACCTTATGATATCAAGTTACAAGCATAATCTTTTAGTTTCTAGCATTAATTTAGTAATGAATTTCTCAATCTAGGTTGTCACTTCCATAAACGCAAGAGCATAACAATTCTTGAGAGGTAAGTCATAGATCTTCAAAACAAAAACAATTTATTAGTTAATACCCATAAGTTGTTAAAGGCTTTTGAATCACTTGAAGGTCTAATCACCTATAATTGTTAGATGTTGTTTACGCAAGAGCATAACAATTCTTGAGAGGTAAGTCATGGATCTTCAAAACGTACAAAAACAATTTATTAGTTAATACCCATAAGTTGTTAAAGGCTTTTGAATCACTTGAAGGTCTAATCACCTATAATTGTTAGATGTTGTTTGTGCAATGACTTCCTGAGGAGACTAAGTACAAGTGCTGTAAAACCAGTCAAATCTTTAATGGCTAGTCTCAAGAAAATGGTATCAACTATAGAGGCTTGGATTCACAATTGTTATCCACAGAAAAAAGGTGAGTTTGTTCTTCTTGTCAAAAACATTTACATGATAATAATAAGAATATGCATAGGCTATGCATGGATCATTAAACATGGAATAAAAGGAAATGAAATGAAATTTGATGATAATTGTTGGTGGGTATATTTGGGGCTACGTAAATAGGCTGATAAAAGCCTAAGGTACAAATTCAATGGATCGACCCAATAGAAAAAAACTCAATTCGCCGATGTCCAACTCGTAGAAATGAGCTCTCAGTTCGCTATTGCAGCTCTCAGGTTACTGGTCAGCCATGGTCAAGGTTGTCTTATGATCAACTCTCGATCGCCCAGAACAAGGTCCAGCTCGCAGCTCGAAGTGCTCATCAAATAAGTTTTTTCAGAAAGGTAGCAGCCTAATTTGAGAAAAAATCAACTACCAGAATTGGAATAAAATCAAGCTCATATTTCAGTGGGATCTATCCTTAAATGGATGGACGCTAGTTTTGGAAGTATAATTAATGTAAAATTCTTTTATATTCTTATTGTACTCAAATTGTAACACCCCACGCTATAAATAGGGATTGAAAATTTATTGTAGAGATCAATCACAAATCAACAATTAATACCAAACTGTGACTCTGCCAAAATAGCCAGAGAAATAGTCGTAAATGTAGACATTTTCTTGGGCCGAACCACGTTGTAACACCATTGAAAACAATAAAAGTAGTATATAAATTCATCAAAAATAGTAAAACAGAACTAAAAAAATTAACCTGTTTTGCATAGTGAAAATTCTTATGGATTTCAGGATTGCTAAACTATTAGGAATCTAATCACAAAGATAGAAAGGAAACTCAGATTACAGTATGATTTGCTTTGCCATGTTTTCTCTTTTTCTCTATATGCTTTGTATTTGTTTTTTTTTTTTTTTTTGTTTCTCTTTGAGATTTGTACGTAATTTGTGTTTAAGTGTCAAAATATTTATATTGTCAAAATAAATTGCCTATAACTGCTTAAGTAGTTATTATTATTATTATTTTATCCATATTTTTTTTTATGGAACTTGGACTTGGGTTTGAATCATCTTTGGGGGACCCGACACCAATGACCCAAATAACCTAACATCTCCAACTCATACAAGATTAGCCAAACAGAACTCATAGAGAAAACACTAGTAACTCCTTTATGATAAGGCGATAAGGCGTTAAGACATTCATATAGACAAATACACGGTGTGACCTATGAACAATAATATATGTAATGTGACTTGTCTTTCAAATCTCAATCGTACTATTATACAAGAGATTGTAAATTTGTTCATTATTTTGTCATAGATTTAACAGAATTTTATTTGTTCGAGCATATTTAATCCTTTAACATCACATGCTCGATCTTTCAATATTCCATATAATCACAATTGTAATTCCAAATTGCAATTTGTCGCAACATTCATTAAATTTTTTTATCTTACTTTTGTCCCTTAATTAATGAAATGACTAACACTATAGTTATGTCCTATAGGCAATGATCATAGTTATAGAAGATACACCAATAACATAAACATCACTCCGTTACCTTGAGACAAAATGAATAGTCACTGAAGACATAGTTAGAAGTTTTACGAAACTTTAATGGAACTTACACAATGAAGAATCAGTGATAAATTCACTCATTTTCTATATCGGTCATAATAAGACACGCAGTATAACATGCATGTTACAATAAATCTTATCTTTTAATAAGAATGCATGTGTCTTTTATATTGAGATTATACTATACAAATCTTAGTTCAAACATTCTTCTAGTGCCTAACCTGAGTTTCTAAAAGCTCACCTTTTAGACACTTTTATCAAGAAACTCATATCTAACTTAATGAAGTTCTTATGATGGTGGAAATATATCACGAGCAATTCAATAATTAATTTTAGGTAGAACCTTATCTTGACCACAATCTAGGTGATATTTCATGAATTTCAAGCCCTTAAGAGAATAACCTCATCTTGATCTTTTGAAAATATATATGTCTCATTTTACCTTGTCATCCTAACAACCAAGGCGACTATATGTGTAAGAATACCAATCTCAAACCCGAGGACATATTTTCATATATAATCTATGTGAAATGAATATGTGCTAATTTTATATAATCAAAATAAAGTATTTATTTATAAAGCAGATATAACTTAACGTAACAATTACAACATCACAATCTATGCAAACTTAAAGGCCTAGCATGTGATATAAATACATATCTTATCACAGCTTTTGTGAGTGGATCTGTAACCATCTCATGTGTAGATAAATACTTAATTGTTACATTATTTTTTGTCACTATTCCGTGACGAAATTGCACTTAGTCTCTATGTGCTTCGATTTACTATGATATTTCGCATCATTGTTGTAGACAATTGCTGCCTGATGATCACAGTATATAGTAACTGGCTTTTTTGCAACAACTTTAAACTTAGATCCTCTAAGAATCTTTTAAGTCAGATTGCTTCCTGGACTGTAGTTGAACATGCTATAAATTTAGCATCCATGGTGCATAGCACAATACATGACTACTTTTTATTGCTCCAAGAGATAGCATCTTGGCTGAGTAAAAAATGCATATCTTGATGTAGATTTTTACTCATTCAAATCATCTCTGCAATTAGCATCTATAAAACCTAACCAGATGCATGTTATCACCTTGGTAACACAGAGAATAATTAGCAATCTCTTTCAGATATGCTAATATTCTTTTCACATACATGAGTCTTTCTATAGCATTGGAGTAAGGAAATCTATGCATTCTTTTACTCTTTTGTGGAGTCTTAAGATAAATTACATGACTAAAAGTTTAACCCTTCAAGACGAAAGTATGCATAAGCTTACAATCAGTCATATAAAATTGTTCGAGAATCTTTTTGATGTATGGCTCTTGTGATACGCCATAATTCTTCTTGAATAATCTTTATTAATTTTAAGTTTTAAAATATAGATAGATTCTCTCATGTCTTTTATCTTGAAAGTTGAAGATAACTATTCTTTTGTAGTTATCATGAACTTTGTCATTTCCGACCAATATAATATTGTCCACATATAAAGTTAGTATTATAAACTTATCTTTTACTCGCTTAACATACATACAATGGTCATCTTCGGTCATCTGAAATCTATAGGATATGACCTCATCATGGAAACGAAGGTACCATTGTCTTAAAGATTATTTCAGGCCTCAAATTGATCTCATAAGCTTACAAACTTTTAGCTCTTGGTCTTTTAAAATGAAATTTACTAGTAGTTCTATGTAAATTTCTTCCTTCAGTTATCCATTGAGAAATGTTATCTTTAAATCCATCTAATGTAATTCTAGGTCCATGTGTGCAACGATAACTACTATAAGGCAAATGGAAGTAAACCTTACCACAAGGGAGAATGTTTCTTCATAGTGTATACCCTCTTATTAAGTATATCCTTTTGCTATTAATCTCACCTTATATCTCTCTATTGAGTTGTTTACCTTAAACTCGATACAAAGAACTCAATTATTTCCAATGGATTTTTGATCAGGCAGTAAGTTGACTAAGTCCCAGATATGGTTGCTTTTCATTGACTTCATCTTTTTTTGTATGACTTTAATCCAAAAATCATTAGCAGGTGAGTTGAGAGTCTCATTCACATTCTTTTGCTCATCATTGTTGCGAAACAAGCACTAAAGTTTCTTTTTCGATCTAAAATTGATGACGAGGAACAGTTTTACTGTTACTTCAAGTTGATTGTTTTGAGGGAACTTTCTCATTAGTCCTTTTACTCCCATTAGGAATAGATAATAGAGCTATTCCAATAGCGCTATCATTCCCACTAGAAGTAAAGTGTTCAAATAACTCTTTATCTCCCTCTAATTGAGTGTTCAGATGTGGAACATTATCCGAATCATTCAACTCATAAATTAAAATTCTTTTTCAACCTCACCTCTGCTAGGATGTTCATTCTCTAAGAAGTTCACATCTCGTGACTCTAATTCAATAATGATTCCATTTGAGTTTTCACCTATAAGTACATATTCTTTCGAGCGCTTGGAGTAACTAAAGCTACACTTCTTTCCTTCAGAACCCAAATTTTATATTTACTAGAAAGGTCATGTACATAATCGACGCACACCTAAGGTCGCATATAAGTAAGATCTAGTTTCATACATACCCATAATTCATAAGATGTGGAAGATATTGAATTAATAGAGACCCTATTCTAAAAATAAGAAGCTATTAATAGTGCATCTCCCTAGTAAGATACTAGGAGATTCGCTTTGTGCTATCATAAATCTTACCATCTTTAGTAATGTTCTGTTTCTCCTTTTCTAAATGGTTAATTATCTATCAACACCTTCCTCATGACATAATGTCTCAAACTAGTCAAAAAGGTATTCTTATCCTTAGTCAGTTCGTAAGACCTTAACAATTCTATCTCACTGATTCTTCATCAAGTTTAGATACTATCTAAAACAATCTAATACCAAAATTTATGAATGTTATAAAATACGAGACAACATTTTTGCTTTATCACATTCATTTGTCCATAGATATAAAAATGAATTGACCGTAATGGATTCTCAATCCTAATTTCTTTTTCAAATGATTTTTTAGTTGCTTGTGTTGCTATATAATTTTCATTTGTAGACAAATCTATCTTATTGAGGAAACCTAAAAATCTCTTTTCGGTCAATCTATTCATTCGATTTTGACTAATATGTCCTAGTCTAGCATGCCAAATATTAACATCAATATTGGTAACATTAGTGGAAGTAATGAGTGAAAAACAGCCATAATTAATACTACCCAAAATGAATGTAAATAAATCTTCAAACAATTGCCATAAAAAGTTAAACTATACTTAAACCTATGAGGACAATTATGGAAACAAGATTTTGTCGAATCTTTGCAGCATATAGGACATCATGGACATACAATATTTGGTCACCTCGCAGAATCACTTTGTAAGTGTCAATGCCTCTCACTTCAACCTTTGAGTTGTTTCCCACATAAATCTACTTTGTTCCTTGGCTAATCCAATGGTGCTTTACAAATACTCCTATGTTACTAGTTATGTGGTATGTGGCTCATTTAAGTCACTTTCTTTTGCTTAGTACTTTCATGAGTGAAGTAACCCATCTTGCCATAATTCAACATTTCAATTGTATTTTGTAACTATGTGGTCTGTGGCTCCTGAGTCACTTTCTTCTGCTTGGTGCATTCACGAGTGAAGTGACCTATCTTGCCACAGTTGAAATATTTCAACTATATTTTGTCCTTCTTTGTGTCACCACGCTTACCCCTTTTGGACTATTCTGCAATCCTTCAATCTAACTAGACCTAAGAGATTAATTGAATCCAATTTATTGTTATTAATTTGGTCCAGTTTAAGTTTTAGAAGTAAAGAAGTTTGTGGATGAATATTTTATTGGTGCATATTTTTAAAAGAAATCAAGAAAGTTGGATTAAAAAGACAAAGGCCATGGGGGTAAAGTGTATAATAACAAGTCAAAAGTTAGAGAGAATTTGTGGACGTGTAAGTTGAGATAATTTGCCCTTTTTTTTAAATGAAAAATGACAAGTGTCACTCATATAAGTAAAGAAAGTTGATGATGGGCCATTGAAATAAAAATATAAATAAAGTGGAAATAAAGATGAATAGAAATCAAAAGCAAATGAGACAAAAAGCAAAACAAAATGCATATGGCTGGTGAAGAAAAAAAAATAATAAAGTAATGAAATAAAGTAAAAGAAAAAGAAAGAAAAGGCAGTGAATGAGAAGAGATAAGGATGTGGATGCATATATATAACAAGCCCCTCTCCTTACTTGGCTTATCGGCCGCCTTACAGTAACCCTCCAGCGGATGTCTGATCCAATTGCAAAGTTTTTGTAAGGCTACGCAGTCTACTTTTCAAACTTTTCTAAATTTTCATTTAGAGTGAAAAACGCAGGGAAACTTTTTTTTTTTTCTCCAAACCTTTACAAAACGGATTTATAAAAATTCGGACAACATAACGGCTAATTTTCGAACATGCCATCCTGTAAATTTAAAATTTTAACACTTCTATATCTATCATATCTCTACTACTGGGCCTCAGGCCCTCAAAATATTTTCACACTCCAATCACAAATTATTTTATCAATTTTTGAAAACAATAATTTATCAATTCATTTTCATTAAACACAAAATCTAATTTCATTTACCAAAATCAAATTATTATTATTAACACAAATATTATATACAATTCAAAATATAATTTACAAATATATTCACCAAAAATCTACTTGTGATGCATGACATACAATTTCGAATTTAAGCCTATGTAGTGATTATCTTTGTGTTGGGCCACTCACGCATCCGATGGAGCCTCTTTTGATCGATGGCTCGTGCTTATATATGAGGAAGATTTTTCGAAAACACATGAAAAGAATGGTGAGTATAAAACTCAGTGAGCGGATACGTTTTTAAACTAAAGGGTTAATTGCACTAACATACCCTGAGCTTTTAAAGAAAGGTTTAATATTTAACTAATTAGTTTAATTGCCGCAACTCCCCCTATCAACTTTGACTTCCGTCTAGTTCAACTGTTGACTAACATTTCGATAGGAAAAGTCAAAAATGCTCCAAAAATTAATTTCACTGATTATTATGAAAAATAATAATCTTCTTCATAGACATAAACAACACTCGACTGTAAACATAAACCTAGAATCAAACACAAATAATCACCATCTGGGATCTCCACCTATCTCCATGGAGATTGAAGATCCACGATGAATGTTGTCGAAATTCTGGGTTTCAAAGAAACAAAAATAGTTGTTCATGTGCCAAACTCCAATATCTTCATCTAGGCATTTGAAACCAACCTAGATGAACCATAAACAACCAATTTCCAACATCAATACTGCCAAATTCGAATCAAATTCCAACTTTCATCTGCCAAATCCCAGCACACCCACCCACCACCACCACCACTACAAACTACCCTAAACAACCAATATCACTGCTGCCAAACATAATCAATTATGAAACCTAACAACCAACATTATCAATCATCAAAGCTAAAGACTGAAAAAAAAAATGAAAACCAAAATCATCATTAATTGACAAAACCAACATCATCAATCATCTAAGCTTAAAAAAAAAAACGAAAAAAAAAACAAATGAACCTTTAATTGGGTTCAAACCCAAATACCTTCAACTGGGTTCGAACCCAATTGAAGGGTTTCGAAACCCATTTCTGGGTCTCTGGGTCTCAACGACTGGAAACCTAGAAATGGGTTTTGAAATTATAGTTTATTTAGGGAAAGCAAAAGAAGTAAGAGGACAAGGAAAAGAGAGAAGGAAAAGAAAGGGAAGGGAACACCGGTAGTAAGGAGGTCGGCTACGGGGGAAGAAGAAGAAGTGGAGGTCGCGGTTAAGAAGAAGATCGACGATGGGAAAGGAGGAGGCTTCAACTGGGTTCGAACCTAAATACCCTCATCTGGGTTTGAACCCAGTTAAAGGGTTTCAAAACCCATATCTGGGTCTCCACGACTAGAAGCCCAAAAATGGGTAAAGAAATTAGAATTTATTTAGGGGAAGCAAAAGAAGTAAGAGGACAGGGAAGAGAGAGAAGGAAAAGAAAGGGAAGAGGAAGAGAACACCGGCAGTAAGGAGGTCAGCTATGGGGGAAGAAGAAGAAGTGGTGGTAGGTAAGAAGAAGATCGACGATGGGGATGGATGAGGTCGACAATGGGGAAGAAAAAGAAGTATAGGTCACAGGGAAAAAGAAGAAATGAAGGTCATGGGGAAGAAGAACTAAATAAGTACATATTTTTTCCCTTTTTAATTTAATTTAAAAAATTAGTTGTTGAATAAACTGATAATTTGACTGTAGCTTAATTGACAGTATTACCCTCCATTAATTAGTCAACTATTAGTTCTAATAGATGTTGACTGACTGAATAGGATGTTGTAGTAATTATTGGAATTTGTTGAATATTAAGCCTTTAAAGAAAAACTCCGGGTATGTTAGTGCAATTAACCCTAAACTAAAATATCTTATATATATATGTATATATATCCTCTCAAAATAATTTATAAAACTAATAATTTCTTATAACTTTATTAAAATTACAAAACTAAATAATTCTCATAAACTTTTCTTTATTTTCGAAACTGATAATAAATTTCTTATTTAATAAACTATACGTTTAGTGACGTGTTTTTCTCTTTTATCTCACCAAAGGCAACCCACGGAAGTTTAGCTCTATTATGATGAAATTTCTCATTGTCACCAGAGCTAGGAAATGCTACCATGTGTAGTCTCCGAGGTGGGAAACTCTAGGGTCATGATCCTCTCCCAACCTTAGGCATATCTACACTACCCCACACATACAGAGGGCGACTCATTAACTCAACCCACCAATTAGTGACTCTCCCAACTAACTTGCCGTATACGTTGGGGTATTTTGGTTGGATATACTGAGATTAGGGTAAACCTTACTTATATAAATTCATTTGCTTTGCTAAATAATTCTTAACCTCATTAGGTATAAAAATAATTTAATTTTACTAGAAAACCTTTTCTTTTTAGCATAAAATTCTCAGTGGAGATGCTAACTCTTTGAGGCAAAAACCTAAATATTCAAAATTACTTTTAGGTCGTATTTAGCTCAATACATTTATTTCACTTTACTTCTAAATAAAATATACATTTATAACATAAATGTAAAACTTACTAGCATCATAAAAATTTCTAACATGCTAAAAATTTAAATAATTCAACTAATTAAACAAAATAATGAGATTCACACTTACAAATATAAATTATTAACCAATAAAATTCATAAAAACTTTTAAAACAATCACACTCACAACTTATTTCAACCACTAATTCACCACTCTTCAAGTCCTCATTTACCCCAAACTAATCATAAAACTAACAAAACTTACCTATTTTCTCCATTTTTTTTGCTCAATCTTCTTCCTAACACCTTATAGGTTGGAAAATTAGTGATTTTTGCATGACAACACCTTGATCTTCCTTCATCCTTGTTGTCGAAAACACCAGCCCTCTCTCCTCTTGGTTTCCTTTCTTGTTGTCACTCCCACTCTTTCAAACTCTCATCTCCTTCAACTTTATATAATGCCACTTTTACTTGACAAAAATGCCCTCCATCTAATGTCCAAATGACCCTCAACTCCTCTCATTAATATTACCTTACTACCCTTAATCCTATTTCACACTTTATTGACTATTTGATGGGCCATATGGTAACTTAGGTATTAAACAAATATAACTTTTCAAAAATGCGTGACAACTAATTTCTATTAATCTATAATTAAATTAAATTTATCAATCTCCCATTGGCTAATTCAAGTTCACATGGATTGTGTTTCTTGCTTAAGTTCTTTCCATGTAGTGCTCACACCAAATCCATGTATTGTTTGAGCTTGATGACCATTTTGCCCTTAAAGTAATTAATTGTCATTCGCACTAAAAACAATTTCAAAAATATTCTATGGTCATCCTATCATCAAATTGATCATGTAATACTCTAATTGGGTATTAACTTTCAATTCCATACTTCAAAAAAAATTCAATTGGTTTTAAATTCACTAAAATTCACAACGTTTACAACAAGGGTATTTTTATCGATAAAGATTCGGAACCCTTAAAATCCACTTAAATGAACTCCTTTTGGCTTCGTTTTAGTTTCATTAGTTTATATTACTCATTTTGAATATTTTCAATTTTTTGGGGTCGAACTCAAAAATTCACTATTCACTCATTACTATTCGTCCGAAAAATACTATTTCTCCATAAAATTGAAATTCTGGGTTCTACAATATATCAAGTTCTTATAAGTATATCAAACCAAGAAGTTACTGAATAGTAGAAAAAAAAATAGAAGAAGGAAATTGTGAGAAGAAAAGAAAAAGGAGAAGCAAACGAGCACGGTGAAGCCAAAAAGAAAAGGGAAGAAGGAAAAAATAAGGAGAAGAGAGGGAAGAAGAAAGAAAAGAAAAATACTTGGTGTCTGATTATCCAGATAAATAAGTTTATTTTAATAGGATTTAGATTCTAGAAAATTAGTTGATTTTCCTGTAGGTTTTAAATTGAGTTTTATGTGATTTTAGGGTGGATCCGGGATGATAAGAAAATCAGAGGGGAATTTGTTTTAGACCCAGAAATGAGCAAATGAGTTATATGAGTGGATAGTTTTATGTTTAATTAAATTGATTGAGTTATGTTTATTTATATTTCAAATTTTATTATTTATTTCAAGTAAATAAATTGTTGAGTTAGTTGATTTTATAGATTATAAATTATGTTTTACGATTAAAATAAAAATTTATATATGTTTCAGATTTTATTTATTTAAGTATTATTAGAAGAAAATTATTTAATTAGTTTATTGATTTATTGATTATGTATTATGATTTATGATTTGAGTATAAAATATGTATTTTAGATAATTATGTTTATATTTAGAAATCGAGTTATACAATTTAAAATTTGAAAATGAATAAAATGAGATTTTCAGTATGTTTACATATATTTAAGTTTTTATTATGTATTGAAAATAAATGATTTATTTAGTAAATTTGACATGACCCGACCCAGATTCTCTCTACCGAATTCAACGATCTTGTTGAGCACCCCACGAAGTCCTTCTGAAATCTAACTATTCAAACCCCAAAAGGATATTGTGGAGCGAACCCGTAGCTATCTCTCAACTCTAAGCATATAAAATCATTCTTTTAAAATTTCATTTCAAGTATGCAACGAATAAACATATAATTTAAGATATTATCATAAAAATGTAACTATCTAAAATATTGCATGCAATTAATAAAGCATTACAACATTTACTCAAAATTATGAAAATGTGTAAATTACATGATTAAATATGGATTTCAAACTTTACACAAAAGATTTAAGTAGTGTCGTCTGTCGGGCCTCACCTAGTCTGATTGAGGCGCTCTGGTACCTTGATAACCTATTCCTACACCTGAAGAGGTTTTTGAAATAAAAACATTATGAGTTATAAAACCCAATGAATGTGGATGGGTGTATTCTAAAAATTTCCTCTCAAAAACGTTTTGAAAACATTTTTTTTTAAAATAATTTTATTTCTAAAAGTTTTGGGTTTTTATAAAATTTCTATAAGTTTCAAAGACTTATTTAAAATGTTTAATCTTTCTAAAATTAGTTTTTAATGGTATGCTAGTTTTTTTAAAAATCTCTAATGGCAGCTCAAGGAAGCTAAAACCATAAAGGCGATCGGCCAGCTTCGCTTAGTGTAGGGGGTTATGTGACGTAAAGGTTAGTATCGCTTATCTTGACACAGCTATTAAGACGTCTTGTATACACGTGTGGCAGAACTATCATCGCTCATTGTGCGTCGAGAAATACCTCACAAGTGTAAAGGACGACTAACAGACTCGATCCCTCTGATGTTAGCAGGACTAACCCTCCCAACACTTGTCATATGTTGTGGGGTATACCGGCCGAATCTAAGCTAGACGGTTACACTATACATACTCGGGCCATCCATTAGGTTTGAAAACTTTTTTTTTTTTTTTTTCTATAATTCTAGTAAATCTCTTTTTGATGCTAAAAAGGAAAATTTATATACATTGCATACTATCTAAAAATAAGCTATTTATTTTCATGCTAAAATATAAATGAATTTATAAGCTAAAATAAAGAAACAAAAGATTATAAAATATTTGCATAAATAAGCTAAAAGAATCCATTTAATAAAAATATTTTAGTACACTCATAACTTGCTTCCCAATAAATTTCTCTTCTGCCTTCAGCAACTTCCTCAGCTCACCATGCCTACCAACATTTGGTTACACAAATGAAATCTTACTTACCTCACGGTTTATTTCAAATAAGCTCTATCAGCTCTACTTTACTCGAGTTATAGCGAGTTGCACTGCTCCTCTTAGCTCGAGCTGCAAGGTCCAGCTAGCTTTCAGCTTAATCCATGCGAGGTCTTTCACTCAGCTCAGCCTAAATAAGCTCCTTCACTCAGTTTAGTCTAGACTGAGGACAAATCCTAACTCATCGAGTTCCCTCAGCACACTTATTATAGTAAGCTGCTATCTTTTTAGAGCTCAGCTCGATTCACTTGAACTGCCTAGCTCGCTCCTTACAAGCTACTGCCTTAGTCTAGCTCAGATAGGTATTATAGGAGGCGTAAGAAATTACGTAGCTTGCTCTTTACGAGCTCGCGCTTTAGGCCAACTTGACTAGCGCTAGAAAATGAGCTACGGTATTCACCCAGCTCGTATCTCGCAAGCTCCCACGCGATCTCACGCGAGCTCACTATTAAAACTTTTCCAGATCTACACACACATCAGCAATTACCTTTCCCCTACCTCAATTTAACTCACAACACCTACTTAACAACATTTCACCCATTTCCATCAAAACCCAGGTCACGACTTTAATAGGTTCCATGACCGAACTCATTCTAATCACCAGTACCACTAAATTAACTTATTTCTTAGTTACTTCACTTACCGAGCTCACCTAAATCTTCTACCTTACTTTCCACCAGCTCACCACTTCAGCTTTAGATCAGATTTGGCTTAACTCTCCTTCTAGATCTGTTTTTCGCTTCCCAGCAGTTTAATCTCCTTCAAAAATGACAAAAATTGCTTAGATCGATGGCGGTAGTTTGCCCTTCACCCTTGCTCCATCGATGCTCTCTCTCTCTCTGTTGCTTACCCTCTCTTTCTCTGGATTTTTCACGCCTTCTCTCGTCACTCTCTATTTCTCCTTCCACCGACTCAAACCTCATACGCCTACTTATAGGTGTGGGTTAAGCTCGCTTTTAATCCTTAAAGTTTCTTAAAATTATAATTTTATCACGTTCTAGAGAATTCTCTATTTCCACAATGTCCTTGTCCTTTCCATTTATTTACCATTTTGCCATTCTTAATAAATATCTGGTATTTTTCTCTTATGTCCCTCAACTCTTTAAAATTTTAATTTATTCCAAATACTTCAAAAAATTTATAACAATTAAATTTTTACTTCTAAATACTTAAAAATTATTTTTTTAATATTTTACCAAAGGATACATTTGTACATTCCATCTTTCCGTACATATGTGCAATAATACCCTCGGAAAAAGGTATTACGAAATTAATTTTATAGATTATAAATTATTGCATATTTGTAATTATATTATGTTATGAGAAATAATAATTGCTTATGTTTTGAGAAAAGTATTATTTAATATTATGTATATTCAGAAAAGATTTGAAAAAAAAAATGTTTTCAAGATACGAAAGTGTACCATATTTTCTAACGGTCAGATTGGCATAACATGAGTAAGACTGAGATAGTCGCTTGACATATGCTTGACAAAAGTCAAAAAATTCATTGGGGCTTTGAGAGAGAGTCATTGAGTCGACTAGTATGTGGATGACAGATGTTATCCCACGCTCAGCTTGTGTGTTGAGTATCTCTACCACATATGATAGATTTTCCTGGGTACTAATTGGTGTAGATTTTCAGATTACTGATGTTATTTATTGAGTTTGATCAGTACAGAATGAGATTTAAAGAATCCCAGATTTACAAAAAGAGATTTCAGAAAAGTTTTATATATTATATATTTTCATATTTTATATTATTAAAGTTATGAAAATAATTTATATAGAAGTTTACAATTTTACTATGAGATCAGATTTAAATTTAGTTTCAGTATTTCAGATATAAAATTACATGAATTATTGAGAAATATTTATTGTCACTAAAAATATATTATATTTTATTTATAAATATTTTTGAAAAGTTTTATCTACTCACTAAGCATTAGTGCTCACTCTTTTATAAATTCAATTTTTTCAGGGATCCACCGTAGGTTCGTATAGATTATTGCATATCGTGAAGGAGGCCACATAATGATAAATAGTTGTATTTATGGATATTATTTCTTTTATAAACCAGATTTGGTAAATGTGTTTCCAAAATAGTATTACAGATGAATTATCATTTTACAGGTATTTTATAAATATTTTATATATTCAGTTTATGGATCCGGTACGAGAAATTTAAAGAATTTAGATTTATTCAATTTATATTTCTATCTAAAGTAATCATTAAGATTACAATGATTATTTTAAAGAATTTTCAGTAAATCTAGATTTTAATTTAGAAGATCCTAGTTTTTACGGGATTCTCTTGAACTCAAGAAAAGAGTCAGGTTGGGTCCCATCATTTTTTGTCTCAACTTTGTTCGATTTGGGATTCTTTTTCCCATTCTTCCAATCTTTGTTCTTTCTTTCTCTCTTGCACTTAGAGTTTGAACTCTTGTGCATGCTAGACTTAGTTATATAAAGTTGACCCGAAGCCTTGGCCACCTCTAGGAGCTCATCTTTGAGCTAACATAGCATGAGATATCATCAAATGTCTTGATGTTATCATTGTGGGTCATGTTGATTTTCATATTTTTCCAATTGATTTCAACTTATATAATGTTATCATTGTGGGTCATCTTTGAGCTAACATAGCGTGAGATATCATTAATAGATGATGATGGATATCATCAAACGTGGGAAGAATTGGATCATCGCTTTACTTTCTACTCATCAGTTAAGGCATGACTAGCTAATTTCAACTCATATATAATGTTTGACATCTCTCTTAGATGTTGCCTCATGTTGTGATCCTAGCGCTTTTGATAAGTATCAAACTTAATTGTAAGTTTCCTTAGTTTGGTAGTTGATGTCCTACCATATTTGTCTTTGAAAAAATAGCCCAATGTCTTATATCGTCTCATATCCATCTTACACACACATAAGGTCTTCAGCTATACTAGTCAACATCGTCATGCGAACAATACTATTATTTCTCTTCTATGCTTGATAAATCTCAATATCTCATCTATATTGAGCAGAAATACCATGTTTAGGTTCAACCATGATGGTGGTGAAGGTTTCGAGAGCCTTTTGCTCCTCTAAGATATACTGAACTTTATGGTGTCAAATATTGTTATGGGTATTTTTGGGTTACTTAAATGGGTTGGTAAAAACCTGATACTGTTGATCGAAGCTCAGGACAGGTAAAAGCCCAAGACTTTTCAAAGAGACTACACATTTGGCTAAAGCACAGCTTACCAAGGGTACAACTTATAAGACATATAGCTTGCTAGGTGGCCAACTTGCGAACTCAGACCCAAACTACATGATCAATTCACAAAGGCAAACTTAATCCGACTTTAGACATTCCAGCTCGTTGAGACTAGCTCTCAACTACTACAGCTCGTAGGACGCGAGTCAAACACTATCAGAACTATCAGAGCAAAAGTTAACAAGACGTATTATACACGTCTAATCCCGTCAGAGATTACAGCATGAATTAAGGAAATCTAACCTAATCAGCAAGAGTTTAGTGTCTAAATCAGGCTTTGACAGAGTTGATCTGACAGATGTCAACCTCATTTAATGTAATCTATCATTTCATTTTGACTTACTGTGCATTATTGTAGCACCTCTCCCTCTATAAATAGGGGAGGATTTTCATTGTAAATCAGGAGAGAAATCTTTGAGTGTCGTTACTCTGCAAAAATAGTGAGAGAACAGTGGATGTAGACATATTTTGGGCCGAACCACTTAAAAATTCTATTGTCTTGTGTTCTTCCTCTATCATTTTTCTTTGCTTTTTATCCGTTCCTTGCATCGTTCCCATCATATCTGTAGTTTAGGCTTAAAAAGAACCTAGTCGGCTAAATCCAAATGTTGACATTTTGGCATTAGAAGGAGGGGCCCTTTCTGCAGCATCATTTTGCTCATTCTTGACCTCCAGAGTTTATGTACCAGACGCCATGGCTAAAGGAAGAACCACCCTGAGCACAAGTGCGATTGCTGGCTAGTTCAATAAATCAAACCACCAGAGAGGCGTCCAGCTCGTTTGGGAACCAGTCAGCCTGGGGGTTAGGACCTCAAATGTACCATTGGCTGAGAATAATCGAGGCATATCTCCTCTTCCTTCTCACCAACTTGTACTTAACACCACTAGAGAGGATGCCATGCAGGTTTTACAATGATATGAGGAGGTATTGGAAAATACCATGATGCAAATAGCAGATGTTGTCAGGACACTGACTTGGGCCCAGCCGCACTTAGCTCAGAGACCTGATGAGATCACTACAATAAGGGACGTTCCACAGCGGCAGCGCGTTGAGGTCCCAACCACCAATGGAAGGCCTATCAAGAAAGTGCTAGTGCCTGAGGGGTCAGTTTTTCCCACCAACGTGCAATCTAAAGCTCAGACCCAATGAGCTCGCAGCGATAAAGATGCGGCTCATCCTTCGGGATTGAGGGTGAGGGTGAGCCAGGATGGACATCGACGAGTTGAGGCGAGCTATGGACATGTGCAGTTCCCAGCTAGGAGAGATGAAGATGAGCAGCAACACCGACATGGAGGTTCACATAGAAAAAATGGACTAAACAGACCAAATCCAAGGCACGAACCGGATCGCTACTCTCCCGAGCCTGAGCAGGGGAGAAGGTACAAACCTCAAAGCCAACGTTCCCTAAGCAGAGAAAGTAGGCAGGACAAGTGATCTCTAGCTAGACAATCTGAGATCCAAGACCTAGTTATTGAACAGCTTTTTCAAAGGGTCCAGTAGTTAGAGGCACGACCTGAGACTTAGGAGCATGGGGGTCAGCATGGTGAAAGGACCCTGTTTACCTTGGAAATCGTGTTGGAGCTACTTCCTTCCAAGTTTAAGGTCTCTAACATCTCGCAATATAACTGAGATTCTGATCCTTATGATCATTTGGACGCGTTCAATATCTAGATGGATTTGTAGACCACTAGCCCGCTGGTCAAATATCGCATTTTCCCTGTAACCCTCGGAGATGTTCCACGAGCATGGTTGAGGAATCTCCCACCTTACAGTATCAGTAATTGGGAGGACTGCGAACAGAAGTTTGTCAACTCGTGCAAGGTATTGAAAAGATAGCTTGCTCCACCCTGCCATCTCACTACTATTTTTCAGCGTCTTGGCGAGTCGCTAAAAGACTATATTACTAGGTTTAGGCATGGGGTAAATAATGTGGAGAGCCCTACAGATGAGGAGATTCTGACAGCTATCTCAGCAGGATTAAGGAAAGATGAGAAGTTATACGAGAGTATATACAAGTCCCCAATAAAGGATCTAGAGGAGTTCTATAAACGAGCTGCAAAGGAGGTAAGATGGGAAGAGGTTTTTTGGTTGAAAAAGCTAAACACTTAGAAAGATGAAGTTGGTAGCTCTAACCAGGGAAGAAAAGAAGAACAAAGAAAATAACAATGTGAGTTAAAGGAATAACAATTAGGTTGCAAAAAAGGCCAGAAACGGGCTTGAGCTAAGGAGCGACCAAGGGCACTAGCGACTTTCACGTCCAGGTCGCTTCGAAAGTTATAACATCCTCTCAAACACCTGAGGAAGAATCTTTGCAGTAGAGAGGAGCAGAGAGAATTTTGGGAGGCCTATCCTAATCTGGACCCCAGAGGAATATAGAGACAAAAGAAAGTTTTGTGCCTACTATAATGAAGTACGACACTATACCTCCAACTACAATGCATTGAAGGATGCTATAGAAGGCTTGATCAGAAAGGGTCGCCTAAGAAAGTATGTTGTGCGACCTGTAGGACGACCACCTTAGCTGTTGCGTCTTCAACTACAATAATGGCAAGAGCAGCAGCCAGCTCAGCCAATTCTTGACCAAGAACAGGTGCTTGCAGTGAGTATAATTTTTACTATCCATATGGGACCCCATATAACAGGTGCATCAAATATTTCGCATGAGTGATACGTGAGCGATGCTAACCATACACAGCTCGTTGGCCGAAGAGAGTCAGAAGAGCCTACTAAAAAAGCAAGGATAGCATCTGAAAAGATTGTTTTTTCAAAAGAGGATGCCAGAGGTGTTCATTGGCCCTATAACGATGCTTTGGTGATCTAAGCTTGCATTGGGAATACCGAGGTAAGAAGGATAATGATTGATACAGAGAGCTCGGTCAACGTAATGTAGAGGTAGGAGGAGGAACATGAAAAGTCTATTTGTATAGATTTTGCTGAAAAGATGCAAGTTAGGCTTTTAGAATTCTCATTTCTGCATATTTTTGTTGGAAAACAGTTGTAAAGCTCTGGTTTATTTGAATTATGTGAAGTAGATAATTATGAAGCTGATTCATTCTTTGCTGTAATTGTTAGATTACTTGAGTAGTTCTTTCAATAGCAATAGATGTTTGAGATTACAAATGGTTGAGTTTTGACTCAATTCTATGCATTACTTTATTCTAGCAATTGCATTCTCAGATTGCCAATTTAGAACAGCTTCTGCTTGAGAAATGGGCTTAATAGAACCATCAGGTTTGACTATCTATGCATGAACCATTTTTAGCTTTTAGGTAATAGTTTCATCTAGAGGTGGAAAATCAGTATCATACAAGATAGAAGAGTGTTGAAACATCATAATTGGTGGAACCAAGGGTGGACAAGGATTCTTAACAACCCATTTTTAAGATGGTTTGTAGGATTTAGAAGAGAATGACTTAGAAGGGAATTCAAGACCTTTCTTGTAACAAGGTAAAGAGGTCTGGTCAGAGGAGGTTTTGATTGAGGATGAAGAAGGTCATTTGGGAAATCTTTTTTCAAATGGATCTCTTGAATCATTATCCCAAATTGGATTGGATACTAGAGGATATATAGTAGGATAAGAATATCTAACAATATATTCATATTTGCCAGAAGGTTCTCCTAACGGATCAATAGTAGGGTCTCCTTCAAGCTAGAGTTGGTGAAGGGTCTTAGATTTGGAAGGTTTTTGATTTTGGACAACAGGGATTTGGTTTTGTTTCACTAAAGCTTTTTTACAGCTTCGACATTTGCACTCATAATCAAATGGATAGTGACCATCTGGGTGAGTGAAATAGTAAATAGGCTGACTATATAAGTGAAAGATTAGACTTATGGTTTTGCAGGAGTAGGATTGAAAGCAACAACTAGTTAAATCATGAATTGAGTGGAAAACTCATCATGAGGAGCACGGGGTTTTTCTAGTTTCACAAACTTGATGGTTGTTGTACCATTTGGATTATGTAGCATTACAGACTCATTATGACGTGACCCTTCCCGAATCCCTTCACTGGACTCGTGACGGACCCTGTAGCACTCCAACTGAACTCCAACGACTCTAACTTTGGCCTGAAGAAATTCCATCGGAGCATTGCAACTCAATTTAAACTTATTTTCTCAAATCATTTTCTTGGTGGTATAGGTAAAAATTTTTCTTTTTTCTAATGAAAATCCGGCAGCATACCAGCTGTTTATTGAACTATGTCACCCTTTAATTTCAAAAGCAATTTAAATACACTCCTATGACATTCATTCTCAATTACTAGGGGCCTCTGGCCCTCATTCAAAATCAACTCCAACATGATCAATCAGATTTGTGAAAATCGATGGAAAATGAGACTTTTCTTAGCAAAACGTTTTCGTAAAACATGCATCAAATGACTGGTATTTATATTTACAAATTTACAGCATTACACCATGCTTGGTATACAAAATATGCACAACAACATTATGAGCTATACAATAGGATATAGTCATCCGTCAGTCTACCCGCGCGTCTGTGTGAGTCTCGTCTGCTGGACGACTCGCTTTTGTACCTAAGGGAACATTTTAAAAAACATATGGCAAATAAACGGTTAGTATAACTCAGTGAGATAAATATTAAACAGCTTCATAAACTAAAGTATTTTTCTGAAATACTTTTTAACATTTCACATAAAACTGTTTCTGAAACTCATTTCAAATTTCTTTATAAAACTTTCTCATTTCTCGGCTTGATGGTAACCCAGGAAAATTACTCATATCATTGCAGCTTAAATCTCTAACTAGTCACTAGAAATTAAGGAACTTATCCTGTGTAATTGTCGATGTGCGAACTCTGGGCCCGCGTTACCCTTACACAGTCGGTCTAAACTACACTACCCTATATGTGTAGAGGGTGACTCAATTGACTCTCTCTCCCTCTTAGTTAGTAATTCTCTCACATCTATCATGCAGTATACAGCATTCGATTGGATACTCAACTGGGGCTAGACCAAACCATTGGCGTACTAAAATGATTTTCTCATTATTCTCAAAAAATTTCGTTTTCAAGGCAAAAAGCCTAAAAACTTTAATTCTCTTATATTCTTGATACAACTATATACTCAAATCAAACATTCATCACAAAATCTCAATATAAATTAAATACTAGTTCAATCACATAATGAAATAAGATAATATAAACACGAATTAACACTTAAATAACATATAGCTTAGAAAATTGAGATTTGTACTCACTAAACACCCTCCAAGTAAAAGCGAACCTCCTTTGAAATCCTCCAATACTTTCCGCTTTCACCTAAAACATCCAATACTCATTTAGAATTAGTAAATTCACTAAAACTAAGCTATAAATAGCTTTTAAAACAAATAACTCTATAAAAGTCTTTTAATGCCTAAATCATCGTAACTAGGTTTTAACTTATTAGAGGCTTTCGAATTCCTATTTCTTTCTACGAAACCTATTTATTATCATCTAGGAACACCCTGGTATACTTAAAATAATTTTCTGAAGTTGGAAACAAAAAAACCCGATTTAAGACACTTGGCTGAATGCATGATTGGGGTCAGCGCCTAGCTTTTCTTCGTTCCATTTATGCTCCAATTATCTTCCTAACTCGCATTTAGGTCAGCCATAAAGCGAATTCGTAAAAAAACGGATGTCGGGTAGGCGTTTATAGTCAAAAACCATACTTTTTCAACACTTTTTAAGGAACACTTTTATACCAATCATACAATAAGCTCAATTCTTTCATATCTAATGTTCATTCACTCAAATATGATCAAATATATTCAATTCAAGCATTAAAGAATGCATTTACATTCATAACTCAATATACGACTACATAGGTGCATTATTTGAGCTATAACTTTATCAATTTTTATCGGAATTGTTCCCTTCCAATTTCTATGGTTTGCTGTGACTGTTAGGCATGTCTTGAGATCTAAAAAAAAATCCAATTAAACCCATAGAGTGCAGGTCACTATAGCCCTTCATTTAGGCTCAAAATTCCCAACTTACTTCTATGTTTTTCCTTTTTCGATTCTAACACTCCTATAAGGTTTCTTAGCATCTAAAATACATTAATTAAGCCTCAAATGAATGAAAGAAAAATGGGTTACATAAACCCTAAGCTTGGCCGAACACCCATCAATAAGGAGTCATCATCTTCCTTTCACTTTCCAAAGCAAAAATAACATTAAACTCATCATCAACCATCCTAGTTTCAACCTCTAGCATCAATTTTAGCTTTTGAAGTAAAATAAAAATGGGTCTCCATATAATCTATAGTAAATCAACATCAAGAAACTCACTTGATTATGCCTTGCTTTTGATCCTAACTTGATCCAGTAGCCTTGGTTGATGTCGATGAGATTTGATGACAAAATCTTGAAAGAAAGTTGCTTGAAATCCCTCACTTTCTCTTCTCCTTTGGCCGACACCACCACTCCTTCTCCCTCTCGGTTTTTCACGCCCAAAATGAATGAGAGATTGCCTTTGGTTCAACTATTTATAGTGGTGCCACATTTGCAACCTAGTCCTTCTTGAAAATCACCAAAATGGCCCTTAAACTTTACTTATTCTTGCCATGACCCCAAACTAGATAAACTTGAATCTAATTGGTCCATTTGTCATCACTTAGAATCACAAATCCTTCCACCAATGAAATGCCTCCAAATGACTAACTAAACACCTTTACTTTTTATCACATTTGGCAACTTCCCATTGGTAAAACTTTTTGACTTTTTAACTTTTCAACTTTAAAAAGTAAGTTCATCTCATCCTGTACTCTCCGATCTCATTTACTAATTCTCTTAGGTCCTCTAATCAACATCCTATTTACGATGCAAAAATAATTTTTAACTTTAAAAATTATTACAGAAATATTACTATTCAACTGTAGCTAAAATCAAGGGTTTACACATTAGCAAAAACTAAAGTTGGAGGCTTATACTATTTTTCATAGAAAGTAATCCACTATTCTGGTAATAGCTCAATAAGCTTCTCTCTAGCCATCTGCCTTAGAATGGATGTGATGTGAGGAACATAAGAGGAATCTATGGTAAGTAACAAGGCTTCTATAGTATTGGGAAGTGAAAGATCAACAGGATGATCTTGAACTCTCCAAACCATCTGATGATGAAAAGTAGTTGAAATAGATCCAGTCTTTTGCATAGCTCCGGTGATCTATAATTGAACTTGTAAAACGGTGGAGCAAAACTGATCTTTAAGGGACATGTTGAAATTAGGAGGCAATGTAAAGATGATAATACCAACATTCAGAGTAGTTTGAATAGAAACAAGACAAGCATGCTTATATGAGGTATATCGGATATCAAGTAAGGCCATTTTGTAAGAAATAAGAAGACATTTTCTTCCATGATAGGTAACTGCTAATCTAATGGCATCAAAATGGATATAAGTATATCCTTCTGATAACCATTGATTAATAGAAGATTGAGGGATTTTTAGGGGAACATATTGTTCTTCTAAAAAAGCAGGGATAGGAAATGTATTAAATTTAGAAGAATGTATATATTCTTTTACATATGTTTCCCTGGAAATCCCTCAATTTTCTATTAATCAGTGGTTATCAGAAGGATATACTCATATCTATTCTGGTGCCGTTAGATTAGCAGTTACCTATCATGGCAGAAAAAGTCTTCTTGTTTCCTACAGAATGACCTTACTTGACACCCAATATACTTCATATCAGCATGCTTGTCTTATTACTATTCAAACTACTCTGAATGCTAGTACTATCATCTTTACACTGCGTCCTAATTTCAACATGTCCCTTAAAGATTAGTTCTACTCCACAGCTTTACAAGTTCAGTTACAGATCATCGGAGCTATGCAAAAGACTGGATCTATTTCAACTACTCTTCATCACCAAATGGTTTAGAGAGTTCAAGATCATGCTCTTGATCTTTCACTTCCCAATACTACAAAAAGCCTTGTTACTTACCATGGATTCCTCTCATGTCCTCATTGCACATCTATTCCAAGGCAGATAACTAGAGAAAGCTTATTGAACCGTTACCAAAACAGTGGATTACTTCCTATGAAAAATAGTGTAAGCCTCCAGCTCCAGTTTTTCTAATGAGTCTGTAATGTTGCAAAATCTAGATGGTACAACAACCATAAAATTTGTGAAACTAGGAAAACCCAATGCTCCTCCTGATGAGTTTTCTACTCAGTTCATGATTCAACCAGTTGCTGCTTTCAATCCTGCTCTCACAGAACCACAAGTTCAACATGTCACCCATACAAGTCAGCCTATGTACTATTTCACTCACCCATATGGTCACTGTCCATTTGATTATGAGTGCAAATGCCAAAACTGTCAAAAAGCTTTAACAAAACAAAACCAAATCCCTATTGTCCAAAAACAAAACCCTTCCAAATCCAAGTCTCTTTCTTAACTCTGGCTTGAAGGACACCTTACTGTTGGTCCATTAGGAGAATCTTTTGGCAAATATGCATATATTATCAGATATTCTAATCCTCATACACATCCTCCAGTATCTAATCCAACTTGGGATGATGATTCAGGAGATCCATTTTAAAAAGATTTCCTAAACAACTTTTTTCATCCTTAATCAAAACTTCCTTTGACCAAACCCCTTTACCTTGTTACAAGAAAGGTCTTGAATTCATTTTTAAGTCATCCTAATGTGAACCTGTAGGATTGAAAACTTAGGACCCATAAACAAATTGACAAACACCCAAAAAAAGCCAAGAATCATATTTTAATTATTCTAGACCCATTGAAAACTCGTTTCAAGAAATCAGATTGATAGTAAGAATGCCACAAAAGTTTGTTCCTTCAATAAGTTCTAAGTTCATTTAAGAACGGGAAGAGGAAAACAAAATTTCTCTCAATTCTTTAATTGATGGCTGCAACTCGTTTCAAGAACTAGTCTTGGTAGTAAGAACGCCATAAAAGTTTGTTCCTTTGATAAGTTCTAAGTTCATTCAAGAACAAGAAGAAGAAAACAAATTTCTCTTAATTTTTTAATTGACGGCTACCAAAAACTCCCTACAAAATTAGGGTTTTGCTTTATTTATATTAAGGCTAAAAGAAATAAAAGAAACTACTCCTAAATGGGTTCAAACCCTAATTGGCTTCAAAGGCCCATTAATTAAAATAAACCTAATATGATATCTAATTAAATAAGACACAAAACTAATTAAATTAACCCTCATGACTTGAACAGTAACCCATTAATAAAAGTCACAAATAAGGCCTCTTGATTACAAAAACTCTAGCCCAAATTACACATAAACTTATTTAAAATATAATTGTTTTGAAGCCCACACAAAAGACTCCAGCAGCCATGATGCCAACCCACACGTCCAATGCTTCAAATGCTAGGCCATCTTCTCCTCGGCTTGAATCACATGAATGAAGGATGGTTCCACCTCATTTGAGCCCATCTTGAATGTTGTTGTCTTGCTAGTTGCACTTTCAGCCCAAGTAGATTGTACGAGTCCTTGCATTGCTTTTTCGATCTTCTTCGCTCTTAATCTTGTTATTGGCACATCCAGAATATGCAAAGAATCCTTATTATTCTTGTCAACCAGCCCACCTTGGTACTCATTACATCCTCTTTCAAATCCTACAAACCATCTCAAAAATGGGTTGTTAAGAATCCTTGTCCACCCTTGGTTCCACCAATCATGATGTTTCAACACTCTTTTACCTCATATGATACTGATTTTTCACCTCTAGATAAAACTGTTACCTAAAAGCCAAAAGTGGTTCCTGTACAGATAGTCTAACCTAATGGTTCTATCAAGCCCATTTCTCAAGCAAAAATTGTTCTAAATTGGCAATTTGAGAATGCAATTACTCAAAACAAAGTAATGCATAGAATTGAGTCAAAACTCAACCATCTGCAATCTCAAACATCTACTGCTAGTGAAAGAACTGCTCAAGTAATCCAACAACTATAGCAGAGGATGAATCAGCTTCATAATGATCAACTCCACCTGATTCAGACAAACCAGAGCTTTACAACTACTCTAACAAAAAGATACAGAAATGAGAAGTCTAAAAGCCCAACTTGCATCCCTTCAGCAAGATCTATATAAATAGACTTTTCATGTTCCTCCTCCTGCCCCTATTCACAATCCTTTTGAAGCATTTAGTAGTTCACGAACTTTTCCTCAAACTAATTTTCTTAAGGTTAGTCAATCTTTTGCTCTAATTGAGACAAGATCTGAAGCAGACATAGCCTTTGGTACTACACATAGGCTCTATGCTAAGCTCAAAGAACAACAAGAAGCTCAGCAAGCAAAACAGAAGAGACAAAAGCATTTAGCTCAAAGAAAAGGAAAATCCAAAGTGCCTACTTCTCAACACATTTCTCGGCACAGTTCCAGTTCTCATTCTCAATCTAGACAAGAAGATCAATATATGGTTTCTCAACTAAATTTGATCTCTGAGATGCTTCAAGAAATGGGATCCTCTCAGATTCCATACATTCCACCTCCATCTCCACTTTCTTATTTTCCAAATCTCCCAGAAACTACCCCAAACACTTCTCCTAGTATCCCATCTACTCTTACTAGTTTTATCCCAACATCTTCTCATGAATCTTCTTTAGCTCATATTCTGACTACTTCCTCAAAATCTTTTGAAGAAGATTAGATTTTCAGTTCTATAACTCATACCTTTCATCCCCAATTTATAAATACAAAGCCTTAGACATATGAAGAAAATGTCAGTACTAAAATTGAAGCTCCCTAACAAGTTCTTCTTGTTCAATTGCCTCCTCAAAATAATCACATCTCAAAACTATTCACTTTCAGTCTTGATGATCTTCCATTCTCTAAATAGAGAGGTAGAATTTTTGAGTTCCAAGCGTGGTTACAAACAGAAATGCTCAAGCCTCATGCTCAACTTCAGCAAGTTCTCACTTAATTTACCAATAGATTCATCGATACATTGAGAGTGGTGGCAAAAATTAGGAGAGTATAGATAAATTCAATTTTGTCAACTCCCTAATCTTAATCAAGCTCTTTTTGTTATTTACAATGAATTCTGTGGCAGACCCTAAGCTCATGAAGCCAAAATGCAAGAAGAATACTTCTAGATGAAGTGTTGTTCTTACAAGAAAAAAGATCTTGATCGGCATTATCAACAGATACTAAAAAGATTCCATGCTCTTTATGGAATAGATGATCCAAATATGAAACTAGCATTTTTGTCTTCTATTTCAGATTCGCTGTCTCAAGAAGTGACAAAGATCATGCAAACACAAGATAGATCTCTTCAACAATGTGCTCTTGATGAGATTTACCAGTTTGTCCTTACTGCATTGGATAAACTATGTGCTTAGAAGAAATTCTTTGAAGATTATCTGCAAAGATCAAAACAGTTGACAAAAGTTTGTTAAAGACCAAATTTGCAGATCAAATGCAAGAACTAAAACCAGTGCACTTGTTTTACAAAGCGAAAGCATCATTTTTTCAAAACCAGACCATATAAGAAAAAATCCTCTTCATCACATCATCGCAGGTTAAAGCTCAGAAGATTCCTCAGAAGAAAACCCTTCAAACAGAGATCTACTAACAGATATTATCTCTATCATGAAAAGGGTTATTTTGAAAAAAATTGCCCCAATCAGAAAAAAAAGTCTCAACAGATGGTCTAGTACCTCAGTCAGATAGGTATTTCTCTCATGTATGATGAAATTGAAGATTTATTTTCAGTTCATGATGATTCAACTTCCCTAGATAGTCTTCAGTTTTATCAATTCTAAGAAACCTCTTCCGATTTTGACAACTCTTCTAGCTATCAGATCAAATACTCCATTCAACCAGAAAAACCCCAAATCCCTTCGACAATGATAAAAATTTTTCTACCAAGTATGCCAAACCAATCCCTATTATTGATTTCTTTGATACTGGTGCTGTAAAATCCATCTTCAATCCAAACATTCTACCTTTCTCGTACTGGCAACCCTACAAAGAAACATTCCATACTGTCAATACTACAAGTTTTATAGTCACTCTTATCAGTAAACCCCTCATTTTTGAAATCTTCCAAGGATGTATAAAAACTGAGAGAGTCCTAGGTTCTCATTCACCAAGAAGAGATTTAGTTTTTGGTTTTGATTTATACTCAAAACTTTCTAATCTCAAAATTCATCCTAAAGGACTTCGGTTCAAAAGTCATTTCAAACCATGGACTTCATTACTCAATCTATTTTCTCTTCAGTCCCCTATAGATTTTACCCAGATTCATAATCAATTAATCCAAGATTTCTATTCAAAAACTCACCTTGAGCTCCTCTAAAAATGTCCTCATCCTCTCTGGCAAAATCTTGAATTTTTTTATCAAACTTCGTTTTCATTTGAATGAGGATATAAACCCATCCAAAGCAAGCTATTCAGGCATGAATCCCGAGTATCTCATGCTTCTTATTGAGTCAACAAGTTCACAATGGACATGTGAAGCTTTTTATGTGAACAAAAGATCTGAACAAGTTTGTGAAAAACTTAGACTTGTTATTAATTATAAGTCTCTCAACCAATTTTTGTATGATGATAAGTTTCCCTTACCTATGAAGCAAACTTTGTTCGCTCATCTTTCAAATGCTCATATCTTTTCCAAATTTGATTTGAAAGCTGGATTTTAGCAATTAGGAATTTATCCAAAAGACAAATACAAAACTGTATTCTGCATACTAGATCATCATTTGTTTCAAAAGGTCATGACCAAGATTTATGCTCCTATACTCCACAATGCTCTCATTTATATTGATGATAACCTGTTGTTCTCCAAAAATAAACAAGATCATTTTCAGTTCCTACAGCAATTTGCCTAGATCACAAAAGACCATGGTATCATACTCTCAACAAGAAACATGGAGATTGTCTAGAAAAAAATCATTTTTCTTGGCACGAAAATCTTTAAAGGAAAATACAATCCTTAACCTCACAATGGTCAAGAATTGCTTAAATTTTCATATCAATTGAAAAAGACATGAAGTTCAATAATTCCTTAGTTTAGTCAATTATGTCAGAACCTTTATTCCTAACCCTTACTAAGCCATTATCCAATCTCTTGCGGAAACATCCTCCCCCTTAGAGCCATCAACTAACTCAAACAGTCCAATAGATTAAGCAAGTTTGCCAAACACTTCCACCTTTACACATTCCCTCAACAGGAACGCGAATTTCGCAAACAGATGCTAGTGAAAACTTTTGGGGTAATGTATTATTTGAACAAACAGATCAAGCTATTCGTCACCTTTATGCTTATCAAAGTGGAAGTTTCAAGCCAAGCCAGTTGCACTGCCATTCAACATTCAAAGAAATTTTGGTAGTAAAAAATGCAATTGAGAAATTTGAATTTCATTTAATTAGTCATCACTTTATTGTGGAGACTGATATAAAATCATTTTCCCAAATGCTCCAATTCCATAAGAAAAAATTGTCTCATCAACTTCTTCTCCGATGGTCAGAATGGTTCAGCAAATACTCCTTCATAGTCAAGCACATCAAAGGTAAAAACAATTTTTTGGCAAATTTTATTTCTCGTCCAATCCAAAGCAATCTTGTTTGGTCTCCTGTTTTTATGTTTCAATCATTTTCATCTTCATACCCATGTTCAGAAATTCCAGAATTCTCAAAGCTCATTAGAACTCATTTTCCAAATAAAAGAATTAAGAAATTACTGTTTTCTTATCAGTACAAATGTGTTCAAACTTATGGTCAACTTTTTCTCAAAACCCTTATTGTCCATCTTACATATCCATTTTCTAAAATTCTTTTTTTACCTACTCAACCCCAGTTTTCTTATTTCATTTTCCCTATGGTTTCTATGATGTTTAGGTCATTTTCATTACTTTACTATTGGAGTTCCCAATGATCTTCTCTAACAAGCTTTATCTTCAGCCCATAAGATCTCTAAAAGCTATTTTCTTGATTTTCTTTTAAAATTCCAATCCTTTCGTGCATGGAAAACCTGGAGATCCATCCTTCTCCCAAAGCATTGGTCAATACTCATGTTTCACCGTCAATTTTCATATCGACCTGATGGTTTGTACTTTTCAACACCACAGCTTGAATTAATTCAACAAAATCCAATTCCAGTTTTTGATAATCAACTCAGTTATGCTATAAGAATCCTGTAAAACCCAAAAATCTCATTTACTGAAAAATGAATTATTTTCCGATAGATCGTGTGTTCGATTGGAAAAATATTTTTGTTCAATTCCGGATCATTCGGGATTTTTTTTTATAGAAAAGAAATAATAAAATAATTTCGAGTTCGTGGAGACGGATTCAAAATTTATAAATAATTTCGAAAGTGAAATCAAGTCATAAGCGGAATTCTCGGAAGGACGGGAACGGATTCAAACTTGAAATCAATTGGGTGAATGCATGAAATAAAGGTGGCTAATGGTAAGCGAAATCCGTGCATGTGGGACATGTGTCGCCCATGCTTGAAGGAGCAAGACAAGTGTCAGTCATGCAAAGTGCATGAGTGACACTTGTCATGAGAAAGCAAAGCTTTTATATTATCAAAATAAAATGAAAACAAAAAGAAAATGAAGCAAGTCGAGTTCGGTCATTTTTCTTCATGACCAAGAGAGTGAAGGTGAGGGAGAGTAGAGCGAGAAAGAGAGTTCTTGGGAGAGAATCAAATTTCGAAGCAAAGCCATACCCAAGAGCAAGAGAGACATGAGAACTTCAAGACACCCATTTGGTTATCATCATTCAAAAATCGAGAGAGGGAGAGTAGCACGAGCAGCAAGCTACATCTATTCGATCACCATTCAAGCAGCCCAAGAGCAGTATTTAGAGAGAGAGAGAAGTAAATCAACAAGGAGGGATCAGCCACCATTCAAAACCCCTTCCAAACCGAGAGCTGCATGTGTTCCTTTCGGCCTCCATTGTCTTCAATCAACCAAGAGCCCAAGTGTGAGAGTGAGAGATCGTGAGAAAGAGAGAGAGCTCATGAGACCAGAAAGCAAATCGAGACAGCACCAAGCTTAGATCAAGCAAATCTGTTCGTGTATGTAAGAAAGGAGGGGCGATCATGCTGTTGCCGTGTGCTGCTACTGTCGTGAGCCATTTGAAGAGCAAGGCAATGCAGACTAGAAGCCAATCGAGAAGACAAGTTGTCCGTGACCTGCAACAAGAAGGAAGTGAGCTCGTGAGAGTGTGAGTACAAACCCGAGTAGAACAACCATCATTTTTCTGTCTCCATTCGGTTTTCAACAGGTCAGTGACTGAAATTTGTATTTCCAGTAGCTTGTGAGTAAATTTGAGAGCTAAGTTGAAGTATTTTAAGCTTATACAACAGCTTAAATCAGTGTTAGTGCAGATCAGATAGTGGACAACCTATGCATTGTGATTTTAGAAGTTGTTTTGAGTGATTTAGCTCTTATGCATGGTCCTTAAGGTAAGCTGCTATCTATATGATGTTTTGCATAGCTTAAATGTTTGAGTTGATGAAAAGAAATTGATGTTAAGGGTTGGTATAGGTTCGGTCAAGCAAAGGATATCGGACAGCTCTTCGCGTGTAATTTTCGAAAAGTTTCGATTGATTTTCGTGAGGTAAGTTATATTTTTTAGCGTTGTTTAGTTGGTAAATGTTATATGGAGTTATGGATAACATTTGATAATATTATGATTGGGTTTTAGGATTTAGAATCTCGTTAGTGCGGAGGTTCGCTTGATATTGTAGATGGTTGTTATATTGCAAAATTGACTTATGGGCTGTATTAATGAAATATAGGGGCTGTTATGTTACGTCGTTAATTTCAACTCCGTTGTTGTGAAAAATAATTATTGTTGGTATGTTGTAAAGTATCGAATAGTCGTTCGGATACTGAAAAATCGTTTCTGAGCGATTCAGATAAGTTTTCCGCGAATGCGATGTGATTTAGTTTGCGATTTTCGTTGTCAAATGTGAAAATGATTATAGTGTTATCAAGTTGTCTTGAGATGTAATTAAGCTCATTATAGTGTTGAATGTGATGTTAGGATGCATTGATATATATGAAAATTAATAGAATAGTTTTCGTAGCGGACGGTTATATTAAACCGTTGATTTTCGGAGTCGAAACGGAAATTTAATTAAAGTGTAATATGCTGCCATGATTTTCATTTATATGTATCAAAGTGTTTGAATATTCATTTTCCATGATTTGAGTGAAGTTACAAGTTGTATCGATGATAAATTTGTTTGGAAATGAAATAATCGCACAAAGCGTTAAAAATAATAGTTAGCGATAAATTGTCGAAATCGCATAAGTTTTACGTTATTCATTTAGACTCGAATGCTTTTTTTGTTTAATCCATTTGAATGTAATTTTGATGATATTGATTGAGAATGGATAGCATTATTGTTGATTTTGAAACAGTCGAAAAGCTAGTGAAATCGTAAAGTTTTGATTAGAATATGCTGCAATAATAATTTGGTTTCCAAATAGTTTCCGTGTGTGAATATTAGTGTTTCCGTGTTGTTTTTGTGTGAAGATAATCACTTGAAATGTCGTGATTCGCAATCCCCGTGGGATTTAAATTTAGTATGTATGCGACCCTCGTTGTTAACGAAAACTCGAGCGAAACCATTTGTAGGTGAACCGACAAGCGGACGAGAGCTATAACAAAAGTGGTTGATAAGTTATTGGGAGTAAGTTGTGAATGTGCATTTTTATAAAGTTTTCGTGAATTCTGTTATATGAAATTATTGATGCGATACTATTTTAGTTTATGATGATTATGTTATTCAAGTAACATTTTAGAATATTATCGCTTTGCTTATAATGCATGTATAGTTGTAAATATACATTATGAATATATTTAGTCTTGAAGATACATGAGAACGTTATTTCAAATAATTAAGTTTTTGCTCTAGAAAACAAATTTTTTTGTTTTAAATCGTAAACTAGAAAACGAAATATTTATGAGATATTTCTAAAAGTGATTAATATGCTTGAATGCTACGTAAATAAAAGTTAAGCGTAAGTTTTAAGAGTTTTTAGATGTCTTTAGTTTATCTTAATCTCTAGCATAATTCGACCAAGGTACCCTATGCGTGTATGGTAAGAGACGGGGGAAATTGTAATCTCAAGTTCCCGTATGCCTAATAGACAGGGGGAATCGTAATCCCAAGTTCCCGTACGGCTTAAAATTCTGGGGGAATCGTAATCCCAAGTTCCTACATTTTCTGATGTTGAGGGGAAACGTAATCCCAAGTTTCCACACATCCTGATGTTGGGGGAAATCGTAATCCCAAGTTCTCACATCTGAACACACGCAAATAGAAAAAATTCTAGTAATTCATGTCATGTAGATATTTAGCTTAAGAGAATGAGTTTTCCCTGAGTTACCTATTAAGTTAGTTAAAGAAATGAAATACGCCAATAGACGTAAGTTTAGAAAAATAAGAAAATTCACTTATGAAAAGTTTACTAAAAGTATCTTTCGCTTAAATGAGCTTTATTGTTTTCAAAATATTAATAAAAGCATAATTTATTATTAAGCACACTTACTGAGTTATTCTCACCACTATTTTTTTTATGTTTTATAAAAATCCTCCCCAGGTGTAGGTGCGAGCAAGGTAGCGGAAGCATCTTCATTGGACATGTAGACGAGCTAGAAATGCGACACTGCTGCACTAATTTTCAGTAGTTAGACCATGTATTGCATTATTTTTGTTTTCAGACTCATCTCATGTTTATAAATAATCTTTTGGATAATCGATTTTACGATAAGTTACAGCAATGATGTTTTGAGATTTTTCCTAAGTATGATTTTCGTATGATTAAGTCATTTTGCTTTGAAGCATATGTGCGATTATTGTGGTATTTGAAAGAGGGCCTAAGGCCCAGTAGATTGAGAAAATTCTAAATGAAATTATCTAGGTTTTTGTGAAATTTTTACAGGGTGAAATTTTGGAAAAACAGTCGTTGTGCTGTCGGATTTCCGTAAAACTCTATTTTCATAAAGTTATTTTCAACGAACAAAATTCCTACCTATTTTTAGAACTAAAAGAGTTTCAACATTTTCAGAAAGAAAAGAGGCTTAGCTCAATGGGAACTTTCCAGTTGGAGTAGATCTCGACTGGAAAACCACCGTGGGGTGCCGGGCAGGTCTCCTAGCTAGTATAGTTAGAAAGGGGCCTGTCAAATCCACTTTATTCAAAAGAAACTTTTTTTTTAAAAAAAAAAAAATCATTCCAGATGAAATTTGGCCAACCTTATCTAATGACGCCCTTTGAAATCATTTTTCTCCATCTTATCTTCAAGAACTTTCTCAAGCTCGTGATCAATATGTTGACTCTTTGGTGTCCCAATTTTCAATATAAGATTTTTCAGTTTGGTACTACCCAGATTCTCAACGAGACACTTGGCAAATAGAAGACATCTAAAAAGCAAAAAGAAGATATGATGAAGACAGAAAGAGAAAACAAAAAGTCAATAATGATGTAGGTCCCAGCAATAGCAAACGAAAAGATAAAGATGTCAATCAGTTAGCTGTAATGTCCTTGTTTGATCATGACACTCCAACCTACATCCTTGATTTTTGTGGTGCATGTGAACCCGACTATCATTGTCTTGAATATCAAAATATAGGTTACACCTCAGGTGATAAGTCAGATGACCCCGCTCCCAGATATTGACAAATTCCCTCTATCCAAAAAAGTCAAAAGTATGTTTGAAAAATGTGTTTTTGGTCATTATCATGTCTGTAATAATGATGTTTGACTTTTATATGCATTATTGCTATATGACGTAAGCAATGATGTCATCAAGTTAAATTATTAGTATGTGATGTAAGTAATGATGTAATCTTGTTTGTTTTATCCTAAGTCCATCTTCTATAAATGGACTGGTTCTCTCAGTTGTACTCAAGAGGAAATTCAGAGAAAAATCAATAAAAATATTATGTTCTCTAGCTAAATTTCTCTTTTCTGTCTAAACACTCCTTAGTGAAAATGGTGATATATCTCAAAATACTAAGATAAGGAAAGAAATCACCTAGTTCTTTATCTTTATTCTCACTTTCCAGTAATTTAGTATTAATCCAGTGAATTCTCTTTTAATGAGTTATCTTTGAAAATGGAAAGAGCCTTGTTTGACCAATGAGTCCCGTTTTGATGAGAGTGATTAGGGTAGTAAGTGTCATGGAAGCTGGTGCTGTGATGAGTTTCTAAGAGTGCTTAATCTCTTGGCAGTACTAAAGATTAGCATTGAGAAATTTGAGAGTGAGAATTTTGATAAGGGATCGAGTTTCCACCCTGTTTTGGCATCCTGGCAATAAATTAAAATTGTTAAATTAAGCTTGAGATTCATGTGGATTGACTTTACATTGCCTCTCTCTCTCTCCCTAGTAATATTTACAAGTCACTCTCACTCTTCGATTTGCAGCTCCATCTCCATCTCTATTAATTCCAATGTATCAACAATTCTCCCTTCCTCCCAAAACCCACCAAAACAACACATAGATGACAGAGACTTCTTAGACCATCTTGAAGCATATCTTGCAAAACGTGATGGTGTTGACAAGCTTCTCTAAATCTCCGACTATGTTACCAAGATCATCTTAGCCTCTTCTATCCTCCCACAAACCCTGTCTTTGAATTGGTGGCTCAAGCGCTACGAGTCCAGTGTCAGTTTGAGTAATAAAGCCTCTAAACTTGGAAAATTCATTCAACCTATCAACACTTTTCGAAACGCCACTACTTTTCAATACAAAGAATAGTTTGTTTGGCTAGCTAAATTGGGAGTGATTGATGACAGAAACCTAGAAAAGATTAGTGCTTGGGCTGAGTAGATTGGTTATATAGGTAGTATTAGCCTGACTTTGAGGGAATGAATAGTGATTAATGAATTCATGGACGAGCTAGTAACTAGGATCTCGAAATTAACCATATCTAGTCCTCAGGTCAATGTTCTTTTTGACATTGATAATTATAAAATAGAGGATGTATAGAAAAAATGATACGTGATGGATTAAATAAGATCACTTACAAAAGTCCACAACTAGCATATACCGCTAAACCCTACTATTAAAGACCCTCTTCTTTAGATCTAGATCTTGAGGATCTTGGTTTTCAGTAAGAAAAGTATAATGGTAATGAAATAAATGAATGGAACATAGATGGCCTATTTGATAGACTATGTTCACTCAAGTGCCAAGACCTAGAGGTAATTCTGAGTAGAATATCCTTTATGTAATAATATTAGGATTCACTGGACAACTTCAAGGCTGGTGGGATAACTTTTTAGATGAATCATTAAAATCCCAAATAAAGTCAGCCAAGACGCTTGTCAAAAGTGAAGCTTCAACATTTGTTGCTACTGCCCTAATGATTGAGTAGCCTCAAGATGATAGTGTCAATACTCTTACATTTACCATCATTACTATACTTTTATATTTACCATCATTACCCACTTTATTGGGGGAACCACTTTGGTTAAGGATTGGAATCAAGAATTAATAAACTTGAAATGTCCTTTCTTGTCCCATTTTAGATGGTATAAAGACACATTATTCTCCAAAATCTTCATGTGTGAGGATTCAAATAATGATTTTTGGAAGGAGAAATTCATATTTGGCCTTTCATTGAAAGAGGTAGCAAAAGGATAAGAGATAAGTGTAGTGGAATACTGGCATATCATCTCTATACTTATGGTGAACTTGCTTATGAAGCCATTTCAGAAGGGTTGTCCCTCTGTAATGAAATAAAACTTAGATAGCAAATGGCGAGAGAAAAGTTATATAGCAAGCAAACCCTTCAAAAATTTTGTGAGCAATATGGGTTTGATCCTCTACCATGGAAGTCAAAAGGGATAAGCCACCTAGAAAAAAGGCATAAAAGTACATAAACATCTTTCCAAACACAAAGAAGCCCGTGGATACTATAAAAGGGCAAAGAAAAGCAAATATATGGTAAGACCCAAATCCTCTAAAGCACACAAATACTTTAAATGTGGAGGAAAATGTCATTACGCTAATAAATATAGACGAGAAAAAAAGACTAAACAAATCAAAGCCATAAATATAGATCCAGAGACACAAGATAAAATTATTCAAATCTTGTTCTTTGACTCCGAATCACCCTCTAGTGAATCCAAGACATCTGAAGAAGAAATCGAACAAATAAAAGATTTCTCTTCCTTAGTTTCCAGTAGCAATCCTCAGATGGCAAGCATCAATACATGTGCAAAGATGATTCCTATGAAGCCATCTTGAGATTAAATGGGCTAAGTATAAATGTTCTCACAGTAGTGCAAAATCTCATCTTAGATGTTGTTGGGTTATTTTGACCTTAGGTCGAGTTTACCTAGGATGACCAAAAACCCAAACCCGAATCCAACATCCAATAGACTTGGATGATATTCATTAACTACCTTTGAAAGTTGTGAGGGTTATCTTAATTGCTTATTGCAGTTACTCACGTATAAAATGATGCAGTTTTATGGTTTGCAATGGATAAAAAACCTGCATAAAAGATATTTGTATAGAGATAGAGCAAAAACACAGAACATTTATTGTTTGAGAGTGACAAATAGAGAGAAAGGCAAGGCTTTTACATTGTAAATAAAAGTCTCCTTTAGATTTTGTGATTGAAATTTGACCACCGATTGAACAACGTAAACTTTTGTGTCTTCTGTTTCATTTCAGGTTTTGTTTAAAGCTAGTTCTATTGTGCTTAAGGTTCTGTATATATACTGCCATGGTAGATGATTTTTTTGTGCTTGTTGACTGTTGAAAGTTAACATTAGTATTATAGCTTTTTGTGTTGTGTGTTGTTTGCTGGTGGATTGATGATAAAATGACATGAAACTTACCTTTTAATGTCATGTAAATTCTTTTTTTTTTTTTTTTTTTTTGTGCAATTATTTTACCATTAGATAGGACTCAAAAAAAGATTTCCAATGGTATATCATATGAGCAATTTGGATGAGAAACGAGTGAGAAAAATGCATTTAAAATCAGACTGTTAAAACTGAAATCTGGAAAATGTTTTCAAAAGGTTGAAGATCATGAACAGTACCAGCGCCACATGGCAGCCAAGGACAAGGTTGTGTTACATAGGCAACGTGTCAATTTCTGGTGAAGCCATATTGAGAGGTAGTGTAGCCAATCAAAGGAAGCCGTATGTTAGGTGATGTGGTGCAATCTGATACGACCACGTGTAATGCCATGTGGCCAAATGTGGAAGCTTGCTTTTAACTTATTAGATGACATCCTTTTGTTTTGCCATGTTTTAACTTCAATTGTTAAGGTTATCATAGAGACATTTAAAATTTATAGAGATTTGTCTTATTAGCGAGTTAACTAGTAGAAATCTTGTATCTATTTTGGAGAAAGAATTTGCTCTTCTCTCCCAAATAGTATTCTCTTACTTAGTACTATGACAAGAGGGGGTTCTTCTTTGAGATACCTTGGTGTCCCTTTATTTCATAGGGCCTTCCACAGATGGTGGTTTATACTTTTGGCTGATAAAATTTGTCTGAAGTTTCATTCTTGGGTTGGCTCGACTTTATGTCTTATTTAGTCAATCATCTGTGAATTATTTCTTCATTCATTTTAGGTTTATCGATGGCCCTCCTCTATATTGCATTATCCTCCATTTGGACTGGTATGAAAACTTATTATCTCTCTTTGGTTCTTAGGTCCAAGTGATTGGTAGGCCATCATTCAAAATGAAAATGTTATCCAAAAATGTTTTTAGAACCCTAAGATTGTACCGTCCTCTCTAACGATTAAGTTATACATGTGTGAGTTTTAGAGTTATTTAGCACATGTATGACAGATGTTGGGAAAGACTTTGAGTTATCGGAAGAGTCATTGAGTCGCCCAAGACCTGTATGGCAAATGTTATGCTTGCACTGCATGTGTGATGATGTTTTTTTTACCACGTATGACCAGATTTCCCTCGTTCTACATGTGCAATGGTGTTTTCTGCCACGTATGACTAGATTCTCTTGGGTCCTCGTTAGTGTAGATTTTCATATTACATATGTTATATACTAAGTTTGATCAGTACAAAAAGAGATTGATGAAAGGAGTTTCAGAAATTATATGAGATTATTTATAAAATAATAATAATAATAATAATTTGATGAGTTATTTAAGTATTTTTGGATAAATTATTTAGTAAGAAAGAATATATATTTTATTATATTATGTAATCAGATCTAGACAATTTTCAAGTTTTACAAAGTGGATTAATAATGATTTCTTATTGCTTTCAGAGAAGTTTTATGCAAATTGTATTTTGTAAAGTTATCAAAAATGATTCATACAAATATTTTCAACTTTATTACAATATGGTATTTAAATTTGGTTTTATTTTCAGATATGATTGTATATTTTTACCATTTTTATGTTATGTTTTATTTAGAAATATTTTTAGAAAAGTTATATCCATTCACAGGATGTTAGCACTCACTTTTTTATAAAACCCATTTTTTAGGTATCTACCGCTGATTTGTATAGGTTATTGCATATCGTAAAAAAGACCACATGATGATGACAAAATAAATTAATACAATTTTTCAGCGAAAACTTTTTTGCATATATATGTTACATTTTATTTAGAAATATTTTTTTTTAAAAAAAATTATATCCTTTCACTAGGCATTAGTGCTCACTTTTTTATAAAACTCATTTTTCAGGTATCTGTCGTAAGTTTGTACAGATTATTGCATATTGTGAAAAGGATCACATGGTGATGACAAATGAATTAATACAATTTTTTAGCGGAAACATTTTTGCATATATATGTTATGTTTTATTTAGAAATATTTTTAAAAAAGTTATATCCACTCATTAGGTATTAGTGCTCATTTTTTTGTAACACCCATTTTTCAGGTATCTGCTACAGGTTTGTATAGATTATTGCATATTATGAAAAGGACCACATGGTGATGACAAAATGAATTAATACAAATTTTCAACAGAAACATTTTTGCATCAGTGTATATTATTTTAAATTAACCAGATTTTATAAATATATTTCCAAAATAGTTTTACAAATAAAATATCTTTTTAAGATATTTTAAGAATATTTTTATATATATTCAATCTAGGGATCTAACACAAGAAATTTAAATATTTTCTATTTATTCATATTATATTTATCAAGCGATCATGAGATTTAACATGATTTTTCTAAAAGATTTTTAATAAGTCCAAATTTCAATAAGAAATACCACAATTTTTATAGGATTCTCTCAAACTCGAAAGAGAAGTCGGGATGGATCCCGTCAATTGGACTCCCTTACAGTTCCTAAAAATGTCGTGATTAAGGTACTGACATTGTTAGTTGTTTGAATTTCATCTTCATGGGTGACAAAATAAGGTACACCAGGAGAGGTTGATATTGTTAAAACCATAATATCATTGGAAGCTGTCTCAATCCGACCTTCTCTTCTATATCTTCTAGGCGCTACACACAGATTGCTTTCATCTAACTCTTCTGCTATCACATCCGTCTCATGTCTATGAAAGGGTAAATAGCGAACCAACGAACCCATAGAATGGGTCAATTGATCCTTTAAAATTATCTCAGAGAATGACCTAACTCTAGCCCAAGTAATCCTAAGTAAGAATACCCAAAAAAGCCATAAGAAAAGATAAGAGATCTACCTCGCAAAGCTACTAGAATTTATTAATATTCCAAAATCCAAAAAACATAACAACCCTAAATTTGATCATTTAGGAAGCAAGACTTCTTTAGGAATAAAACTTAAAATATATATATTAAATTACTAAAGATAATATCAAATAACTAAGGAAATAGTATCGAACTGTTGACGTTCAGATTTGGCTCCCTAGTCAACGAAGTTCGTTTTGGGCCCAAGCTGCAGTTTCGGGTAGTTGAAGTGGGTTGCACGAAATAAAAAGGAAATAAGAAGGAGAGGTCAGAGGCGAGGAACAGAAAACACCAGAAGATTTAGAGTGGTTCGGCCCAACTTAAAGCCTACATCCACTGTTCACTTACTCACTATTTTAGCAGAGTAACAACACTCAAAAGTTGTCTCTCCTTTTACAATGAAAATCCTCCCTTATTTATAGAGAAAGGGGAGGAGCTACAGTAAAATAAAATAAGATAAGAATATACAGTAAACTGAAAACATAATGATGGGCCGTATTTAATGTGCCGAGGTTTTATTTAATGCGGCTGACAGTACATTAAATACTATCGAAATTACATTTAATGCGGCCGAATCCATCACTTCTGAACTCTGCCCGAGTGAGACCTCAGGTGGCTGATTTGTATGGGTTGTTGGGGGCCATCAGATTCTTGGTTATCATCTTTAGTAGAGGTGGGGTGCATGATATCTTTGACTTCTGCTGACTTGTGATTAGGGGGGCAAGGCTAAGATAGACTTTCTTGCAGACAGAATGTTCAGTTAAGCTGGTGGGCAGATGATCCTCCGATAGATTGGATGCTTGGGGGGTTCAGGAGACTGGTCGTGCATTAATACTTCTGTAATCGGTCTTAAAATTGGGCAAGTAGCTGTATTAGCGAGCAGGCGTGCAAGCATGCTCAGAGATAATCGGGTAACACGGAGAATAATCCCGGGCGAACAGACCTGAGAGGAATAGATCCTATTGATGACCATTTGACAGACAGATCAAGTGAACAAGTTTAGCGAGCAGAATTGGCTAACAGGATTGGCAGACAGCTTAGATGGGAGGGCATAGCTATCATTCTGAGCGATTAGATACTAATCAACCTGAGCGAACAGAATTGACGGTCAGTTTGGGCGAACAGGCCTGATCGCTAGGGCGTGCAGAATAGCAATCATATCACTGATCAGGGAACCATCATTATTCACGAGTAGATCGATAATCAAAAGAGGACTTGGGATAAGAATAAGATGAGAGTCAGCCTGTCCACCAGATGCGTTATTAGGAAGACGGTCAGAAATAAGGATAAATTGTTAAGTCTTTGGACCATTGGGCCTGTACTGTAGATTCTTTCTGGCCCAATAGGCCTGATCGTTGAATTACCCATAACATTAGCCCCCTAGCTCTTGGTGCCTTACAGGGGACCAGGATCTATAAACTCATTGGCCAGCACCCCCGATGGGAACAATTATGTTACCTTTTAAATGTTGCTTTACCTCTATGCCACGTGGAGCTTCCCCTGTCAGCGATTACAAGTCATACCCCGCGCCGTACGCATTTAATATACGTCACTCAACTGACATGCTGCATGATGGCAAAATCCCTTGAATCGTGCTATGCCGTCAGATTAGGGACGGTTACATAGTTGTCTCCATCCAACGGTTGGGGCTTAACTGCTTTTTAAGGAGGGCGACGCTTCACTTTCTACTTCTTCTAGCATTTTTTAAAAAATCAGAGACCCCATTGCTGTTTGCTTTCTCTCTTGGATTTCCACCCCCGTTCATCAATCCTCAACCGAAGTCTCTAGCCACCATTACATTCCAAGTAAGGTTCTTTTTCTTCTCTCTCTCTCTTACTCTCTCTTTTTTTTTTTTTTTTTAAGAACCTGGGCCAGTGTCAGTGGGACGTCTCCATGTTGCCTCCGGTTTGGTGGGGCTTGAAATACCTGCGAAATAGTTTTTTACCTGTTTTCCCTTCTCCTCTTCCTTTCTTTTTAGCTTAGGGGGAAATTTGTCAAATAGGGTCTTTCTTGTCTTTTACTGGCTTCCCAGACGTATGACTTGACGCTTAGGGACATTAGGTTTAGGCTCTCTTTACTTCTTGGGTCTGGTCGGCTGCCAGTAGCCTAATTAGCTGCTTCTTTTGTAGATATCAAGCGTGGACACCGATATCAACGAGTCATGTCTAGCGAAGAGGGCTCAGAGGTAGGTTTTTCTCAACATGGTGGAGATTCTCCGAGCACAACTACTCAAGGCAGCGAGGATGCGCTAGGTTTCTCTGGGCGAGAGAAAGCTCTTGCCCGCAAGTCCTTTTATCAACATGATTCTTCCATTACTCTCGAGGAGCTCAAAGCCGTAGCTACAATGTACGGTTTCCCTACTGGATGTCGCATCATGGTCCCCGCTTACCATGATCACATGGTGTCTCCTCTTGAAGGGTTCATAGTGATCAACCGTCAGCATGTGGACCTAGGGTTTAGGTTTCCAGTTCCCCATACCTGATCGACTTGCTGAATGACTTAGAAATAGCTCACTTCTAGCTCACACCGAATGCTTATGCCCAAGTGACCACTTTGGCCTACATTTTTATCAAGAGCGGCCTTCCGCCACCGACTCCGAACGTAATCCAAAGCCTTTTCTTTTTTAAATCCACCACTAATCCTAAGGCCAAAAAACGGGATGACATTTATTACATGATCGCTCGCAATTCGCCCTTCAAGTGATTTCTACCCCAGAAGACTGGCAGGTCAAATGTAGGGAATTATAAATCTCATTGGTTTTATATGTCCTATCTGTCTTTGCTGAAACTTTCCAATTTCAACTTTATCCTCAATCTTGGTGAGCATGCCTCTGCTCGTTGCCCTTGTGTGCATGTGTATATGGTCGCTTCTTATTATTACTGACATTTTTCCATCTATGCGCGGCTGTTAACAAAAGTTCAGTCGATCTTTCGAACGAAGAGTTGGGGGTGCTTGAGAGGTTTTCTAAGATAAAGGATCCTGAGGACAATTACTTCCCAACGAGCTTTTTCTTGAAGAAATACGGGCTCACGCCTGGGGTTGGGACCAAGCCTCTCAATTTGGCTGTGGACGTTGGAGTACGAAAAGGTCAGGAAGTTCGATCTGTTTTTGTAGTACTCGACGAGGGCACCTCCGCCCCGGTTCCAAAGAAGCCTGGAACCATGGTGAACCTTCATATGTACTCTCCCCCATATTCGCTAGTAGTCGAGATAGAAGAGCCTGAAGTAGAGATAACAGGCTCAAAGGAGCACCTAATATCGACAGTAAAATTATCGAAAACAGTGGTCAATCCCTTTGTTAATAAGTCGACAATTAAGCATAAGTCCGTGGGGAAGAAAACCGTGAATACATACCTCCACCGAAGGATGCTGCTAGTAAGGGAATCTCGATCCCCGGAGAAGGATCAACAAGGCCCTCAGAGGCCGAAGACAATGGAAAGGAGGTTATGGAGCCTTTTGCTAAATGCCAGAAATCTAAGGGTAAGGTGCCCATGACGGGAGGGGCTGATGGGGAACAGGCCCAAGAGGCTGATGTAGGGAATAGTTTAATGACCTACTAGATCAGCTACCAAAATTGCTGGGATCCGACAAGCCAGATGTCTATCAGAAACACGTTCGCGGTGATCAGCTGATCGCTTATGCTGCACACCACAATGTGCCGGTAGACCTTGTTCTTCGCTTTGCAACCATTAGTTATTTTCATACCCATTACTGACACATTATCATTTCAGACTTCATTGGCTCTGATGAATATGCGTCGAGATTTTCCCGACCTAGCAGGAGAGAACGCTTCACTCGAGGAGGCGAACAGGAAGTTGGAAGCAGAGAATAAGAAGCTTAGAGAGGAATCGAGTGCTGCCAAGAAGACTATTCGTGAGCTTGAGCTGAAGCTTAAAACCGCTAACGGTCTCGAGCAGAAACTCAAAGATACGGAGGAATCCTTGGCTTAGGAGAAGAAGCTTCGACACATCACTGCCTCCTCACTCAAAGATGCCACAGCAAACGTGGACAGGGTCACTCAGGAGGCTCTCTTTCAGAAGGGGCGGGCCGAGGATGCCGAGAAGAAGATCGAGTCGGTGTTGTAGGATTTAGCCATGGTAAGGGACAATCTGGCTCACTTAAGAGTGTTATTCGACCAGTCGGTGGCTCGGGTCTTACAAATTCGTAAGGAAGCTATCGAGAAGACGAGCAGCAAGTTCCCGTATACCCTATGGAAGCACCATCATGAACTGGACATTTCATTCTTCGAGGAGGAGGTAGTGAAGGAGGTGAAGAAGTACGCGGCTCACGCTGCTAGAAAAACCCGGGCAAAGACCGCACAACCCATCTAAAAGATGATCATTCCTACGGCCCCGAAGAATAGCACTGAGTCTTCGTCTGCACAAACTGTCACCCTGCTAGCCTAAGGGGATCCTCCCCCAGATCCTCAAGAATTGATGTCAGGTGGGGAGCAGAGATCGTCTTCCTAAGGAGCCCTCAGTAAGAAGGATCAGAAGGACGTCCCTACTAGCTCTTCCAAAACTCCTTAGAGTAGATAAGTATAGAATTTGTTTCCCTTGTCAACAGGACTTATCTTTGAACATTGATGCTCTAGATTCTATGTTTATTTAATTCTATAATGCCTCATTCTTACTGTTATCTATGCGGGACTCCTGCTGATCTGCTTAGTTATTTTCCTGAGTCTCATATATATTGCTAGAATGGATTGTTAATATAGTAGAGTAGGTAATGACTTAAGTAAGTAAGGGATCTGATCGCCCACATAAATACCTTTGGAGAAATAAAGCTAGGGAATAATTCTCCGGGTCACGAAGGTACCTTGAAGTTTTTCAATAGATAATTGTTAGTAAGAATCACAGCATGGAATAGGAAGGAGCCCCAATAGGCGAATCAATAATTCAATCCCCTTTACAAAACAAGCATTAATTCATCAAAAATAGCAAATTAATTGGTTTGCCTGTAAATACTAACTAATAAACGGACCAGCCTGCGCTATCGCACAGCTGTAATATGAGATAATATCAATAATATGGTATGAGTCAAGAAGGAACTAGATGATGAGTAAACGATGTTGTTCGCAGACTTTTCTAGTCATTATCAAAACTGCTAGGGGCTGTGCTCAAAAGGTAGAGGCTCGAGTATATACAACCCACTGCACTCACAAGGTTAAACTTGAGCATTTACAGTGGACTGTGCTCACAGGGTCGATACCTGAGCTATACAGCCTGTTGAACCTCTAAAGCTGCACTCACAAGGCCAAAACCTGAGCATTTACAGCCAGAGTTATGGAGTTTGAAACCTCAGCTGCGCTCACAAGGTCGGAACCTGAGCATTTACAGCGGGATGGGCATTTGTTGATCGAACTTCCATTATGTTCGCGTGCGATGGATCAGGTCACGGCTTGTGTAGAACAACTTATAGAAGGGGAGGCTGATCAACGAGCAACAATTAGGTGTGCAAGCTAGTGGCCGTTTTAGCCCCTCTTACCTCGTAGGGCAAGTGTGGGGTCGATATCCATCAATATTCAGCCCTTTATCCCCCTAGGGCAAATGTGGGGTCAATATCAACTAATATTCAGCCTCTTATCCTAACGATGTTAATGTATGCTTGAGCTTTGAGCCCACTCCTTTGCCTTTTATGATCGTGTACCTCACACATAAGAACACACATGAGTATTTCGCATTAGTGATAATTCATAACAATAAATAGGTGGTTTTCATTATGTTTGTACATGATCAATTCTATAGAAATTACAAACTATCATTCAAGATTACAAAGGTTATGTGTAGTAGGGCCTCAAATGAATAGCGTTCCATGCCCTTGGAAGCATTGCTCCACTCATATCTGCCAAGTGGTAAGCTCCGTTCTTCAGATCTTTATGGACCAACTATGGCCCTTCCCAATTGGGTCCTAACACGCCTTCACTAGCTTTGCGGGCGTCAGGTAGAATCTCTTGAAGTACAAGATCCCATGGCTTGAACCGACGTGTCCGGACCTTTTTGTTGTAGTGCTTTTGCTATCCTCTGCTGATAAACGACCGTTCTAAGACGAGCAGATTCTCTAGATTCTTTGAGCAGATCAGAGCTAGCGGCTAGGAGCTGGTTGTTTTCTTCGGGATTGAAATTTGTCCTTCGCTGACTGAACACCTCAAACTCTACAGGAATCATAGTTTCGGACTCGTAGATCATTGAAAAAGGGGTCTCCCTTGTGGTGTTATAGGCAATTGTTCAATAGGCCCACAACACCTTCTGTAGTTCGTCTACTTAGGCTCCCTTTCTAACTTCAAGCCTGGTTTTCAGGATCTGTTTAATAATCTTATTAACTGCCTCCATCTGACCGTTAGCTTGAGGATAGTCTACCACCGAGAAGCTCTTAACTATACCAAGGCTGCTACAAAATTCCAAGAATTGCTCGCTGGTGAACTGAGTCCCGTTGTCTGTCACAAGTTGCTGAGGAATGCTGAACCTGTAAATGATGTTGTCCCATACAAACTTCTCAACCTTTGTTGTGCAGATTTCAGCCAACTTTTTCGCCTCTACCCATTTTGTGAAATAGTCAATCGCTACGATGGTGTACTTACATCTCGTTTGCCCTACTAGAAGAGGCCCGATCAGATCCATGCCCCAAATGGCGAAGGGCCATGGACTGATCATCTGTTGGAGGTATGTTGGCGATGCTCGGGGAACTTTGGAGAACCTTTGGTACTTATCACATTTCCTTACCATGTCGATAGCGTCTTGCTTCATGGTTAGCCAATAAAATCCTTGTCTAAGCGCCTTCTGGGCTAAGGAGAATCCCCCAGCATGGTTACCACAGTGTCCCTCATGAATGTCCCTCAGTAGTGTGGTGCAATCCGGCTCGTCGATACACCTAAGCAAAGGGGCTGAAAGGCCTTTTTTATAAAGAACATCACCATAAATACAATACCTTGCTACCCTTATGCGCAGGCGGCGAGCCTCCACCTTGTCTTCTTGCAGCTTTCCTTCCTAAAGGTAATTGATCAACGGGTTCATCCATGAATCTGCGGCCATTGTCAAGGTCATTACTTCTGTGCTGAGCTCTGTGCTCGATTTTCACAGGAATTCTACGGGTACACTCCCAGCAAAATCTATGTCTTGAGCTGTCGTTAGGTGGGCCAATGAGTCTGCATGGGAGTTTTGGGCACGCAGAATTTGATTCAACTCGAACTTCTCGAAAGCTTCCAACAACTCTTGCACCTTCTGCGGATAGACTGTCATCTTTGACCCCCTGGCTTGGTATTCACCCCTTATTTGGCAGACCACCAGCTACGAATCACTAAATATCCTTAGCCGCTCGATCTGCATCTTCTTAGCCAGACGGAGCCTTACTAATAATACTTCATATTCTGCTTCGTTGTTAGTCGCCTTGAAATCAAACTTGAGTGCACAGAGGAACTTACTCCCTTCTGGGCTGATCAACAGTATTCCAGCCCCGGTGCTCCTTTCACAGGAGGACCCATCCACGAACAACTCCCAATACAGACCTTCAGAAGGTTCAGCCCCATCGTCCCCAGGTTCGATAAATTCAGCAATAAAATCTGTTAATGTCTACCCCTTGATTACCGGTCTTAGCTTGAACTCAATATCAAACTGAGCAATTTCTATGGCCCATTTGATTAGTCGGCCGGAGGTGTCAGGTTTTTGAAGGATTTGCTTCAATGGGTACTTCATCAGGACTTCAATCTTGTGCATTTGGAAGTAAGAGCACAGTTTCCTGGACGCTATCACCAGGCAGTAAGCGAGCAGTTCCATTGGGATATATCTTGTTTCAGCTTCTACCAACTTCTTGCTAACATAATAGATAAGGACCTGTGCTCCATTTCCTTCTTCTCTTATCAGAGCCGCGCTCAATGTGTGCTGGGATACCCCTAGGTAGACCGTCAGAGTTTCCCCTTCTTTTGGTTTGGTCAGCAGCGGGGCTCGCCCCATATATTTTTTCAGCTATAGGAACGCGGCCTCGCACTCCTCGGTCCATTTGAAATTCTTGGCTTTCTTTAGCACTTCAAAGAATGGAGCACACCTGTTGGAGGCTTTGGACACAAATCTACTTAAAGCTGCTATCTGGCCGTTCAGACTCTGAATCTCCTTTACGCTGGTCGGTGACCTCATATCCAACAGGGCTTGGATCTTCTCTGGGTTGGCCTCAATTCCCCTATTATTCACTATAAAACCCAAAAATTTACCTGAGGAGACCCCGAAAGCGCATTTGAGGGGGTTAAGCTTCATCCGATATCTCCTCAGGATTTGGAACATCTTCTCAAGGTTCTGGACTTGATCAGTAGCCTGCTTGGACTTCACAAGCATGTCATCCACATACACCTCCATAGTCTTTCCAATCAGGTCTTCAAACATCCTGTTTACCAGCCTTTGATAAGTCGCCCATGCATTTTTCAGCCCAGAGGGCATTACCTTGTAGCAATGTAGCCCCCGGTCTATTGTAAATGAGGTGCACTCTTTGTCTACAGGGTCCATAGGAATATGTTTATAACCTGAGTAAGCATCCATGAAGCTAAGGAGCTCATGCCCGGCCGTTGCATCCACCAATTAATCGATTCTGGGTAGCGGGAAGTTGTCTTTCGAATAGGATCTATTTAGATCCGTGAAGTCTATGCAGGTTCTCCATTTTCCATTCTTCTTTTTTACTAACACGGGGTTAGCTATCTAGGTTGGGTACTGAACTTCTTAGATGAACTTGCTAGCTAGGAGCTTGTCCACTTCCTCATTTAAAGCTTCATAGCATTCCCTGTTCATTTACCTCCTTTTCTGATAGGCTGGTAATGGTAAGGATTGACGTTCAACTTGTGAGTCATCACATTCGGGTTGATCCCCACCATGTCCCCATGGTTATAGGCGAACACGTCCAAATTAGATCTGAGGCAATCTGTTAACTGAGCCTTCACTTTCGGGATCAAATTTTTGCCTATCTTGAGACACCTTTCTGCATCCGCTTTACTAACCCGGACGTCCTCAAGCTCTTCCATAGAACCTGTACTTTGGTATGTTTCGAACTACTTGGGATCCAAGTCGTGGTTGATCCTTGGTGAAGTGATCATCTGTAACTCACGCTCCAAGGTTACGTTTACATAACAGCGACGAACCAGGGACTGCTTTCCCTACACATATCCTACCCCGCTGGGAGTTGTGAATTTTACTGTGAGAGCTCTGGTGGAGATGATCATGTTGAGATCGTTCATGGTAGATCTGCCCAGCACCATATTATACGCAGAGGGAGAGTCGTTAATGAGGAAGTCTGCAAGCACCATGGACTGGTGAGCAGCATCTCCAACGATCAGGGGTAATTTTATTTACCTAGTTGGGATGACCGAGTCTCCGATGAACCCGTACAGAGGCCCAGGTGATGGCCTGAGCTACTTGTTACCAATTCCCATTTGATCGTAGCATCCTTTATACATCACATTTACTGAGCTCCCCGTGTCAATCATGATTCTCTTGCCCACTGAGTTACCAATACGAGCCTGGATTACCAAAGCGTACTATAGGGGAGGCGAACGTCCCGGATATCTTTGTCCGTGAACATAATATCCTCTGACACTCTCCTGGCTTTCTTTATGGGCCCCCCTAACTCTCTTTGCCATGCTGGTTGGACACGCCTTGCTCCACGCACAAACCGTTCTTGGGATCTATTGGACTCTCCCATTTCTGAGGGCCCCTGGGTAGAGTCAGGTTCTGGTTGAGTTGGGATTGGCGGGTCTTATGAACGTTAGTGGGGACGCTGTTGTTAGGATGGTTGTCTCGGGGGCCTCACAACATAATCTGTCGGATGACCATTTTTGATCATCTCCTCAATAGCGTTTTTGAATGTCCAGCAATCCGAGGTATTGTGCCCCACTTCGTTGTGATAGGCGCCAAACTTGTTCTTATCTCTTCGCCCTTCAAGAGTCTGAATGGGAGCTGGTCGCCAAAAATTCTCCCTATTCTTCTCAGTCGTGAAGATTCTGTCTTGAGTATCCGATAAAACGTTGTACATATTGTGCTGGCCTTGGTATCGAGGTTGCGCTCTCCCCTGGTTATCCCTTGGTCTGGGCCAGTTCCTAGTCTTCTTCGCGATCTGATTGTTGTCTTTTCGGTTTCCAAGGGTGTTTCCTCCATTACTCATTTTCCTCCCTTGATCAAAACTACCAGCTTCATCCCTCTGGGAACTGACTTTTTTGGGGTTGGTCGCTTCTTCCCACCGAATCTCTTTTTTTGCCCGCTCATAGAATTCCCGTAAATCCTTAACTAGGGATTTGTAGATACTCTCGTACAACTTTTTGTCCTTCCTCAAACCTGACGAGATAGTTGTTAGTACCCCCTCATCCGTCGGATTCTCCACGTTGATCACCTCACATCTAAACCTGTTGATATAGTCCCTTAACAACTCACCGGGACGTTGGTAGATGATAGCAAGATGGTAGGGTGGCACGAGCTGTCTCTTCAGTGCCTTAAATTGGTTCAGGAATTTTTGCTGACATTCTTCCTAGTTGTTGATGCTATTGGGGGAAGGTTTCTGAACCACGTCCGTGGGATGTCCCCGAGTGTAACTGGGAATACGCCATATTTTACTAGCGGACTGGTCGTTTGGAGATCCATCTAAATGTTGAAAGCATCCAGATGGTCATAAGGGTCAGAGTTCCCCTTATATTAAGGGATGTTGGGAACCTTGAACTTGGAAGGAAGTGACTTTGACTCAATTTCTGAAGCAAATGGGGTCCTCTCCCCACTCTGGCCTCTTTGTTCTTAAACTTCGGGTCACACTTCAAGTTGTCGGACCCTCTGAAGGAGTTCTTCAACTAACGTGCCTTGCATTTTGGTCCTTCTGATGACAGATTGTCCGTCCTGCCTGCTCGGGGATCGAAGGCCTCGAACCCGCAGTCCTTCATTATTGGCCTCTAGTCCATTTTTGTCTCTGCAGGTGGGGGTTTGATTATGACAGTGGCCAGCTTGTCTCGATTGATGTTCATTACAAGCCCGGGGGAGCCGGGCGCTAGAATGCATACTAGAAGAGTGGACCGATCCTTCTCGTTCTGACTCTCTAACATCTCTACCGTTCGCATTAGGGTTTTCTGCTTGTCGCCCTTGGGAGAGGTCCCTCCTTTGAGTGGTATGGTGAGGTTCCCGAGGAGGCTGGCCTTGTGTCCAAATCAGTGTCCTGACTTCACCGAGCAATTGCGCCACTGTAGTTTCTAACATTTCCTATCGCCGTTGCAGCATCTGTATAGCATCCCCTCCTGCAACATTAAGCACAGGTTGATGAGTAGGAAGAGGAGGTATACCTTGAACATCCCTTCCTGCGGGCACACCGGATGTCCCTGCGCTAGCATCGGGTAACCCTCTAGTGGACATGGTATGTTGTTGTTGGTCAGAAGCTTCATGATGGTTATCTGTCGCGTTAGAGTTTCTAGGAATCCTCCTTCTGACCATGGTGAGTAAAAAAGGCAAGCTCTGAAAGCTAAAAAGGTGAAAGGTGGCGAAACTGAAGACATGCCCCTTCTTTTAGCGCCAAAAATGTTGACGTTCGGATTTGGCTCCCTAGTCAACGAAGTTTGTTTTGGGCCCAAGCTGCAGTTTCGGGTAGTTGAAGTGGGTTGCACAAAATAAAAAGGAAATAAGAAGGAGAGGTCAGATGCGAGGAACAGAAAACACCAGAAGATTTAGAGTGGTTTGGCCCAAATTAAAGCTTACGTCCACTATTCACTCTCTCACTATTTTGGCAGAGTAACAGCACTCAAAAGTTGTCCTCCTTTTATAATGAAAATCCTCCCCTATTTATAGAGAAATGGGAGGAGCTACAGTAAAATAGAATAAGACAAGAATATACAGTAAATTGAAAACATAATGATGGGCTGCATTTAATGTGTCAGGGTTTTATTTAATGCGGTCGAAATTACATTTAATGCGGCCGAATCCGTCACTTCTGAACTCTGCCCGAGTGAGACCTTAAGTGGCTGATCTGTACGAGTCGTTGGAGGCCATTAGATTCTTGGCTGTCATCTCTGGTAGAGGTGGTATGCATGGCATTTTTGACTTCTACTGACTTGTGATTTAGGGGGCAAGGTTGAGATAGACTTTCCTACGAACTGAATGTTCAGTTGAGCTGGCAAGTAGATGATCCTCTGGTAGATTGGACGCTTGAGGGGTTCAGGAGATGGGTCGTGCATTAATACTTCCATGACCGGTCATAAAATTCGGCGAGTAGCTGTATTAGCAAGCAGACGTGCAAGCATGCTCGGAGATAATTGGGCAACACGGAGAATAATCCTGCGCGAATAGACTTGAGAGGAATAGATCCTATTGATGACCATTTGGCAGATAGATCAGGTGAACAAGTTTAGTGAGCAGAATTAGCGAACAGGATTGGTAGGCAGCCTAAACGAGAGGGCATAGCGATCAGATACTAATAAGCATGAGCGAACAGATTTGGCGGTCAGCTTAAGCGAACAGGCCTGATCGCCAGGGCATGCAGAATAGCAATAATATCACTGATCAGGGAACCATCATTATCCACGAGTAGATCGATGATCACCAGGGGACTTGTGATAAGAATAGGATGAGAGTCAGTCTGTCCACCAGATACGTTATTAGGAAGACGGTCAGAAATAAGGATAGATTGTTAAGTCTTTGGACTATTGGACTTGTACTGTAAATCCTTTCTAGCCCAATAAACCTGATCGTTGAATTACCCATAACACGAACTAATATAAGAAAACAAATATCATAAACTAAATAAAATAATATCCTAAAGAATAAAAAATTCCTTTTCAGTCCGCACCAAACATGTCAATTGCGACTTGCTTTGTGGGTTACATTTCGTAATGCAAGTCATGGTTACTCTCTAAATTAATTCCACTGGATATGCTGCTGGGTGTATCTCGCAAAGCAAGTTGCAGTTGCCTTCTCAAAAAATCCTACAGATTGCAATGCACAATGTAAGTCATGATTGCGCTTTGGAATAATCCTACAGATACATCGTTGGTTGCAGCCAACGATGTAGGTCACGCTTGTCTTTTAACGTCTCGAATTTGCTAATGTTCTCATCAATTACATTCACTTTTTTGCTAGAATTTAATTGCCATATTGTCATGACATAGCCAAATCTTACTTATTGGGTGGGTTAAATTAGGTATAAATTTTGTTGTATTTTTGTAGTACAATAAAATTTTATCAATCGAAAAATATGCACTATGACATTAAAACAAATTAAGAACATTATAACAAATTTCATGCCTTCAAAAACATTAAAAAGAAGGATGAATAATAACTATCTGCTATGAGACAAAAGAAATATTCTTGTTCAAATCTTGCCAAAAGAAATAGGAAATTATAAATTAACTATTTTTTTTTTAAAAAAAATTCTGGAAAGAATTGATGAAAGTGGAAGAGAAATGAGAAAATTTAATGTACCAATTAATTGATTATAAGTGTATGCACTTTTTTGTTTCCAATGAAGTTAGTGTATTAAAGTAAAGTTATAAAATTAATGGTGTGTTTACTTCATAGATTAGAGAGTGAGAATAGAGAATGAAATTGATTAATAATGTTTATTTGCTTAAAGTTCATTCGGTAATGGGAATGAAAGTGTAAGTCTCACATCAATTTAGGGTTATGGAATGAGGATCTCATTCTCTTAACCCACATTGGAATCTCATTTTTATTCCTTTTGTTAAGATGAAAAGTCTCTTACACAATTTTTTAAAAAATAAAGAAAAACTTATTTTAGTTTATATTAAAAAAAAAACTACATATTATAATAAAAAAACTGCATATCATTGATTTTTCATCATCAATTTCTTAATTTCATTGCGGACTATTAAAATATTATGCAGTTTTTTTATTATAATATATAATTTTTTATTTGATATTAAAAAAAGAAAAAAGCTGCATAATATAATAATAAAAAACTGCATATCATTGATTTTTCATCATCAATTTTTTAATTTCATAGTGGACTATTAAAATATTATGCAGTTTTTTTATTATAATATGTAATTTTTTATTTGATATTAAAAAAAAACTATATAATATAATAAGAAACTATACATCGGGTTAGTGAACTATTAAAATAATATGTAATTTTTTATTATAATATACAGTTTTTTATTTGATATTTAAAAAAATTACATATTATAATAAAAAACTACATACCATTATAATTAATTCGTAATTTTAATTAAGGATATTTTTGTAACTTATAAATAATCTATTCTAATTTCAAAATAAAGTAAACAGTTAAGTGGGAATATTGTTGATTTCGATTCCGATTCCGATTCCGATAGTTGAAGTAAACAACTTATTCTGATTCCGATATTTTATTTCGATTCTAGATTATTTCGATTTCTATTATGATTCCTTCAAGTGAAATAAACGCACCATAAGAATCTTTGTATAGATTTTAATGTTTTTTTACACATTACTTACTATTCTTTATCTTTTGTTTTCTAGAAAAAAAGTCTAGGCCTAGGCTGTCCTACGCATACCTCCTCCCCTAAACATTATTGTTACATTTATCTTCATATGTTATTTTTCGAAAGTTAAAACCAAAGGAGTTAAAGAGTTTACCCGGAATCTATATACATCAATCACTATTAACATTTATATCCGTAAATAAAGAAAAAGACAAGACATCTAAGATGTGTTGTCATTGATCCATTACATTGAGGGGAACTCAGCAGTTTCCCTTCAAAAGTTGTTAGAATCAATACCTTCCTCCTCTTAGCCAAAAACAACGCAGCGTTCCATGTGCAAGCACGAGATACACGTGGATTGACTTTACATTGACTCTCTCTCTCTCTCCCCCTCCCCAGTAGTATTTACCAAGTCCCTCTCACTTTCTGATCTGCAACCCCATCACTATCTCCATGGATTCCGAGGTCTCAACAACTCTCCCAGCTCCCTCCCAAAACCCACCAAAACAACACAAAGATGACAGAGACTTCTTAGACCATCTTGAAGCATATCTTGCAAAACGTGATGGTGTTGACAAGCTTCTCCAAATCTCCAACTACGTTACCAAGATCATCTTAGCCTCTTCTATCCTCCCAGAAACCCTGCCTTTGACTTGGCGGTTCAAGCGCTACGGCTCCAGTGTCGCTTTGAGTCGTAAAGCCTATAAACTTGGAAAATTCATTCAACCCATCAACGCTTTTCGAAACTCCACAACTTTTCAATGCAAACAAGATCTTGTCCTCTCTCTTATTGCCTCCGGAGGTGACAGTTTGAACTTCTTCCTTGAACAGTTTATTTGGCTAGCTAAATTGGGAGTGATTGATGACAAATACTTGTGTAACCTAGAAAAGATAAGTGCTTGGGCTGAGTTGATTGGTTATATAGGGAGTATTAGCCTGACTCTGAAGGAATGGGTAGCGATTTCAAAACAAAATGAGCAAGATAAAATGATGTTGGTGAAGAAACTTTCGATTTTTCAAGATTTATCAGGTTTGTTGATGGCTTTAGCTGATATTCGAGATGGCAAAGGAAGGCTGTCAGAGCCGCTTCTGTTGGGCTCCGCTGGTCTCCTCTCCGCGCTCATTACTTCTTATAAGATTTGGAAATCTTGCTGATTTTTGTGGCTTTTCTTCTACATGCATGCATGTTGTGGTTTGCTTGGATGTGTATCATCACACAAAATCAAATATAGGTATAATTCAATGAAGTGATATGATTTTGTCTTGATCAGTGTTTTGAGAGAGAATCTTTAAACTAGAGGTTTACATTCATATACAATGCCAAAACCCAGTAGGTTTTTGGGTTTGCTTGATATAATTACATACAGGAAAAAATCTGAAAAACATCTTAAAATGAAAAATAATATCACCCGAACTTCATTTCTTAATATAACAATGGATGGTTTCACATTAGTTTTATTTTGAGAAGTATTTTGAGAATATCCCTTATCTATCTAGTCTCATATATATATATATATATATATATATATATTTGAAATGTATATCTAGTAATATTTAGTATGTGTGCTTGATTTCAATAAAATGGAGACGCTACTTTTTTAGTTATTTAAATGAATTTCTAAATCAAAAGTTTCCTCCAAGATATTCATTTTGTGGAGAACAAATCTCCAAAGTTGTTTCATAAAATATATATATTAAAGGTACTAATATATATATATTGATTGTATATTTTAGGATACATCTAAATATCGATACACTTAACCAAAAACAAAAAAATGACTGCATTTTAAAATTATTTATTATAATTTATTATATCCTATTATATCTTATTATAATTAAATATGTCTTATTACAATTAATAAATATGATTCTACCTATTAATTATTATAAATATAACTTAACTAATTTAATTATAATTAGATATAATAAATTACAATCAGCGATTTTAAAATGCAATTACTTATTTTTTTTTTTTCAAGTTCATAGATATGTCAAGTGTACCTATGAGGACCCCTATATATATATATATATATATAATCATTTGAAGTATTTGATAGGTTTGTGATGTCGGATTTTTTATTTTTTTTCCCAAATCGGTGATGTCTGGATTTAACTAATGAGTATTAAAGAGCAATTAACTCGGTAGATGCCATTTATATGTGATTAATTTTGTAGTTAGATATTTTTCTTTTTATTTTGAACTGATCTTTGTGTTATGATCATAGTTGTTTCGGTTGCTGGTTAATTATCTTGTCCTGAAACTTGGTTGTACAGTAAAAGTTGCACAATTATTGAGGTAGAGTTATATGATTGATCTCTAACTTGCTGCCTCGTCCAAGCTGAGATGTATTACTTTTCTCTAACAATCCTACCCCATTCACATCTTTAACACTTTAAGGGAAAAGTTGATATTTCCATATTTTACCATTGTTATTGTTTTTTACATAAGTAATAGTGTCTATATCATATCTCATGCCTAAAAATTCTGGGCTTGGGGATATTCTTCTCAACATTTAAACTTCCGTGCACGTACACTCATAATTGAAGTGGTTACTGCATTTATTTCCATATTTGTAATAGGAGTTACAAGTTCATGATGCACATTTGATAGCATGTGTAAGAATTTTTTTTTTTTTTTTCCTTATTCTAAAAGTAGATATTTCTTAGTATTATAAAAGTAAATTTTTGAACTGTATATATATTATTTAATCATGATAGGTCTTGGTCGACCCTTGATCATTAATATCAGTAAATTCTCAATCACATTTTAATTATTCATATATATATATATATATATATAATTGAGTCACAAACATGTACACTATTAAATAATTGTTTGAGATAAAGAACTATCCTTGTTCAAAGAGGATTATTGATTTCTTTTTTTTTTTTTTTGTTAACATAATATAAATCTTGTCAACCTAGATCTTAAATGCAATGATTGGATTTTTACCTATTATCTTAGGCTCTACTGTCTGATAATAATTATTAGCATGGTATTAAAGATCAGGTCTCGGGTCCCTTCTCTCCCCTTTGTGTGAATTTTTCATTCATTGCACATGTTAATCCGAAAGACGCATCTAATATGTGTTTAACATTTGTTATTTGTACACTTTGCATGTGAGGAGACATTTATGTATTGTTGATATAGAGAATTAGATTCTTTAATCAACAACAACGAATCCTCAAAACTTGCATACATAAACTATTGCAAAAGGATGTTGGTGTTGGTTTCACACTGGCCTTTCCAATGCTCAAGTTAGAATCTGGTGGTGATGAGAAAATTGCATTCTAGTAGAAGAGTTTTTAATATGAGAATCATTTACTCCTCCCTCTTTCCCATTTCTCTTTTCTTTTTACATCAACTTTCCTTTAACCGCCCACCATCTCTTGTCAATTGTCTGCTGTATCTTGGCATGTCTTAACCTCCTGGAAGCCACCTCTTTCCTGTTGTGTACACGTCCTTAGTTCATGGGTAACGAGCAGTTTTCTCCCCCATCTCTCATTTTTTTTCTTAAAAAAAAAAAAACTGTAAGCATTAATTAATTGTAAATATTGATTAATAAAATAAGGATATTACCTGACATTCTTTCTTATGCAAATCAAACTCAAAGTAAAAGTCCGACTTTCTTAATCATAAGTCACATATTCAGGATGTCAAGATGACAACTGATGTCCTCATAATAACATTTTACATTCTCGTTTTACTTTCTACCCCTCAGAATGATACCAAATTGGCATGTTCATCTTGACTTGTTGACCTGAGTTGCTGAGTTGTTGACCTGAGGACTCATTTAAGTTGAACCCAACATATGTCATGATTTTCATAGACATATATCTTTAACTATAGTTGAGTCTTTATCTATCCGCTTAATCTTTTAGCTCTATTGAATTCAAATATATTATATTTGCATTCTTAGTTCAAAATCATGAATACAAACTTTCCACAGAAAAAATTTTCATGGGAAATATATGCTGGTCCAAATTTTCAGTATAACCTGTGTGGTATATGATTTAAAATTATCACAAATATCATCACATAAGATCTACATATAATAACTAGTATACTTGTTACATTATTAACAATATTGGAAACTTTATGCATGTTGGATGTGATCATTATTATCTGGTTGTTATGTATGAACACAAAACAGTAGAAGATGAAACAGGGCCTTTTAATTAATAACCGAGGTCAATATTAAAATACTTGTTACATTAGTAAAAATACTGGAAACTTTATGCACAGGATAATCTCACTTTTCCTCTTGTAGTTTGATATGATTGCTAATTATCACCTGTAGTTTTTAGGAATCCTATTTGACCCGATGTCATTGCCACCGTTATTGAAATATTCAAAATGATCAAAATATCTTTATAGTTTTGTTATTCCACATTAACGGTCAAACTTTGATTTTCAAAGTCAATTTTGACGACAATGAGGGTTTTTAAATACTTTCATAAACTACTGTGGGTATTTGATCTATTTTATAAATCGACAAGGAGATGTTATTGATTTTCAAAAATACTGAGGGATTTTGATATTATGTCAAACTTTAAGGGAAAAAAATAGGATTACCCCTTATGCATATTGGATGTGATCCTTATTATCTAGTTGTTATGTGTGAACACAAAACAATAGGAGATGAAGTTTGAAAAAAAAAAAAAAATAGGAGATGAAATAGGGTCTTTTAATAACCAAGGTCAAAAGTCTATAAACAAGTACTTTCTTCAACCAACGAAGTTGTTTAAATTAAAAAAATGGATATAATAATACTATTAATTTAAAATTTTGACTTAAAAAAGTGATTTCAATCTCTATTAATCAATTTTCACTCATCCCAAGGTTTGTTATTCATATTAAATTCATTAACTTTTGTTCACCATTAGATTGAGTTAATACGGATCAAGCTAAAACAACTTAAAAAATTAATTTTAAAAAATAACTTAAAAAACTAATTTTAAAAACTAACTTTAATATTTAAGTGTTGATATATTTTAAATCCAAGGATCAAGATATTTGTCTCTTTAATTGAACTTTTTGTCACATCAGCAATAGATCCTTGGATGAAGATACATCAATGTTAAATGTTGAAGCTAGTTTTTAAGTTGTTTTAACCTAACCTATTATTATTAGCTAATAAAGTTTAGATCGGGTAAATTTTTATAAACTTGTGTTAAATTTGTAAAACCAAAAATCTGTTGTTATAGTACCAGTGGATATCTACTCTTGAGAAAACTCCTTATATATACGGATAAATGTGTATAGTGGGACTAGAACCCTAATCGCAAATGTGACAAAGAAATGCATGACTCATTTGAATTTTTGAACTATGAATGGTCTTATTTTAGTAGGATTATAATTTATAATGTTAATCATGAAATATTTCTTAGTCCAAGTAAAAATATTAAACCTAAATCCTATTGGGATTTAATATATGTGATTCGTCTATGAAAATAGATTTGTCAAAATGAGTTATTTTAACAATAAGAAAAATATCAATCAATAAAATCAATTAAGACAAGAGAAAATTGAGCATATAGCATAAAAAAAATTAAAAAAAAAAAGTGCATTTAGAAAATAACATTGAAAACCTGAATTAAGTTTTTTTTTTTTTTAATAGTACTTTTACGAACTATTGTTAGTTCGCATAGGCTTCCAATTATCATCATCATCATCTGGTTGTTATGTGCGAACACAAAACAATAGGAAATGAAACAGGGTCTTTTAATGACCCAGGTCAATTTCACTCAGAAGATAATAATGATAACAACCGAGGTCGAAAGTCCGTTGATAAGTATTTTCATCGTTATTGTCTGGTTGTTATGTGTGAACACAAAACAATAGAAGATGAAATAGGTTCTTTTAATAATCGAGGTCAAAAGTCTATTGACAAGTACTTACTTCAGCCAACGAAGTTGTTTGAATTAAAAATGAAAATAATAATATTATTAATTTAAAATGTTGACCTAAAAAGGTGATTTCAACGTCAATCTATGTATTTTCACTCATGCCAAAGATTATTACCCATCTTGAATTCATTGACTTTCTTCGCCACTAGATTGAGTTAATATGGATCAAGCTAAAACAACTTCAAAAATTGATTTTAAAATCTAACTTCAATATTTAAGTATTGAAGTGTTTTAAATCCATGAATCAATATAATTAATTATCTTGACCCCTAGATGAACACACGTTTGTTAAATGTTGAAGTTAGTTTTTAAGTTGTTTTAAGTAAAACAAAAAATTTACTGTTATAACACCGGTAGATATCTAGTCCCAAAAAAACTCCCTATATAAACGAATAAGTGTAAATAGTAGGACTAGAACCCCCATCACAGGCACAGAAATGCATCAATTATTTGAACTTTTGAATTATGAATGGTCATATTTGAGTAGGATTATAATTAATTTATGATGTTAATCATGACATATTTAAGTAAAAATAGTAAGCCTAAATCCTAATGGAATCTAATATATGTGATTCGACTATGTAAATATATTTGTCAAAATGAGTTACTTTTAACAAGAAGAACAATATCAATCGATAAAATCAATTAGGACAAGAGAAAATTAAACAAATAGCATTAAATCAAAAAGTGCGAGTTTCGAAAATAACAGTAAAAACTTAGGACAAGGATTCTCTGTCAATGTTGATATGGTGCTAATCTTTTTATAAGAACAATTTAAGTTTGAGTGATATATGAGAGAGAAAAAATCTATCAATCTTAATCATTCATTTTTTCAAATGCTGATGTGTCATTAGATTATCAAAAGATTAACAAAAAAAAGGATGGTAGAGAATCCTTACTCAAAAACTTAATTATGTTTTTTCTTTTTTATAATACTTCTACAATTATTGTTAGCTCGCGTAGGCTTCAAATTATTGTTAGTTCGCGAAGCCTACATGAACTAACAACAGTTCACAAAAATGCTAAAAGTACTCCATTTTGTTTTTTTATGCTATTTTTTAAATTCACCTTTTTTTTTTTTAATTTTTTACTAGACGAAAAAATCCCTTAAGACAAATCACGTATACACACACATATATAGCATCAAATATAAAACAGTTATTTTTTTATTAAATCTCAAATTACACCAAATAAGACACAATATTATTTTTAAACCAATCCTAACTACACCAAACACATTGCATGAAGATAGTCCAATTCAATCTCACGCACCAAATGCACCCATTGTATTTTAATGTTTAAAGAAGTGATATATATATATATATATTGGAGGATATTATTTATTTATTTATTTTATTTTTTTGAATGTTGACACCTTACTAGCAGATGATTATCGAGATTTGTTAAGATAGATCATTGATAGCGTGCTTAGATAACTATTCTCCCAAACAAGGAGATGACAACTCCTACCAAAAGGAAATTCACTATCCACACCTTATATTTTAGAAAAGAATGGTGAGATTTGAACTTAAAGAAATTCACTATCCACACCTTATGTTTTAGAAAAGAATGGTGAGATTTGAACTTTTGACATCTATGGTTAAAGTGAATACTCAACTACTCCTACTAAAAGATGATATGTATTAAATGATAGTTTTCTATACTTTTATTTGTTTAATGTTAATTTTGAGATGATCTAGTGAATGAATATTAGTTATAATTTATATACTATATTATTTGGACGTGAATTTATACAATCTAATATAAATCTAACAAAACATAAATATATTGTTAAGCTTTAAGTTCACATGTTCCAAATTTTGATGATAAATCAATTGTATATTAACTCTTGACTTGATTGTACGCCTCTTTTCCACAGTTACATAGAGGTGTTCAATTGTAACCATGCATTTTTGCTAGCATATATTATATAGCAGGAGTAGGAGCAGATTCTCTCTACTATAGTAGATATTTTCTAGTTGTTGTGGTAGATTTTCAGGCTATATATATCTTACTTGATCTTAGCAAGTCCTAGCTAGGAAACTCTTAATTAATTGGTGCCACATTTCGTAAAGAAAAGAAAAAAGAGTTTTTTATATTATCATCAAAATTTAGCATTTAGAACTCTAGGCTAATATGCATGGACGTAGCATTGTGGGGCTAGGGTTGGCTTCCTTTGAAGAAAAAAATTATAATAGTAAAATTATATTTATTTAAATATATATTCATTTATTAATTCTTTTGATATCAAAATAAATACATATTTGTTCCAATGGATCGACTACTTTACTAGTTGGATAACCTTATCAAACAATTACATTATTAAATTAACTTTAATAATCACCGTTATAACCAATCCAATGGATGTAATTGATAGATAAGGTTATCCAATCAATAAGATAGTCAAATCTTTGTTTGAAACCTATTGCATGTATTTTCTTGTTTATACTTATATTTTTATTCAAATATTGCAAATGCAATAATTTTATTTCATATACTAGATGTAAATTTTTACTTATTCACATTTTGCTTCTTTTTTTATAATAATATTAGTTGTAAAATATATTACTTAAATTTAATTTCTTTAATGGTTTTCCTGATGCACTTTTTAATTGAAAGTGTGATGGTAATTATGAATTATTATTGTTAAAATATAGTTTTTCTATATCTAAAGAAAGATTGTTGTTGCTATATCATTATTATGTTATAATTCATATTTAATAAATTTGATTATTTAAATATCTTTAGTCACAGCTTGATTGATACTTGATTTTACTTACATTTTATGTTTCTTTCATATTTTGTTTAGTATTTTTATTTTTGTTTATTTGTAATATGAATTATAAGGAGTAAATAAGACTTATATTAATTTATAAAATGTTTTCATACCATAGAGGTTCATTTAAAAATTTTTACATAGTTCACCAATATAGCTACATCCACGGAGATTACAAATGTCATTAGAATTAAGAATAGCATGATTATAAGAGATTTACTCTACTCACAAGCTATTTCTTCCCTTTAATCTTGATCTTTCAACCTTGTCTTTTATTTGACTTTTTTCTTTTGGTTGCTTTCTATACTTATAGACACATTTTTATCTCTCTTGAAAAACTATCTTAATAACACATAATATATTAAGAGATTTTTGAATATACAAGAAAAGCCATCCAAAATAAAAATTACAAAATAGCCCTAAATGCTACCAGATATGTAGTTATATCGAGACATAGATCAAGTTAAGTACCACCTTATCGAAAAGAAACTTGAACATGTTGGAGTAGTACAAGAGATAAAATATAACACAACAGTGAAACTCAAAATATATGTACATGCATATATCAAACAGTAATCAATATATGTAGAACAATGCCATGTAAACACATGTTATGTAAAACTTAATATTACAATAAAACTATAATAAATATAGCTGAAATAATCTGTTTACTATGTAGTATCCAATTTTTGTAATTGTTATAACAAATTAATTAATGTTGTGACACTGGCCTCAATGTTATATTAGAATAAAATATGTCATAACATGTAACCTACATGTTGCACCGCCAACACATAAGTAGGACTCTCGCCAAAAATTGGAAAATTTCCCCCTTGATAGACTCTCACCAAAAAGATCTGTGCTGGAAATAAACCAGTTAACTTTGTAGGGAAAAAAAACAGGGAAATTACGAAACACAAAAATTTAGATCAATTTTCAATTTCCAAAATCAAATGAATAATCCCAATAATGGAAACAAATCAAGTATTAAAGAACAAATTAATTTGATTTCCAAAATAAAAGAGATTTTGAAATTAAAATGCATTATTGAATTCTCAAAAGAGCTTGTTTCTTACTGAATGAAAATAATATGAATAAACTGAATTAAATAATTACTCCTTTCCAGTTTTTGAAGAAAAGGTCAAAGTTCTTCAGGTTTTGACTGCATTGATGTGCACTTTATTGTCGTAACATTCCGTGTGTCGTAACAATTGTTCAAGTTGCAATATTGTAATTTGCTGTAACATTAGCTCTTTTTGTTTAGTTATTTTTTGGTGTTACAACAATTTGTGATCACAATGGGTAGTTTTCACATTTTCACTGTTGTAGCCCTTTGCTGTGGTAGATTATTCTCTTCATACTTGTGATACGATGTCTCAAATTACTCATGAATGACTTTCACACGGAAATGCAGGTAGCCCTTTCAACCAAAAACTTTATTTAGAACCTAACCTTTACAAGAAATACTTAATGAAGTTTACGAGTAAACAATCAATTCATAATGTTCATTTAGTTTCAAAAATTAAGAGACAAGGAAAATTGGAAAACTAAGGATTGTAGTTTAATTAAACAATCAAACTTATAAATTAAGGAGATAAATTCAATTTGTTAGAAAAGACTTGAAAATATCCAATTTGGAGAAGTAGCCATATATTTAAGGAAATCAAAGTTGGATCTCAAAACATAGAGTTTTGGAAATCATACTGAGCAGATTCCAAAGGCTTTCCTTAAAATCAAATCTCACATAGTCAATAGCCTTCGTAAAGTTATTTGCAAGTTGTTTTTTTGTTTTAACATATTCCAACACAACTGTCTTTTGTTCAACTAGATCTCTGATAAAATGATGTCAAATGTCAATATGCTTAACCCTGGAAAGTGGTACTAGATTTTTTGAAAAAATGCACTAGTATTGTCACAATACACAATTAAAACATCCAATATAATATCACAGTGTTTCAGCATCCATTTCATCCAATTAACTAACAAATAATTCATTTATTATAATCCATACACGTGCTGAGTGACTCAATAACTCTCCTAACATCTACTATACACATGTTGGGCAACTCTAAAACTCACACATGCAGCCTAACCGTTTGAGGGCAGTGTAAAATTCTGGTGTTCTAAAAATCTTATTTCATTTGTTTCATATCTCAATTCATTTTCATATGCAAATATTCGTAAGTCAATTTCTGAATATACAAATTGTTGACGTAAAATAATGGTCAACTGCTGGTTCGTGAAGCCCAAGACTGTAAATCTGTGAAAAATACAAGCAAACAAAAAGAGAGGCAAAGAGGAAGAAGAGAAACACACGAGATTTACGTGGTTCGGCCTTAAGAATGACCTACATCCATGGTGCCGGCTCCAATGGTGGAGAGGTAGTCACTGTTACTATGTCTGTTCCGTGTTTACAGTTAGAGAGATCTCAAGAGGAACTCTCCTTTACATTGATTTTGATCTCCTATTTATAGATGAGATGTTACAATTTGAATAGGTTTTAAAATCTTACTGATAAGGCAAAAAATAATATACAATAATTGAGATAATATCTCAAAAGATTATCTCCACCGTATATGCAGCAATTGCCGAGAATGTCGTGATTTGATTTGCATGAAAATAGACAAGTTGACTCCTTTCCTGAATTAAATTGATTCGCCTTCTAGAAGGTCGACTAGTCAACATCTAGCAAGCACATTGAGCGAACAGATTACTCCAGCGATCAGATATTGCATCCAGCGAGCAGACTCTAGCCTAGGCGAACTGGTGCTCGGGTAAGGTCAGCGACCTGATAGTTCAAGCAGAGATCACGCAAGCTGGTCACGCAGTCTAGTCGAACAGTCTGGTTGTGCAGGATGTCCGAGCAGCTTGGGAGCTTATAATGCTGCAATGAGCTCGTTGAAGCATGCAGATTTGCTCTTACACGAGCTGTTCATATAAGTTTTGATTTTAGTTGGATTCTTTGATAGACCCTAAACCTGATTTTCTATTATATTCCATGTACTTGAGTAGGATAGGAAATATTGATCCAAAAATAGGGTCAAAGAATGATTTAAGACCTGATTAGGGTATATAAAATTTTAGAGTTTGTTTAGACGAAAAACGAAAACTTTCGATGAATAGTGTTTTCGGACGAAAACATTTTTGGATGAATAATGATTTTTGAAAAAGAGCCCTAAGAACTGAAAATGTCCGAAATAGGTCATGAGCATTGAGGGAACTGAAACAAAATGAAACAGAATCCGTTTGATTGAGTTTCAGGAGATCTGAAAAATTCCAGTCAAATTGCATTATTTTTCAAATATTGAGTTTTCGTGACCTAAACTCTGTTCAAAAATTTCGCGAAGCATAGGATTAAGAGGTAAGGGACCTAGTTAGAGTATTTCATTGAAGTTTAGATAACCATGGAATATTTTTATAATATTTTTCGGATTGAATAATATATTAAATTGTGTTTAGGTTAAATTTTCACCCAGATTTATTATTTTATGGTATTAAAAATATTCGAATTGAGTTACGGTTGAATTATAGGGCTCCGGTAGTGTTATTTGAAGTTTATTATATTTTCGTATTGCAAGTCAGATATCGTTTGGTTGACCCCGGTACGATTACAAAGTGATTAGGCGAGATTTACGTGTTAATCAAGCGAGGTGAGCTCACGGAATTCAACCAATAAGAAATGAGATAAGTGATTTAAAAAGTAGTGGTTATAGATGTGCCACATGTCATCCATGAATTGGTTGGAAAAATAAGTGAATTAGAATGTGCCAAGTGGACCAATAGAATTGATTTTGGGATACTAGTATAATTAATGAAAGTTTGAGGTTATAAAGTGAGATTTTCTTGAGGGATCTTTTAGTAATTGAGCAATAAAATATATATATGTTGTTTTGTCTTATTTGAACACATTTGGCCGTGAGAATTATAAGAGAAAGAGAGAGTTCGGCCGAAGGGAGAGAGAGAGACCGAGAGGAGAGAAAAAAAAAGAGAAAGAGAGAAAAAATTTGGTGCGCCGAGAGAGAGGGAGAAGAGGAAAAAGATCCGATTCGAATTGTGCCGTGGTTTCTTCACGAAAGTTGCTCCTCGTCATCTCCTCTAGCTAACCCCACAAATTTGAAGCAAAACGGTTACCTATTTGATGAGTTATTTCAGTTTTAAGCTTGATGCTTCGTATAAAATCTATTTTTTTTTCGTTTATTTTCGAATCCGAGATTAGGGATGATAAGAGGGATATTTGAGGATAATTTTGATATGATTTTGGAGTGATTTGATGGAAGAAAAATAGATAAAATAAGAGAATAAAATCGTGGAGAAAAATGAGTTTTTATGGAATTTGATTCCGTTTTCGAATTTAAGGCATTAGATTGATGTTTTAGAGGTTAAGAAATAATCTTTTGAAGTTATATTTCGAAAACGAAAAGTTTAGGATCTATTTCGGAGCTAAACGGACAAGTTGAAGGGCGGTTTCTGAAACCCTTCGAAATGCGTTCGTTTAACATTTGAAACGATTTATTTAATCATAGTTGGGTGTTAGAACACTAGAGGATTGATTTTTGAAGTTGTCGAAAATTCAGAGCGAAAAGTGATTTTCGTTAGTAAGCGAATCCGGTTGATTTTCATTCCAAGTTTCCGATGATGAAATTGAGTATACTGAGGTATTTCTAAGGAAGAATAAGTAAGATTCATGTAGAGAAAACGGATTTCGAAAATCCTAGTTGAATAGAAATTGAGATCCGAAAGTTTAGACGTTAAAGAATATATATATATATAGATAATTAGATTTTTATTGATTTTGAATATTATTTGAATGAGTTAAGTGACCCTAAATGGATATTTGATATTTTAGGGTAAAAGCGGAGACTTACGGAGGCATACGGAGGAGGCTCGGATTTTTATCTGAGGACGTGTAGTGAGTGGAACTAAAAGTTTTTATTTATATTGTCTTAAAGTTTATTTTGAAGTTAAAAGAATTTATTATAAATAGTTATTCCTTTATTAATTGAATTTATATTTTAATTCTAACATAAAAATTTTAGTTTATTATTTATGTATATGAGATTGTGCTAGAATTAAATATTTTAGGTTTATTGCCTTAAAATTTAGAATATTTTAGTGTATTAAGAAAAAAAAATTTTAATAGCCTATGGTTTACCCTAGCCCCAGTTTAGTATCCGGCCAAATACTCAATGCGTGGTACGGTAGATGAGAGGAAGTCAGTAAGTGAGATTTGAGTCTAGTCGACTCATGTGTGAATGAGGTATGAATGATCCGTATGCACGTATAGGGTAGTGTAGTCGGTTCGTAGCGTGGGCCCGTTTTCGGCGACTACACATGGTAGATCTCCACTCTTAGTGGTTAGCTAGATTTTATATGCTACCACGCCAAGAGTAGATATTCTCTGGGTTACCATTTAGGCGAGAACTAGAAAAGTTTTTTTAGAAAAGATTTCAGAAAGTTTTAGAAAGAAATTTAGAACGAGATTCAAAAGCAGTTTTGAATGAGTTTTAGAAAGTATTTTTCTAAAATATTTTCGTTTTATTAAACTGTTTTTGGGAGAAGTTTAAATGTAGAAATGAGTTTTAATTTAAAAGTTACTATCACTCACTGAGTATAAACTCACATTTTTCTTTAAATGTTTTTCTTAAAAATTCTCCCACAGGTGCAGGAACTAGTCGTCCAATCAACGAGGTTCAGTCAAACGTACAAGCGGACGTATAGGACGACACCTACTACATGTATATATTTTGTTATTTTGATCATGTATATGTGTTGATGTGCATAGTGGTAAATATTTTGAAGAAATAGTAGATGCATTAGTTAAAATGTTTTATTAACGTTTATTGAAATCCAATGTTCAAGTTTTATTAACTTGTTTGTAGTTGTTTGTGAGAAATGAGCCGAAGACTCCAAAAGTTGAGAAATAGATTTCATAGAAATGTTTTTATAAACTGTATTTGAAACTTATAGGGTGGCATAGTTTAGAAAACAGACGGCATGCTGTCGAAATTTTTATTAAAAAGTAAAAAAATTTTATCACCGTCACCTTGTAAAGAAGTTAAAATATCTAGTTAAATGATTTTCGGTGCCTTGACGGGGTTCCTTCGGGTTGAGTATAGAGTTCGTGGGAATTCTTTCGGGGTGCTACGGGGCTTTTCTCGAGTCCAGAGGAGAGATTCGGGAAGGGTCCCGTCATTCTTGCTCGTCCATCCACTCGTTTATCATCTTGTCAACCCTGCTAGTTGACATAAGCAGGATATTGTGTATAGTCAGGCGAGTTGCTCATGCGGCTGCTCACTCATCAGCCCATCTGTATGCTTATGTATGGACTGTTCGTTTAGTGCTTTATTGGGCTACGAATATAAACCTGAAGAACACGTCCACTAAAACAACATCTTTTAAGATGTAAACGGCATCAACCGGGGAACCCCAATTGCCACGTTATAGAGCCTGAAAATCCCATTCCGAAAATATAATATAATAGGCGATCTGACAACCGAGCGCAAAGTTATGCCCGTTTCTTTGGACCAGTAATCTTGGGTCCTTATCTGTCGGGCCATTTCAGCGGGTTATCTTATTGGGCTTTTAGACTTTTACCAGCCCATTTGGAGTAGCCCAAAAATACATACAACACAAATAAATCTCAAACAATACTTTTCTCAAATATATATAATACTACTTAAATGCTATGATATTCTCATAATAGACTTAGGTTGAAAACGTGAAATTCCGATTGGAATTCTACTGCGTACACATATATAAGTATACAAAATAAATTCTCATTTCAAATGTAAAGCATAGATAATAATCTGGAAAATCAATTAACTAATAAATAATTAATTCTAATAATTCATAAATAATAAAATCTTATATATATAAAATTGTAAATAATTAATTTAATTTAAATAAACGATCCATTCAAAAATCAAGTTTCAGGCTCTATTTGGAACCACTAACACCCGTATTATCCTTGGGTTCTTCCCTACCTAAAAATAATACAAGCACCGAAAGGATCCAATCCGTATTAACCTTGTAGAGATCCGAGCGGAGCCCTCCCGGCACCCTACAGAATCCTTACAGTCTTTATGTAGGTGACTCGAAAGAACTCTGTGAAGTAAAGTCATAAAACAATTTCATTTCTTAATCATTTAAAAATTAGAGTGGAAAATTTTCTGCAACACAACGGCTGTTTCTCCGATATTTCCAACATTTTCAAATACCTGTAAAATAATTTATAAACATTTCTAAATGCATACATTCTTTTTCACTTCTAAATGGGACTTCAGGTCCATCTCAGAATCAATATTCGATCACAAATCAAGTATTCAAAACCAAAACCATTTCAAATTTAAAACATTCCATATACGTGACATCGTAATCGTTGTTATAAAACTTAAACATGTACATTACACTAAAACCGTTATACATCAAAACAATTACTTTAATTTCACAGTTACGATCGTCTAATAAGCAAGCCTATTCTTGAGCTGGAGATTTGTTGCCTGAAGGACTCGCACCTGCGCCTGAAGAGTTTTTATAAAATAAATAAGAAAATAATAAGTTAAAAAAGCTCAGTAAGTGTTATGCATTTCTAAATAAGTTTTCCTTTCAAAAATCCTTTATAAATTTCTAAGTTCTAAAATGAGTTGTTCAAATATGAATTTCATATTATTACATAATCATTTATGTACATATTTGCTTGAAAACAGGATTATATGCATAAAAAAATTTCATTACGTAACATAACTCATTTGAAATTCATTCATAATATAATCATAATTTATAGAGCAAAATGCACAAAACCCCCCTCAGGTAAGCCCTTAATTATCCATAGTCAAATATTGGGTTTAATAACATAATACCCCCGAGTCAATAATACCTGTTAGTCAACTTTCGGTTGACCAAGGATAATTTCGTCATTTACTAATAACAAAAATTATTAAAACCATTTTTCCAAAACTCTCTCTCTGTCACTCTCCACATCCGCCACTACCTGATCTCCACCACCTTTTTCTTCTTCTTCTTCTCCTATTTTTCTTCTCCGTCTCTACCTGATCTCCACCACCTTTTTCTTCTTCTTCTTCTTCTTCTCCTATTTTTCTTCTCCGCCTCTACCTAATCTCCACCACCTTTTTCTTCTTCTTCTCCTCTTTTTCTTCTCCACCTTTACTTGATCTCTACCACCTTCTTCTTCTTCTCCTCTTTTTCTTCTTTTCTCCTTGATTTGGGTTTGTGGAACCCAGACATCTGGGTTCAAATTGAACCTAGAGGTATAGGTTCGCATCATCGCGAACCCAGATCAAATCTGGGTTTGCATCAGAGGTCTAGGTTCACGTCGTCGCAAAATCTGGGTTCGCCGTCACGAACCCATATCTGATCTGGGTTCACGACGACGAACCCAGACGTCTGAGTTCCTAGATGAAGAACCCAGATCTGGGTTCGTCGAATCGATCTGGGTTCGTCTGGGTTCGAACCCAGATTTGTTTGAAGATGATGTCTGGATGTGTTTGAAGATGATATCTGGATGGGTTTGTCTGGGTTTGAAGAAGATGATTGATAATGTGTTTGGGTTTTTGCAGATGATTGATGATATGTTTGGGTTTTTACAGATTGATGTCTGGATGGGTTTTTGCAGGTAGTGGCGATTGATGTCTGGATGCAGATGGGTTGTTGCAGATTGATGTTTGGGAGATGAAGGTTTCTGGGTGAGCAGAAACCTTCATAACCTTCAGATTGATGAAGGTTTCTGGGTGAAGATGAAGGGTTTGGAAGATGGGTTGTTGCAGAGATTTACTGTTTTAAATTTTAAAAGAAAAAAAATAATTTTAAAAACGGAGGGCATTTACGTCTTTACACTTTAAACCAAGTTAACCGTCAATTTTAACACATTTTGACCGTTAAACTGGGGCTATTGTGTTATAAAACCCAATCTTTGACTATGGATGTTTAAGGCCTTACCTGAGGGGGGTTTTGAGCATTTTGCTCTAATTTATAAATAAATTCATAAATCATATCCTCAGTCATAAAACATGTATCCAATGGAACCCAGAGAAATCATGATCATCGTCCGGTCCTAGGACATCGGTGGTGGGGACGGTTAATCTCAGTCATAACCACTATGCCACGGAATGTTACCTCGTTGTACATAGGGCATCAGTCATAATAGTACCTTGTATACGCGTAGAGGGCGACATGACAGACTCAATCCCCCCGTAGTTAGTGGACTTTCCCCTATAGACATGTCATACGCGCAATAAGGCACTTCGGCCGCATAACAGTCATATTTCAGTCATATAATAGGGATTGGGTAGCCATCGATTTTAAAATACATTAACATGCTAAAATAATTGTTGTATAACAATCTTCTATTAGAAATCAAAACATAAAAGCGCATTTCAATAATAATTTATGCGATCAATATTGTTTTAGATGCATATAAAAACATTTATAAGCGTACATCATTTATATAAATTCATTTAAATATTAAAAACGTTTCAATCTATCATGAAAGCATAGTAATCATAGTGCATTTATCAATTCATAAAACAATTTACACTCACCGATTGCTAACTCACGGAAACTTTCCGAATTTATATCTCGCGATACTTCCTCAACTTCGATTTCTTCCGCCTTACCAATACCTAAATAATTTAACATTCTAATATAAGCATGACGTAACTATACTATTCGAATCTAAAGCAACATCATCGAATTCACATTCTAATGGATTCAACAAAAAGGATATTCGAATCTAAACGAATAAAGTAAAACTCACGCGATTTCGACGATTTACCACGGATTATCGCTTTTAGCGTTTTGCACGATTTCTTCAATTCTAATCAAGCTTATCGTTAATACTACTCGTGACTATACTTAAATCATGGAAAACGAATATTCAAACAGTTTAAAACACAAAAAAGAAAATCATGGCAGCGAGCTAAACGATTATTCATTTTCCGATTCAACTCCGAAAATCAACGATTTCTTATAATCGCGCGCAATGAAACTATCCGATTAACTTTATTATAATTCAAACTATCCTAACGTCAACATTTATCGTCTTAAAGAGTTTAATAACATAAATGACAACTTACTAATCATCGATTACATTTCCACATTCGACAACAAAACTCGCAACTAAATAACATTCGCATTCGCGGAAAAACTTATCCGAATCGCTCGGAAATGATTTCTCCATAACCGAACGACTATTTAATACTTTAAAATACACTAAAATGCGTCATTTCTCACGACGACGATCTTGAAATTAAAGGCATAACTTAACAGCCCCTAAATCATCTTATAACAACCCATAATCGATTTCACAACGAAAACAATCGACGACAATATCATTCAAAAACACAACCAAACAATATCGAGCAAACCTCCGCACTAACGAGGTTCTCAATCCTAAAACCTAATCATAACATTATCAAATATCATCCTAAACTCATCATAACTATTTTCCATAAAAAAGAAATTAATAAAAACTTAACTTACCTCTTGAAAATCAATTCGGAACTTCGAAAACTACTCGCGAAGGTACTGCCCTTATACCTCACCTTTAACCGAGCTTCCTTTAATCCAAAATTGAAATGCAAGTTTTAAAAACCACTCAAAACATCTCAACAAAGTTAATGGGACAGCACTTACCCGAGGAATGAGCTGAATCTGCTCAGAAACAGCTTCAACACGTCCAAAACAGTGAGCTATTTTCTGTTTTCAGCTCCAAACAACTTGCTCTTCTCCCTCTCTTTCCAAATACTAACTGCATACACTGCCTTCCCTCAAAACTACACTTAAAACCTTCAATTAACTATTGTTTGTCATCCCAAAACTGCATTCAAACAAAAACCCAACAGCCACTTACTTCGAAGTGTAGGTCACGGACAGCTTGAATTTCAGTTTCGGTAGCAGCTCACGTTAGCGACGGCAGCAGCTCCTCTCAAGGCCTGACAGCAGCTCCACGACAGCAGCAACAGCTCACGGTAGCAACAACAGGTCACGGCAGCAGCTCACCCATGGCCTGACAGTAGCTGATCGCCCCTTTTAGCTTGCATGCATGAACAGATTCTCCTTCTGGCTTACTTGAATGACACATGCAGCTTGGAAGGTGCTGTGTTCCTCTCGTCCCTTCACTCACGGCTTTGCTTCTTGACCAAGTAGATAATGCTCTCGGTTCTACCTACTAGTCTCACGAGCTCCTTCCTCGATTTTGCTTGCTTTGCTTCTTCCTTTCACGAGCAGATCTCTCTCTGTTAACTCATGGCTTCTCTTAAGCTCTCTTTTTCTTTCTCACGATCTCTCACTCTCACACAAGGGCTCTCGGTTCACTCACCTTACTTGACCGCTTCATGCCTCTTGCTTGCTTCACTTCTGCTTTTGCTTTTGAATTCGGTTTTGAAAGAGAGAACTAGTTATTTTTTATGGTTGATGACCGAATAACTTTGATGATTGACCATGAATGCTTGAATTTTGCTTAAAATTTCATTTTTAAAATTTATTTTATAAAAGCTTCTTGGAATAGCGACACTTGTGATTAAGCATGAGAATTTCATGCCATGTGTCTTGCTTCCAATTTAACACAACGACACGTGTCGAATTTATGCATCATTCATGCAACATGCTAATTCATGCATTCTCCTATTCCGATTCCAAGCTCAAATCCGTTTTCGTCTGTCCGTCCGAGTAATCTGCTTACGACTTGTTTTCGTCTTTTGAATTATTTAATAAATTCGAATCCATCTTCACGGTCTAAAAATTATTTTATTATTCTAAAATAAATATTCCAAATATTTCTAGACTCGTCGAAAATACGATCCATCGAAAAAATAATTCGCTCTCCGACAAACGAGGTTTTGGGTTTTACAATCACCTATTTACAATTTATAAAAATCGAACTAGAAAATTGAATCCGAAACTGAATTTATTGTACACCAGCTCGACCCTAAATTAGGCCCACATATTTTTTTTCTCTCTTCCTTTCTTTTTTTGCTTGTTTGCTGCCAATTTTGATTCTTTGTTGCTAACTATGTCACCGTTTTCTTTATATATATATATATATATAACTACTATAGTTAGTGACAGAACCCGACCCGACTCCTATCTCAAATCCGAAAAGATCCTATGAAAACTAGAGTTTTCTTGATTATGTTTACTGAAAATCTTTTCAAATAATCATCATAATTCTATCAATCACTTCGATCGAAATGTAATTGAACAAATCTAAATTTTGTAAAATTATTTTGGAAATACATTTACGAAATTTGGTAAATATAGAAATAGTATACACAATCCAACTGTTTATCATAACGTGACCCTTCTCACGATATGCAATAATCTGCACGAACCTACGATGAATACCTGGAAAAATAGTTTTATAAAAGAATGAGTGCTAATGCCGAGTGAGTGGATATAAATTTTCTAAAATATTTCTAAATAATATGTAAAAATTTTCATTGGTAAAATGAACAATTTCAGTGATTCATAGACAATTATATTTGAAAATAAAATTGAATATAAATCTCATATCGTTGTAAAACTGTAAACTTCTATATAAATTGTCTTTATAACTTTAATAATATCAAAGAAGAAAATCTATAATTTGTAAAATCTTTCTGGAAATCTCTTTCCAAAAATCTAGTATTCTATAAATTCTCGCTTTATACATATAAAATATGAAAATCTATAATTTGTAAAACTTTTTTTTTAAATATGATTTTAGATTTGTAATCTATACCAAACCAATACTCAAGAAAATCTGTCATACATGGTGGAGATACTAAATACGCACGTAGAGGCCAGGGGATAACATCTGTCATCCACATACTAGGCGACTCAATGATGCTCTTTCAAAACCCCAATGACTCTTTTGACTACACTAGCATGTGTTAAGCGACTATCTCGGTCTTACTCACGTGATACCAATCTAACCGTTAGAGGGGATGATACATTTTAGTGTTTTAAAAACACTTTTAATTTCTTGCAAATATAATTCTAAATGCATTAGTCTCCAACAAAAATCTCATCCATGCATATATATATATAATTCATAGTTTCTCATGCAATTTATAAAACATGCTATAAACTTTCATAAATCAAATAATTAATTCATAAGCCATATAACATAGTCTATTTTGTTAAATTGTAAAACACACTTTGGAAATTCAATACAAAATACAAGTTCACAAATCATCAAACATACTTTAGAATCACTAAAAGACATAGTTTCTAATTTATAAACCTTAAGGTATACTTTAAAATCATAAAACATAATCTTAAAATCTATAAGTTATAAAATATATTTTAAGATTTCAAAACAAAATTCATACTTCATAAATCACAAATTATATCATAAAATTTATAAAATATAATATAAAGTTGATAGGTTCTAAATATACTTTAAAAATTTCAAAACATACTCTAAAATTCATCCATCATACAACATATATACTAAATATAATCCATTTTCCTCAAGTCATGAAATATACTTCAAAATCTTAAAACATAATTCAAAATTCATAGATCACAAAACATATTTAAATATCAAAACTAATAAAAGTTGAAACATAACAAAAATAATTTCATAAATCAAGTTAAGAAAAAAAATATCCACTCACATAACTCCTTTGTTTATTTTTGGATCTAAAACAAATTCCCTTCTGATTTCTCATAATCCTGAATTTACCTTAAAATCATATAAAATTTAATTTAGAATTTATAGAAAAATAAACCAACTTTCTAGAATTCAAATCCTATTAAAATAAACTTACTTATCTGGATAAATCAAACATCCAAATATTTTTCTTTTCTTTTCTTCTTCTCTTTCTTATTCTCAATTTCTCTCTCTCTTTTTTTTTTTTTTTTTTTTTTTTCATTCTTCTTGTTACCGAATGGCTTCTCTCTGTGTTTGATTTGCTTGAGGGAACTATATATATACATGCTACATACTTATCCCTTCATGCCATGCCACCACCTCTTCTTTTTTCATTTTATTTTATTATTATTTTCTCACTCGATAATCACCACAACTTTTCTATATATTCTTTTTTTTTTAATTTATTATTTCATTATTTCCTCCATAACCACCCCACTTTTACCTTTTTTTTTTCAATTTTTTTCTCAATGGATCTCACCACTAACTTATATATATTATTATTTTATTTCAAAGAAAAACTAAACCACCGGTTGAATTTTTTTTTCCCAACATATATAAATTTTTATTTTAACCCCCTATGACCTTTTTCCTTTTAGCCCAATTTCTTAATTTCTTTTAAAAAGATCCTTTCAATAAGATATTTATCCACAAACTTCTGTACTTCTAAAACTGGAATCGGACTAAATTAATAATAATAAATTGAATTTCAATTAATCTATTGGATCAAGTTAGATTGGGGTCTTACAGTTAGTACCTCATCACTTTAAATTATTAGAACCAATTAATCAAATTCATCTATTACATTTGAATTGAATAGAAGAAAGAATTTGTTTTAGGTGAGAGAATACAATAGATGAATTTGATTGGTTCATCTTAACTTGTTAAAGTTAGGACGTGCTGAAAGTAAAATCAATCTATATATATATTGGCACATTATAGTATACACCTGAGGTATGCACACACTTGACAAAAAGAATACATCATTGTATTCTAAAATATATGATTGTAATTTATTATATATAATTACGACTAAACATGTGTTATTACAATCAATAAATATTTATTTATAATTACATATAATAAATTATAGTCATACATTTTAAAATACAATCACGTATTCTTTTTATCAAATGCATGCATACCTTGGGTGTATCCAGTGGGACCTCATATATATATCTGATTTTAAAAGTTAAAGATCAATCAATCAAATTCATCAATTGTATAACTCTCCTAAAACAAACTCTCTCTCGTATTTAATTTAAATGTTTTTACAATCAGTAATTCATCATGCATGTGTTATTACAATCAGTAAATGTTTATTTATAATTACATATAATAAATTACAGTCATACATTTTAAAATACAATCACGTATTTTTTTTATCAAATGCATGCATACCTTGGGTGTATCCAATGGGACCCTATATATATATATATTTGATTTTAAAAGTTAAAGATCAATAAATCAAATTCATCAATTGTATAACTCTCCTAAAATAAATTATCTCTCGTATTTAATTTAAATGTAATGAATGAATTTAATTGATTGTTTCTTATTTTTTAAAATCAGATATATTTAATTATAAAGTATTATACGTGTACGTATACGTATAAAAACCGTTTCAATATTGCTTTCCCTTGAGACACGTTACTCTATTAAAAAAAAACAATTGCCACTACTCTTGGCCCACTTTCTATTTGCTTTAATGATTGGTTCTACTTTTGCTTTGGTCTACTTTCTTGTGTTTTGACCGCCTTGAATGACTCTCTAAATTATTAGTTTCCTCCAAAATTTGTTTTTCTTTGACTTTGCATGCATGACAATAGCCAATTGTGCCGGCATGATGTCCACCGTTGGACACTCTGCCCACTATTGTTGTGTACTTTTGTTTTATTGCGCTCCCTAATTGGGTCCCTTTAATATTTTGAAATTCTATTGGGTCCGCTAAATTATTATCATTCTTCTATTTTATTTTAATATTTATTTTGATTTCTGTAAATGAAATTAGAGATTTATTTTTTATCCCAAAGAATTAAAAGTAAAGCAACCAGAATCTCTTTCAACGCGTAAGTCAGATTCAAATCCAAAATATTTTTCCTTAAGTAAGAGGGAAATACATAATATTAGTATTTTCCTTGAGACATGATATAAAGCCAAATTAGTGTTTTGCTATTACATAAAATTGCCAGACGTTTATAATAATATACAAAATCCTTTTGCCATTACATTTTGTAGGGGTGGGCATAAAAACCGAAACTGAACCAAACCGACCAAATTGAACCGGTTTGAATTGAAAATATCGGTTTTCCACTTATATTCGGTTCGGTTCAATATGTTGTGTAAAAAACCGAATTTTTTTTTTATTTGGTTCGGTTTTGGACTTAAAAAACCAAACTAAACCGAATTTTCTTTTGAAAAAGGAGGCATAAAAGATGGTGTGTAATTACTTTTGCTTTCAATAGCTTATATACAGGGTAAATATTATATACTATAGTTAAGAAGTTGCATCAATAACATGCAGTATGCAACATATTGGAGTACTAAATATTATTGCGGGAATGCATACTAGGTACATAGATTTACTTGAGATATTTGGAATTTCGATTTAAGATTTAAAGTGCTTATTTTGATTATAATAGCAAAGAAAGAAAGTAACTCAGAAGCTAAATTTTGGTGATTTCCATTGTTGAAAAATTTGGTTTAAAAAAGCTTATTGTATAAACTGAGAATTAACCTCCAAAAATTTGGCTTATAAAAGCTTATTTTACATAAAGTTGATTTTAAAAATTTAGTTTATAAAAGCTGATGTTCAAATTCTCTTAATCTCTATTTCTATTTGTCAAAAATTAACCCCCAAAAATTCAACTTGTATTGATTAAGTTCTCTTAATCTCTAATAGGTTCTTTGTTTTTCAAAGCTCAAACCGAATGGCCCAAACCGAACCGAACCGAATTACATCGATTTAGGGTTCATGCATTACATTTAGTTCGGTTCGGTTTGCTATTTAAAAAACCTTTTTTTTTTTTTTTCAGTTAGGTTCGGTTTGGTTTTGAGCAAAACCTTTTCTATTTTTTTTTCTGTTAGGTTCGGTTCGGTTTTGAGCAAAACTGAACAAACCGAACTGTGCCTACCCCTAACTTTTTAGATCAATATCACAATCATACTTGTAGAGATGGTATATTATAGTTAGTAAATATCTATTCTACATTTGATTTGTTATTAAATAAAATAATTAGTTTTAACCACAAATATTGTAGATCAATTTTCTATTACAATTTTTCTTTTTTAAATGAAAACAAAATCTCTAATTTTTTTTTTTAATTGTATCCTAATATAAAATGTCTTATAATAAAATTTTATATAACATAGACAACTAACCTTGTGTTGTGCCTTAAAAAAAAAAAGGACCTTGAGCCTTATAAGGCCCAAAGAGCCCAATAAGGTAACATAGCCAGAAAGCCCACAAGATCTGCCATGTCAGCACATGCCAAGCCAATGTAAACTTGCGAAGTCGAAAACTCTAAGTAGCCAATGTTAGAGTAGCAGGCAATGTGGTAGCACGAATCAAGTAACCCGCGTATGAAGCAGTTCGTAGCCATAGTAGCTCGAATGGCAGAAATCAGGATAATTTACTCATTTCATCAAAAACTTGAAAATAAAAAGAGATCTCCATTAAAAGGGTAACTACATGAATTGGGAAATTTTTAGTATTATAGTTTTCGATATCTATATACTTAATGTAGATTGATGTAAATTTAGAAAGGAATCGTAGCGTTTCCAACTTTGTAGTAACATAATTGTAAATACATAAGGAACCATAGCATTATAAATAGAGTCCTTCATGCAAAGAAAACAAAAACTCAACCTTGGTCATAAGAACCAAAACTTTACTTCTTATTTCCGCAATAACATAACTATGGATGTAGGCTTCATTCCTTATAGTCAAACCTCGTTAAAAACCTTGTGTCTTTCTTATTAGCTTTTGATTTTTAACTTTATTACAGTGTTTTAGTCATCTCAATTGTTTCATTAAATTTGTCCAAACCACATTAAATTAGGTGTTGGTTGATTTTATTAGTTAACATTTTGGCACTAGAAGGAGGGTCCATGCGTTCGATTTTATTCTACTTTTATCATATTTTGTAGTTTTTATCATCAATAAAGGCCTATGGCTAAACGTTTTGATTCACATGAAGATGTTCCTTATAGGAGTGCTCGACTAGATAAGCTCTTAAATATTGAGGAAAAGGCAGATTTAATGTAGCAAATGTCATGCATTGAAAACCAGCCAAAAGTGGGTCATGTTCAGATGAATCCAAACCCCGTAGCAAACCAGTAAGGAGGTGTTACATAGAATCTGCCTCTTGCCAATGCAACTCTTAGGCAGATGAACACTCCAAATCTCACAGTTGTAATGGAGCAGCAGAAAATGGTGGAACATGCCACATAAGCATTGATAAGAGCCATTTAAGAGTTGGCCCAAAGGCACCACCAGTAAATGACGCGTAGGAAGATGAAATTGTCTGTTTGCTGTAGACTACCTATATATATTTTTAGTTAATTTAATGTTACGATTTAATATGTTATGATGAAACTTCAGTTATATGTTATAACATATAAACTGCATGTTGTAATGTGGAAATAAAAATAGTAGTAAAATAAATAAACATAAGAATTTTACGTGGTTTGGTGTTACTCTATATCCACGAGACCTTGGCCAGAAAGATCAATTATTAATAAACATACAAGTACAACCTACATGACTTACTCAACCTAAGACTCATTCTTAGAATCGATACAATATGAAGTATACATTTATCGACATTGTTTTAGTAAGCTCCCCTTACCTTCATAGGTGACAACAGTTTGAAATCCCTTCAACCTGTGATCCTGCTTTCTCTCTCTGTGACTAAATGTCTTGTTATCCCAACAAGCACTTACTTTAGACTTAACAGCCTCACAAGCCTAAATCTAACACATAAACTTAGAGAACAAGTCTCTGTAAGTATTATAATGAATATCTCTCAATATATATTAATCGTTTTCTATTTCTCTCACCAACAAAAATAAGACTACTTAGAGTCGAGAAACCTTTAAGTCACAAATACATATAGTTTCTAAGATGTTCTTTTTCACTGTCTACACTCTAAAACTGCATACAAAGATGCAGACATAATCTACAAGCACTCAAATTTTTGCTCTCATGGAACTCACTACTTGTCTCTCAAGAATCCTCTCTTATACGTACTCAACACTCTTTCATTCTCTGTCCTTATATACCATAATGCACCGCACCTTATCTGTCAAAAAAATAACCTAAAAGTTAATTCTAGAGACTAATAACCAAAGAAAGAAATCTGCATTAATAATAATCAAACTAAAGAAGGAAACTTTCCTATTTTGTTATCATTGACCGAATGCATAAGAAAATAATATTTCTACTCTTTCAAATCTAAAACAGGGAAAGAATGAAGTTTCCTGCAATAAAAAAGATTAGTTGATAGATAAAATGCTTTCTATAACCATGAAAAGGTATTTTCCAAGTTTCACAAGCGAACCATAAAGAAATTTCCTTAAACAAAGATATTTCATTCAATTAAAACTTATAAGGAAATTATGTACTTTATTCACGGTAAAAACAATAATGAATAAATGCACAATCATTTACTAAGTCAATTAAGAATCATAAAAACATGAATAAAGTACTTTTGAAAATATTCAGAAAACTTACATTGTAAACTGTCAAGAAAAATTCATTATAACATCAAAATTGATGTTACGACATTTATCTACATGTTATAACTCAGACAATAATAACACTGAACACACTGTAATCCATACATGTTGTCCATAAGTTTTTGCCACACAAACAAAGTCAATCATTAAAGTCATGTAATGAAGCTCAAAATCATAAGATGCTATAACATAAGACAATGATGCCATAAAATCAACTTTAATGCCATAAGATGCCAACCATAAGGCGCCACACACATGTGCACTAACTGAAAGGGACTCACCCGGATTTCCTTTTTAAGGACTCGAGAGGAGCCTTTCCCGGCACCCTAACGAAAGTCCTTGTAGTCTTCATACCGGTGACTTTAAAGGACTCCATGAAGCAAACTCATAATACATATCTATTTCATAATCGTTTAGAAATTAAAGTGAATATCTTTTTTGGCAGCACAACAGCTGTTTTTCTATATTTTCAATATTTTCAAATCACCTGAAAACAATTTATAAATACTTCAAAATTTATACATTCAAGTTCATCTCACAATCAAAGCTTAACCACAATTAAAACATTTCAACCAAAAACCATTTCAAATTCTAAAATATTTTATCATACATATAATCAAAAGCATTTACATTTTGCACATTTACTAAACATCAAAATATATACAATATTTTCATAGTGGCAATTGTCGAAAGTGTCCACCTAACTCTATGTCAGAAATCGCTCACTCTGAGCACTCGTCTCTACACCTAAGGATATTTTTATAAAATAAAACAGAAAATAGTGAGCAAAAAAAGCTTAATTTACGAAAAAACATATTTCTATTATAGATACCTCCTAAAATATTCAGAAATCTAAAATTCTTAATATTTTTTTCAAATTATAAATCTCTCAGTTTTGCATATACATTGATATAAATTTACTTGAAAACATAAATACATGCATCATTAAAATCCATCTAAAACATGAGCATAAATATATAAAGAATAACATCATTCATTTAATATGTATCCAATGGAATCCAGGGAAATCATATCTCACCGACCGGTCTTAAGTCACCAGTGGTGGGGACAATCCATTTCAGTCATAAACTACTACGTTGCGGAATATTACCTCACCTTGCATAGGGTATCAGTCATCTTTAAAAATGCGCAGAGGGCGACACGACAGACTCAATTCTCCCACAGTTAGTGAGACGCGCCTCCTCCTCCCCGCCCCCCCCCCTCCATTGACATGTCATATACGCATAAGATACTTCGGTCGATTTTTAATCATAACGTGGGGATTAGGAAAACTATTGATCTTAAAAACTTTCTTCAATTATACTTTAAAAATTTAGCTTTTATAATAAAAATAATCAATTATAAAGGCATAATGCTTTAATTTGTTGCTAAAAGCATAAAAATATATTACGTCAATAAATTTATGCTATAAATATTTTCTTTAGATAAAACTCATTTCAATTTAAAGATACTTTAACATTTATAAAAGCACTTTAAAGCATGCTAAAAATGTATTTAACATTTTATAAAATAATTTTACACTCACTTTGCCTCAAATTGACCAGAATGACCTTCAAAAATTCTCTCTTGATTCCTTTGCTTCCTTCTCACCTACAAGACACATTCTAATTTAGAATCCATCATCCTAATTATATGAAATCAATGTCAATCACCCTTGTTCACCCAAATTGAATTTAAAATACTATGTACATTCACATACTTGGCATAAACTTATACTAACATCATAACATTCTCTTCTTTTTATATTCTTTGTGAAAACTTGTTTAACTACATGTATAACCTCATGAAAACACATCAAGATGATTAAATTTCCACTTAGTTCACAAAAATGTCATCTTGATCGAAATTGCACATAAGGGCATCCAACCTAATTCTTTCATTTTTATGTCCACTAAAGGTATTAAAATCACACCAATAATTATCTAATGCCCTAATACCAACTTAATTTAAGTTCCTTTACAAAATTACATAAAACCCTAGAATATATATCTTGATCACTTCCTTGCCTAATTGTTTCCTTTAAGCTTCCTTTCAATTTTACATTTGAATATAAGATGATCTACTTCTAAACATGCCAAAAATTACATAAACTCATCAAGTTATCGTACATCCAAGAAACTATCAAAGCACCATAGAAAATTAACTTACTTACCACTATCTCTTTACTGTCTTTGCTCAAGTTTTGTCCTAACACACATGTAGTAAAGATGAATGGAGTTTGAAATCCAAAAATGGTAAAACTTTTCTTGTTCTTCTTCTTCCTCCTTTGGCCGAATGCACTATTCCCTCTCTCTCAATTTTTTCCAATTTTTCTTCTCATTTTATGCGAAAATTCACAGTATATAGGCCTCTCATTAATTGACCAAAATGCCCTTGACTATTTTCATAATGTCCAACAAGTCCTTAGTTACAAATAATGACATGTGATTGGTCCATGGCTAACTAGTCATTAAACTAACTAAATTCCACAAAATTTTAATTGTATGCTAACTAATTAGTTAAAATAGTAACTTCTATGTGGCCTTTTCTCATTGGTTCATTTTGTTTCACATGGATTGTGCTTCTAGTTTTTATTCCATGCAGTACTCAAATATAATCCATGTGTGCTATAATTTAAAAATGCCTACTTTACTCTTTAATGAATTTAATTCTTATTCATACCTGAATAATTTTCGAAAATATTCCATAGTCATTCAATCATCCAATTGACCATATAATACTCTAATTGAATATTTTATCTCTCAATTTCATACTTTATAAAAAAAATCAAATGGGTGTTGAATCATCAGTAGTCATTATTCTCCAGAAAAGATATTTTCATCTTAAAATCTTTGGAGCTCTTAAAATCTATTCAAACGGACCTATTTTTGATTCATTTCAGTTTCTTTAGATCCTACTACTTATTTTAGAAGTTTTCGATTTTTGGGGTCCGTTTTCTAAAAATCACTATTCACTCGATCATTATTCATCTGAAAATACTATTCATCAAACAAAATTTATTTCTTATAAAAAGAGAAAATTTTGGACTTTACACTAACAATCTTCTCCTTTGGCATCTTTTATGGCAAAACTATATCATCAAACAAAACACCATGTAAAACATTTTTCCTACAAAATAAAATCAATTTACTTCAACAAAGAACTCCCCTTATATTTGTACTCACTCTTTGCGTCAACTTTCAGCTCCCCCTATCTTCTGCAACTCAACTTCTCCATGAAACAATTCTCCCCTAATATCAGAAGTTATTACAAGAATGAAACAAAAACAAACTAATTCTCCCCCTTTTTAGCATAAAAGGGCCAAAGCATTCACAACAGAATAAAACATAGATGGGACAAAGTAAACATAAGAGATTTGAAAATTGAACAGAGCTGATTATGTTCTTAACATCCTATAAAAGATAAACAAAGAGTTCTAACCGAACACAAAGAGTAACGTCACAACAGAGATAGAGGTTGTCATAACATTCATTTGACAGTTTAAACAACTAAAACAAAATAAATAATCACTGAAAAACATGAAGTTCATCAATCAAAATAACTTAAAATAGATCGACTTATTGAACAAATATTTTCAATGCTTCCTCTTCTTAGATTTGAAGTGAGGCATGAATGTAGATGACTTGTAAGCAGCTTTCAGCCCTACCATTCTTTCAAGTAACTATTGATATGCCTTGTTCAACCTCTCCAAAGGAGACTCCATAGGCTGAGTTGTTGCATAGAAGGACCTGTTACTTGAGTACTAGTTGAAGCTGATATATTGCTTATTGTGCGTTGCTGGACAACTGTTTTGTAAGCTATAGAAGCCTTTTTCTTCTTGCGCAAGTTGGTCTTCTTTCCTTTAGAGGATTCTTCTCTTTCACCATCATCTACAACATCTGACTTCAACCTGAACATGACAAGATTAGGGTGAACACCAATAACTGTCTCATTAGGAAGAATCAATGGATATTGACTTCAACATGCTTATTTTTTGTTCAATATTGAGAACTTCAAACTTAGGGGGCTTATGGGGATTAAGTCAACTAAAATGCATTTGACTAGTAAGAATAACGACCCCATAAACAACAATAAAGACAAAGCTACAAAGCGAAAGCATCCTAACAACTTATCAACATAAGGTTATTTGAAAATGTCTATTTGTTGTAGATTACTTAATTTTTGTAAAAGTTGGGATTAATCAATGTTATGACTTAATATATTATGTTGCAACTTAAGTAAAATATCTTATGGAAACCAAGATAACAATCATGGAAGAACATGAGACAATTGGACAATGAGGCAATTTAAGATAATGAGGCTTAATCTTGAAGGCTTTGGGTACTAATTAAAAGACAATTAAAGGCAAACTGGAGTTATTTGGGCTTTAAATAAATTGGACCGAGTTTATTTTTAATTGTAATGGGTTTTAGGTAAAGTTAACTTACTTTATTTTAGTTTATATTATTTGGGCTGACATTAACTTAAGTTCATATTTAATTATTTTAAACTCATGATTATGTTTAGTGAGTCTGATTGTTAGGGGCTTAGGGATTCATATTATGTTTTATTTTCTTTACCTATAAAAAGATTTGTAATCCTAAGCAAAAATAAGATGAATGAAGATGCAGCTAATTATGTTCAATTGAGAGAGTGAATTTTCTTTTTTATTCTTCATAAACATATGATCTTATCAAGCTATACTTGTAGCGATTGAAACCATGACTTATCTCCCACTTTCTCATCTATGTCTTGGGAGTGGCGTTAATATCCTTCTTAATAATTTTTTTTTTTCATTGAGTTCTAATAATTGAATTAAATTTCTTTATAACTTTGGTTCTTGGTTGACATGACGGGTCCCTTCCCAAATCCCTCCTCTGGACACGAAAAAGATCCTGTAGCACCCTGTCAGAACTCCAACGAACCCTAACTTTGGTCCGAAGAAATCCCGTCAGAGCACCGAAACTTTCTTTAAACTTCTTTTTAAACTCGTTTACTAGGTGGCAGGGGTACAAATTTTTCGCTTTTCTATTGAAAATCCGGCAGCATGCCGTCTATTTTCTAAACTATGCCACCCTGCAAGTTTCAAATACAGTTTATAAAAACACTTCTATGAAATTCATTTCTCAACTTCCAGAGCCTCCGGCTCATTTTTCACAACACAACCACAATCAAATAATTAAAATCAGAAAACTGATTCATATAAAACTTTAATAAAACATTTTTAACTAATACATCCACAATTCTTTAAAATACTTACAACTATATATATAAACATATACATGATCAAAATAACACCATATATACATGTAGTAGGTATCGTCCTATATGTCCACCTACACGTCTGACTGAACCTCGTCGGTTGAATGACTAGCTCCTGCATCTGTGGGAGAATTTTTAAGAAAAACATTTAAAGAAAAACGTGAGTATAACTCAGTGAGTGGTTGTAACTTTTAAATTAAAACTTATTTCTATACTTAAATTTCTCCCAAACACAGTTTAATAAAACTAAAGTATTTTTCTAAAATACTTTCTAAAACTCATTTAAAACTGCTTTTGAATCTCGTTCTAAATTTCTTTCTAAAACTTTCTGAAATCTTTTCTTAAACTCTTTTCTTAAAAATCTTTTCTTAAAATCTTTTCTGGTGCTCGCCTGAATGGTAACCCAGGGAATATCTACTCCTGGCGTGGTAGCATATAAACTCTAGCTAACCACTAGGAGTGAGAAAAACTGATTTTAAATCTCGTTTTAAATTTCTTTCTGAAATCTTTTCTTAAACTCTTTTCTCAAAAATCTTTTCTTAAAATCTTTTCTGGTGCTCGCCTGAATGGTAACCCAGGGAATATCTACTCCTGGCGTGGTAGCATATAAAATCTAGCTAACCACTAGGAGTGGGGGATCTACCATGTGTAGTCGCCGAAAGCGGGCCCACGCTGCGGACCGACTACACTACCCTATACGTGCATACGGATCACTCATACCTCGCTCACATATGAGTCGACTAGACTCAAATTTTACTGACTGACTTCTTCTCATCTACTGTATCACACATAGGGCATTCGGCCAGGTACTAGACTGGGGCTAAGGGAAACCATAGGCTATTAAAATTTATTTTTCTTAATACATTAAAATGTTGTAAATTTTAAGGCAATAAGCCTAAAATATTTAATTCTAGCACATTCTCATATAAATAAATAATAAACTAAAATATTTATGCTAGAATTATAATATAAATTCAATTCATAAATAAATAACGATTTATAATAAATTATTTTAACTTTAAAATAAACTTTAAGACGATATAAATAAAAACTTGTAGTTCCACTCACTACACATCCTCGGATAAAATCCGATTCTCCTCTGTATGCCTCCGGAAGTCTCCGCTTTTACCCTAAAACATCAAATATCCATTTAGGGTCACTTAACTCATTCAAATAATATTCAAAATCAATAAAAATTCTATTATCTCTATTTATATCCTTTAGAGCCTAAACTTTTGGATATAAATTTCTATTCAACCAGGATTTTTGAAATCCGTTTTCTCTACATGAATTCTACTTATTCTTTCCTAGGAATACCTTAGAATACTTAATCACATCGTCGGAAACTCGGAACGAAATTCAACCGGATTCGCTTACTAACGAAAATCACTTTTCGCTTCGGACTTCCGACAACTTCAAAAATCAATCCTCTAGTGTTCTAACACCTAACTATAATTAAATAAACTGTTTCGAATGTTAAACGAATGCGTTTCGAAGGTTTTCAGAAACCGCCATTCAATTCGTCCGTTTAGCTCCGAAATAGATCCTAAACTTTTCGTTTTTGAAATCTAACTTCAAAAGATTATTCCTTACCCTCTAAAACATCAATCTAATGCCTTAGAATCGAAAACGGGATCAAATTCCATAAAAAACCCATTTTTCTCTACGACTTCCCTCTCTCGTTTTATCTGTTTTTCTTCCACCAAATCACTTCAAAATCATACCAAAATTATCCTCACATATCCCTCTTATTATCCCTAATCTCTGATTCGAAAATAAACGAAAGAAAAAAATGGGTTTCATATAAACATCAATCTTTAAATTGAAATAACTCAGCAAATAGGCAACCGTTTTGCTTCAAATTTATTGGGTTAGCTAGAGGAGATGACGAGGAACAACTTTCGTGAAGAAACCGTGTCGAAAATCGGATCAAATCTCCTTCTTTTCCTCTCTCTCTCTCTCTCTCGTGCTCGCGGCATCTCTCGGCCTCTCTCCCCCTCTCACCCGAATTCTCACTCTCTATTTTCTCTCTTCTCTCTCTCTTTTCTCTTTTAAATTTACGGCCACACTTTTGTCTCAAATGAGACAAATCATATAAATATATATTTTATTGCTCAATTACTAAAAGATCCCTCAAGAAAATCTCACTTTATAATCTCAAACTTTCACTAATCTCACTAGTGCCCAAAATAAATGATTTTATATTCTATTGGTCCACTTGTCTTATTTTCATCAACTTATTTTTCCAACCAATCCATGGATGACACATGGCACATCCATATTCATTACTTTTTAAATCACTTATCTCATTTCTCATTGGTTGAATTCCGTGAGCTCAACTCGCTTGATTAACACGTAAATCTCGCCTAATCACTTTGTAATTGTACCGGGGTCAGCCAAACGATATCCGACTTGCGATATGAAAATATAATAAGCCTCAAATAATACTACTGGAGGCATATGATTCGATCGTAACTCAATTCGAATATTTCTAGTACCATAAAATAATAAATCTAGGTGAGGGCTTACACTTGGTGAATTTTCATTTCAATAAAACTTTCAATACCTAATCTTTCTGAAAAATATTCCACAAATATTCTACACACATCTTATGGCCAATTCGACTTTATAAACTTCAATTTAGGTCTGGTAACTCTCATATATACTTAATAAAGAAAATGTTCCTAACCGAAATCTGATCGAATCAACCGATATCTTTTTATACGTATCTATAGCTTAAAAACTCGATTTTTACACTCATTCTCGTTAACTCATTCTCATTCACTTGGGTTACACTACTTGAAACTTCTGCATATCATTCTCATGCTTGATCCATGAATACTTAACTTAAAATGTCCATTTTGCCCTTTTTATGATATAATTTCACTTTGATCGAAAAATATTCTGAAAATATTCCATGGTCATCTAATCTTCAAATTGACCATCAAATACTCTAATTGGGTGTCTTATCTATCAGTCTCATGCTTCGAAAAAAATTCAATTGGACTTAAACTCATTAAAACCTATTAATCTCTTAAAAGGGCAATATCGTAATTTTCTTCGGATCGCTTAAAACTGATTCAAATGGTCTTCATTTTGATCTGTTTCTGTTTCTCTATACTCTCATACTATTTTCAGACCTTTGCGACCCTTAAGGTCAATTTCTGAATATTTTACTATTCATTCAAAAATTTCCGTCCAAAAAATACTATTCATCGAAAACTTTCGTTTCATATCGAATCTTAATTCATGACCCTGAATAATATAACGGGTCCAAATTCGATCTTAAACATAAACTTTTGGATCTTTTTTTTAAAAAATTACTATTTATCTTGATCCGAATACTATTAACTGAAAATTCTCATTTCTTCCTAATACGATACTCAGGGCCTTATAAATATAATCGAATTTTAATCGGACCTCTTGCATTATTTCTGGACTCTTTATTCTTTATCCGATCGTCGAAAATGAATTCTCTAAGGAAACTAGGATCGGGGTCTATCATGACATATAATCAACGGATCAATTTTTTTTTTTTATTATAAACCCATTTTAATCTTTCTTGGGGTCATGTTTCAATTTGATCGTGGGTTTCGTATCTTTATATACAAGGTGGGTTCGCATCAATATCATAACATGTAAATTGCATATTATAATAATTTAATGTGGAAGCAGTAAGTACAGTAAAATTAAATCAACACAAAAACATTTTGACATGATTTGGTGTTACACTACTTTCACGAGGCTTTGCCTAGAAATCAACTTATTAATGAACTTAATAATATACAACCTATTTGTCTTATTCAATGATAGACCCCGAACCTGATTTTCCATTATATTCTATGTACCTGAGTAGTATATGGAATATTGATCCAGAAATAAGGCCAAAGAATGATTTAAGACCCGATTAGGGTATATAAAATTTTAGAGTTTGTTTTGGCGAAAAACGAAAACTTTTGATGAATAGTGTTTTCGGACGGAAAACATCTCGGATGAATAGTGATTTTTGAAAAAGAGCCCTAAGAACCAAAAATGTCCGAAATAGGTCATGGACATTAAGGGAGCTGAAACGAAATGAAACGGAATCCGTTTGATTGAGTTTCAGGAGATCCGAAAGATTCCAGTCAAATTGCACTATTTTTCGAATATTGAGTTTTCATGACCTAAACTCTGTTCAAAAATTACGCGAAGCATAGGATTGAGAGGTAAGGGACCCAATTAGAGTATTTCATGGTCAATTGGAAGTTTAGATAACCGTGAAATATTTTCAGAATATTTTTCGGACTGAATAGTATATTAAATTGTGAAAATTGAATTAGAGTTTAGTTTAAGTTGAATTTTCACCCAAACTTTGGTATGAGCACTACATGTGAAGCAAGAAAGAAACACAATCCATGTGAGATGGATTAAACCAATCAAAGCATGACAAACCAAGTGAAAGAAATGATGATTAAATGACATGTGGTTTAATGTAATTGAAGGAAGTTATATGTTATTACATTTGGACCAATCATGGGAGTTTGTTTTTAATTCTTTTTAAAGACATAATTAAGGGATAATTGGAGGACCAAATGGCAACCAAAAAAGTGACCATTTATGGACATAAAGTGCCGGCCATAATAAGAGAAAAAGGGAAAGAAAAATTGAATAAAGAAAAGAGAGAAAAAAGAGAAAGAAAAGGGGAGATTCGGTCAAGGCATGGAAGTCCAATTTTTTTTCTTTCTTCTTCTTGCTAAATCAAGTGTGTTGAATCTCAAGTCAAGGAACATTGAAGTGTGAAGAAACAAGAGAAAGCTTGGAAGATTTGGTGAGTTTTCTAAAATTAGAAAGTGAGATTTATTGGATTTGTGGTCTTTATGGTGGAATGATGTAATTGATGATTTTTATGACTTATTTGAATTGTATTTATGTTGGATTTGATATTGGTTTAAAAAGAAATTTCATGGATAAGAGAGTAGTATAAATTAGTAAGGGTTTTAGTTAGGGTTTGGTAGAGATTATTGTTGGAAAATTGGATTTGATTGATTTAGTGAATGGATTATGTTTAGGGATAGTTTGGAGGTAGAATTGGGTGAAGAAATTAAAAGAAAAATGATGGCATGGAAGACTTCCCATTTTGGCCAAGGGGTGTGATTTTGTTATGAGTTGTGTCTTAATTTATTTGACTTGAAATTATGACATTTAGAAGTTGATTAAATGTATGGAAAGTGAAGAAATTGAAATGGAATCAATTGGAAATAATTAGGTGTAATATAGTTAGTTGAAAGGCTTTTTAGATTAATTGTGAAATGAATGAACTTGTATGGTTATTGGCTAATTGAAAATTCATGGAAGTGTGTAGAGAAATATTGATTCAATTACCATCTAGACAAGTGGCGGAAAAATGCTAGATTTCAAGTTTAAGGTTTTGGACATTATGTATGAATATTTGTAAATTAGTGATTGTTATTAAATGGAGATGTTGTGGTATAAAAAATTTATTGATTTAGAATTTGTGTTTGGGTGGCTTTGTAGTGACCTTGATTTTGTTTATAATCACTTACGGAATATTGAAAAATAGCATAAAGGAATTTGTGAAACGGGTTTAGAGGAAGGATTTGGGAAGGGTCCCGTCAATTTGGTATCAGAGCTTTTGGTTAAAATGATTTAGAAAAGTTTTGAAAAATTATGCATCCACAAAAGTTATTTATATATTTTAGTACATTAAAATTTTTGAACATTGCATGACATTCATTATTTTGACTGTAAGTAGGGCTATGCGTCGAGTTGGTCGTCCCCGCACGCGTAGAGCCGTCGCTGAGACTCCTACTCCTACACCAGAGACTGAGGAGCCCATTCATGAGTCAGTCAATGAGCCTCAGCCGCAGATACCGCAGGAGCCAGCAGTGGCAGGGCCAGCAGTTGATCCTATAGAGAGATTGGCCCAGATTATTCAGGGGATGAGACCTCGCGCACCAGGCGCCACTGTAGAGAGGGCCAGGAAGTTAGGTGCCGAGGGTTTTGACGGATCAGGGGGCCCAGATGCAGCATTAGAGTGGCTAGAGAACGTAGAGAGGGTCCTTGATCAGATGGAGTGCGTAGATCCCCAGAGAGTTTCGATTGCTTCATTTCTCCTGCGAGCCTCCGCGAGAGATTGGTGGGATTCAGTCAGGAGGAGAGTTACAGAACCACTGACATGGGTCCAGTTTAAAGAATATTTTAATGAGAAGTTTTATCCCAGAGCCTACAAGGATGCAAAGATTGATGAGTTCTACCGTCTGATTCAGGGTAATATGACGGTAGAGGAATATGAGAAGAAATTCACAGAGCTATCCCGAGTGGCACCGTTCGTGGTAGAGGACGAAGCAAATAAGTGTCACAAGTTTCTTCAGGGTTTGAACTTCAGAATCAAGACATATGTAGCTGCTACAGATTATAGGGATTATGGGAGATTAGTAGAGGCAGCTCTGAGAGTGGAGAGATCCGTTCAGGTAGAGAGAGCATAGCAGCAAAAGAGGGGCCAGAGTCAGAGATGGCAAATAGGGGGACCCAGCAAGACCCCCAAGACAGGAGACAGATCTGGAGGGTTTTCAGACAGACAGCAGAGTCAGGGAGCCACCTCCAGTCAGGGATCAGTGAGGCCACCATCAGGTTCTCAGGGTAGAGGTAGTGGCCAGAGTAGTATTCCTCCATGTGTTACTTGCGGTCGACAGCATCGGGGAGAGTGTTACTTTGGCAGGACTGGGTGTTACTTTTGCGGTCAGGAGGGACATCTGAAGAAGGATTGCCCACAGAGGATTGCAGCAGAGACTAGTGAGTCGAGACCAGCGACTCAGACACAGTCGAGTACAGGGCAGTCGAGAGGTAGGGGAGGTCCACAGGGGAGAGGACCAGGGACTCCTACACAGTCAGGTAGAGGTATGGGTCGAGGTACCTCAGCCAGAGGACAGCCAGGGAGACCTCCAGTACAGGCGAGGGTGTTTGCTGTTACCCAGCAGGAGGCAGAGGCTACTCCAGAAGTGGTTACAGGTACTATTTCGATTTCCGGATCAGATGCTCATGCTTTGATAGACCCAGGGGCTACACATTCTTTCATCTCTGAGAGCTTTGCTAGTAGGGTAGAATTATCTTTAGAGCCCTTAGAGAGTGGGATGATAGTTGCTACTCCTACTGGAGATACATTAGTGGCTGAAAGGGTATATAGAGGTGGTCAGGTTGTGATTGAGGGCAGATCATTCCCCGTTAGTTTGATATTGCTAGATATTCATGATTTTGATGTGATATTGGGGATGGATTGGTTAGCTTCTCATCGAGCCACAGTTGATTGTTTTCGAAAGGAAGTCAGATTTAGTACTCCAGAGGAACCAGATGTGGTGTTCAGGGGTGAGCGCAGGATGCTTCCTTCGTGTATGATATCAGCTATGACAGCTAGGAAGATGTTGAGGAAGCAATGCATGGGTTATTTGGCTTATGTGGTGGACACTACAGAGACTGGGGCCAGATTAGAGGATATTCCCGTGGTTGGGGAGTTTCCAGATGTATTTCCGGATGATCTTCCTGAGTTGCCACCAGACAGGGAGATTGAGTTTGAGATTAATTTGATCCCGGGAACAGCACCTATAGCTAGAGCACCATACAGGATGGCACCTACTGAGTTGAGAGAGCTGAAGGTACAGTTAGAGGAGTTAGTGGATAAGGGTTTTATCCGACCGAGTGTTTCTCCCTGGGGAGCGCCAGTGTTATTTGTGAAGAAAAAAGATGGCAGTATGTGGTTGTGCATTGATTATAGGGAGTTGAATAAAGCAACGGTACGGAATCAGTATCCACCTCCTCGCATTGATGATCTGTTTGATCAGCTTCAGGGGGCTAGTGTGTTTTCGAAGATTGATCTGAGATCCGGATACCATCAGTTGAAGATTAAGGCAGAAGATGTTCCCAAGACTGCCTTCAGGACTAGATATGGACACTATGAGTTTTTGGTTATGCCTTTCGGGTTAACCAATGCACCTGCAGTATTTATGGACTTGATGAATAGGGTGTTTCATGATTTTCTGGATAAGTTTGTGATAGTGTTCATTGATGATATTCTAGTGTACTCGGGCAGTAGGGAGGCACATGCTGAGCACTTGAGAGCAGTTCTGCAGACCCTGAGGGATCGCCAATTGTACGCTAAGTTTAGTAAATGTCAATTTTGGTTGGACAGGGTCTCTTTTCTCGGGCATGTGGTATCCGCAGATGGGATCAGTGTTGACCCCCAGAAAATTGAAGCTATTTTACAGTGGAAGCAGCCAGCCACAGTTACAGAGGTTAAGAGTTTCTTGGGATTGGCAGGGTATTACAGGAAATTCGTAGAGGGATTCTCCAAGATAGCCATTCCTTTGACGAAACTCACAAGAAAAGATGTTAAATTTGAGTGGTCGGAGGCTTGCCAACAGAGTTTTGATGAATTGAAGACTCGGTTGACCACAGCTCCCATTCTTACACTTCCTTCTGGGACAGAGGGATTTATGGTATACAGTGATGCATCCAGGCAAGGCTTGGGATGTGTTTTAATGCAGAATGGAAAAGTAATAGCATATGCATCCCGACAATTGAAGAAGCACGAGCAGAATTATCCAACTCATGATTTGGAGTTAGCAGCAGTGGTATTCGCACTGAGGATCTGGAGACACTATTTGTATGGGGTTTCTTGCCAGATTTTCACAGACCATAAGAGCCTCCAGTATTTACTGACGCAGAAAGAATTGAATATGAGGCAGAGAAGGTGGTTGGAACTGATTAAAGACTACGATTGCTCTATAGAGTACCATCCAGGAAAAGCCAATGTAGTGGCTGATGCCCTGAGTAGACAACCTAGTAACTTAGTGGCACATTTGAAAGCAGGGTACTATCCGTTGTTGAGGGAGATGAGATCTTTAGGGGTTCAGTTGATGACTTCGGATTCAGGTGCACTGCTAGCCACATTTCAGGTGAGACCGGTACTCTCAGATCGAGTCCGAGAGCTTCAGGATCAGGATCCTCAGTTGGTCGTGATCAGACAAGGAGTTGAGTTGGGTAGAGGTCAGGACTTCTCAATGAAAGATGATGGTACACTGATGATGGGACAGAGATTGTGTGTTCCAGACCTGGCGGATCTTAAAAGAGAGATATTGGATGAGGCCCATTCTTCAGCTTATGCGATGCATCCTGGTAGTACGAAGATGTACCATACCTTGAAAGAGCATTTCTGGTGGAAAGGTATGAAGAGAGAGATAGCTGAGTATGTATCCAAGTGTCTGATATGTCAACAGGTTAAAGCAGAGCACCAGAGACCAGCAGGATTATCTCAGCCTCTCCCTATTCCAGAATGGAAATGGGAGCATATCACTATGGACTTTGTGGTTGGATTTCCGCGTAGTCGGAGTGGGTATGATGGTATATGGGTAATAGTTGATCGTCTTACGAAGTCAGCTCATTTTCTACCCATCCGCAGTACTTATTCCCTAGACAAACTAGCCAGATTGTATGTTGATGAGATTATCAGGCTTCATGGAGCTCCAGTTTCTATTGTTTCTGACAGGGATCCTAGATTTACATCTCGATTTTGGCCTAGTTTACAGAGAGCCTTAGGCACTCGATTACATTTCAGTACAGCATTCCATCCACAGACAGACGGACAGTCTGAGCGCACTATCCAGACTTTAGAGGATATGCTGAGATCATGTGTGATGGAGTTTGGCGGGAGTTGGGATACTCATATGCCACTAATCGAGTTCGCCTATAATAACAGTTATCAGGCCAGTATCGGTATGGCACCGTATGAGGCTTTATATGGGAGACGGTGCAGGACGCCATTAAGTTGGGATGAAGTAGGCGAGAGGAGATTATTAGGGCCCGAGCTTGTTCAGATGACTACAGATAAGATCAGGATTATTCGAGACAGATTGAAGATCGCTCAGGATCGTCAGAAAAGCTATACAGACAATAGAAGAAGAGACTTGGAGTTTCAGGTAAGGGATAAAGTATTTTTGAAGATATCACCGTGGAAAGGGATCATTAGATTTGGCAGACGTGGGAAGCTTAGTCCACGATATATTGGTCCTTATGAGGTGATCGATAGAGTTGGAGATGTGGCTTATCGTCTGGAGTTACCACCAGAGTTATCCAGGATTCACAATGTATTCCACGTCTCGATGCTTCGTAAATATATGCCAGATCCTTCACATATATTGTCAGAGCAGCCAGTGGAATTGAGAGAGAACCTAACCTATGAAGAGGGTCCAGTTCAGATTTTAGATAGAAGGGATCAGGTTCTTCGCAGTAAGACTGTTCCATTGGTAAAAGTCCTGTGGAGGAATCACTCAGTGGAAGAGGCAACATGGGAGCCTGAGGAGCAGATGCGAAGGCAGTACCCTCATCTTTTTGATTCAGGTATGTTATTTAAATTTCGAGGACGAAATTTTTATAAGGAGGGGTGAATTGATAGACCCCGAACCTGATTTTCCATTATATTCTATGTACCTGAGTAGTATAGGGAATATTGATCCAGAAATAAGGCCAAAGAATGATTTAAGACCCGATTAGGGTATATAAAATTTTAGAGTTTGTTTTGGCGAAAAACGAAATCGATGAATAGTGTTTTCGGACGGAAAACATCTCGGATGAATAGTGATTTTTGAAAAAGAGCCCTAAGAACCGAAAATGTCCGAAATAGGTCATGGACATTAAGGGAGCTGAAACGAAATGAAATGGAATCCGTTTGATTGAGTTTCAGGAGATCCGAAAGATTCCAGTTAAATTGCACTATTTTTCGAATATTGAGTTTTCGTGACCTAAACTCTGTTCAAAAATTTCACGAAGTATAGGATTGAGAGGTAAGGGACCCAATTAGAGTATTTCATGGTCAATTTGAAGTTTAGATAACCGTGGAATATTTTCAGAATATTTTTCGGACTGAATAGTATATTAAATTGTGAAAATTGAATTAGAGTTTAGTTTAAGTTGAATTTTCACCCAAACTTTGGTATGAGCACTACATGTGAAGCAAGAAAGAAACACAATCCATGTGAGATGGATTAAACCAATCAAAGCATGACAAACCAAGTGAAAGAAATGATGATTAAATGACATGTGGTTTAATGTAATTGAAGGAAGTTATATGTTATTACATTTGGACCAATCATGGGAGTTTGTTTTTAATTCTTTTTAAAGACATAATTAAGGGATAATTGGAGGACCAAATGGCAACCAAAAAAGTGACCATTTATGGACATAAAGTGCCGGCCATAATAAGAGAAAAAGGGAAAGAAAAATTGAATAAAGAAAAGAGAGAAAAAAGAGAAAGAAAAGGGGAGATTCGGTCAAGGCATGGAAGTCCAATTTTTTTTCTTTCTTCTTCTTGCTAAATCAAGTGTGTTGAATCTCAAGTCAAGGAACATTGAAGTGTGAAGAAACAAGAGAAAGCTTGGAAGATTTGGTGAGTTTTCTAAAATTAGAAAGTGAGATTTATTGGATTTGTGGTCTTTATGGTGGAATGATGTAATTGATGATTTTTATGACTTATTTGAATTGTATTTATGTTGGATTTGATATTGGTTTAAAAAGAAATTTCATGGATAAGAGAGTAGTATAAATTAGTAAGGGTTTTAGTTAGGGTTTGGTAGAGATTATTGTTGGAAAATTGGATTTGATTGATTTAGTGAATGGATTATGTTTAGGGATAGTTTGGAGGTAGAATTGGGTGAAGAAATTAAAAGAAAAATGATGGCATGGAAGACTTCCCATTTTGGCCAAGGGGTGTGATTTTGTTATGAGTTGTGTCTTAATTTATTTGACTTGAAATTATGACATTTAGAAGTTGATTAAATGTATGGAAAGTGAAGAAATTGAAATGGAATCAATTGGAAATAATTAGGTGTAATATAGTTAGTTGAAAGGCTTTTTAGATTAATTGTGAAATGAATGAACTTGTATGGTTATTGGCTAATTGAAAATTCATGGAAGTGTGTAGAGAAATATTGATTCAATTACCATCTAGACAAGTGGCGGAAAAATGCTAGATTTCAAGTTTAAGGTTTTGGACATTATGTATGAATATTTGTAAATTAGTGATTGTTATTAAATGGAGATGTTGTGGTATAAAAAATTTATTGATTTAGAATTTGTGTTTGGGTGGCTTTGTAGTGACCTTGATTTTGTTTATAATCACTTACGGAATATTGAAAAATAGCATAAAGGAATTTGTGAAACGGGTTCAGAGGAAGGATTTGGGAAGGGTCCCGTCATTCAACCTAAGACTTCCTCTTAGAATCGACGCAAGATAAACTACACGTTCATCAACCTTATTGTAGCAAGCTCCCCTTACCTTCAATGGCGACAGCAGTTTGAACTCCGTTCAACTTGTATACCTCTCACCTATCTTTATGGCCTAATATTTTGTTATCCCAATGAGCACTCACTTTAGGCCAAACAACCTCACTTAGCTTAAGTCTAGCTCGCAAACTTAAAGAACAAACCTCTCTAAGTATTACAAGCAATCTCTCTTTTTCTCTCAATGAGTTCGCGTTGCTTTTACACTAAAAAACCCACAAAAAGAACTTCTTTGATTCAAACACGCTAAGACACAAATACATGCAGTCTCATGAGATATTCTTTCCTTCATTCTGGATACAAAATTGCACACCAAACTATAGGCACTCTCACTGTTGCTCACATAATTGCACTACTTGCATCTTTCCCTTTTTGGTACAAACTATTTTCATTTTGTTCAAGAAAATGCAGCCCCTTTTCTGTCAAGGAAAACATCTAAAAATCAGTTCGAGAATCACAAAACAAATAATAAAACTCTTCATTAAAGAGTATCTAAAAAATAGAAGGAACCTTTTTCTATTTTTTAGATAGTTGACTAAGAATCTTGTCCCCCGTTCTTCTTGTAAGTCCACACCTAGAAACTAGAAAATAAAAAAAGTTTCCTGCATAATAAATCACTAGTTGATAGACAAAAAACTTTTCATAAACAACCAAAGTTATTTTTCAAGCTTCTTGCACAAGAAATAATTTAATCATTACAAAGTTTCTTTGTCAAAAGATATCTTCACTAACCTCAACCTATAAGAAAAATAAATATTTTATTAATGGTAAAAATTTTATTGAATAATCACAAAACAAGTCAGACAATAATCAATAACTTGATATTAAATCAATTCTAAAAATATTCAAAAAAACCTATATTAAGACCTGCACTGTAAACTATTAGTAAAATTTATTAAAATATCAAAACTGATGCTGCAACATTGATCTGCATGTTATAACTCAGACAATATTCAACACAGTACATAAACATACTGTAGCCCATGTAAACATTTGTCACCCATGAGTTTTGTTGTACACACAAAGTCAATTATTAATGACATAAGATAAATGTGAAGCTCGAAATTTTCTCTATTTATGAGATATAAAATTATTATTATTATTATTATTTTTCTTTTCGATGAATAGTATTTTTGGATGGATAGTTATTTTTGGATTAGTAAAACCCAGAATTTCCTCTCCATAAGAGAAATAAAATTTTTTTGGTGAATAGTGTTCGTATGAATAGTGATTTTCGGGAAGTGGATCACACGAATCAAAAGTTTCGAAATTAGTATTAGTATTAAAGGAAACTGAGACGGATCAAAGATAAGTCCATTTGAAGAGATTTTAAATGATCTAAAGTTTATAGGACGAAAGTACTCTATTCGATTTTAGTACCGTATTTAGTATTTATGAAGAAATAAAGTAAGTTAAAGTGCCCAGATAAAAAATTAAATTTCCAGAATAATTTACTAATAGAACGAAAATGATTGATAAATTCCCAGATAGATCCGGATGAGTAAATTGAGTTCTGATAAAATCCCCGGATAGTTCAATAATGATTAATAAAATTCTCAGGAAAGTCCGGATAGGTAAGTTGAGTTCTGATGAAATTCTCAAGTGGATCGGATATGGTTCGGATGATAAATTGAATTTTAGTAGATTTCCTGGGGAGTCCGGGGATGGTTTTTAATTTCGAAGTCATAAAATAACTTAAAGCGGTTGGATTTGGATAAGTAACTGAATACTAATAAAATTATCGAATGTGAAATTAGAGAATTCATGAAAGTGGACAAGTGGCATGGGGAATGGAAGCAAGCGTGACAAATGTATGGTTGATAAAAAAAAAAAACAAAAAAACAAAACAAAACAAAAGAAATGTGACAAGCGCATGGTAAGTAAGAATGAAAAAGTGACAAGTGTGTGCTAGAGATTAAACATATATAAAGTGAGAATTAAACAAACAAAAGCAAGAGACAAATTGAAGAGATGCAGCTTAGTCAAAAGGAAAACAAACAAAAAGTGCAGCTCGTTCCAAACACAAAGAGGAGAAACAAGAAGTGAAGTGCTCGACTAAAAAGGAGAAGTGAAGACCCAGTGCTGCACATGGAAATTTGAGGGCATTTTAAGAGTTCTTAACACAATTGCATGAGGAACACACCCAGTCTTGAGAGAAAGGGAGAGCTATATTCTATCAAGTTGCATGTTGTCAAGAAGAACAAGGAGGACAGCTTGTTGCCAAGGATGATTTGAAGCTGTTTTGGGTGAATTTCATCACATGCAAGAGTTGTAAACAAAGCTAGAAGCAAGATTCATCCATTCCGATAGGAAAGCTCTAAGTTTCCATGATTTTTGTTGAAGAAATGAATGGATTTTGTGATAATTATGCTTGGGTTTTAGAATTTAAAACCTCATTAGTGTGAAGATTGATTTACATGTGAATTTAGTGTAAAAATCAAGTGAGAAACTTAACATGCATGTGGTGTTGTTCTCGGTCAAAGTATGAAAATTGAATGTCTTGTTGAATTTGATTGTTGCTAGGAATTTTAAAGAGTTTAGGATGGGTTTTGATGACTTAAACTTGGAAGAATGTGTTGTGGTAATGCATGTTGAATTCAGCCATGAAGGGGTTTTAATGGTTGAAGTTAATTTTTTGGTTGTTTTGTCATGAGTTTGGTGATGTTTTAATGCAAATTCAAGTGTAAAAATTTGATGAAATATTGATATGTTGTTGCATGATGCATTCAGTCAAGAAGTGTTGGATATGGTTCATTTTGAATTTAAGTTATTTGAATGATTTATGTGATTTTATGAGGTATTTGGATGTTGAAATTGACATGAAAATTGAAAGAAAATTCATTGAATGTTAAATGACCATTTCGCAGTTAAACGTTTTATTATTGCCCGAAAGTGATGCATGGTAAATTTAAAAGGAATTTACACCATTCTTTGATGTATCTGAAAGTGAATTTGATGAGAAAATTAAATAAGATTGATGATGGAGGATGTATTAGGTTCAGCCAACCTAGAGAAAATGTAATACGAAAATTTCGTTTAATGCGTTAGGGCGAAATTAGACTTTAATTGACGTCCTTTACACATTTAGATATTTAGAATTTCGAATGGAAAGTAAATGCGAATAAACAGAATGAATACGATTTAAAAATGGTGTTTTGAATTGTTAGTATATTAATGCGTGGGTATGGAATTATTCAAACGAATAACGTTGGTTTTGACGTAACCTAAAAATAGAATACGAAAATATGTAGGTTACGCGGAGGCGAAGAAATTTTTCTATTGAATTTGATCCTGTTAACGAACTAGGGAATAAGGTGAATGTCTTAATAAAAATGTTTTGGAATGTTTATATTTCTATTCATGTTGGTTTTATATGATGAAAAATAAATTCATGTTGTTTATGAATAAAAGTTAATTTTTATGATTTATGAATTGTTGTGAGAACCTTGTTGCATGAATATTGGAAATTTTGCAAGAAATGTGAATTATATGATGAAAAACGAAATGTTTGGAAATGATTTGTAAGCCTATGATACACCCTATAGGTACATAATGTCTAGCTCCTACGTAAGCGATGCAGGATTTTATTACGTAGAATCAGACATATGTCCTAAGCGATGCAAAGTTCCTCTTGTAACGATATGGGATTCCGCTACCGTACTGATGCAAACCCCGTATAACGATATGACACCCACGACTAAATTGAGACACAACTCCAAGAAATATTAAAACAGGTTTATAAAAAAGAAATTTTGACCCGTTGATTTTATGTCAATCAAGAACCAAAGTTATAGAGAACTTTGACCCAATGATTAAAACTCAATCAAGAACTGAAATTATAAAAGAAAGATATTAACGCCACTTCCAAGACATAGATGAGAAGGTGAGAGATAAGTCATGATTTTGATTGCCACAAGTATAGCTTGATAAGATCACATGTTCATAAAGAACAAAAGCGAAAATTAATTCTCTCAATCAAACATAATTGGTTGCCTCCTCATTCCTTCTTTTGTTTGCTTAGGGTTACAATGTTTTTTATAGGCAAAGAAATATAACATAACATAAAACCCTAGCCCTCTAACAATTGGGCTAACTAAGTATACTCATGGACTTAAATTAAATTAAATATCTCAGCCCAAATAACACTAATTAAAATAAAATAAACTAATTTAATTTAAAATCCATTACAATTAAAAATAAACTCAGCCCAATTTATTTAAAGTCCAAATAACTCAAGTTTGCCTCCAATTGCCTTCAATTAGCTCTCAAAGTCTTCAAAATTAAGCCCAATAGCCTTCAAGATTAGTGATTTTTAACTTGAACAATGTTTTGAAGCATTGGTGATTCCTCCAAATCATCCAAATTTGCTTTCTTCCTTGGATCCCATCACGTACAGAGTATATTATGCTATCATAGCCATGTTGGATTTCGCTACTTAGTTACTAGATATATGACCTAAGCGATGTGGGATTCCGCTTGAGAGTGATGTTGGATTCTGCTCTGTCATATAATTAAGAGTACCATGTGGTGTATAGGCGATGGTGGTTGGCTTATCTTACTCAAGACTTTTCAAAAAATTTAAATGCCACCACTGTTTATGATTTATGGCAAAAAATAAAATAAAATAAAATCATGCAAAATGACATTTAATGCTTCATTTGATATTTGAAAAACATTTCATAATCGTTTTTCAAAACCAGAAAATTTGCTTTTCAATACGTTACTAAATCACAGATTTTTGATACATAGATTATATTGATAAATGTCTATTCATGCTTTTAAATTTTATATGGTTCTCAGGAAATATATTTAATTACTACAGCATCATTATATTTATGAAATTGTATTTAAAATTTTTAGGGAGTATATTTTGAAAGTAAATTGAGTGAAAATAGACATGACACTCACTGAGCTTATTAGCTCACATAGTTTTATTGTTTTATAAATAAAACCTCCCAAAGACAAGTACAAGTGCAAATACCACAGTAGTAGGGACTCCAGCCCCAAAGTACTTAGTCATTGTTGAGTGCAGTACTGCTGTGGAAAATTTGTAAATAATCAAGTATGATACTTATGTTTTGAAAAATTGTAAAATAGTTTTGTATATACTTATCTGCATCTTTTGGAAATCTTGTATATGCATGAAATGATTATGATTTCAAGTTATCTTTTAAATTAAAGCACGATTGAGGTTGTTTGTGATTTTGAAATGAGGGTCTGAGGTCCAGTAGTTGAGATTTATGTTGAAATAGAAGTGTACAGGTTTTCGATGAACTTTTACAAAGTAGAATTTTTTTAAAAAAATAAAAATCTAGTCGTTGTGCCGCCAAAATTTTTATAAATTCTGTTTTATAAAAATATATTTTAAAATGAAAAAGTTCTCACCCATTTTCGTTATTTGAGAAATTCTTAAAAATTTTATTGAAGGCTTAGTTTTACGGAAACCTTTTAGCTGGAGTAGTTCTCGATTGGAAGACTACCGTAGGGTTGCCAGGCGAGTCGCCTTAAGTATAAGAGTCAGGGCCCGTCAATAAATCTTAATGCCATAAGATGACAACAACAGTGCACTACATACATATGCACTAACACTATCCAATAATGAATATGCATTGCATAAGTCAATAAAAATTATGAGGATAGTAGCATAGTGGTTTGAGGAGGAGATGGAAGCATCCCGCCTCCACCACTACAAAACACTCGGATTGCTCCATAAGTGGAGGCCTTCATATTATGAATCAACGGGGACAAGGCAGCACCAGCCTTGTTACACCTTACCTTGTGAGACGTCATGCGGTCCAAGAAGGACATGACAATATCTAACCTCCATCACATCCCTCCAAGACAATGTACAATCTACACTAAATAGTTCAAAGAGGACATGGTAGCGCCCCACCTCTTCCATTTCATGACACTTGTATGGCTCTGGCATCCATAATGTGGTTCAAAGAGGACACGATAACACCCTACCTCCACCACATCCTTATGAGGATACCTTTTTTGCTGAGTATCTAATGAGGCATTGTCTCACCTCTATTGCATCCCTTTTAGGGATCCCTCCGGGCTAGTAACCTGATCCTATTAGGAATATTATGCCATAACTAATCCAATATGAATAAATATGACATGAGGCCACAAAGAATTCTGAAGAGGTGGCGTTGGACGATCTGCTAAAGAGAAGATTTCCCCATGGAAACTTTAAACTTGTATGTCCACAACTCAATTCGCAGGTGAGTCGTAATATAAGCTACCTTGTAAGCAAGTAGCTCCACAAATGAGCTACTCCATAAGCAAATAGTACCCGCAAGTGAATCATTCTACAAATGAGTCGCCCTACGAACTAGCAGCTCTATAAGCGGGCAACTCAGCCTAATCAACAAATAGTTATGCGACAAAAGTAGGGTTAAGGCCTGAAGTGTCACCTACTTGTTAAGTGTAGCGAGTTATATGAATCAGCAAATGTCAATGGTGTTTTTGTGTGTTTTTCAAAATTTAGTGAATATTTTGGCACTTTTTTCAATTAATAAACACCGAAATGACGTTGTTTAATTTTTTAATTTTTAATTAAATCAAAACGACATCGTTTTGGCATTTATTATAGAGCAACATTCATGAATCATTCTTCACTTCTTTTTCTCCACACGAATCATACCCATCAGAACCAAACCACCACCAAACCCTAACCCGTATTGGTTAAACATTTCAATATCTTTTAAGATGGATAACGGAGATCCAATATAAGATTGGATCTTCACCTAGTCAGGGATCTCTATCTTTGATATGAAGTTTTGATCATTACTCTATCGGATCTTTGGTCTCTGTCGCATGAAGACCACTTGGTCCCATCGCAATAAAGATTAGATAGGTCTCCACCGATGGGGTGGAGTCTCCACTTCGTTGGTGGAGACAAGTTCGCTGTCTCCAATTTTTTTTATACTTTAAAATTAGAAAACCTATTTATTATCTAAAATAAAAATAATAAAAGTAAAGGGTATTTTGGTGATTTCACATTTTTTATTGACACTTAACGGTGATTGACTAATAACAGGGGTTGTTTATGTCATTCTTTTGAAAGCTCAAGATAATTTGCTATAATTATGGTCAACTTCACATAATGGTGCAATTTCATCTAACCTCATGGACTTTTGTGTAATTTCCCCTTTAAAAAAATATATTGAATTTGTAAGTCTACTCATGATAACTTAAATTAGTGTGATTTTTCTTCATATCTATAATCACGATTTTAGTCATGCTATACATATTTACTAGCGGGGGTGTGAAGAGTTTTTCTTCCTTTCTTATAAAGTAGAGTTTTCTTGATATTATAAGAGAAAATTTTCTGGTGTTACATGCTATTTAATCTCGATAAATTGTAATCATTAATATTAATACATTTTAATTATATTAAAAAATAGAGGTCCTAACTATGCTCTAATTATTATACTTATAGCTAGCATAGATCTTAATGTATAATTGAATACTGGGATGAACAATAACTACCAGACGATCACTCAATTAGTGGTGGTAAATATGGCTCACTATTAATCTGATAATGTTGTTAGCAATGTTTCAAAATTTGAATAGTTTTCACTATAGGTGACATCTGGAAAAATGAAAGACAAAAAAAAAGGTGATGACTGCTATAATCCACTAAACTATGTCGTCTAAAAGGAAACGATGGTCCTAGAGCCAGCATTATCAGCTAACAAATGAATAACATAAGAAAAAGTGCCACGTATCCAACTGTCTAGAAAAATCTGGTTTGGGCATTGAAAAAGTTAATTGCTGTTTGTTATTATTTTATTTCAACGATTACTAGTTTCACGTGAAAGAAGTGGTTGCAGAGGAATTTTATTAAGAAAATAAATAAATTTTAATAACACATTTTAGTTGTATGATATTGAAATTGAAAATTTAAATTTCTTCATTCAAGTAATTAATTTTGAAAGAGAAGAGTTTGTAATTGGTTTTAATAATACATTGTCAAAGTTCGTGAGTATTGAATGCATTAATTTCTTCATAATTAATATTCACTAAATAATCTATAAATTTAAAACTGACATTATATTAATGCGAATAAGAAAATCAATCATAGGATTGAGAATTTTTAACATTATTTGATCCAATGAACAATGGAAAAGACTGCTCTTGGCAAAGTTCCTGCTAAAAAAATGACTATAAGACTGAGAATGTAAATTAGATCTTAGTTGAAACAAATTAAGACAATATATGATATTCTTATTTGGATAATTTGTTTAATTAAAAAAAATAATGGGTGAATAATACTAAGAAATATTATCATTTTTTTCAGATATTTTACGAATATTTTCCTGATATTTAAAAAAAAATCCCTCGATATTTTGTAGACAGTATTTCACTAATATTATTATTTTATAAAAATATTCAGGATATTCTAATGGAAAGGATATTATACCTTACATTGATATCGTATCCTTAATTTACGAAATTATCGTAACTAGTACATATTTGTACATAACATGTAACTAGTAGAAAATATTTGTCCATAACATGTAAAAAAGAATCAGAAGATTTCATACTTCTTGAACTTTGGAAGAAATCTATCCCAGTTTTCATTTGCAAGCGCTGGATCCTTTTCAAGTTCTTTCTTTATCATGAGAATCTACATGTCATGAACGATAAACCAACGTGGAAGGAGAGAGTCAGAAAGGTGCATTAACAGATTTTTAAGTGAAAAGACAGTCAAACCACATATTCAGAGTTTTAAAAGTGAAGAAAGAGAACAGTAAAAACAAAGATCCATGCACCTTGATATGGTATACAGGATGCATTTTATTCTGTATGCAATCTTCCACAATCTTCCTGACTTCCTTCAAACCTTTAAACGAACCCATAGTAGCAACTGTATTTCCCTTTTCAATCCAAATTCAACACATGGCCATATCTAAGTCAATTATAGCACCAAAAGAGTTGACAATTCAATCATTAGATTGAATAGAATAGTATCAGTTACCTGAACTAGAATATAGCAACCTGACAATATTGCAAGTGCCTGAATTAAAGAGGTAAATAACCCAGTTATAAAAGATTCAACAAAATATTAAACGGCATCACATGCAACAGTTATCATTGTCAAACATACCCAGCAGCTTTTACTATAATTATTGTTCTATTTCCTCATCCAAAGTGCAGGTGAGGGATTTTAGTTAGCATGGAGTCTGCAAAAACTGATAAAATGCTAAAAGTAGGGACAACCATACACACCTTCAAAGTAGAAGAATTAGGGCCCACTAGGTGCTGTCTTCGCTTAACAAATCGTTCCTGCTAACAATTATGAACATACTTTATAAAACGTTAAACATTACAAAGCTTACAGAAGCATGCTGGCATTACCTCTTGATTCTTATTTGTCAATTCTAAGAATATTTTTATTATGTAGATAGAGTAAAAAAAAAAAAAATCTGCAATGGAAAAGCTTGGTTCTGCACATAATCATTGCAAATTTGGTCTTCTATAAGTATTGTTACTGCACCGACTTTGTTAAAAAAAAAAAAACCTTCATCTCTTGCATAATAACTTCTAAACACTCCAGGTCTCCTAGCATTTAAGCTCCTGCTTTTGTATTCATAGATTTTTTTTTTTTAAAAAAAAAAAAATGCAATGTCTGGTATGTGCAGGTTTTCTCTTTTTTTCTTCTTAAGTGAACTCCTAAAATTAAATATATGTATATGTAACGGATGCTGTATTGAGGTGCACCTTATTTTAACAATACACACTTTTTTGGACTATTAGTGAACACCTGACATTAAGAATTATTAAAGATAGCACCAGTTACCGTTAATAGTTACTAGAATACAGGAAAAAGCACTTTGTTATGGGAAGGTGCAACTTCATACACAAAAATATAAGGAGCCGCAATTTTAACATAAGTTTTTGACATATGATTGTAGCCATTAGATGTAGAAGATTCAAATAAATAAAATTTAATGTGTATTACTTTTTCTCTCTCTCTCTCCTCTTTCCACAAATAACCTTCGTTTATTTCTCTTTCCTTTTTCTTATATTCTCTCTCCTCAATCTAATATTATAACTTCTCTCTTTTCTTATCTTCTTTTGTCAATGTACCGCAATGCAACAAAGTCAACTTCTCACTCACCCTCCAATACAAAATCCTATATTCCCCTCCTTCCTTTTCTTCATCCGAATACTTTGTATAGGTTTCATGAATGAATGCAGATTGCTTTAATTCGAGTTATCAATTTCATCCCCATTAGAATGTCATCAAAAAACTTGGAATGGATAGACTTGACTGTCTCCTTGGTGAATGAATAAATTTCACTTCATGGAATTACTGACCTTTTGTTAGTAACTAGACATGGTAGCAAAATTAGCATGAAGAGGATAGCTTGTAGAGCAGTGTAAGTTGATTATGCTTTATAAATGAGGGAAGAAAGAGGAGAAAGAAGGAAATGAAATCAGTTGGTAAAAGCGAAAATATCAGATTGAGAGAGAACTTTAGAAGAGAGTGAGGAAATAGAGAAAAATTAAAAATTAAAAAAAAAAAAAGAACCTAAATAGTAGAGATAGGAAGGGAGACAGGAGATAAACAATACACATTCATCTAATCTTTGAGATGTAATAACTGTAAAATGTGTCAAAACCTATGTATACCTTTATATAGACATAGAGAGTGTTTCGCTAGTACATCCTAAGCCTTACAAAATTTAGAACAAACCACTATTACCTTTGGATTCATCCAACGATCAAAAATTTAATTATTTCAAATAAAAAAAAAAATCTTTTCTCTTTAAAGTTAAATAAAAATGTATTTCTTTAAACCTATTAAGCTTTTAAGTTCTCCTCTCTCCTCCACAATATTCTCTCCCTATTAACTCTCTAGCTTCTGTCCTCCTCTGGCAACTGTCAAACAATTTCCAAACCATCTATAACAATTTATGTTGACGTTCGGATCTGGTCAACAAGGTTCTTCGAAGCCCAGAACTGCAAAACAATAGAAAACAAGCAAACAAAGGAGAAGGAAGAAAGGAGGACACAAGATCTACGTGGTTCGGCCTTAAGAAAGGGTCTACGTCCACGGCGCTGGCTCCAATGAGGAATGACAGTCACTGTTATTGTATATGTTTTTCGTGGTTACAGAGAGAGAGAGACCCCTTTTACATTGATTTTGATCTCCTATTTATAGAGGAGATGTTACAATTTGAATAAGTTTAAGAATCTTACGGATAAGACAAAAAATAATATACATTAACTGAGATAATATCTCCCAAGATTATCTCCACCGTATCTGTAATAGTTGCCGAGAATGTCGTGATTTGATTTGCATGAAAATAGGCAAGTTGACTCATTCCTTAACTGAACCGCTCCAGGCTTCTAGAAGGTCAACTGGTCAAATTTAGCGAGCACATTGAGCGAACAGATTACTCAAGCGATCAGATATTGTACCCAGCGAGCAAACTCTGGCCTGGGTGAGCTGGTGCTCGGGTAAGGTCAGCGATCGCGCAGTCTAGTCGAACAAGCTGGTTGTGCAGGATGTCCGAGCAACTTGGGAGCTTATAATGCTAAGCTGCTCGCGTAATGAGCTCGTTGAAACGTGCAGATTGCTCTTTCGCGAGTTGATTGTCTAAGCTTGGTCTTGACTGGATCCTTGCTTGTCCATCGGCTCGCTCATCAGCCTGTCTGTATGCTTATGGACTGTTCGTTCAGTGCTTTGAGATGCAGAATGGAAGAATAAGAGGATTGCAAACGTAAACCTCAAGAACACATCTACTAAAACAACAATTTTCATGATGCAAATGACATCAGCCAGGGGAACCTAAGTAGCCATGTTATAGAGCACGAAAATCTCATTCCGAAAACATATTATAATAGGCTATCTGACAATTGAGCACAAAGTTATGCCTGTTTCTTTAGACTAGTAACTCGGGCCCTTGTCTGTTGAGACGGTTTTATCAGGTTATCTTATTGGGTCTTTGGACTTTTACCAACCCATTTGGGGTACCCTAAAAACACCAACAACACAAGCCTCTAGCTCCTAGTCCGTTTACGAGCTGAGAGCTTGAATCTCTGCTGGTAAAAGCTGATCGTGCATAAGCTTGTCTTGTCTCCCTTCAATTTCTGCTTTATCAGTTTCACTTGTGAGAGATCTGCTCATGCAACCACACGATTAGGCTTCGGATCTGGTTGGCATAGTCTGGTCGGTGAGGTGGACGAGCACTGGGAGCATTTTGTCTGATTCTCCTCGTTCGTGAGGTCTGCTCGGCTTTTTGCTCATTTTACCCTTAACATCGACCTTGTGTTTTTATTCCACCAGGCCCTTGGATCCCATTGTGGACTCAAAAATAATCATTAGTAACAATTGACCTCTCGAGCTATGCCTAAGGTTGTGGGAACTCGGCGACATAGCGAGAGTTAAGGATATCGAAAACTCTACTATGCTTTAGGGGATAGAAATCTGAGTTGATATGGCTTAATTACTCGCGAGCTGTCCAAAAGATCGTATCCGAAAACATAGTGTAATTATTTGTAGGCTATGTTCATGGGGCCGTACCCGACAACAGCATGAGTGGTTAGGGCTATCCAAGGAGTCGTCACCCAACAATAGCGTAATAGGTAGCAAGCTACGACCAGGGGGTCGTCACCCGACGACATAGCCCATGTTGTTTGTTTAGCCAAAGGAATTTATCATAAAGACAATAATAATCACGGCACAGCAAATATAATTCATTCATATTCATAAATTGAAACATGTTAACATGTAAGAGCATAAGCTCAAAAAGTTACCAAACATGGAACCGTAGGGATTTTTCTTTCAGTAGGTTCATGTTCTGGATTGGGAGCTCGCTGGGACTGCTGCCATGTTGGCCGCTGAGGTTGTTGAGCTCGCTAGTTTATCTACTGGATCACATAGTCAGTCAGTCGACCCTACTTGATCAGATTTTCAATGGCATATCTCAGCTCCCGACAATTCGAGGTGTCATGCCCAACCTCGTTGTGATACTCATAGAATTTCTTCCGATTTCTGCTACGGACTGAGGATCTCATGGGATTGGGCTTCCCAAAATCTTCCCTATCCTTCTCAGTTGCATAAATTTTGTCTTGAGTATCCGACAAGGAGCTGTAACTGTCATGATGAGATTGCTTAGGCCTGGGCTCTTTTCTGACCTTCTTATCGACTTGGAAGCTCGAACGATCTCTTTTCTTGGATTGATCTGAGCCATCAACTTCATCCTTCTGGTCAGACTTCCTTGAGCCAACGGCTTCTTCCCATTTGACTTCCTTGGCAGCTCGTTCATAAAACTCGCCCAAGTCCCTGATTGGGGACTTATATATTTCTTCATATAGCTTTCCGTCCTTGCGAAGACCAGCTGAAATTGCTGTCAGGATGATTTCATCTGAAGGACTGTCTACCTTGTTGACTTTGCATCTAAATCTGGCGAGATAGTCCTTTAGCGATTCATCTCATCGTTGGAAAACTGTAGCGAGGTGACATGAAGGCACGAACTGCTTCTTTAGAGCCTTATACTAGCTGATGAATCTCCTTTGAAACTCCTCCCAGCTACCTATGCTACGATCTAGGAGACTCTTGAACCAAGCTCGTGGAATGCTCCCAAAGGTGGCTGGGAAGACACGACACTTGACCAACGGACTGGTAGTCTGTAGATCCATCTGAATGTTGAACGCGTCCAGATGGTCATATGGGTCTATGTCCCCATCATACTGAGGGATGCTAGAGACCTTGAATCTGGGAGACAGAGGCTCGAGCTAGATATCCAAGGCAAGAGAAGTTATTCCATTATACTGACCCCTTTGCTCGCTAACTTCCCATCGCGCTTCAAGCTGATAGATCCTTTGGAGGAGCTCTTCTACCGTCGCATTTTTCGGTCTGAACTCCCTTAAGTGCTCATGACTTGGAGAACAGTGATTTGGTATGCTTCCATGGCCTTACGAGCTGTTTGCTCGGTGCGACTCTGCTCATCGATGATTTTCCACTTCTTCTGCTTCAGCTCGGTGATTGTCAGCTCTTACACGAGAGTTAGGGGGAAGGGGAGAGTTAACAGATCCTGAGGCTCCCCTTGCAGGCCTTTCCCGAGCTGAAACCTGTTATTGTGGTTGCCGAGAATTTCTGAGCTCAGCACCTTCAGGTCTGGGCACTTTCTGAGCTTGGACTTGAGCCAATGATCTGACTGTTTCTACAAGTTGCTGTATTATGTTTTCCAGTGCCTCTTGTTGTTGGTTCCATTCTAGAAACCCCCCAGCCATAGGGACGGCTGAATACGATTGGCGAGGGGCTAGAAGATTTTCTCCTTCAATGGCTGCATCTACAAGAGAATGAGATACGCGGTGTTGCTGCTTTGCTTGCCTTTCAGGCCAATTAGCTGCTGAACTGCAACTCTTGGTTCTTCCTCCTACCATGGCTGCTTGCTAAAAACTAAGAAAGACATTGCAGTTTAGGCCCTCTTTTTAGTACTAAGATGTTGACGTTCGGATTTGGTCAACAAAGTTCTTCAAAGCCCAAAACTGCAAAACAATAGAAAACAAGCAAACAAATGAGAAGGAAGAAAGGAGGACACAAGATCTACATGGTTCAGCCTTAAGAAAGGGTCTACGTCCACGACGCCGGCTCCAATGAGGAACGATAGTCACTGTTACTGTATATGTTTTTTGTGATTACAGAGAGAGAGAGAGAGACCCCTTTTACATTGATTTTGATCTCCTATTTATAGGGAAGATGTTACAATTTGAATAAGTTTAAGAATTTTATAGATATGGCAAAAAATAATGTACATTAACTGAGATAATATCTCCTAAGATTATCTCTACCGTATATATAATAGTTGTCGAGAATGTCGTAATTTGATTTGCATGAAAATAGGCAAGTTGACTTATTTCTTAATTGAACCACTCCAGGCTTCTAAAAGGTCAACTGGTTAAATTTAGCGAGCACCTTTAGCGAACAAATTACTCAAGCGATAAGATATTGTACCCAACGAATAGATTCTGGCCTAGGTGAGCTTGTGCTCAGGTAATGTCAGTGATCGCGCAATCTAGTCGAACAGGCTGATTGTGCAGGATGTCCGAGCAGTTTGGGAGCTTATAATGTAAAGCTGATTGCGTAATGAGGTCGTTGAAACATGCAGATTGCTCTTTCGCGAGCTGATTGTCTGAGCTTGGTTTTGGCTGGATCCTTGCTTGTCCATCTGCTCGCTCATCAGCTCGTCTGTATGTTTATGGACTGTTCGTTCAGTGCGTTGAGACGTAAAATGGAAGAATAAGAGGATTGCAAATGTAAACCTCAAGAACACATCTACTAAAACAATAAATTTCATGATGCAAACGACATCGACCAGGAGAATCCAAGTACCACGTTATAGAGCACAAAAATCTCATTCCGAAAATATATTATAATATACGATCTGATAATCGAGCACAAAGTTATGCCCGTTTCTTTGGACTAGTAACTCGGGCCCTTGTCTGTTGGGACGATTTTAGCAGGTTATCTTACTGGGCTTTCGGGCTTTTACCAGCCCATTTGGGGTAGCCTAAAAACACCTACAATATTCTCTTAAACTTTTAAGATAAAAATATATTTCTTTGAACCTATTAAACTTTTAAGTTCTCCTCTCTCCTCCACAATATTCTCTCCCTATTAACTCTCTAGCTTCTGTCCTCCTCTGGCAACTGTCAAACAATTTCCAAACCATTTACAACAATTTATTTCTTCAAAAACATATATATTATTTTGAGGTTTATTTTTTTCATGTTACTCAAAGGATACATAATGTTGTGAAAATGAGGGATAATAGTATTATAAGTTGTTGACTTATGCAAATTTTACTGGATTAATAATTTGAGTTTTAATGTCACCTAAAGTTAAAAATTTCCCAACATACCCTTAATGAATGTTTTTTAATTTGTTCTTGTCCTATTTTCTTCCATCTTCTTCCTGTCTTTTTTCTCCCTCTTTTTTGTCTCTTTTTCTCTCAGTTTCCTTGTATCCATGTTTGTATCTCTCTAGGAACACTCATCTCATCTTTTTTTTTAGAATCATAGCGTTATACAAAAGGAACCATAGAAGGAAAATTTTTATTTGAACCGCAGAAGGATTTTTTTTTTTTTTTTACCAAATTCGAAACCTATACATGACAAATAGATAGAATGATGATCTTCATTCCTATCGGCACCTAATTTTTTTATATAGGTCTTGAATTCGTGACTTTTTTTTTCCCAAATTTGGGACCTCGCATATGAGATCATCACAGAATAAATGCAACTATTACTAAATAGATCCTAAATTGAAGAAAATGGATAACAAATTCAACATGATTTGGGACCTATCTTTTCAAATTTGAGACCTCTAGGTACAACCATAACAAAGTGAATGATGATCTTCATTTCAATAGAGCACATATTTCTGAATAGGCTAGCAAAAATAAAACCTGAATTCAATATAATTCGAGACCTGTTATGTTTAAATTGAGACCTATATAATAATAATAATAATAAATCTGATCACTATTGAACAATCTATTGAGTTTTCAAGTTGTCATCAGTTTGTTAAGTCTCAAATTGGGACCTTAGGTCCTAAATTTCACACAAACTAAGACCTATTCATTTACTTTCAACAAACATTAACCCACAATTTCATATTTTTACTTTACGGACAAATTACAATCCTCACAAACCACCAAAAAACCTAATCTAAACCTTAAATTCTAAACATAATAACATAAATTCATAATTCAAATTTGGGACATCCATAATAAGTAATCATCAAAGTGAGGATTTTCAATCAAATTTAATAAGAGAAAGATGTTAGAATTGATGATTTGTAGTAGTTTTCTGCTACCATAGTCGAATACCATCATCGTAGTCGTCTCCCCATTGTTGTCGTGCTCTTCGTTGTCATCATTGTTGCTCATCTTCTCCCTCCCTCTCTCTCTCTATGGCTATTCTTTTGACTAACGGTCAACCACAAAAGGTGACTTTTATATCTGAGGAAATTTTGTCCGAATCATATAATAGATTATATTAAAACTCAAAAACTATTAATTTAGTGATAATCATATACATTACAACAAATTCTATTTACTTCTATTAAGGGCAATTAGTACTCTGTGTTTTAGGTCTAGTTGATTATTTGATTGTAATTTTCAATATTTATTAAAATAAATAGTGATTTTTTAACAATCGTCGATCTCTCTCTGTCTCGCTATCAATTTCTTTTAATAGAAATTTGAATTGTATCTACAAATCTTTTGACAAGAGACTACAACTCCGACCACAAACTCACCATCTCCACTTACAGTCGCACTGGAGTAGTATGTTTTCTATTTGAATTTGTGTGTTATCAGTCAAGCCGGGGGTCTATCCAGGTGGGATATAATGATACAAGAAGGCAAGTGTACTACACCACATCGGCATTAGCCGAACCAACATAAGGAGAGATGGTGGCGCTATACCAAGCGGTAGCTATGGATGGGAGGCAGGAAACGGCTATAATACAGACATCAAAGGTGTTTGTATCATACATACAACTGAAAAGAATAAAGTCCCAACCGTTGGATGATCAAAATTTAAATCCAACGGTAAGGATGTTTGAAAAACAAAAAAAAAGTTAAAAAAATGATGAAAACCGATCACCGAATAAGTAAAGGGTAGAGAAATCGAAAATTGGAAAACTGAAAATATAAACAGCCAAACCAAATGAGTCCCGTTTCTGTCCCAAAGAAAACCTAGCGGGCACCCATTTTCGCGCTAAACTATCTGTCAAGTCATCGACGATCTCGCAACGCCGGCATCGCCGCTCTCTGTCAGTATCATCGTCGTCTTGCTGGGGTCACCTCTCTATCTCATCGAGGAGCATCATCGAATCATCACAGCGTCACTGTCATACCCTCTGTCCCTTTTCTCTCCCTTGTCATAAGAACCAGAAGATGAAAAACAGAAACCCTAGATCTAATTGCTACTTAAAGTCGATCCAAATGGTTTGCATCCCAAAAGTTGTGGATCTAGAGAGGCTGTAAACTGGTGGATGAGCAGTGAGGCTTGCCAGAGCATTCTGTGACAAAAACTGGTTTGTTTTTGCTTTTCTCGATTCTCATTATCCTGATATTTCTGAGCCTCCATACTCTCCTCATTGTATTATTGGAACACATGAAGTAGAGAAGGAAGAGAGGAACCAGAGAGGTTGTAAATCATCATCAATATTGGAGCAACCTCATCTTCTTTGTCTCTTTTTTAGGTTTGTGGTTATAGGTATAGAGAAAGAAGAGAGGAACCAGAGAGGTTATAAATCATCATCAATATTGAAGCAGCTTGTGGTTAAAGTGGCAGAGGCCAGAGCTTCAAAAGCTTCGTTACGAGAGAAAGGATCTCAGATTGATTCTCTCCAGGAGGAGTTGACTCAAACAAGGTTTTTCTTGCGGTTTTAGTCTTGTGTGTTTTTGGCTTGCTAGGTGGAGGATTTTGGTGTAGGAATGAATAGATTAGTCCATTGTATGGTATTAGCATGTGTAACAAGTTTGTTTCAAATCATTTAGATTAGTCCATTCCAAAAATTAATAGATTTCCTTGTTGTACTCAAGTTGATATAACTTGGTCTTTGATGGAAAGTCTTTACTTTTATGAGCTTAAATATTCCATTGTTCTGTTTTCAATTGATAGCACTAGGGGTGGACTTCAAACTTTGATGCATACACATGATACACAAGTTATTGATCTTGCTAACTCATAAAGTTGTCATTGCAGTTGAAGAAGATGTGTAAAGAAGGTGTATATTGGGTAAGTTAGCATAAGTATGTGGCATATTGCATGTAAGTACTTGTTAAAACAGGTTGTACATGAAATCTGAATTTGGCGGACAAATAAGTTTGATGATTTCTTTTATTCTTTAACAAGAACTGTAGTTGGAGTTTATGTGGGAATGGAGTACAGAGTTGAGAGGATCTGCAGCACCAGAGACTGTGTATGTTCACTGTAAGATGTTCTTGTTGGATTATATGATCTTCAAACATTATTGATTTGTTACTGTGATTCAGAAATATAGTAGCTAACATTGAAATTCTGATTCATTTTGCATCACTAAGAAATCAAGATACTATTTTAAATCAATGTAGTGTGTTTAAATCTGGTTTCTATTGTTATGCATGTACTGGTTCTCAGTTGAAGGCTGACTTGGAGGAGAACATTAAAACTTTGGACTTGGTTGTGAGCGAGAACCATCAAATTAGAGTGCAGCTCAAAGAGATGATTGTGAAAACTAAAAAGGTAGAGGCTGAGAATAAGATGTTAATTGATAGATGAATGTTTCAAAAGATGTAGGACACTGAACGCCTTAACAAGGTTTTGTTATGTTTATGTAAGTTACTTCGTTTAAATGAAAATTCGGAATGTGGTATAGTTTAATTCTAACACTTGACATGTGGTGCATTTATAGATGATATAAGTAAGATTTCATCGATCTTGGCCAGTTCTCCTATTGGTTTTATATATGTGCATGTTGGGTCCTAGAGAATCATGTAGCTTCCCATATATTTTTTTGGCTTTGTGGACACATTACTTGATTTTATCTATCAATCTTTATAGCAAAAACAAAGAGTTCTTTTATTATTATAGTTTGTTAAATGACAGGATGTTGTTGTCACAGGCAGCGTTTGATGTGTTTATTGTTGGGCCACCTCTGAAAGATATCAAGCTGGTAATTCGTGAGAATGTTGTTGTAACTCCATCATGTGTGTTCAATGATTGTTACAAAAAGCATATTCTAAAAATTTGTTATAATAGGTGTTAGGAGCTATATAATTTTGATATAATTGTTGGTTATTTGTTTTGACTTTTATGATACTTTGTGTTAACGGTTTTTTTGTTATTGTAATTAGTAGCATTATAATTCCATGTGAACTATAGAAAGGTTACAAAATATAATTAAATGAGAAAAGAGAAAATAAATTACCCTTGGTGCCCAAACTGCCATCATTTTGCTTCAATTATAAGAAAATGATTTTTGGTTCATCATTATGAGAGTAACAACGTAGATTCTATTTGGAAAAATATTTGTATGGAAAGGTTAATTTTAGGTTTCATGTGCAGTTATTCGTTTTTTTTTTTTTTTTTTTTTCAGTGCTTGATACATCTTGGAGAACTTGTGAACTGAGGTGCTGAATTTGTTGTTGATTGTTGTTGACATGCTAAGATAATTGATTTATATGTAAACTTGTTTTGCTCAATCCTTAAATTAGTCAAATAGCTTTTTAAATGCACCAATATAGTGATTTATTAGCATAGATGGACAAAGGTATATGCTATTGTGTGGCGACATTGCAAATCTTCAAAATTGTGTATGCTTGGTTTTGTTGTATATGACAAACAGGTTGAATAAGTTATGTGAATTTTATATTTTGATAAGTGTTTAAATTAAAATTTATGCATGCAATTCTTATTTTGAGGCAAGTTAATGTTGGTAAGAGTTTATATTAGCATTTTCCATATGGAGTGTTGTTTGGGGATATTTGGTGGGTTTTATTGAAATATCCATTATGATGAGTTTTATTATTTTTAGTAATTGTTTTTCACTCATTTAGATGTGAGAAATCAGTTATTAAAGAAACAATAATGTTAGGAGGCGATGAATTTGAGCTTCTGATTATTATTTTCTGAAGAAACTGGTATAAAAGGAATAGGGTTGTTCATTGTTTTCCTCTTCCAATTAAAGATGTTGTCACTAATCCGTTTCTTTTGTTGTGAATTTTCATAGTTCTAATCTAGCCTGGAAGATTTCAAGTGTTTCAGCTCTTATCTAATGGAAACTACTTAGCTAAGGATGTTTTAAATTAAATATTGACACTACAATTTGTGCGGAAAGAAAATTGGTCGGTCTTGGTGTGGTTATTCGAAATTTAAAGAGAACAAATACTTTCAGGTCTTAACAATTTTAAGGCCTCTTTATCTCTAGCAATTGCAGAAGCATAGGATAAATTTTTTGGTTTAAGAATGTTTAATGTGTAGATCTTGTATTATTTATGGTTGTTTCAAGGATTATGAGAATGGGGTTTTGGTGTTAATGTGTGATAATCATTATTTTAATGGAAAAGTTGCTACAATCTCGAGGTTGATTTATTAACATAAAAATGGGAAAATATTATTATTTTTTATATTAATTTTTTATGGGTTGAAATTCATAACATCAATAAAATTGATGTAGGTAATGAGGTTAATAAAATTCTAGTTGGCAAGTAAAATTTTTATTGTGTATTTTACATATTTTATTAAGTGAAAAAAATGTGTTTAAGTTATTTCAAAAGAGAAAAAGAAATGTTTCAAGTTATGAAACATGGAGTTATGGAATAATGGTATTCAAAACATGTAAAAAAGAATGTGGTTTTATGTATTTTTATATTTTTAGCTTTATTAAATGTTAAAATTGTAAATAAAAAAAAAACCTTAAAGTTTTATTTAAATGGATTTGAATTTTTGTAAGACAATCAATGCATTTTCATACGATATTTTAATTACAAAATATTGATATATTTATGAAAGAATTGAAATTTGTTTAGATAATGAGTAAATTTGATGAAAGAAAAAAGATTAAATTAAAGTGTTAATTTATTTTAGATTTTTGAAATTTAAATGGAGTACATGTTCATTCAAAATCATATCAAAAGTTTAACTTATATTACATATCAATTTTTTTATCAGTAATAAATTTATTTATATTATTTTCGTGTTCGTTAATTTTTTATGGGCTATATTATCAACAAAATTGATATAGGGAATGGTGTTGATAAAATTTTGATTGGCCTTATTATATATTTTACATATATATATATATATATATATATATACACATTTCACTATGAGTGGCGATGGTATAAAGATTCTTTTTCATTTCATGTTTAATATGCAATTTATGGTTCACTCAATTTTCCAAAGAATTCAACTAAAAAGTTGCTATATTAAATGTTTATGTGATTTTTTTTTCAATGAAAACTAAGCATATACTTCTGAACAATAATTTGTGGTAAGGTAATATCAGTATTAGGAGCCCAATGTCTTTTTGAGGTTGATTTTATAGTGTATCTGTTGCTTTCTTTGAGTTTCTTTATTTCTAGTAAAATTGACTTGCAAACGTGTAAGTTAACATCGTGTGAATACACCAAAACTAAGAATATACATCGAACTTGTTTTATAGAACCTATTAAGTCTATTCAAGTTTCATGTTTTAATTTCAAATACAGTTGAAACTTGCTTAAAAAGTAAATAAATGAATAAATTCACCATATTTTTCACATGAATATAGTGTCATAGTCCCACAAATGTTGGTTAGAGAAATGAGGTCCGATTCAAGAGGAATAACTCAATCTTTTTTGTACTGTTCTGTGAACTATATTTTAGTCTCATTATACGCTTTGTTCAAAAGTTAAATTGTAAAGGTAACTTTTTATCATTTCATTAAATATGAAAATTTTTAAATTTTATTATAATTTTATTTTATTTTTTATATTTTTAGTACTATATACAATATAGAATAAAAAATACTTTTAAATATTTTTAAGAAATAAATTTAATTAAATTATTTTATAAAAAAAATGTATTTAAATAATATATTAATCCAATTTGAGTTAATTTATAAAAAAATAATTCAATTTAATTTATTATATTTAAAACCTAAATCGGCAGCCGCAGCCCCTTTCTTTTTGCAGTTCACTTCACCTTGCACGAGTAACACCCCAACCCCTTTCTTTTTGTAGCCACTCGACCAGACGCCACGACCCACGAGCAGCACCGCTGAGACTCCACGAGCAGCACGACAGACGGACCAGTTAAGCACCGGACGAGCAGCACGGCAGACTGACCATACGCCACGAGCAGCGTGACAGACAGACCAGTTGAGCACCGGACGAGCAGCATGGCAGACGAACCAGACTCCACGAGCAGCGCGACAGATGGACCAGTTGACCACCGGACGAGCAGCACGGCAGACGGACCAGTTAACCAACGGCAGACCGTCACCACTCACCAACTTCGGCTTGACCAGCTTGGGTAGCCATCCAACTCATCATCCAACCCGACACCAACATCTACGACGACCAGCATCTCCCTCTTGGTAGTCGTTCAGTCACCAGCTTCAGCTTGACCAGCTTCGGTACACTGTTGGTAACCATCCATTCCGGTCACCACCGAGACCAGCTTCAGCCTTTCATTTATGTATTTTCATTTATGGATTTGTTACATCTCCATACCAGTGTTTGTATTTATGTCTAACTCATCATTTCTTTGGTTTGGCATGAATGCTGATCTGCTAGCTAATCTTCTTAACTGAAAATCAATGGTGCGACCGCGCAGTTTTGACAGTGGTGGTACGCGGTCGCACCACATGATAGGTGCGGCCGCACAGTTTTGGCAATGGTTGTGCACGGTCGCACCTATCATGTGGTACGGTCGTGCAGTTTTGGCAGTGGTGGTGCACGGCCGCACCACATGATAGGTGTGGCCACACAGTTTTAGCAAAGAATACGCACAAACAATGAAGAAAATGTATGGTTTAGAACAACAAAATGGTACACCAAAATAACATGTATTTTATTTTCACATATTTAATTTTAGTAATCATATTAGAAATCATCGTATTTAATACCATATTAATTAGATTTAACTTGAGAATATTTGATTAAATTAGATTTAATTGTGATATACTTATTAAAATGTTATGTTGAGATATTAGATATTAACTTGACTAAATTGGATTTTGGGTTAAAAATTTTAAAAATATCGTGTTTTGTAAAATTTGAAAACATTAACTTGTATAACACTTGTGTATTTTTAATATACAAATTTAATAAATTGGATTACACTAGTATGAGTGTGTGGCGACACTAAAACACTGGTGCGATTGCGTAATAACACTTGAGTAAGTACACCAACCATAATATTCGATGTTCTTTGTTTTGTTGGATTGAAGGGTTGTTACGTAATCAGCCAAGAAAAAACTCACCTACAAAGAGTATTGGGAGATGATAATGTTTTGATGGTCAAATTTGCTTAAAAATTAAGTGAAGGAATCAACTCACTATATTTTTCACATAAATACAGTGCAATAACCCCATAAACATAATTGGATATGATTGCGACGAAGAACACAATCCTTTTGTAGTGTTCCATGAACTAAATGTTTTACGTATTTATTAAACATCATAACGGTAAACATGTAATTGCAAAATTAAATTCTAATAGGAAAAAAAAAAATTCCTTGAAATTATATTAAAATTACGTGTAAATATTTTTACGCATTTGTAAGATATAAATTTAATAAACTTATTTTCTTCAATAATATAAATATATAAAATTTTAGTTCAATTTATTTAATGTTTTAAAAAAAAATCCCATACAATTTTTAAATATTTTATTATATTTAAAAAATTAAAATTAAGTTATCTTATAAAAAATAATTCACTTTAAGTTATTTTCTAAAAAAAATTTCACTTTCATTTATTATCTAAAAATTATTTCAATTTAAAAATAATCCAACTTATTACACTTTTAATTATTTTCTAAAACAAATTGTAAAAACAACGTATTAAAATTGAGTCTCAACAACTTCGAACGTTGCTTCAACGTCCAACTTGTTGAACGAACAACTTTGACGTTGCTGTGAACAAGTTCACGTTCGGCAACTTGTTCACTTAAACGTCAAACTTGTTCAACGAACAAGTTCGACGTTGGCTGACGTCCAACGTCCGAAGTTGTTGAGTCTCAACAACTTCGAAAGTTGCTTCAACGTCCAAGTTGTTCAACGAACAACTTCGACATTGCTGTGAACAAGTCCACGTTCGGGACCTTGTTCACTTGAACGTCGAACTTGTTCAATGAACAAGTTCGACGTTGGCTGACGTCCAATGTCCAAGTTGTTCAACGAACAACTTCGACGTTGCTGTGAACAAGTCCACGTTCGGCAACTTGTTCACTTGAACGTCGAACTTGTTCAACGAACAAGTTCGACGTTGGTTGACATCCAACGTCCAAGTTGTTCAATGAACAACTTCGACGTTGCTGTGAACAAGTCCAAGTTCGGCAACTTGTTCACTTGAACGTCGAACTTGTTCAACGAACAAGTTGGATGTTGGTTGACATCCAACGTTCGAAGTTGTTAAGTTTCAACAACTTCGGACGTTGCTGTGAACAAGTCCACATTCGGCAACTTGTTCACTTGAACGTCGAACTTGTTCAACGAACAAGTTCGATGTTGGCTGACATCTAACGTCCGAAGTTGTTGACTCTCAACAACTTCGGACGTTGCTTCAACGTCGAAAAACTTCGATGTTGCTGTGATCAAGTCCACGTTCGGCAACTTGTTCACTTGAACGTCGAACTTGTTCAACGAACAAGTTGGACGTTGGCTGACATCCAACGTCTGAAGTTGTTGAGTCACAACAATTTCGGACGTTGCTTCAACGTCCAAGTTGTTCAACGAACAACTTCGACATTGCTGTGAACAAGTCCACGTTCAGCAACTTGTTCACTTGAACGTCGAACTTGTTCAACGAACAAGTTCGACGTTGGCTAACATGCAACATCCGAAGTTGTTGAGTCTCAACAACTTCTGACGTTGCTTCAACGAATAACTTCGACGTTGTTGTAAACAAGTCCACGTTCGGTAACTTGTTCACTTGAACGTCAAACTTGTTCAACGAACAAGTTCGACGTTGGCTGAAGTCCAACGTCCGAAGTTGTTGAGTCTTCACAACTTCGGATATTGCTTCAACCTCCAAGTTGTTGAACGAACAACTTCGACGTTGTTGTGAACAAGTTCACGTTCGGTAACTTGTTCACTTGAAGTCGAACTTGTTCGACGAACAAGTTCGACGTTGGTTGACGTCCAACGTACCAAGTTGTTGAGTCTCAACAACTTCGGACGTTGCTTCAACGTCCAAGTTGTTCAAAGAACAACTTCGACGTTGCTGTGAACAAGTCTACGTACGGCAACTTGTTCACTTCAACATCGAACTTGTTCAACGAACAAGTTCGATGTTGGTTGACATCCAACGTCCGAAGTTGTTGAATCTCAAAAACTTCGGACGTTGCTTCAACGTTCAAGTTGTTCAACGAACAACTTCGACGTTGTTGTGAACAAGCCCATGTTCGGCAACTTGTTCACTTGAACGTCGAACTTCTTCAACGAACAAGTTCGACGTTGGCTGACGTCCAACGTTCGAAGTTGTTGAGTCTTCACAACTTCGGATATTGCTTCAACCTCCAAGTTGTTGAACGAACAAGTTGGACGTTGCTGTGAACAAGTTCACGTTCAGCAACTTGTTCACCTGAACGTCGAACTTGTTCAACGAACATGTTCGACGTTGGCTGACGAACAAGTTCAACGTTGGTTGACGTCCAACGTACCAAGTTGTTGATTTTCAACAACTTTGGACGTTGCTGCGAACAATTCCACTAACCGCAACCTGTTCACTTGAACATCGAACTTGTTCAACGAACAAGTTCGATGTTTGTTGACGTCCAACGTCCGAAGTTGTTGACTCTCAACAACTTCGGACGTTGCTTCAACGTTCAAGTTGTTCAATGAACAACATAGACGTTGCTTTGAACAAGTCCACGTTCGGTAACTTGTTCACTTAAACGTCAAACTTGTTCAACGAACAAGTTCGACGTTGGCTGACGTCCAACTTCCGAAGTTGTTGAGTCTCAACAACTTCAAACGTTGCTTCAACGTCCAAGTAGTTCAACGAACAACTTCGACGTTGCTGTGAACAAGTTCACGTTCGGCAACTTGTTCACCTGAACGTCGAACTTGTTCAATGAACAAGTTCGACGTTGGCTGACGAACAAGTTCGACGTTGGTTGACGTCCAACGTACCAAGTTGTTGATTCTCAACAACTTCGGACGTTGCTTCAACGTCCAAGTTGTTCAAAGAACAACTTCGACGTTACTGTGAACAAGTCCACGTACGACAACTTGTTCACTTGAACATCGAACTTGTTCAACGAACAAGTTTGATGTTGGTTGACGTCCAACGTCCGAAGTTATTGACTCTCAACAACTTTGGACGTTGCTTCAACGTTCAAGTTGTTCAACGAACAACTTCCACGTTGCTTTGAACAAGTCCACGTTCGGTAACTTGTTCACTTGAACGTCGAACTTGTTCAACGAACAAGTTTGACGTTGGCTGACGTCCAACATCCGAAGTTGTTGAGTCTCAACAACTACAGACGTTGCTTCAACGTCCAAGTAGTTCAACGAACAACTTCGACGTTGCTGTGAACAAGTCCACGTTCGGTGACTTGTTCACTTGAACGTCGAACTTGTTCAACGAATAAGTTCGACGTTGGTTGACGTCCAACGTCCGAAGTTGTTGAGTCCCAAATAGGTTTATTGAGCTGAGAGTGAGAGATGAAAGCCAAGAGGCAGAAGCTCAAAGCTGTTGGTATCAGCGACGAAGAAGAAATCAAGCTCTGGTCTACTGAGTGAGAGTTGTCGGTGTCGGCAAAGAGGAACAAATAGGTGGGGGTTAGGGCTGTCGAGCACGAGTTGAGAGTGAGAAGGAGTGAGAGATGGATGTTAGGGTTAGCTTTTAAGTGAACTTTATATAGGGGCATGCAAAATTATGCATGTACCCCTGTTCACAGATCAGATCAGTTTTGGATACCCCATCCGATCCGATTCATGAAACATGGTGTTTTCACAGGTTCGGATCCGAACACCTTACCTTTTAACATGTGATCCGATCTGAACACCCATAGATAGGGTCGTTCGGACCGAATCCATGTTTTTGTGTCCACCCCTACTTATTTCTCTCTTAATTAATCTTGAATGTAAACTCATATGGTATAAAAATAGGTAAATTTTTTGATAAATTTTACAAAGCTTTAGTAAAAAGTTTAATCACAATTATAATACAACTTTGAGCAAATTTATCTTTCAACAAAAGTTACAGCCTTGCTTTTTACACGTGGGAGTTTAATTGAACAAAATAATCATATCACTACAGGTTTGAAAATGAAGTAATGGACAGGTATAGGAATCAGTACAGGAGATCAACAGGAAATTGTAATCAAGATAGACAGTTTGGTAGACAATACGGTGGTCAATTTGGTTAGTTTGGTAGAAGGAAAGGTGGTCAACGAGGAGCTTGAAGAAGAGTTGATGGCAGAGGAATGTTTAACAATAACTAGCAATGGGTTACAATGCTTCAATAGATTACTGTAGTTTTGATGAGATATTCGGATTCAAGCCAATAATCGAATGGCTATCAAGATAGCAACTGGATCCTAAAGCTGGTTCAAATTCTTTATGGTGCCTTGACTCTAAAGCAACATTTTACCAGTACTGCATATCAAATGCTAAATATTTGGCATTCAAGACAGGATATCTAAGCAAGGAGAACATGTATATAGTAAATGGATCCGAATTAGGTTTCATTGTTCTTTTAAAAATAAAAAATGATTTCCCTATTGGGCTCCTGGCACAAATATTTAGCAGTTTGATAATTTTAGAGGTTTTAAATGTAATAACCCTAAATTGTATAGAGAAAAAGTAAGTGTGTACAATAAAAAAGAACTAGACCCACAAAAAAGAATGAGAAATGAAATGTACATGTACAACATTTTACAATTTATATTTATTCGAAATTAATTAGTACAAAATAAATTTTAAAATTTTAAAAGCTTAAAGAGAAAAAGAACAAATGACTTAAAAAAAATAATAAATAAATAAAAAAATCATCTCCATATAATGGGGATCTATTTTCTACATCAACGATGGAGATCCTTGGACCTCCATAGTCGATATACTCTACAAAGATCACCGGCCTAAAATTTGGTTTGAAATCAAATAAGTGATTTGGTTTCAATAAATATTCACAAAATCTAGTTATAGATGATCTAACAGCGACCAGCTTAGTCGTTTATTTCATTCTATTCAGATCAGTCGTTAATCTAGTTCCACCAAATCGAGAAAATTTCATTTTAGTTCCTGAGGTTTTGAAAATAACACGTTTTTAAAGCTTTTTTAAAAATAGTTATTTTCATTTCTAACTTTTTCAAAACTTTTCAAAAAAGTCTAAATTATTAGTCAATTGATAGTCAACTGATGGTCAACATTAATAGAATGCAAAAAAATATTTTTGCTCTTGATGGTTATTAATGATATGTAAATTGCTAGATTACCCTCATAAAATATTGAATTTATAAGTTAAATTTTCTAAAATACCTCTAAATTTAAGTTGTTAAATTATAATTTAAATTGTCTAAAGTAACCGTTGACTGTTAGTTAAGTAACAGTTTAAACTTTTTTGAAGAATTTTGGAAAAACTATTAACAACTCTAAATTGTATAGAGAAAAAGTAAGGGTGTACAGTAAAAAATAACTAGAGCCAAATAAAAAAAAAATGAGAAATGAAATGTACATGTACAACATCTTACAAGCTATATTTATTCGAAATTAATTAGTACAAAATAAATTTCAAAATTTTAAAAGCTTAAAAAGAAAGAGAACAAATGAATTAAAAAAAAAAAATCTCCATATAATGGAGATCTATTTTCTACATCAATGGTGGATTTCCACGGTCGATATACACTACAAAGATCACCGGGCCTAAGATTCAGTTTGAAACCAAATCACTTTGATTTAGCTAAATCATCACACAATCTAGTTATAAATGATCTAGCAGCGACCAACTCAGTCATTTATTTCATTCCATCTGGGTTGGTCGTTAATTTAGTTTCCACCAAATCGACATGGATCTAGTTTCCTTATTATTTTTTTTAGAAAAACTTAAATTATAATTTTACATAATTATTACTTTAAAATATATATTATATTAATTTTTCTCTAATTTTCTTTTTATTTTGCTTTGACACATGGCACATTTCAGATCAAAATCCTTTTGAAATCACTAATTTGACCAACAATTGTTTTATGTTGGCACCAAATTTAAGAGTATTTAAATTTTTATGGATGACGGATCAAAAAATAAATCTACAAGTAGAAAAGTTATGCAATGTCAAAACTTAGAAACTAAAATAAAATTTATTTAATTTTTTAATGTTTTATGATTAATCAAGCTTGAATTACTTCATACTAAACAAGAGAGCAATAGAGAAGTACCCACCAAAAGTCTTTTTGAAATCCTTTTGATGGAATCGCTCTATTTTTTGTTCAATATCTGTCTTTTTCTTCTCCTTCTCCTTCTTCATTTTCATTTTCCAGGTTAAATTTGTTCAAATTTTATTGATTTAGGACACGCATATTCCATGCTTTATTCTTTAGCCAATCTTGGTATTTGCAGTTTTGTAGTTAATGATCAAACGATAGTCCATCATGATTTAAAAATAAATAAACTATTGAAGGTTCCAGTTGTATATAACAATCAATAATATTAACGAAATATATGATCATTTTAATTAATAATTACCCAAAGTGAAAATGAGAGAAAATAGCACCCTAAGTTGTTGACTTGTGCAAATGTTACTGGTTTAAAAATTTGAGTTTTAATATCACCTAAAGTTGAAAATGTCTCAAAATACCCTTAATGAAGGTTTTTTAACTTATTCTTGTCCTATTTTCTTCCATCTTCTCCTTGGCTTTCTTTTCCCTCTTTTATGTAACTTTCTCTCTCAATTTCCTTGTATCCATGTCCTATTCTTATCTGTTTTTGAGAATTATAATGTAATGCTGAAGGAACCATAGAAAAAAAAAAATTTATTTGAACTGCAAAAGGAAAATTTTTATTTTTTGTTTTAAAAAATTCAAAACCTATACATGACAAATGGATAGAATTATGATCTCCATTCCTATGAGTACCTATTTTTTTTCATATAGGTCCTAAATAGATTTAGAACTCATGACTGTTTTTTTTTTTTTTTTCTTGTTTCCCAAATTCGAGACCTCTGCATAAGATCATCACAGAATGATGATGATCTCTATTTAAAGGAGCAATGATTGCTTATTAGATCTTGAATTGATGAAAATAGATACCTAATTTAAAATAATTAGGGATCAATCTTTCCAAATTTGAGACCTATAGGTAGTAGGATCATAACAAAGTAAATGATGATCTTCATTTCAATGGAGTAAATATTTCTGAATAAGCCCCGAACAAGCAAAAATAAGTCCTAAATTCCATATAATTCGGGACCTACCATGTTTAAATCGAGACCTATATAAAAATCTAGCTCATTATCCAAACAATCTATATTGAGTTTTCTGGTTTTTTATCAATTTGTTTAGTCCCGAATTGGGGACTTTAGTTCTTGAATTCACACAAACTAAGACCTATTCATTGCTTTCATCAAACACTAACTTCCGATTTCATTTTTAGACTTTACAAACAAATTATATTCATCACAAACCATCAAAAAACCTAGTCTAAACCTTAAACATGAATCCATCATTCAAATTTGGGACATGTACAATAAGTAACCATCAAAGTGAGGATTTTCAATCAAATTTAACAAGGGAAAGACATTAGAATCAAGGTTCCAAAACTCGTTACTCACTACTTGACTGGTGAGGTAGCGAGTAGCAAGTTCTTTGTTACTCAACGAGTACTCGGTTTGATCATTGGTCAATAATTTACCCATTGATCAACGATCAAACTTGATCAAGTTTTTTTTTTTTTAAAATAAAAAAAAAAACTTGAAAAATTTTTCATCACTATTTAAGAACTAACACAATGAAATATTACCTTCTAGTGCCAACAAATTTGTATCCTAAACAAATTTATCTAAAAAATAAAAAAAGAGTGCTAAAAATGAAAAAAAAAAAAAGAAAGATCTAAATTAAAAATTTTTCATCACTATTTAAGAATTAACACAATAAAATATAAGCTTCTAGTGCCAACAAATTTGTATCCTAAACAAATTTGTCTAAAAAAAAAAAAGGAGTGCTAAAAGTGAAAAAAAAGATCTAAATTTAAAAAAAAAAAAAAAAAAAAGAACTCCCTTAGAGCGGTGACAACGATGACAAAGTGGCGAAGACACAACAGACCAACGAGCATGAGAGAAGCACTAATAAGAAGATTGAGAAAGAGGGTTTCAAAGAAGTAAGAAGAACTGAAGAAGTAAAATTGAGAAAGAGGGTTACTGTCACAACCTTCTTTTATATTTTTGTCTTCCACACTGTTTTGGGTTAATTTAAAAAACAACGTCATATTGAGCATATCAAAACAACATTGTTTTAGTGTCATAGATTTGAGAAAAAAAAAAAGGGGGCACGAGTGAGTTAGGTCGAGTGGACTGAGTACTCAACCAAATCAGCCGAGTACATGACCAATTACTCGGCAGAGTCAACCAAGTTGATTGAGTCCTTGCTTGGCCCAAAGGAAGGCCTGTGATATCGGGGTTCTTGGATAGACAAGGAGTTGATCCGGGAGTACTCATTGAGAACTCGATATACTCGTTCAAGTTTTTGATCGATGATTAGAATTTATCATTTGTAGTCTTCCGCTACCATAGTCAAATACCGTTGTCGTAATCATCTCCTCATGTTCGTCATCGTCATCATTGTTGCTTATCTTCTCCCTCTCTCTTTCTGTGTCTATTGCTGTTCTTTTGACCATTGGTCAACCACAAAAAGTGATTTTTATATCTAGAGAAATTTTGTCCGAATGGTATAATAGGTTATATTAAAACTCAAAAACTATTAGTGTAGTGGTAATTGCACAAATCACACTATAATAAGTACTAATTAGAAAATAACCTCTTACTAAAATTTTAAGAGACCAATATTAAACCATATATAATTGTCTTGGAATGTATGCATAAATTTTCTTTTTGAAAATATAATTAAATCTTGAGGTGGCTTATTGATAATCCTCTTATACTCTTACACTTTACGAGGGTTAATTCAAGTCGTATTTACATTCTCAAATTTTAAATTATAATTAAAAAAATATATCTAAATATTTTTATCATAATACTTTTTTGTTTTGCAAAAATTCAGCTCGGCTGCAACCTTTTCCAATTACTTGTGAAGGCCAGGGCCTCGCTCCTGTAAAACGGTTATTTGATTGGACGTAAATAAACCAAAATTATAACAAAATTTTGAACTTTTGTTATAAGTATACAAGTTAATACAAAAATTTTGTTTTGTCTTTTAATTTATATTTTAATGTTTTATGGTTAATTAATTCATATAAATAAGAGAGTAAACTGATAAGGACCAAAAGTCTTCGTGTCAGAAATTTTTGAAGTTAGGATTATGTCTTTGTCTTTAAAGGTAAGAGATCAAGAAGATTACAACTGCAATATACAAAAACTTTGGGCATAGAAGCACGTGATTAAACTATTAAAATTCTAAATATGGGGGTGCATCATGGATTAATAACACTAATCTGCAACTTAATTAATCATGTGAACAGTACTAGTGGTGGTGGCTGTAAGAGAGTGAAATGAAAGCAAATATGAAGACTCAAACGATTTCAGAAGCAATCACCAACTTTAATAAAGTATGGTCAATTTAATTATATATATTCTACAATTTAAATAAACCTTAATACAAAATAACATATAACATTGGACAATGAAAGTAACGTGCACCAAGGGGTAAAGAAGAAATAATCTTTTGGAAATTAATAAATTATGTGTGGGATGCCACGTCTTAAAGCAAATGTGAAAACCAAAATTATGAAGAATAGATTATATCTGAAGCTGTTTTGGGAAATTAATTAAGTCCAAGTTTGAGATATCAAATCTGAAAAACTTTAAGCAAAATTGAATGGAAGTCCTCATAATTTTATTGATATGTTAAAATAATATATATATAGGTTTGTACAACAATATTTGCAATAAAAGTAAACTCGACCGCATAATTCAAGTAATTGTATCCAATATGACTAAGGCGTTAATCAAAGACAGACTGACTAGTGCATGATTTAAGGGATGATCATGCTCTTTAATGACTACACGATTTAAGGGATTACATACCTTAACATTTCCCCTCAAGATGGCATGAGTCTTGGAAAGAGCACCCATCTTGATGTGAAACCTTTGGCAGGAGTTTTTGAATAGATATGTTGAGAAATTTTAATAATTTATTGAAAACAACTTATATCTGCCCTTAGAATTACGTCAATAAACTAATGCTCAAACCAAAAGTTGAAGATATACAAGGTTAAATGTCTAAATAATCCCTGTCAACTATGGTCTAATTACGTTCAGAATCTGCAACTTAATTAATCATGAGAACACTAGTGGTGGTGGTTGTAAATGAAAGCAAATATGGAGAATCAAATGATTTCAGAAGAAATTAATTAAAATGACCATACTTTAATAAAGTATGACCATTTTAATTAATTTCTTCTACAATTTCAATAAACCTTAATATAAAATAACATATAACAGTCTTTGTCGGCTACTTTGGCAACGAAAATAACGTACACTATGGTGGGAAAGAAGAAATAATTTTTTGGAAATTAACAAATTATGTGTGGGAGGCCGCGTCTTAAAGTACATGTGAAAACCACAATTATGAAGAATAGATTATATCTGAAGCCGATTTGGGAAATTAATTACGTTTAAGTTTGGCACGTGGGATTGAGAATGGAAATAAGAATGAAATTAGAAGAGATTTGGATGAAAAAATTATTATCTTAATAGAATTTAAGATTTGATTAAAATTATATTATATTGTGCTTAATGTACGGGTTGAGATTAAATTTGAATAAAATTAATTTAAATAATGTATTATATATTTAAAATTAATTTAAAAAATTCTTTAAAAACTTTGGAAAAAAGGAAAAAATGGAGATTCACTGGATTGGATTTCCACTATTCATACATCTTCTATTTTTATTTTAATTTTTTATCTAGTTTTATTGTATTTACTTATGATCTCCTCCATCCATCTCAAAAATGGACACTAGAGATCTATATATTTTCTTTTTAAAATTTTATTTAAATTGAAATTAAAATTACTTACTAGAATGGTGAAAATAACCTTCCCCTATTAGGTTTGACCAATATTTTATTGATGATAGGGATGAAATTAATGAATTTATGAAAATTTAGGGACTACAAAAGCTAAAAATGGAAACAACTTAAAAATGTTATAAATTGAATAAATATAATAACTAAAATGAAGTTTTCCTTTAATATAATTGATGACATTCCTTTTGGTGCAATGGATGTCCTCTAGATCTCATCCATCACTCAATGGTGGAGATCTATAGATGGATCTCCACCTCCACCACTATGATGAAGATTCACATTAGATCTCTTTCTTATTTTTTTATATTTAATTTTTAAAATTTATTTTTCATCCTTTTTATTTTTACTATGTAGATGAGCAATGAAGATCCATTTTTATTTTATTTTGTTTTAATTAAAATTAAAATAATCATAATGAATTGATGAAATTACCATTGCTTTCATTAAATTTGACCAATATATGATTGATAGTAGACATCAAATTGATGAATTTCTTAAACTAAGGATGATGAGATCTAAAAATGAATTTGTATTTAATATATAAATATTTCGTCAAAATATAAGGACAACAATAAAATTTATCCTTAATAAAATCTTTTCTAAGTTAACAAAATTTCAAGTTCTAGATGAAGCAAAAGTGAAAAACAGAATGGCTTTAAAGCTTTGGTAAAAATAAAGTCACTTTCACTTTCGAAATCTCTCAAGCGCGAATTGCAAATGTCCCACTCTAACATTTCATTCATTTGAGAAAGAAAGGCTCTCCGCTTTCCAACGTTGAAAATATCGATATCGATGAAAATATCGGTAATATTATTTGACAAAAATGTCAACGAAAATTTACATAAAATTTACGAAAAATATAAAAATTTAGTTAAAAATATAATATTTTTTAATAAAACTTTTAGTAATGTTAAAATAATCATCTCTACGATCCAAAATCATATTATATTTTTTTTAAAAAAAAAAAAAACTATATTTTATAAGAAGTAACAACTAAAAGGTATAAATATGAATATAAGATATAGAGGAGATATATGAAAATATAAAAAGCTTCCATTAAAATTTTTCAATTAATTTACATCACATAAATCATGCAAATTTTAATACCAAAATGAAGTCCTAGGTGGTTCATACATGGTATAACTAGCATCTAGATTTATACAATACTGATACCATGAGATGTAATTTGAATGATTTTGAATATAATCACGAACATGCCATGAATAACCTTCCTAATTTCTTCCCACCATCTATCTATAGATAGGAAATTGTGTGTAAAGATAATTAGAGATCCCAAAACTTCTATGACCATCATCACTAGTCCCTAAACTTATAGATTCAAAAGTAGTTGAAATGTTATCTTCATTAGATGATGACATCTCTAACTGTATTTGATGGATTCTTCTTGTATAATCCTTACTAATAACCCCTATGTCTGGACCCGCAGCTCTACACCCATGATCTTCATCTTGTGTGTAATGAGTGTATTGTTCTTTACAAGTAAATGGGCTCAATGAAAAACCTGTATCAGTATCATTTCTTTGAGTAAAAACATAATTATTTCCTCCATTGTCATCATCATCATCGTCGTCGTCGTCGGCGTCGTTGTCATCATCATCATCACTATTATCACTATCATCAGCACCATTATCTTCATTATGAATTCCATCAATATGATCATCTTGATTGAAGCTAGTTGTGGACCTCGCACCTCTTCTCGTATTGCAATGTTACCAGTGTCTTCATTATCAATTCCATCAATATGATCATCTAGATGAAAGCTAGTTCTAAACCTACGCACCTCTCCGTGCATTCCCATGTCCCATGGGTCACCTCCACTACTACTCGTAACCTCTTCTGATAACACCTGTTCAACATTGATTCCATATTCACGAGTATAACACTTGAAAATGAAAATGAAGTTTGAAGTTTTGAACAAAGAGATGACGAGAATAGCACTTGAAAATGGAAATGAAAACATAGTAAGGGCTCAGGAGTTTTTGTTTTAAAAAAAGAATAGCAATTATGATATATTTGACTATTAAAATAGAATAGCAATTATGAGATGCTTGAACTTGACTACAAAATGGAATATAATAATGAGATTCCTGATAAAAATGAGATTTCTCACGTGGGTTGAAAACTTATTTTATTTATTTGATAAAAGCTTAACAAATTCTTATTTGAATTGCTTAGATTTCACTTTTATTTTATGAAAATTTAACCGATATTTTCAGGATATTTCACGGATATTTTACGGATATTTTCGAAAATTTCCTCGATATTTTATAAAATTTATACTACAAGCTCACGAAAAGAATATTTTACGGAAATATCGCGGATATTTCCTAATATTTTCAGGATATTTTGATGGATAAGAGATTACACCCCCCCTATTGATATCGGTAACCTTGATTTACGGAAATATTGACGAAAATATCACGAAAATTACGGATATTTTAAACAATGGATAAAAGCTTAACAAATTCTTATTTGAAAAGCTTAAATTTCACTTTTATTTTATAAAAATTTAACCGATATTTTCAGGATATTTCACGGATATTCTATGGATATTTCCAGAAATTTTCTTGATATTTTATAAAATTTATACTACAAGCTCACGGAAATGATATTTTGTGGAAATGATATTTTACAAAAATATCATTGATATTTTAAGGATATTTTGACGGATGAAAGATTACAACCCTTATCGATAACGATGCCCTTAATTTATGAAAATATAGCGACAATCACGGGTATTTTAAACTACGATGCTTTCAATTTTAATGATTTTAAGATAAGTATAGGAATAGGAACTTTTTTAAGAAATAAATTAGTCTTAAAAGACGAGCCAAATTGTCGTCATCTTCCAAGTTCCAAGTACGGGTCATTTGTTAAAGACAGCATTCACATCTTTTGCTTAAAGACGTTTGACGTGCGGCCGCTTCCACTTTATGGTAGAAAATAGTCATTGTCTTTTGCTCCTTTAAAAAAAAAAAAAAAAAACATTAACTTTGCTTGGTTTAACATTTTCGCATTGATCTCTCTTCCTATGTGTATGCATCAAGTAATTTCGAACTTCATCAACTCTTAATTAAAATAATAAGGACGACAAAAATAATTATAATAAATTGATAAAATAAAAATAAAAATAATTATAATGAATTGATAAAATTACCATTGCTTTCGTTAAATTTAACCAAAATACTATTGATAGTAGGGATCAAATTGATAAATTTTTCAAACTAAGGATGAAAAGATCTAAAAATGAATTTGTATTTAATGCATAAATATTTCGTTAAAATATAAGGATGGCAATAAAATTTACCCTTACTAAAATCTTTCTTAGTTAACAAAATTTTAAGTTCAAGTTGAAGCAAAAATGAAAAATAGAATGGTTTTAAAGCTTTGGTAAAATTAAAGTCACTTTCGAAATCATTGAAGCACAAATTGCAAATGTCCCGCTAACATTCATTAGAGAAAGAAAGAATCTATGCGTTCAATTTTAATGATTTTAAGATAATTTATAGCTACAATAAGATAGAACAAGGAAAGGGACAGAAACTTTTTTAAGAAATAGAAAGACGAGCCAAATTGTCCTCATCTTTCTTCCAAGTTCCAAGTGTGGGCCTTTTCAAGTGGTCCCATAAATTAAAAATCTTTTTTTTTTTTTTTTATTCACTTGTTAAAGACAGGAATCACATCTTTTGCTTATAGACGTTTGACGTGCGGCCACTTTCACTTTATGGTAGAAATAGATCACATTATCTTTTGCTTGGTTTAATATTTAGCATTGATCTCTCTTCCGGTGTGTGTCAAGTAATTTCGAACTTCATCAGTGGTCAAATATCCAAGTAAGTTGTTATTTTAACTTATAAACCATTTACATGTTTTCTTGATTTGATCTTAGAAACGCTTTGTGATTATAATTTTTTTTTTTTAATTATCAATTCTTGTTATTATTGTTTTGTTCGTTTAATCGTTAGTTACCTCAGTAACTAACAAAATTTACCCTTATTAAAATCTTTCTTAGTTAACAAAATTTCAAGTTCAAGTAGGAGCAAAAATGAAAAATAGAATGGTTTTGAAGCTTTGGTAAAAGTAAAGTCACTTTCGAACTCATTGAAGCACAAATTGCAAATGTCCCGCTAACATTCATTAGAGAAAGAAAGAATCTATGCCTTCAATTTTAATGATTTTAAGATAATTTATAGCTACAATAAGATAGAACAAGGAAAGGGACAGAAACTTTTTTAAGAAATAGAAAGACGAGCCAAATTGTCCTCATCTTTCTTCCAAGTTCCAAGTGTGGGCCTTTTCAAGTGGTCCCATAAATTAAAAATCTTTTTTTTTTTTTTTTATTCACTTGTTAAAGACAGGAATCACATCTTTTGCTTATAGACGTTTGACGTGCGGCCACTTTCACTTTATGGTAGAAATAGGTCATTATCTTTTGCTTGGTTTAATATTTCAGCATCGATCTCTCTTCCGGTGTGTATCAAGTAATTTGGAACTTCATCAGTGGTCAAATATTCAAGTAAGTTGTTATTTTAACTTATAAACCATTTACATGTTTTCTTGATTTGATCTTAGAAACGCTTTGTGATTATAATTTTTTTTTTTTAATTATCAATTCTTGTTATTATTGTTTTGTTCGTTTAATCGTTAGTTACCTCAGTGGTGATCTTCCTCGTGAGATATATATATATATATATATATATATCAAAATACCCTAGGCATATTTTCTTGATTTGATCTTAAAAACACTTTATTATTATATTCTTTTTATTATCAATTATTATTGTTGTTTTGTTAGTTTAATATGTTATGTACCATTGTCTCAGTTCTGATTTGATCTTAGAAAAATTTTACTATTATGTTCTTCGTTGTTCAACCAAATTGTTTTTCGACGATCTGATCTCACTTAGATCTTTGAAGATCTGGATCCTTTAAGTGAGGTCAGACTGTTAGAATGATGATCTAGTCTCACTTAGATGTTGAAGATTTGGGTCAAATCCAAATCTTCAACATCTGAATGAACCTGAATTTTTAAAATTTGGGTTTGAACCAAGTTTCACTAATATAGGAAAAACAGTGAAAGTACATTGTATATTTATTTATTAATATACAATTTTCTTTAATTTTGTTTCCATTAATATAAAAAAAACAGTAAACGTACATTGTATACTTATTTACTAATATACGATTTTCTTTAATTTTGTTTAAAACAGAACACACAATTTAAGAATTAGGGATTTTTTTTTTATTTATTCAAACACACAAGACAATTAGGGATTGTTATGTTCCTTCTAATAATAGTATACTTATTTTTAAATTCTTTTATTTTAAAATTTGGGTCTCAACGTTAACCCAGATGGCGATGCTCCATCTGGCGGAGATCTAGATCTCAATCAGACAGTGATAATTTTTTCTTTTCAAAATTTCTTTCATTATTTTTTCATAAGCATTGCTTTGGAGAGCGAACCCACGGTTTTCTTAGGCTAGGTAGGTTTGACTAGTAATAGATGAAAACGACAGTGAGAGCCCACGTTAAAAGGACCATGCCACTTCTCTTGTGTAACGGCTGCTCTTAACTGCACAATACTCTACACACATATTCACACGCAAAAACACACTCTCTCACACGTATTAGACAGCTCTGATATGAATTCTATTTCTCTCGCTCTACTGTTGTCGCATGTTGTCACATTCACATGTGATTAAAAGTCCAAACAAGCTTTGAAGCTTTTTATTTATTTATTTATTTGATGTGGGTTTTTGTTGATCTGGGTTGTCTGGGTCTGGTTCTTTAATGGCAGACAGTGGTGGGTTTGGGGGGAACAAGTTTAACTAACTGTAATTTTTTTTTTCCCCTTCGTTTGCATTTGATTTTTTTTTATTTTTTTTTTTATTTTTTTTATTTTTTTAACTTTGAGATGGATTTAATGTCGTGATGAATTAATTTTGTGATGGAGATGGATATGATGATGAAAAAGAAGGATGGAGATGAGGAGGTTGGTTGGTGATGAATATGAAATTGATGAAGAAGGAGATGATGATTGGTGAAGAAGAGAGTGAAATTTTTTAAAATATTTTTTAAATAAGTTTTTATATTTTAATTTTTTAAAAATACAATAATGGTTTATTAATAATAAAATAATGATAAATTAATTAATTTTATTAAATTTTAAAATAAAATAATGATATATTAATGATAAAATAAGGATATATTAATTAATTTTTACTGATTTTTAAAATAAAATAGTGATACATTTGTATTGGAATAAAACCAACCATAAGAATGAGCCCATGCCAATGGAGATAACGGCTCATGCGAAGTTACAGCCTATTGACAACCTAAACGTTGATAGGCCGAATGTTAATAGCCCGAGCTTTGGTCCAAATGAGATAGCCCAGTCCAAAGAGTTATTGGCAATCACAAAGAGTAATTTATAGCCTCACTTACTCCTCACTCTTGCACAAATATGAGTGCACAATGCATGCCTTCCTGCATGAGTGGATGCCTACAAGGAAAGAGTCGTGGACTATGAAACATGCGAGAGCCAAGAATGAAAACAAGAGATAGACGATGCTAGTTGGATTCGGTAGGAACACAAGAGCATGATCGGAGAGATAGTGCTCCTTATACATGTCGGCTTATAATGTAATCATAGGGAGACTGTGAATCGACAAGATACGAGTAGTTCCCTCAACCTACCACTAAGCAATTAGGTTTCCCATCAAGTGGGAGCAAAAGGGATCAAAGGACAACAAAGGGTCTCTAAAGTGTGTTATTAGAACACGTTGAAAAGGAAGCCATCAACTTTGCTGCAACTACAGCAGTCAACGGTTTGGAGTCACTGAGATGAGCCACAATTTGAACAACTAGATGAAGTGTCGATCCACCTAGAATTCACAAATCACAAAGTATAAATTGGATTGACACTAAAGCTAAAGCTGAGAGGCAGGATGATAGAGTTTTTGAAGCAGAACCATAATTGCTTTGCATGGTCACATGTGAACATTACAAGGATAGACTCGGAAGTAACCCACCAACTCAACGTCAACCTTTCCTACATCTCTGTAAAGTAAAATGGAAGGAAGTTCACACTTGAGAGGAACCATATCATCAATGAAGAGGTGAAGAAGTTGATCGATATCGGGTTGGTTCAAGAGGTCAACTATCCAAACTGGTTAGCCAATATGGTGGTCATTAGAAAGACAAATGGGAAATGATGAGTTTGCATCAACTTCACTGATCTCAACAAAGCTTACCCAGAATATTCGTTCCCTCTACCACACATTGACACAATGGTCAACACCACCAAAGGGCACAAATTGTTAAGCTTCATGGATGCATTTTTTGGTTACAATCAAATCTTGATGCATCAGGATGACTAATAAAAGACAACTTTCCTTATTGAAAGAGGTATTTATTGTTACAAGCTTATGTCGTTTGGTAAAGAATGCAGGAGTGACTTATCAACGACTGGTCAACAGAGTGTTTGCGGGAATGTTAGGAAAGACCATGGAAATGTTTATTGACGACATACTAGTCAAATCAGTGAAGGCATCAGACCACCTTGACCACTTAAGACAGTCATTCAAGGTGCTTCAAAAATACAACATGAAGCTTAATCAAAAACTGCTTGTTCAGTGTTTCTTTAAGAAAATTTTTGGGATACTTGGTAGCTCAAAGGGGGATGGAAGTGAACCTAAAGCAAATCCAATTTGTCCAAGGAATTCAGTCCCTTAGAAGTAAGAAAGAAGTCCAAAGGTTAACTATAAAACCCCAATTCAAGTGGATCTAAGAGTAATTGAAATTTAATTTATTGTCATTAATTTGGTTCGGTTCAAGTTTTAGAAGTACAGAAGTTTACGGATAAATATTTTATTAGAGGATATTTTTAAAAGAAATTAAGAAAGTTAGGTTAAAAGAAAAATGGTCATAAGGGTATAAATGAAATTTACATATGTTGCCAAAAAAGGCAAATGAGTTTGCGTGATTTAAAAAAAAAATCACACTGACTCATTTGACTTTTTTGGCAACATATGTAAATTTTCATTTATACCACTATGACCATTTTCCTTTTAACTTCATTCTCTTAATTTATTTTAAAAATATCATACTTAATGCAAGCTTAATTTCTTAATTTCATTTATAAGCGTTTGCTTTGCACTTTAATTCCACCTTGTCCTTGAGTTTCCTGTGGACTCAAAAAGCAAAGTTATCATACCTGATACGAGCTTATGAGCTCGAGAGGTGAGGCTTTTCAAGGTCAGAGCCGTCTTGCATTGCATAAACCCGATTGAGCTGTCTAGTAAGTCGCACAGATAGCTCTTAAGCCAACGTGGATGGACCTCAACTAACAGCATGTCATAAACCTCTCGAGCTATGCTCTAAGGGTCGGAACTCGAGCTATATAGCAAGAGTTGGGGAGGTCGAAAACTTAACTATGCTCAAAAGGTCGGAACTTAAGCTGTATAACATAACAAACCTCCCAAGTTACGCTTAAAAGGTTGAAACCCGAGTTCTATAACGAGAGTTGAGGATGTGAAAACCTCTGTTGTACTTTAAGGGTCATAACCTGAGCTAATACAGCGTAATAACTTCTCAAGCTATATCTAAATAGGTCGTAACCTCAGCTCACATAGTGAACGTTGAGGATGTCGTAACCCCTGCTGGGCTTGAAGGGTCGTAACTCGAGTTGTACAACGTAAAACTTTTAGTTGCGCTTGAAGGGTCGTAACTCGAATTGATACAACATAACATTATAACCTCTCGAGCTATGCTCAAAAGGTCAAAAACTGAGTCGTATAGCGAGAGTTGAGGAGGTCGAGCTATGCTTACAAGGTCGAAACCCGAGCTGTATAGCATAATATCCCGCGAGTTGACAACAGCATAAGCGGTTGGGGCTGTCCAAGGGGTCATCACCCGACAACAGTGTAATAGGTCGCGAGCTATGCCAATAGGTCATCACCCAACAACATAGCTCGAGGTGCACATTTTTCAACCAAGGGGGCTTAACATTTAAAATGATCATAGCACAACAATATGATAGCAAATTGAGAGCTTTTATTAGCAATATAAAACTTAAGCACATGCTCATAAAATTTGCCAAGTATGGGGACGTACTTATGAGGTGAGGATCACCGTGTGTAGTGAGGTACTTACAACGAATTCGTGCTCGTTCGGAGCTTGCTAGGTCTACAGTTATGCTGACTGTTGTGATAGTTGAGGTTGGGACTGTTGAGTTCACGAACTTGCTAGTTGTACCACATAGTCTCCCAGACGATCCTGTTTGATCAAGTCCTCAATGACATCCCTTAGCTTCCAGCATTCTGAGGTGTTGTGTCCGACCTCGTTGTGATAAACACAAAACTTATTCTTATTTCGACAATAGATGGAAGACTTCATGGGATTAGGTTTCTAAAGTCTTCTTGCCCCTTTTCTGTCACAAAAATCCTATCTTGTGTGTCTGACAGGGTACTGTAACTGTCATGGCGACCTGAATGTTGAGGTCGCTCATTTCTGACCTTCTTAGTGACCTGGTTATTTATGCCTTTGGCTTGGCCTCCGTGTTCATTCCCATCATGGTCTCTTTTCTTCGATGGGTTGGAGCTGCTCGTTTTACCCTCTTGGTCGGGTTGTTTTAAGCCGAAGGTTTCTTCCCATCTGATTTCTTTGGCAGCTCACTCATAGAATTCATCCAGGTCCTTCACTGGGGACTTGTAAATATTCTCATACAACTTTTCATCCTTGCGAATGCCAGTTGAGATCGCTGTCAGGATGGTTTCATCTGAGAGGTTTTCTACCCTGTTAACCTCGCATCTAAATCTAGTAAGATAGTCCTTTAGTGATTCATCTCGTCACTAGAAGACTGTTGCGAGGTGGCAAGGCGGCGTGAACTGCTTCTTCAAAGCCTTGTATTGGCTGATGAATCTTTCGTGAAAGTTTTCCCAACTACTTATGCTGCAAGCTGGGAGATTCTTAAACCAAGCTCGTGGAATGTCTTCTAGAGTTATTGGGAAGACACGACACTTGACTAACGAGCTGGTGGTCTGCAGGTCCATTTGGACGTTGAATGCATCGAGGTGGTCATACGGGTTTGCATCCCTATTATATTGTGGGATGTTTAAGACTTTAAATATGTGGGACAGAGGCTACAGCTCGACATCCAAGGTGAATGGAGTTCTTTCATTGTACTGACCTCTTTGCTCATGAGCCCCAGGTCGTGCTTCGAGCTGGCGGACTCTTTGGAGGAGCTCTTCAACCGTTGGATCTTAAGGTTTGTATTCCTTCATGTGCTCGCAGCCTGGAGAGCCATGACTTGGAATATATCCCTAACTTCACGAGCTGAGAACTTGGTGCGACTCTCCTCGTTGCTGATACTCTACTCCCTCTACTTGAACTTGACGATCATCAGCTCTTGAATGCGAATTGGAAGGATGAGCTGAGTCAATAGATCGCAAGGTTTCTCTGATGGGTCTTTAACGAGCTGATACTTATTCTCACGGTTGCTGGTAAATTCTGGGTTCAGTAACCTTAATCTAGGCACGTTCTGTGCTTGGGCTCGAGTCATCACTCTGACATCATCTGCGAGCTGCTGCACCATGTTCTCCAGTGCCTCCTATCGTCGGTGATGTTCTTGGAGCCCTCCAACCGTAAGGTTTATGGGAGCTGGCTGGCGAGGGGCTAGAAAGGGCTATCCTCCAATAGATCCGTCTGCAAGGGCAGCCCTCTACCCTTCTAGTTGATCAGCGACCTCTATATTAAAGCTGCTAGTTTTTCTTCCTCTTGCCATAGCTGCCGAAAACTGAAAAAAGAAGTTGCAGTTTGGGCTATTCTTCTAGCACCAAAATATTGATATCAAAAATTGGTCAACTGCTGGTTCGTCGAAGCCTAAAACTATAGTGAATGGAGAAACAGAATAAAAGCAAGAGAGCAGAAGCAAAGAGGAAGAAAAAGAGAGAAAAGTGTACGCGGTTCGGCCAAGGAAGAAGGCCTACGTCCACGCTGCCTCCCTGGTCTAAGAGAGGTAGTCACTGTTATTGAGTTTTTGTGTGAGAGAGAGACTCAGATCAAAAGTCCCCTTACAATTGTTACAGCCCCCTCTTTATAGAAAAGGGGAGATGCTACAGTGATGGTAAAATACAAATAGGAAAACATTTAATACTAATTACACTTTTCAATAACGTCACTTGCCACATTTGTCAAGGTCTTCTGCCAAAAGGATGAGTTTCTGACACTAACCCATGCTTAGTGGTTGAGAAAGTCACACTGCCACTGATCTGAAAAGGCTCAACGTGCACTTCACACCACTTCACGAGCTGCTTCTGTTCTGGACGACCTGGAGCTCGTGCTGGGCAGCTCTAACTGAGTAGCGACCTAAGGAAGAGCTTTTCTATACGAGCTGAGATCTCGAGCTGATCAATGTCTTGTATTTGTGAGCTCGGTCACTGGTAAGCCGAGCCTTTATTCCACTGGACCGATTTATTGGGTCAGTCTTTAGGCTTTTATCAGTTCATTTGAAGAGATCGAAAATTACAAATAACATATATCTTCAGAGTTTGACCTTAGAAACACTCTGCTGTTATATTTTCTTTTATCATCGATTTAAGTTATTCAATGTAAATTTCACATCCAAATTCAAAATTAAGTTTTTATTAAAAATTAACCTTAAACAGATGTAACATAACATATTTCTTTAGTCAAGAGATTTTCTTATATCACTTTATTGATTACAAATAGATGTAAATTACAGGAAAAAATAAAAAATAAGAAATAAAAAGTAAATCATCATTGTAAGTTAAGAAATTGTATATAACAAATAAAAATTAAAATTTTAGGATTCATTTATTTAATTTTCAAGTCAAGTTAGAGATACTAATATTTCTAAAATGTCTAAGAAGATATCAATATTTCAATAAAAGTTATAAAATCATCATTTTATTTATCACGATATATATTATTATAATAATAGAGTTATAACAAATAGTAGATAAAAGTACAAATAAAAATGAAAAAAATGATAGAAATTAAATATTAATAAAGATAAAGAAAAGAAATATTAAAATTAATAAAATGAATACAAATATTGTAAAATGCAATAAATAAACTTATTGAAAATTTATAAAAATCCCGGAGGGGCATTGTCATACAATGTTGGGTTTGACAATGAACACTAGCCATTTTTTTTTTTAATGATTGTTTTAATAATTTTATAATATTGTCAGTAAATATCACTGTAGAGACCAAAATAGCCCAAACTATTTTGATATATATTATTTAAATGATAAAATGAAAAACTAAAAGAATTAAATAATCTCTTCTCCAATCAGATCTTCTTGGACGATTTTTTTTCTTCTCTGCCTCGTCCTCCTAAAAAACAAAATACCCTCTTCTCTAGTCATCTTTTTGACGATTGTTGTCGTTGTTAAAGTCATTTGAAGAAGAAGAGTTGTTGAAGATGAAAAGTCATGTCAAAAAAGATGGAGGCCAGTAAATCTTCAAGTCTTTTTTAAAATTTATTTTTAGTTTTTTTATTTTTTTTAATGATGTGGGGGTAATTTCATATTAGTGAAGGATAAAAATTAGAGAAAAATTTGGAGAAGGTCAAAATAAATACCAATTTTATTTGTTGTCAAGTTTGTACTTTTGCCTTTCCAAAAGCTGCATACTTTAATTGATGGTTGGCCAGCCAAGCACCAATCGGGCTCTCCCTCAACTTTCTGTCACTTTCTAAAAAAAACACAAAAAAAAAAAAAAAAAAATTGTCACAAGAATTCCTGTTCTTTTCTTAATTACGATAATTACCAATTTAATGGGCCAGCTTTTCACTTTATTGTCTCTAGACTTTTGGATTCATTCTGTTCATTTTTATAAAAATTAATTTGTAATTTAATTATGAAACTGAAAACGAGAATTTTCTTTGAGGAGAAATCGTGCGCCGCTCGATTGTGCATCTAGTAATTTCAGTTTCATTAAATATCCAAGTAAGTTGTTATGTTCTGTTAGTTTCTCTTCTTGCTAATGCTGTTCTGTTTTCATGATTTGGTTATTGTATTGTTAGTTTGATCTGCTAGCGCCCTATAGTTGCTCTTGTTGCTGATGTTTTATTTGCATAATCTTGTTTTAATTTATCTTCAAGCAGCAAAAAGAGAAATGTCGGCCGACCCCGTTATTTCGGCTGTTACTCAAGTGGCTGCGGAACGCGTGGTTGATTCCGTAACAACCCAACTTGGTTATGTCTGGAACTACAAGACCAACTTTGAGAATCTGCACAGACAACTTCAGAGGCTCAAGGATAAACGTGCGGCAGTGCAGCATTCGGTTGACGAAGCAAAGAGAAATGGGAATGAGATTGAACAGCAAGTTGTGAATTGGTTGGATAGGGTGGAAGAGATTAATGCAGAGGTGACAAAAATTATTGAAGATAACAACCGAGCAAACATGCGATGTTTCAAGAGTTTGTGTCCAGATTTCAAGAAGCGCTATCAACATAGCAAGGAAGCAGCGAGCAAGACGGAAGATATTTCTAAACTCCAACAAGAAGGGACATTTGATAGAGTTTCGTATCGCACTCTTCCAGCAGAGACATGGCATTTTGACAGCTATGAGAACATTGAATCCAGACGTTCCACTTTGGAAGGTATACTAAAGGCATTAAGTGATCATGATGTCGACATGGTGGGAGTTTACGGCATGGGTGGCTCCGGAAAGACGACATTGGTGAGGGAAGTTGCCAAAAAAGCTGAGGAAGACATGCTATTTGATAAGGTAGTGTTTGTAGAAGTATCTGATTCAGTGGACATAATGAGGATTCAACGAGTAATTGCGGAAAGGTTGGGTTTGGAATTTAAGGAGGAAACTGCACCTGTAAGAGCGGATCGCCTACGTGATCGTATAATGAAAGAGAGTAAGATCCTTCTAATTTTGGATAACATTTGGGAAGATCCTGATTTGGCTGCTGTAGGAATTCCTTTTGGGAATAATCACATGGGATGTAGACTTTTGTTGACAGCAAGAGATATGGATTTATTAAAAGAGATGGGTTCTAAAACTAATTTCCCTATTGAAATTTTAGAAGAAGAAGAAGCTTGCAACCTCTTTATGAAAATAGCAGGTGTTGGTGAAGAGCAAAGCGATTTGCGATCATTGGCCATTGACGTGGCCAAAGAATGTGGAGGTTTGCTTGTTGCCATCATTACAATAGCAAAGGCATTACGAGACAAACAAGAAAATGAATGGAGGATTGCGTTGCGAGAACTACGCAATCCTCCTTCCTTAGAAGAGGTGAAGGGATCAGTGGTGAAGAAGGCATATGCATGCATACATTTGAGTTATACAAATTTAGAAAGTGAGGAACTCAAGTCAACTTTTTTGCTTTGTAGTATAATGGGCTGTCCCAAGGATGCTGCAATTGAAGAGTTGTTAAGATATGCAGTGGGTTTGAGTTTATATAAAGCAGAAAATACAGTGGAAGATACACGGGATAAAGTAAAAAAATTGGTTCGAAAACTCAAGGATGCTTCTTTGTTACTTGGCACGCCTAATGGTGAAACTTTTTCTATTCATGACGTTGTTCATGATGTTGGTAGATGGATTGCCTCTAGTCAACATAAAATTACCGTGATAAACAATCCCGTTCCACGGTTGTGGGCTGCTGAAAATACATTGGAAAAGTGTACTTCAATCACCTTACATGATATTGTTGAGCTTCCCAAATCATTGGAATGTCCTCAACTAAAATTTTTTTACATGAAAACTAAGGTTCAATTCACTAAAGTTCCTGATGAATTTTTCATAGGAATGCCGAACCTTGAAATTCTACATCTCGTTGAAATGGATTTATCAATTCTACCAAAATCAGTTCGTCCATTAAAACAGCTTCGAACATTGAATCTCGATAGGTGCCGTGTAGGAGACATATCCGAGATCAAAGATATGGAAAATCTTGAAATTCTTGTCATTGGTTTGGATAATAAAACCGAGCAGCTGCCAGAAGAAATAGGTCAATTGTCAAGATTAAGGTTGTTGGATTTGAGGAAAAGTTCATTTATTATTCCACCGAAAACCATATCAAGGTTATCTCAACTGGAAGAATTGTACATGGATGATTGGTGTGATCAGCGGCAGGTTGAAGAACTCTACATTAAAACAAGTGTTGCCAGCCTTGAAGAGTTGAAGGATTTGTGTCACCTGACTGCTTTACACATATGTGTTGCAGATGCTGAAGTTCTACCAAAAAGCATGGTCTTCCAAATGCTCAAAAGGTACAAAATATTTATTGGATACAAGTACTGGAACCGGACCATCGGAGATTCTCCAAGAACATTACACGTCAAATCTGATACCAACCTTTGTTTGGAAGATGGAGTAATTAAGCAGTTGAAGGGAATTGAAGACTTGTTGTTAGATGGAAAACAGAGAATCATGAATGTCCTTTGTGAATTAGATGGAGAGGGTTTTCCAAAATTGAAGCATTTTCATCTCAGAAACAATCCCTTTATTCTATGTATTGTTGACTCAATGTTATCAACAACTTGTGTTGCTTTTCCCATCTTAGAGACATTGTCTCTTAGGAATTTGGTTAGGCTGGAGAAGATATGTCATGATCAACTCAGGACCAAGTGTTTTTGCCAATTAAGAACCATCAAAGTAAAAGAATGTCACGAATTGAAGAACGTTTTTTCGTTCTCAATTGCCAAACACCTTTTAGTGCTTGAAGAAATTAAAGTTGTTAACTGCAAGAACATTGAAGAGATTTTCTTTCTTGCTAGAGTAGACAATGGAGTAATTGATCCAGTGTTCTTCGAACAGTTACACTCCTTGACTATACATAATCTACCGAGATTAAGAAGGATTTGCTCTGAAATGGAAGTGGCATCAACATCTCAAGAGAGATGGATGCCATCGACAACGAATGGATCATCGAGCGAAATCATTTTAGAGGACCAGCTTGATGCTCTGCCACTTTTAGACGAAAAGGTACAAGTCAACTATAAACTCATTTGTATATATATATGCTTTCTCTCTTTCTTGTATATTGAATGAAATGAATTTTAAACGCACAGTTACTCACATTGTTCTTAGTTACATAAATCACATGGTAGATTCATCCACACAAACTCATTTCTATAGTCCTATTGTTACAATTATTCCATTAAAACTTGCTAACCTTAGTACATGGAAGAGTTTAAGAAATTATTACTTGATAATAAAAATTATTACTTTATTTAATTATGTATTTTATGAATGAGAAAACTGTCTGCAGGTTGTATTCCCCAACTTGAAGTCCTTGAAATTGCTTGACATCAATTTAAAAAGGATATGGCCCAATCAACTTCCATCATTGTCTTGTTGGGTTCAAAATTTAACAAGGCTGTACATCGAAAATTGCAGTAATTTGAAATATGTGTTTTCATCTTCTACTCTTGAAAGCTTTAATCGTCTCCAACACCTTGAAGTACATGAGTGCAAGGATTTAGAAGAGTTAATAAAAATTGATGACAAGTGCAGTAATTATGTTGAATTTCCGTCTTTAGAGGAATTGAAGATATTCGACTGCCCTGAATTAAGAGAGTTTATCTTCAGTGACACGGTATATTACTATGCATATATAATATTATTATTTTTGTATTTACTTTTTTTAGTTTTCTCATTTGCATTTTATAATCTTTGTACAGATTTCATTTCCTAGCTTGCAAGAAATAGAAATTTCTAACATGGCAAACTTGGAGAGGATATGGCAGAGCCAAGTCATGCAAAGTGTTCAATACTGTCCAAAATTATGCAGTGTAAGACTATCTAGTTGTCAGAGTCTAGAAAATATATTTCCAGCTTCCATTGCCAGCAGTCTTTTGCAGCTTGAAGTGCTTGATGTGAAGTATTGTGGAATAAAGGAGATTGTTTCCAAAGAAGGAGGAGTAGAAGAAGCAGTTGTCATGTTTTCCTTTCGACAGCTAACCTCTCTGTATCTCTGTTTCTTAAAAGAACTTAGTTGTTTCTATCCTGGTAAACATAATACCGAATGGCCTAAGTTGAAAGAGTTTATGGTGAAGGATTGTGAGAAAATAGATTTATTCAGTTTCAGAAAACACGACGTGAAGGGGCAATTGGATGATGACCATACAGTGCAACAAGCTCTATTCTCAGTTGATCAGGTATTACACTCATTTCTTCTCTTTCAATTGTGAGTGCATGTCATTGACCTAATTTATTATTTTTTCATTGTTAACGTAATTAGTTCATCAAAACTAAATTAATAGATTTTTTTTTTTAAAATAAAATCTAAAGCCAACCTTTTCGGGAGGAATGTTATTAACAGGAAATATATATATATATATATATATATATATAATTACAAAGAAGAGCTGAGCAAGTCAAAAAAATTATTGTTGATGATGGTGATTTAATGTTTGATGTGTTAATGATCAAATAATTTGTTTTTTATTACAACTTTTGTTTTATGCATATTGTTACTGTTCCATAAATTGCCTGCTATAGTATTAGTGATTTATAATAATTTATGTGATGTTAGGTAACTCTTTATGGTTTTTTAACATCAATAATTTTAGTATTTTGCTTGATACTTTTTCCAAAAAAACCTCCAATTTTATAATTTAAATTGGATTTCGAATTGGATCCTATTAAGTTCATTTAAAAATAATCATTGTGAATAGAAAAAAAATTGAGGATGTGGTAAATCATATTACTTTACAAATTAACTATAATGTTTTTTATATTTTGATTAAATATGAGTAATCATTTGAAACAATATTTAAAATAAACAATTTGCCATATTAATTGGTTTGTCGTTCTACTTTAAAAGATAAATAATTTGAATTTGAATAGAGAAAAAGATTAATAATAATAATATAAATTATATGTGCAATTGTAAGAAAATATGACACCAATTTGTTTTTGTTTGGTTGATTCTTAGGCACTTTTCCAGTTAGAGAAAGTGATAACAAACAAAAATCACTTCAGAATGATTTGTGAAAGCTCATTTTCAAAATACCTCTTTCCCAAACTTAAATCTCTTGTGGTTGATGATGATGAATTAACAATTCTTCCGCATAGTATATTAGAGAAATTTCATAATTTGGAAGAGCTTCAACTACAATCTAGTTCGTATAAAGAGATATTTTCATGTGAAGAGGTCGACAAACATGTTAGGATGTTTGTACAATTAAAGAGATTAGATCTCTGTGGGCTTGGTAAACTGAAGCAAATCTGGAAACAAAAATCCAAAATGGATCCTATTATTCAAAAGCTTGAATTTCTTAAAGTATCATGGTGTGGCAATTTGATTAATCTGATGCCTCGATCGGCGTCTTTCAAAAATTTAAAGATTTTGAAAGTAGACCAGTGTGATAGATTGATAAGCTTAGTACCAGCCTCAGCAGCTTATAGTCTGATGATACTTGAAGAAATGAGTATCGAATTCTGCGAAGAGATGACGGAAATAATAGAAAATGATGGAGATGTAATGGAAGGCAAAATTACTTTGAGCAGATTGAAGAGTTTAGAACTCGGCGGATTAGCAAATCTCAAAAGCTTTTACTCTGGGAATTACACTTTCATTTTCCCATTGTTAGAAAAACTCAAGGTAACCAGCTGTCCCAAGCTGAAGTTTTTCTCTTCGGAAGCCTTGATCACACCAAATTTACAAGAAGTATGGTATGACTGGACAAACTATAAATGCGAGCATCCCAACCTTAACACAACTTTCAAACAAATTCGTGATGAAAAGGTACGTAAATAAAGTTCAATTTCTTCTCTCACTCTCCTACCTCTTTTATTCCCTTTCATGCTTGTACAATAAACTTTAGCATGTTGGAGAATATCTTAATTTTAAAATTAAGCCTTTTTAGATTTAATATAAAAATATTAAATTTTTTAAGAGAAGTATTTTATCTAGAAATTTACTTATCTTACATTTCAGATGTAAAAAAGTTAATTAATTAAATTCTTATGTCTTATTGTTTTGTAACATATATAAGGCAATTATCCAATGAAGACCATTATAATGCAACTATATTAAGTGTTTGATAATATAAATTTTGATAAATATTTTTTGAAGAAACATAAAATATACTTGAAAAAAGAAATAAAAAGCTTTTTGGAGATGAAAACTATTTTTCTGATTTTCAAATAAAAACAATGAAGAACAGTAGCAAAAATAAAATAATAAAATAATTCTTTTTGTCATTTTTAGAAAAAAAAAAAACTATTTGTATTATTTACGTTTTGCCAAACTTAAATAAATAAATAGAGTTTAATGTAATTGTTTGTGGACGGTCAATTTGTTCTTATTTATTTGGGTCACTGGGCCTTCTTCTTTGATGACTTTTTACGGTGCATAATTCAAGCACCTTTATACATAAAATTATATAATTTTGATTTTTGTAATTTTTTAGAAATAAATTTTGTTGTTTTCATCATAAAAAATATAACATCAAATTCTATTGAAATTAATTAAATTTCGTTAGGATCTCATGATCCACTACTAACTTTGACTTTAATGTTCATTTTAAACTTGATCAAGGTCATTATGAATCTTTACCTTAAGTCTTATAAAACCATATTTTAAGTGATTAGTTAATAAGATATGATTTTTGTTTGTCTTTCCATTGAGAATTCCTAAACTTGACTAGTAAGTAATTGAACTTTTACTATTATACCCTTTTTCTTATAAATAATAATTTCTAATATATTTTTAAATAGATTATTATTAATTTAAGATTTGTTAATTTTTATTTTTATATTATATGTTTTAATTAATTTATATTATATAAATAAAATAAAATTTTAATTTTAATATTTGATATTTTAATTATTTTATTTCTATAATAAAATAATATTTTAATTTATAAAAAAAAAAAATAACGGTTGATGAAAGAGACTGTTAGTTTGTTATTAACGCAAGAGGAAGATGTTGGCCTCCTCTTACACTAGCGACAAAGGTCGACGGCTTCCATGCTGAAGGTTGACAACCTCTATCCCTAGAAATGGAGGAGGCCACAACCTTCTCCTTCGTTAGACACAACCTCCTCGAGATATAAGTGGTGGCTAGTGGCCTCTACTGTTGTCAGTTCTAGGTTAAGGTTTTTTTAAGTTAGGTTAGGATTAGGGTTAGGGTTAGATAAGAGTTGGGCATTATTATTTATTTATTTATTTTTGTTAGGGGTTGATAAGAATTGAGAATTTTTTTGTTAGGGATATTTTATTAATAATATAATAATTAGTGGTTAATTTAGGAAACTAATGCATATTAATTAATAAAAGACTTTTTCATTAAGATATAAGTAAGAAAATTTGATATTTTTAAAAAATATATTTTTCAACTTAAATTAAGATATAAGTGGAAAACTAGAAAAAACCAAAAAATACACACATTAAGATTTAAGTGCAAATAAACTTTTTAGGAAAAAAAAAAAAACAATCCTTAGTATAAAAGATTCCTCACTAGAAAAAAATTAGTGTGTGTATATATACATGCCTGGGTACACATTACGATTTTTGCACACAAAAACGTATAGGATAAAGGTCCTACACTTGTGAAATCTTACACGTTTTTTCATAAGCCAACTCTAATTGGTTCAAAGCAAGTGCGGAATCATGCCCCTTTGCTTATTAGGATTTTCACATGAAAAAACAAGTAGAATAATTGGATCCCGCACTTGTGATATCTTACTCATTTTTTTTTTTTCGTAATACAATCCTAACTTGTACAAGATGGCATCCCATTCCTAATCATCACACACACTCTCTCTCTCTCTCTCTCTAAAGAACTGATACGATAAAGTGAATTTCAAATGTTTCAAATCAGCTATTGCAAACAAATAGACTATTAGTGTTTGCATGTGGAATTAAGCCAAGTAAAATTAGATTTCTTTTGTATTGATGATAAAACAATGAAACAAAAGTGAGAAAAGAGAATCGAATATAAAGCATTAAAAGATAAAAAACTAGCATCAAGGAACAATATATTAGGATGATTACTAAGCAATTGATAAGCATTCAAGTAAAACTAGATAAGTGCTCAAGTAAAACCACATAAGTAAACGTTGTCTACACTTTAATGAAAAGAATTTTGATGAGATATTTTACATGAATACTAAATAGAGCTGCATATATTTGCGTAACAACATCAGGAAAGTGTTAAGAAAAAAGACTCTTTATTTATTTATTTTTATTTTTTTCATTGTCTTATCTTTAAAATATAAAAACAAACTGTTCTTATGTCAAAAACAATTTCAAAATTAATTTTAATTTTTTTTTTTCTAATAATCACTAGACATTCATGTTTGAATCATAATTTCGAGGAGTATTATCAAATCACAATATGTTTTTAATATATTAATGTTGTAAATAATAGACGATGTGATAAACAATACGATAATTACAAATCAATTGAATAATTTATATGTAAATATTGAGGACCTAACTATGAATCCAACAACAAGCCCTAGTTGACTTGCGTCACATGCTAGGTATGATAATGAACCAATCAGCCCACAGAATGAATAAATTGTCCCTCTAAAATCAGCTTACAAAATGACTAACGAACCAATCAATCCACAAAATGGATAAATTGGGGTTTTAGAATCAGATCACAAAATGACCTAACCATAGTCCAAACAATCCTAAGCAAAGTACCCAAAAAAGCTAAAAGAAATCACAAGATACTTGCCTCGCTAGGTTACAAAATTTTATTAAATTTTCAAAGTAAAAAAATAATAACAACCCTAAAATGATCTTCTATTTATTGTTAACTAGTTCTAATTTTTCTAGGAAACAAATCTTCTTTAGGAAATAGAATCTTAAAAAAAAAATTAAATAAAAATCTAAAACAATTCTAACTTTCACAAGAAACAAGTCTTCTTTGGTAAAGAGAATCCTAAAAGAAGATAAACTATATAACTTAAGAAAATAATAAAAACCTAAAAGGAATTAATATCAAATAACTAATAAAGAAATATGATTAAATCTAAAATAAAATAAATAATATTTTCAGTAGGAATAGGAAATCCAGACAATAACAAAAATATCCTCTAATGCTCTCATCAGTAAAATTTTGGAAAACTATCTATGGAAAATTTATATCAAAAGATGGAAAATTTATATCAGAAGACTATTTGTAGTAATAGTTGGTTTGTCTACTCTCTTAAAGCAAATACAAATTAAGTTTGTATAATTGTTCTTTGGGAGGAACCTAACCCCATTTTCAATTTAATTGGTTGCCAGATCTTCTCCATCTTAGAGCAATCCTTTTTAAGCGGGAAGGACCTCAAATTGGTTTGGAATTTATTTCCAGAATGCACGAAAGTTAGTCCTTAACTATTATAAATAGGTTCATAGATATTTTTCATCTTAATTTCCTTTATATAAAAATTGTGTGAATTTTGTTTTATATGATTTGTTGCCAGGTTTTCTCAGAGGCAAAGCAATTGGATTTAAGAGTAAATGACATTGGAATGATGTGGCAAAGCCAATTTCCAGAACACATCTTTCCCAAACTTAAATGTCTTCATGTCTCCTACGATAAATCAACAGTTTCTCCATTTGGAATATTTCAGAGGTTTCACGGTATAGAAAAACTTGAATTAACAGCTTGTTCATATGAAGAGATATTTTCATATGAAGAGACATTTTCATATGGAGAGATAGAGAAATATGCACGGTTCCTTGCACAAATAAAATGTTTACATCTCAATTCTCTTGGTGATGTAAAACAAATGTGGAAAAATGATTCCAAACTAAACTTACTCGAAAATCTTGAAAGTTTGGAAGTTGAGTGGTGTGCAAGTCTGAATAATGTACTGTTACCTTCATTATCGTTTGAAAATCTAAAAATTATGAAAGTAAACAATTGCAAAAAATTGATGAGTTTGATAGTAGCCTCAACAACCAAAAGTCTGGTGCAGCTTGAAGAAATGCAAATATCTCATTGCAAAATGATGACACAAGTAGTAGCAAATGGGGGAGATATAGTAGAAGATAAGATTACTTTCCACAAATTGAAAAAATTGGAATTGAATGACTTATCATGTCTCACAAGCTTTAGCTTCGGGAATTACACCTTCGAGATTCCATTTTTAAAAAAATTAACTGTGAAAGAATGTCCCATGATGGAGATTTTCACTTCAGGAAACTTGAGCACACCAATGTTACAAGAAGTATGGCAAGACGAGACAGAGTATATTTGTAAGGATGACCTCAATAAAATTGTACGACAACATCATGAAGAAATGGTATGTATGTTTTCTTCTTTCCCTTACCTCTTTTGTTGATAATTTTTATCTACTTTCATCTAAAATTTAGCTTTATCGATAGTGAATTAATAATATTATCTTTTATCTAAATAAACAATATTAGTTTTTATAATTAAAGATTATTTATAGTTTACTCTTTTAACTTTTGAGAGTAAGAATATCAATTGAATTTTTAATTTTCTAAGTTGTATATCTTTTCAATATAAAATATTTTATAATGGGTTCCTTTAATCTTTATTGTAACATTGTTGGTCTTAAGTATGGAATACTTTATTAATTTTAATTTTGATAAACCTTTTTATAAGGTATAATTGAAAATTTGCAATTATTCTCCTGGCAAGATATGCATATAGAAATGAGTAACTCCCTTAAGTATTTCAAGTGAAGTTTCCTTTTTATTCTTTCTATTAAAAAAAGTCAAATCCTACACAAGTTTTTCTAGTAAGTTAGTTACTACTCAAGGGTGAAGTTGTTTAACCGAGTACACCAATTCATTTCAAACTTTTCCTTCCAAATAATTTTATCGAAAGCCACCTCTCTCTCTATTTTTGAAAGTTTTCATATCTAGATTTACATAATTAGTAATACATATATTATTTGAAATTAATTACTAATAAACAATTAAACTTATTGACATATATATACATTGAAAGATAATTATAGTATCAATATTAAAAAGCTAATCCAAAATTACGAAGTTATTTTTTTCTTTTTTATATTCCTTGGAGAAATTGTTGAAACAGATGTATGGGCGATTTTTTTCTCTTTTAAAATATAGTAAAATATTAAAAGAATAAGGTTAGTTAAGTTGAACAAGAAAGTGAATGATATTAGATTGAAATAGAATAAAATAGAGTGCATCCATAGTACATTGATTGGATTGAATTATTTTAACGGGAATCGATTGGACTGAATAAATTAATATTATGATATTTCTAGTGTGATATTGGATAAAAATGCTACTATCTTTTGTTTAGTATAGAATGAGATTGGACAAAATATATAAATTAAATATATATATTGAAATTTTGTAGTTAATTTTGGAATTTATTCTCTAAAAATAAATATAACCATATGCTATCAAATATAACTAAACTAATATTTTTATAATTAATTTAAATGAATATTACTTTTTAAAAATATTTAATATATAAATTAACTTAATTTTTAAAATGATTAAATAAATTTAATATAATGTAAAAGTAAATGAAGAAAAAAATATTTCAAAAAGTAACAAAGCAAGAGATAGTCCCTTGCTTTTTCCAGTTGTTGAGTTAGACTAGATGAAGAGCATAGAATTAGCTTTCTAATCCCATGTGTCATAAATAAGGGATTGGAATAGAAATTATTTAATTTCAATACAATCCCTAGTGCAAAATGTACCTTAAGTGTATATTTGAACCTAAATGCATTTTAAATTTAGGAAAAGAGTTTCATTTTGTAACTGAATTTATATTTAAGTGTGTTAACTTTTTAATGTAGTTCCAAAATATAATTATATATAAAAATTTGTAATATATATGCATGTCTAAAGAACCTTGTGCCGCCGCCACATTAGTTGGTTTTGTCTACCATTTAAAATGCATAAAATAAGATACATTTACTTTGTAATTATTTGTGGGAGGATCATAACCCCAATTTGTTTCAATTTAATTGGCTAACAGATTTTCTCAAGGAAGATATTAGGTTTCAAGAACATAAGAATGATGTTGCAAAAAATTCCAGAACACCACAAGGTTGGTCTTTAATTTTTGCAAATACCTTCTACCATTTTAAAGTATATGGAGTTGTATAAAAATTTATTTTATTTGATTGCTTGACAGGTTTTTTCTAACTTAGAGCAACTAAGTTTTAGAAGAGACGAAACCAGCATGCTTTGGCAAAGCGAGTTTCCACAACAGCTCTTCCCCAAACTCAAACTTCTTCAGGTCTTTGAGGATGAATCAACGGTTTTCCCACTTGCTATTCTTCAGAGTTTTTGTAGTGTGGAGAAACTTGAATTGAATTGTAGTTCATATGAGAAGATATTTTCATGTGAAGATTTTGAGAAACTTGCAGGGGCTTTTGCACAAATAAAACATTTATCATTTTATCGACTTGATAATTTGAAGCAAATGTGGAAACAAGACTCTAGCTTGGATCTAATTCTTCAAAATATTGAAGGTCTACAAGTAGAATGGTGTGGTAGTTTGGTTACTCTAATGCCACCTTCATCCTCTTTCCGAAATCTAACGAGTCTGAGTGTAGAGGGTTGTGATGGATTGATGAATTTGTTAGCACCAGCAACTGCAAAAAGTCTGGTGCAACTTCAATATATGAAGATAAGAAAATGCAAAATGATGACAGAAGTAATATCATCAAATGAAGAAGCTGTAAAAGAGGACGAAATTATTTTCAGCAGATTGTGGAATTTGATACTAGATGGTTTATCAAGTCTCACAAGCTTTTGCCCTGGAAATTACACCTTCACTTTCCCATGTTTATCTGATTTTTATGTGAAAAAATGTCCCAAGATAAAGTTTTTCTCTTCAGGAGTCTTGAACACACCACAGTTAGAAGCAATATGGCATGACAACACAAAGTATTATTACGATGATAACCTTAATGCAACCATGCAGGGAATTCATGAAAAACTGGTAATTACTATTTGCCTTGTGTCTTTTTGTTGATTTGCTTTCATATGCTTCTCCAGAAAACTCTTGTAGTAGCAATCAAGTCTCTAAACAACAAATTAATTTGAACAAATTATGCTTTCACTTCGAATTTACAGAATGCCAAGACTTCTACAAAAGATTGTGCTGGTCCTTCTACTCTCGCCTCATCCGCCATTTGAACATCTTGTATGCTTCCACTACTCTTGCTTCGTTATATGTTTTGTTGAATGGTTATGTAGTCATAGAAACATTTGGCAAATGAATTCCCTCAAGTTTTTCTCCTTTTGGCTTGCTCATTCTTTTTGAGTTTTAGTGATTGCTGTAGTTTAGGGCTTCCTTTGGTTGATGAGAAAAAGTGGATGAATGCAGATGGTATTTAGGTGTTGCATTTGGATTTTAATTTTCCATGCTCTTTTTATTTTGTTTTGGTTGCAATACATATGTTTAGTGCTCTACACTCACATTCTATTGTTGTTTTTTTTTATTATCACTTTTTAGTGTCAGAGTTATGACGTTGAATGTTGAAAGTTTAGCTTTTTTTTTTTTTTGGTAGAATGGAATGTTCTTTAGTGAAAGAAAGAAACAATTGTTTAACATGATAACAAATTTCTATGCCAAATTATTCAAAAAAATTTCTGGAAGATGAGAAATTGGGATTCAGTGAAGAATGAAATTTAGAATGCTAGCTGTTATGTTTTTCCTTGCTCTGCCTTCATTGAATTCCATGATCTTTACCAATTATTTTCCCAAAATGCCAGTCCATTGCATCTTCTTCTTCTAAACTTGTTTTGAATCGAAACCACCTTCTTCATACTGCTTTTGGAACTTCCACATTTGCTTTAGCCACATGTGGGCTGCCCTCCAAAACAGAACCATCATGAAGAAAATACTTCTTTTGATTTAGAGCTGATTGTATCTATGTATATATAAGATGAAACTGTTGTCAAGTTGGTACTCATCAAAAGAGGTTGTAACACAAATCAATATAAATGGGTATCTAAAACTAAGCAGAGACACCTGTTTTCTCATTATTTTTCCTTAAAAGAAAAAAATAGACATAATCTATAATCTACCAAAGAAAGAAAGTAAACACCAATTTAGAAATTTAGGAAGACAAAACACTTCTAACCTCTACTGAACATTGTTAGCCATGAAAGGAGGATGAAGAAGATGAAGAATATCAATATGAGAGATGGGAAAAGAACAAGAAGAAAAAGGAAAGTCCTTAGTAGGAAAGCTCTTTAGAGAGAGATATGATAATTGTGGTAGTGGTATAAAATTTAACACCAATTTGGAAATTTCAGAAAACAAAACACCAAACCAACTATTGAACATTCCATCGTGTGTTCATGTGTGTGTTCGTGTGTTTTTGCTACACTGTCTAGTTTTTAAGTTTTTTTTTTTTTTTTTTTAAGTAAGTTTTTAAGTTTTTTGTTTTTAACTTATTCAAAGTCAAGTTGTTCAAAAGAGAGAATGTTGTATATATTATTTCAGCTATGACCTATCGATATTAAGATGTAGGATACATATATTTGAATTATGACCTGTAACCATTGTAATTTATCATTTGAGTTATGCTAATGAGAAGTCAAAACACATCTACTTTTGTTAAAGAAAAAAAGTGTCTTTCTTTTGTTGGTAATGTTTTGGTTGGAAAGTAGCTGAACCCAATTCTGTATGATTTCTTAATGGCCTTTTGTAGTCACCGAATAATTTACACAGTTACATTTTCGATTTTGTAGAACATCCATGTAGCGCACCTTGGACACACCACCTTGATGATTGGATCCTCTGCCTCATAAGGTAAAATTTTGGGATTGGAATTTTGTAAAATGATGTTAGCTGAAAGCAAGTTTGTTGTTGTCTAGTGTTTGAATGGTCAGGGTAGCATTACTGTATTCCACATTAATTAGACTTAATAATTGATAACCTTTTTTGTATTCATTAAAAATCAGAAATTTAAATTTGTATTTGAAGTAGAGTAAAGCTTGAAGAATTTAGAAAATAGAGACTAACGATTAGATACTTGACTGGTTGTGTAGAGGAGGCTAAGAAAGGTGACACCAGAATTGGTTTTCTCACTTTGTTGTGAACAATTCAAAATGTTAGTAAGTAATTTGAAAATTGGAATTAGAAGATAAGCGAAGCATAGAATTTGGTATAATTACTTGAAAAGGTGTATCCATAAAAGAAGTCAACAGACTCTGGCTTTAAATATCTAATGAAGGCCACTTTTTAATTAAGCAGTTGATGCTATGAACTTCTCTCATTGTTAGTGATGATAATCACTCTGTCTATTCAGCTCAAAAAAGAAAATGGTCAACTATCAACACCAGCCTCTTTAGCTCAACAGAAATCAAGCATTTCAAGTCTCTGAGTTATAAGGATCAGCTTCATAATCATGAGCCACACATCAAGAATGATGATGATCATGGTTGATATCCACTAAGATAAACGATGAGTGGAAAAGTAGTTAGAGACTGTTAGGTTCCCAAGCAGCTTTGGGCGTTTATGCATCTTTGATGTACCTTAGCAGCTCTTTGTCAATGGTAATCTTGAGCACGAACATAGCTTTCCCAACTTTGATCCTCCATTTTTCTAGTTCTTCAACTTTTCAGGTGGACATGTTGAATTCTCACTTCCACTGACTACTCTCCATAAATCCTGCACCTAAAGGTATGTATCCATAAGTCTCCCTTGTCAGTATTCGAATCTTCTCGAGTGCCGGTGCAATTTCTCTGTGTCCAGAATTTTCATTTTCATTCTTCCCCAGTCAGTCTTTGAAGCTTCTCGAATGCTGAATCAATTTCATGTGCCTAGAGATTTCAATTATTTGATATCTTCTATGCCTCTTGAAGCTTCTCGTGTATGAGCTCTTAAATATTCATTGCTCTAGTAGATTTTATTGTTTTCTTGAAGTTTTTGGAACTTTACGGAGTAGGTGTTTAACTTTAACATATTTGAATCTGAGCACTGATTTTAAGACAGAAAACCGAACTATCAAAGAGAAAGAATTAGAACGCAGAAATAAGTTTTGAGTCTTTGAGACACGTGGCAGTGAATTTAAACTCTTTCAAACAAAGATGATTTCTAAACCAAAGCGGAAACCTTTGTTTTCTTTGAGTTGTTTTTAAAAGAAAAGATGTAGTCTTCAAAAAAGGTTAAATAACAGATATGTGGAAATTGAAAAGACTGTCCTACCCTAGAGGAAATAAAAAGAGAATGGAGATTCTTTGGCTAGAAAGCTCTTTAGAGAAGATGAAAATGGTGGTATTGGTTATAGAATGTAACACCAACTTGTAAATCCTTTAAGACAAGTAGACAACATACACAACCTAAATGTCAAAATTCTATCATAACCTTCACTATTGGTTGGATAATTAGTTGGGTGAACTCTTAGCTCAATTAATTATTATGCTTGTTCAGGGCCGTAGTTTTCTTGATGCAATAATGTTTGTTTATTATTTTGACACTTCTTGGCATCTGATATCTCTTTTTCATAATTATCATCCATAGATTTGTATTCTAATTGGAAATACAATTATTGTTACAAACTCTAAGGATACTTTTATTTAAACAGGTTCTTTTGGTATAGTTTCTTCTGAAGAGCTTTTCACTTTTTTCAACTACCTTCTACTTTGGTTTCTTGGGGTAAGCAAATTTGGAAAGTTTAGTCCCTTCTTCATGGTACAGTAAATTATAGCACCATTTTTGACAATAGCTTACCATTAGAGAATAATTTGCTCTAACTCGGGTACCTATTTTGCTTCATGTTGCATGTTTTGCTTTGCTGGTTCAGTAATGGTGGACAAACTGTGGCTAGTCTTGTGCTTATGCTTTGTGGTCTTATTTTGCTAGTGTTTTTGGCATTGGTAACTGTAGATTTCTCTTTGGATGTTACTAGATTCTTTATGAGGCAGTGACATTTACTTTTAGTCCTTAATTCTCTTCCCTTTTGATGGCAGCAATAGCTTTAATTCATTGGTCTTCGTGGTATGCTAAAAATGAGATTATTCTTATAACAGTCCATGTCTTTCTAGTTGCAGTGGTATTTTCTGGCATGTCATGGGTTTGTGACTTTGTCCCAGGATGCTTTGAAACTCCTTCAAGGACTATATATGTTGACATTTGAAGTGGAATTATATGATGTAATAGTGGGGTGGAAGTCAGAGTAAGTATTGGATTTATTGGGACTCTTATCTTGGTTCCTTAGCACTTTTTGGCTTTCTAGAAATTAATCATGAAGGCAATCAAGTTGCGGATCATTCACGTTGTCATGGTTTTTCCTCAGATGTTGACTTTAGTGGTCTTCTTGTCGATATTTTTGTTATCTTGCTATAAATATATCTTTACGTACTTTTGAATATTTTTTATGACCTGTAGGGGTTGTTAATTCCCCCGTAACTCCATGTATTTTTCTTTTCTTGACTTTAATAAATTGATTAGTTGATAGGGTGATGTGCACATGATTTAAGGTTTTGTGGGGTGCCAACCTAGTTGGGATGTCACAATCCTTATGATGCAACACTCTTTCAATTTGGTCTCTTCATAAAAACAAGATGGTTGGTGGTTGTAGGATACATATATGTGAGTCATGACTAGTTAACTTTGTGATTTATCATTTAAGTTATGCTAAATAGAACATATCAAAAAAATAAAAATGCCCACGATATATTTATTTGACAATGCTTAAAAATGCCATATGCCAACACCAATAATTTCCAATTGGCTTTTTTGTACTATGATTGGACCCTCACAAAATAAGCTAGAAAGGGTATAAACTTAAGCTTGTTTAGTTTTGTATTCACATGCAAGGGCGGATTAATTTATGGTTTTATTAGCATGCCCCATTGGTAAACATAATATTTATTTTGGCTACTACCTTGATGATAGAGTGCTTTGCCAAACAACTAAAAATTTTCTAGATGAAACTTTCTAACATGCATGATTCGTGTATGCTAGATTTTTCTTGTGCAGTGTTTAAATAGGTTGGATAGCATTATGGCATCCCACATTTGTATTTTGTATCGTTTTTTGGTACCCGTTAAAGACTCTCGTATTGAATTTAAAAGAAGCAGAGCTAAGGCTAGAAGAAAATTTTAGAAAGTAGAGTCTCTACTTCAGACATATTAAAGGCTTCCTTGCACGAGGTTTCTAGGGATGCTGTTTATAAGGCCTGAGGAATCTTTATGAAAACTGAACAAATTGTAGACACTGTTTAATAGTCTATAAAAGAGTTGACGAATATCATAAATCAAGGAAGAAGAGATTATTCAAGCAAAGAGTTTACTGTCACAATTGATCCTAAAAAGGCATAGGAAGATAGGAATCCCTCTGTGTGTGTGTTTTTGAAAGTAAAACTTTAAAAGATTATTTGATTGAATGTGTTTTGGCTAAATCATTGAAGTTACACATCAAAGAGGTGCAAAAAACTAGGTGTTGCATAATACAAGGCAATAGCATATCATTTATAGCTTAAACAGAGCAGATCTTAGGTGATTGCAATGCCAAATTCAATAATCAGTATGCAAGCAAAATCCTTTTAATGTAGCTATATATTCAAACTGGTCAAGTGAAGTGCATATTATTGGCACTTTAAAGAGTCGTCGAGTGGTGTAGAGTATCAGCACTAAATGGCTTTCTTGATCTCAAAAGCATTATAATTTGGTTTGGCCCATTGATGAAGCCATGTTTAAGACACTCAACGGAAATAGACTCCTAGTCATGCCTCTATCTTTACAAAGGCATTTTGGGATCTGATCAATCTATTCTTAGATTTCAAATGAGGATTTGTAACAGAAATGGAAACATAACCATTGTTATGGGAAAGACTAGGAGGGTCTAAGCTGATATAAAATCGTCATGTAATCATTTTTGAGCTAAAAAATGAGATATTTCTATTTGATTATAATCCTATAAAACCATAGATGCTTCTTGTTGAAGGTGTGAATTAACGAATCAATTGAGCTTTCAGTTGAACTAAAAGTATAAATATTAAATTATGGGTCAAGTTAGTACTTCGAAAATTGGGAGGGAGACCACAAACAATTGACAAACAAATGAATTCATTTTCTTCTCTCTTTTTTATATATTTATCGGTTGTTTGTGGGTGCCTACACTTAAATTATTTAACCGTTCAATTTAAGGATTTAAAATACTCTCATTTACTTATTTTTTTGTCTGACCTATAATAGATTTCTCTCTTTTTCTCCCTCATCCTCACTTAAACAAATAGACGCAGACCAATGTAATCATTTTCTACTAGCAACTTGTCAAAAATATGAAAAAAAAAAAAAAAATCATTCTTTCCAATTTTATATTTGCCACGATCATCTCCAATCAGAATAGAATAAAGATTATAAAAGAGAGATTTGTATCAAAGAAATATTTTTCATATTTTTGTGAATTCTCTTTTCTAATCATTCTCATAAACAAGGTTTTATGAACAGAGACCCATGGAACATCATGTGACGAATTGATTACACATTAAATTTTGATTTACATTTAGTAGTACTGATATAATCTATAAATGTTTCAGGGTTTTTTTTTTTTTTTTTTTTTTTTAATTGAGAAGCTGCTTGGATTTATTTATATTAGAGAAAGTATTTTTATGTTTTTAATTTAAGTGTTTTATGAATAAATATTTACTTTGTAAAATAAATTTGATTGTGTAGATTGGAAACAAAGCCTATTCAGCACATTATACATAACCAAATCTTAAAAGGAGAATTGATAGAAATTTAAAAATAATAAATAATAATATTCTTCAAAAAAAAAAAATCTTGAAGATTATTTCAAACATAGATAAGTTACACAAGAATACAATGTGATCGTAATTCTTTTAGAGAGTTAAGAACTCATGTTCATCTACCCATACCCATCTTGAAATTAAGCAATTGATAATCCCTTCTGAATTTCCAAACTTTCAACATAAATACACCCATGAACACAAAATAAAGCGAATACAAAAAATTTTCCTAAATGCAATTAACCCTAAACTTTAACACCAAAATTCAGCACATTATACATAACCAGCATCATTAATTTTCTGAGAGATAAATCATACAATATAAACAAGGAATTGTTAAAAATTGAAAATGCTTCCAAATTACCATTGCCAGAATGAAAATGAATCTCTTCACTCTTAATGGAAAACAATGAGATAGTCTGAACCCAAAATGAAAATTATTTATCAAACTTAAAATCATTCCAAACAATTAAATATAAGGATCACCTGAAAACGAAGTCTATATTTAAGACAAATCCAGTTATTTTGGTCAAGCTTTACAGAACAGAAAACAAACTAGTACTTTTATACTAAATAGGAGGACATTAAATTCCAACTAACTTTCATGTGAGCGGGCATTGATGCCACAAACCGAAGAAGATCTGGCTTTGAGCTAATTGCCGGGTGCAAGTCTTCTAATTTCTGATTCAAAACATGAAGGAATTTTGCAATGTTTGGAAGTACAAGCTCTCTACAATGAAGATGTAATAGGGGCACCTTAGACAAGACACTTCCCTTCTGAATATCTAGACCTTCTGGCCTTTGCAACTTAAAAGGCGCACCAGTTGTAGGCTCAATGTCAACACGTGGCATTTGCTTCCATCTCCGATGCACAAACCAACCATACTTATAGTCACCAACAATTGGAGTACCCAAAGCCTCAGCACAATGGACACGGAGCTGCACAAAGATGGAGGAAAACAAATAAGCTATAGTCCACTTTCCAAATACTTTGACTAGCAAAGCATCAGGATACAGAAGGCTTTTCAACATGCATAGCATCTGAGTATAACTTTTAATACAAATTAATCATCCATTTGCAGGAGCTATAACCATACTTATGGACAATCTTAATCCGTTGAAAGTGTGCAGTACTTTGCTGAGACAAATTCTCTATTCATAATCGTAAGGCAAAGCATTGTTTTACTACTAGTAATTACATCATTATCTTGCAGTAATTTTGATATTAACTGATCAACTCATGGAACTAAACCAATTTCAACTAAAGAAGCATCCTATAGAGAACATGCTGTGACCTGAAATTCACTGTAAGCATATAACTTAAATAAAGTTTTAAGTACTTAAGAAGAAACAAGAAACAATAAGATAATATTTTTTTTGCTATTCACAGAATGCCACTCAAAATATGAACCATGAAAACTCAAGAAAGCGTCACCTTCAAAAGGGCATAGCATGGATCTGACATAAAAACATCAAATTCAGAAGAGCCAATTAGAGACCATGCAACCAAATCAATGCACTATAATTTAATGCCTCTCTAATCAATCATCAGAGATTGAAGATGGAATTGGCTCACTTATATGACAAGAAATGTGAAATGTAAAAGTAAAATGAAACTGCTGTCTGTGAATGTACCTCTGCCATTTGTAGGCTAGAGTGCACAAGTTTGGCAGCCGTCCAATATCAATGGTAGAGGTGGATTTTGACATAATGTCACAAGTCTAAGCTAACGAAGAACTTTCATAAACTAGTTGTAGACAATTCTCTTAAGTTAGGTAGTTTTGACCTACGTCAGAGACCAATGTTCACAGTACCTGATGCTTACGCATAGTATGTGGACGTAGTTCAATCCATGAGCATCCATTTATCATAGGCCCTAGCACCCGATATTCGGATACAGCTTCTTGGGAAGCTTCTAAACCTGAGTGCTGAGCCAAAATGAGCCGTTCAGTCTTCCCATCATCAAGAAGCACCTACAATCAGCAATAATAAATGTACAAACAATATTGAGCACGATATTATTTCTCAAAAGTGATTTCAAATTACAACGGAAGTTTTTTATCATTTAATCAAAGGCAAGAACAAGAGAGAGAACCTTCGAAAGACGAGCACGAATTAAGCCTTCGTTTTCCTTGGGAGAGCCAATAACCAATGCCCAATACTGTTGATATGTTGCTTCGCATGCATCATTCCAAGCCTAAAATTCTCCATCACTATGTTATACAGTCCAAAACCAAAAAATAAATCATTAAATTATCTGCCATACTATACTATTTAACCTGTCCAAAACCAAAACATAAATCATTAAATTATCTGTCATACTATACTATTTAACCTGTAAGCAATCTTATTCTACAAAGTGGCAATACCTTACAAGATGATTTCCCTTTGTTTAAATCACTGAACAACCAAATTTAGAAGAGATGCACTTTCTTTAGTTCTCCCCATTAAGAGAAGGCCACTGGATTCTCTGTCAAGACGATGAACCTAAAAATTAACTAAATGAGAACAGTAGAAAAGTAAAACAAGATAACTAGACATTCATAAAGGATCCTAGCACAGACAAACACTGCAAAACTACATGTACTTGTTTAACTTTCAGGATTCAACAACCATTTGAGGATGGATTGCCAATTAGTTTAATACTAGGCTTTTCAATATAACTGTCGAACATTACATCCTGTCATAAATTTTACAGTTACGATCAACCACTCCTAAAGATCTACCAACTCTCGACCCAAATCGCTCCTCTAAGCTTCAACAATATGTCAATAAAATGGAAAACTTAACATAAAAAGAAAAATACTTAAACCGCTATATTTAAACACTGTTTCTCATTTGCTGACCTTTTAAATTAATCTAGAGCTAGAAGCATACCAACTTAGGACCCCTCATTGTTGCCATAAGATAAAGCCGCAGCTGCCAATGTGTCCTTGCTGTTGTCAACTGGAAGATTCCCCTAAAGACATATGGCACACAAACATATCAGAAAGGCAATAGAATATATCAAGAATTGTCATCCACCAAAAGAAAGCGGGTCATGAAGTATCAAACCTTGACTGGAAACTTTGGAGGCTTATTTAGCAAAAGTATGGCAGAGTCCCGAAATTTTTGGCGAATAAAAAAAAAAAATTAGCAACAAATTCCACAAACATTACATAAAAACAATTAAGAAAACAATGCAACGCATTGATCCACAAAAGCACCGAAAAAGTTAGTTAAAGCTAATAATACATGCCTTGTACTTTACAAGTCTTTGCAAATAGTCTATCTCATCAGCATTCGGGTTCCAAGTTCCACTTGGAATAGTATCGTATCTCTTTGAAATTCTACTCTCCAAAACCGATACAGGTATAAAGACTCTTGCCCCTTCTTTCACAACCTCATTAGGCTTAATCTGCAGGTATGCTGTGGAGTTGTAGACCAATTAAACCCACACGAAATCACAGAAAACAAACGAAATATCAATACCAAACAAAATAAGCATTACCTTTTTCATTGGTTTCATTTGCCCTCCATTGTTTACAACAGAAATCGCCATCCATATCTTCACATTCCATCTGAACCCAGAACAAGAAAAGCAAGTCAAAATACAAACGTTAATGTATTTCCTTATCAAACAAACCCACAACATAAATCAAAACCATATTAATTTCATAACATCATAATAACCATTAATCGGGTGACAAAAACAGAAACACAGAATTTTACAAGACCCTTGTGGAAACAAAACTAAAAATACAAACTTTACGCATTTCCAATCAAATAACATCATAAGAAGAACTACGAACCACATAATAAAAACAATGAAATGAATTCAAAATACAAAAATCTCATGCATTTCAAGTTAAACAAATACAAAAAATAAAACAAACCCCACCCACAAAATATAATATCCCAAAATGTCAAGGAATTCAAGAAAAAAAACATAACTTTATGCATTTGCAATCAAATAAACACAAAAATGAAACAAACCCACCAAAACAATATCAACAAAACATCAATTAATCACAAAAAAAAAAAAAAAAGAGAAAGGTGTTTACAAGGCCCTTGTTGAAGTGAGACTGGATGACAGAATCTTCAACTTCATGGAAGTAGTACTTGATCCAGGTGACAGCAGTCACGTGACCAGGACGCCCCCAGGTTTTGGCGGGAGAGAGAGGAGCTGGCGTGGCTTGGGAGGGAGCTTGGGGGGACCCACCTGGGCCACGTTGTTCTTGATCCGGATGACGGCGGGCTTCGGCGGAGAGATTCTGGAGAAGTGGCGGGTTGAAACCCACCAAAACCATAGCTTTTGCTTCTTCTTCCACATGTTGTAGTTACTTGGTTTTCATGCTTTCAATTTTCGAGTTGCAGGGAGGATTTTTGGCTTGGGAGGGAGCTTGGGGGGACCCACCTGGGCCACGTTGTTCTTGACCCGGATGACGGCGGGCTTCGGCGGAGAGATTCTGGAGAAGTGGCGGTTTGAAACCCACCAAAACCAAAGCTTTTGCTTCTTCTTCCACATGTTGTAGTTACTTGGTTTTCTGTCTCTGTCTCTTTGTGTGTGTATGTTGTAGTTACTTGGTTTTCTGTCTCTGTCTCTCTCTGTCTGTATGTGTAGTTACTTGGTTTTCTGTCTCTGTGTGTGTGTGTTGTAGTTACTTGGTTTTCTGCCTCTTTCTGTCTGTGTGTGTGTAGTTACTTGGTTTTCTGTCTCCGTCTCTCTCTGTCTCTGTGTGTGCGTGTCTCTCTCTCTTTGTGTGTGTACGTTGTAGTTACTTGGTTTTCTGTCTGTGTGCCTGTGTGTTTACATGGTTCTCTCTCTCTCTCTCTCTCTCTCTCTCTCTGCGCGCGCGCGTATGTGTGTATCTTTTGGGGTGTTTTGATGGATTTTATTTTGGGGTTATATTAAAAACTAATCTATTTTTTATGACTCGTTCGAGGAATAACCTTTGTTTTTTAAATCTATGCACAATATCTTTTTTAGATGAAAATGCCCTTGACCCACCCTTTTTTATCAATCACTCTCTCTACCAAACGACCTAGTTCAGAATCCCAACCTCGAAATTGAGATTTCTAACTATGAGATGTAGAGAATCTCAACCTTGACAGAAAATTCAAGTTCACATCCACTACAACAAAACAGTGTATTAATACCAGGATATTCATATCAAGCACTAAAAGTCCGATACGAATATAAAAAAGAAAAATAAAAATTGTGAATTCTCAATTAACCATACCGGGCACAATAGGCCCAGTATTGTTAATTCAATTATTCATACCGGGCGTCATATTGGCCCGGTATGGATAATTGTAAAAAAATAAACAAATAATTTTATTTGTTTCTATATCGGGTACCTGACCCGACCGGTATGGATAATTAGATTATCCATATCGGTCAAGTTGGGTGATCGGTATAGATAGTATGATTTTTAATTTTTTTTTAAATTTAGGGATTATCCATATCGGTCGCCCGACCCAACCGGTATGGATAGTCCACTTAAAAATACTGGACAATTTGAGTGCTCGGTACTAAAACAAAAAATAAATGTATTAATTTAAACATTTCCAGTGCTCCACCCGCCCGGTATGTTTTAATACGGTTTATCCATACCGGTCGGGTCGGGCGATCAGTATGGATAATATTAAAATAACTTAACCATAACAGATGCTCGACTAGCCCGGTGTGTAAAATCTGGGCATATCATTTTTTTTGCCTAGTTTTTCCCCATTTCCTCCATTTCCTTTCTCTCTCTTACTCTTTCTCACATATTCTCTCTCTAAAAACCCTAGCCACCGCTGTCGCCATTCTATTCACCGTCCGATGTCGTTGTCTACCCACCAATGAGTCTCATTTTCTTCTTCTTCTCCTCTGATTCTCTTGTCTTCTCGGCGGTTTCTACTTCTTCTTCTTCTTCGATCTCCTATTCTTCTTCAACCTTCATTCTTCTCTTTCATCTTCTTCCTCTTCATTTTGTTCTTCTTGCCATCATAAAGGGGATGGCCAGACTGCCGTTCGATTGTCGGAGTGGTAGTCCAGCCGTGACCCATTTTGTTTCAATTATTTACTTTAATTTATTTTTTTTAGCTTATTTGTGCATCTAATGCTCTTCTGGGAACATTATCTTCACTGAGCAGTCCTCTTACATCGTTTCAATTTCTTCGTCGAAGAGGTATTAATTTTATTGTGGTGGATTGTTTTTGATATGTTGAATTTGGAATTGTTAGCCTATAGATATTCATGATTTAGAATTTTTGATGATAATATGACCAATATATGATATGATTGAAAATTTATGAGTTGCGGTTTTGACATTATTGAAATTGTGGAGTAATCATAGATTTCATATTGATTATTTAGTTGGTTGTAAAATCATACAATGGTTGTGTGGTGTTATCAATGATTATCATAATGAAATTATATATTGATTTGTTGAACGGCAAACTTGATGTTGCAGATGTATTGTATTTAATCTTTTGTTTTTTAAATTTCATGTTTAGTAGATTTCAATTTGAGTTATGAAATAGGAGTAGGGTTGATATTTTGAGCTAATTGAATGAAATTTATACGAATATAATCATGATTTTGTTTGTAATGAATTTGGATAAAAATTGGTAAATATATGTTATTATTTATTTATATTTTTTATTTTGTCAAGTTATGAAGAATATCTATGGGATTTAATAATGTTTAACACGATGCTGTTACGTGTTTGGTTTTTTAGTGGTATATGCTTTCAAATAGATAAGGAATGATTAACATTATCAAGGTTAATATCTTAAACTCATTAAATTGAGGTATAAGATTTAAATTTATAGTATTTTTAACAAATTCTTTTGTTTTGTTTTGTTTTGTTTTTTTTAACTTTTAGAGTGTCAAAATAATATAGGGAGGGAGCTAAAAACTTTGTTGAGACCGCGAACAAACATTCGATTAATTCTAGTTTCATCTCTCGCCCTTGCATAAAATGTCTCAATGGGAGGTATCATGACACTAAGATAGTGTATGAGTACTTAGTCATTCATGGGATGGATTCTCAGTATACAATTTGGTTCATGCATGGGGAACCCTTGAAAACTTCTACACCTGTTGAAAACACTTTCAATACATTTAGAATGTATAGTGATGCACATCTTGAAACTCATTGTTTTGTTGAACTTGATGTTGAAGTAAGAGAGAAAGATATTACTACTACTTTAGAAGATGTTGAAACTCCTTTATATAAACGGTGCTCAAAATACACAAAATTATCGGCTATTGTAGCTTTATATAAACATAAAACTACTTATGGTCTATTCGATAAGGAGTTTGACGAACTTCTTAATATTGTTCGAGATATGTTGCCATCAGATAATGTTCTACCGGAATCATTGTACTTAACAAAGAAGTTGTTAAAAGTGTTTAATTTAAAGTCTAGAAAATCCATGCATACGTCAATGATTGTTATCTGTTTAGAAAGGAATTGAAGCATCATGAAGAATGTCCAAAATATAGCGCTTGTAGATGGAAAGTAAATGAAGTTTCGAAAAAGATTCACAAGGGAGTACCAACTAAAGTATTTCAATACTTTCCAATCATACCACAGTTTAGGAGAATATTTACATCAATTGAAATGGCGAACGACTTGAAATGGCATTTTACCCATACAAGTCAAGATGGAGAGATCGTCACCCCGTTGATTCTGAAGCCTGGAAGAATATAGATAAGAAATGACCATCTTTTGCTTCAGAGCCACGTAATTTGAGGTTCGGCTTAGTTGAGGATAGATTTAATCCTTATAGGAATCTAAGCACAACCTACAGTTGTTGGCTGGTAGTGTTAGTTACCTACAATTTACCTTAATGGAAGTATATATCGAAAGAAAATTTGATGCTAACACTATTAATTCTGGGAAAAAAACAACCCGAGAATGATATTGATATATACTCGCAGCCTCTAATCGAAGATTTGAATGAGTTATAGCACTCAGGAGCACAAGTGTATGATTCATCTACTCAGTCCATTTTCAACTTAAAGACTATCTTAATGTGGACCATAAATGATTTTCCTGCTTATGGAAACTTAGTAAGATATTGTGTGAAAGGTGAATATGCTTGTTTTATTTGTGGGTTTGATGTACATTCACAAAGATTGAAATATAGTAATAAACATGTGTATATGGGTCATCGACGATTTCTTCCAAAAAATCATGTTTTTCAAAAAAAGAAATCGTGATTTAATGGGAAAGAAGAAATGGATGATCCTCCGCAGATTATTAATAGTAAACAAGTTTGAATTGCATGTTCGGATGTTAAAAATGATTTGGGAAAGAAAGCAAAAGGAAAAAAGAAGAGAAAATGACATCCTATCTAGAAAAAAAGGTCGATATTCTTTGATCTTTTGTATTGGGAGGTAAGATTCTTAATGCATTAGATAAATTAACTTATTCTATTATATTTAACTATGCCTTAAATTTACTAACTTAAACATATTTACAGGATTTGTGCTTACGTCATAATTTAGATGTGGTTCACATTAAAAAAAATATTGGTGAGAGTATTGTTGGTACGTTATTAGACATCCATGGAATAACCAAGGATAATGTTAATTCACATAGAGATCTAGAAGATATTGGGATTAGGTAAGAACTTTATGTGAAAGAGAATGGAGATAAATTGTATTTGCCTGCAGCGCCACACACTTTATCCAAGGTAGAAAAACAACAATTTTGTAAGAAGTTGTTCAATTTAAAGATATATGACAGTTATGCAACAAACATATTTAATTGCATTTCGTTGAATGAATGCAAGATAGTTGGGCTTAAGTCCTATGACTATCATGTATTGATGCAACATTTATTATCGGTGACAATATGAGGTCTCCTGTCTAAAGGGCCAAGAATTGACATATTTCGATTGTGTTCTTTTTTTAATGCAATTTGTCAAAGAGTCTTAGATAATGATATGTTGTATTCATTGGAAGATGAAGTTGCAGTTACGATATGTATGCTTGAACATTATTTTCCTCTTTCATTCTTTGATATCATGGCCCATCTTACAATTCATCTAACAAAAGAAGCTTGTTTATGTGAATCGGTTCAATATCGTTGGATGTGCCCTTTTAAGAGGTTAATCTTATATTATTCTTCACATATGAATTAAGATTAATGATATCCATACATTTTATTTACTTTGATATTTTCATGTTATAGATTTATGAAGGTATTAAAAAGATATGTAAGAAATCGTGCATGATTAGAGGGTTGTATAGCAGAATGCTATTTAGCCAATGAATGCATGTAATTTTGTAGTAGGTATGTTCAACAAACAGCAGATGTTGGTGAGAAGCACAATAGAAATTAAGATATTGTGTTTCAAAATGTAGTGAAAGGACATCTCACATCTGCACCGACATTAAAAACGATTTCTTCGGACATGTTACGAATTGCACACATGTATATACTGTTGAATAGTGCATTAGTGGAACTGTACATTAAGTAAGTGGTGTTAAATTTAAGCTAAATATAGTGTAAATGTTAGTTACAATTACTAACGTAATACTTATTTTATCATATCGTTATTTATATAAATGTTGTTATTAGCATGCACCTGGAAGAATTTCATTAATTAGATCTCAATCTGTTAAGTACATCAGCTTTGTTGTAAATGACACATACTAGAGAATTTTCAACTTGGTTCAGAAATAAGGTGAATTCACTAATTTGTACGTTACTAATATGATGTATTTACCTTAGCTTTTTTTCCTTGAAAATCTAAATTGTAATCTCTCAAAGCAAGTCCTTGATGAATCAAATATCATGGATATGACCCCAACTTTAAAGCTTTTAGCACTTAGACCAAGTATACAAGTCACATACTATTCAAGCTATGTTGTGAAAGGGAAACGATACTGCATTAAAAGTAGTGAGAAAACTACACAAGATAGTGGAGTTTTCTTTGAAGCAAAACTATTTCTAACAAAAGAGATGGAACTCAAGTTATCAAGAAGATGATTTACTATAGAGTTTTAAGGGAAATACTTTTGTTAGATTTTTTAGCATTTCGTATTCCATTGTTTAGATGTGATTGGATGGGTAGTACGAGTGATGTTAGAGAAGAAGATGGATTTACACTAGTTAATTTTAGCCCACGTAGAAATATATGAGATAGAGATACTTTTATTTTAGCCTCACAAGCAACATAAGTATTTTATTCTAGGGAAAATGATAACACGAAGTGGTATGTTTTTCTAAGAGCACCCCCAAGAGGTCTTCATGATTTAGAGAAGTTTGATAAGCATGCTTATATGAAAACTACACCACTACATGTGACTGAAGTTGACGCCAATATGGATGATAGTGAGGATTATGCTCGAACAGATTGTGAAGAATTAGTTGTAAACATGTAATGTTAATTAATATAATTTCATTTGCATATTTTTTCTGTTATATGTGTGTATATATATTTTTTGTGTTCATATTTACGGGGAGATAGAGTCTCTGATGTGATTATACATGTTGTAATATGTTTGTATATATATTGTTTGTGTTCATGTTTGCGAAGAGACAGCGTCTCTGATATGATTGTGTATGTTGTGAAGTTATTTTGCTATTTACATTACAGGTGAATTTCAGTAATGGTAAGTTTGAAAAACATGAGAGACTCTATCAAAATTTTCATAAAATGGATTAAGTGTTCATGTTTGCGGAGAGACAGAGTATCTGATATGATTAAATATATTGTGAAATTACTTCGTTATATACATTATAAGTGAACTTTATTTTTGGTAAGGTCAAAAAATAGGAGAGACTTTGTCAAAATTTTTGTAAAATGGATTGACTTTAAATCAATATTTTTATATATTGATAATCATATTTCGTGTTGGCTTCTAATATATGTTATTTCCATTACATATTCAAATATCGACTGAAGGAACATCGACTGGTCAGTCTTCAGGTAGCTCCAATGGAGAGAAGAAGAGAAGAGCAAGAGCTCCCAACCGCTTGGATTATGAGAAAATTGCAAAGGTCAAAGCAACAGGGATACAGATAAATGAAGTTGGACAACCAATTGGAGAAAATTCAGTGATCTACAGTTCAAGTTGTGGAGCCATTGCAGCTCAGATGATACCTATAACCTACAGTAATTGGAATAAAGTACCACAATCTTTAAAAAATATAGTGTGAGAGAATATAAAGGTATATACTGGCTTTATTTATTTATAATATCAATGTTACATATCCATTTTTACAATATATTTAATTAATTTTAAACAATTTATAATTACAGTTACGACTTGATGTTAGGAGTCAATGAAAGGTCATACTTTAAAAACAATGAATGAGTGTTTGAGAAACTATAAAAGCAGGATAACAAAACAAATTAGAGACGTTCCCCCTGGTCTTGATGCACACAGAAGATACGAAATGCTAAAACCAGCTAACATTAGTGATCAGGATTGGACTAAATTTGTCAATAAGTGATTGTCTCCAGAATTTGCGATAATCTTACAATACTTATTCTCCAAAATTTGTTTAATGGATTTTCATAAATTATACAATATTTCAAGATACTAGTAATCATTATAGGGAGTTGTCAAAAAAAAATCGTACTCCACATACTACAGATCGTAAAGGAATGACACGACTACAAGAAGATTTGGTAAGAGTTTAAAAAATTGTGATGATTGTCTTACATGTATATAGTTTTTGTTCTTCGATCTTGTATGGATATTTTTATATATATCAATATCAATGTTAGAGAGCAAAAAAGTGGCTGCGAATGAAGATCCCGAAGTCGATAGAGTTAACATTTGGATAGCTAATCATAAGCACAAAGATGGAAGCGCAGTGAATGAAGATACTGCTAAAAAAATTGTATGTTAAGTTATTATAATAAATTATTGTGATTATTGTATTATATAATAAATATAGTTTTTTTTAATGTTAATATCATGTGACATCATTTATAGGCACAAATGGATGCACTACATCAAGAAACTCAACATTCAATTCGAGATGATGCTGTCTCGTAAGTTATGGGTAAGAAGTATCGAGATAGAGTTCGAGGAATGGGTCATGGTGTAACACCATCTGTAGTTGGTAAACAAAGTTTTGCATAATATCAATAACGTCATCTATGAAGCAAACAATTTCTAATTTGATAAATTTGCTTATGACTCATTTGCCCAACATAGATCAAGCTCAAGTATTGGCATGTATGCCTCCCAGGCAACCGGTAAACAACTCAAAACTTTTTTTATTTGTTTACTTATACTTTTTGGTATTTAGTATATATATTTTTTCCATTTCTATGTTTTGTAACAAATGAATGTAATCATTATTTCAACTTTTTTGCTATGTCTTTGTTTAAATATATATATATATGTGTATATTGTGTCCGTGAAATGTTATTTAAAATATACAGTTGTGGTTCAATCGATTGTCAAGAATTTGAGAAGTTTGATAAATTGCAGGGAAATTTAATTTCTGGTAAGTTTGGAAAATAGATGAAACTCTGTCAAAATTTGTTTAAAATTGATCGAGTTTATTTATATTGTTTTATATTTTGCGATTGTTGTCTTGATAAAGCAAATAGGGGTACTTATATATAATTATTTTTCTCTCGATATCCATGTATCCTAACAACAATGTTATTTATTGTTTTCGTAGACACAATATTCAAGTGGTTCAAATGTTATGGGATATAGTAAATCTGTTTAATTTGTTAAGGTAAAATATAGCGGAATGATATACATATATATAATTTATTGTTTCAATTTAATGCTATATATATATATATATATATATATATATATAGATGTAAGTATAATTTTTTTTTTATAGGCATGAATATTGAAGTTCTTGTGTATACAGTCCATATCTCAGGGTTCTTCGAGCTAAGTTAATGGATCGAACAATAACCAATGCAAATTATTAGATTAGGTGGGAAAAGGAATTGTGGTGGCGGAAGCGACAATTGACTCAACGGACCCCTATGCTAAAGTTCATCATCTCGAGCTTGGTCTAGATTTTTGGCGTGTTGCCGTCAATAAAGTAATGGTCAGTGTTTCGTTACGTCGACTACCAACAAACTACTAACTTTGAAAGATGCATTAAATTCATTGATTGCGTGACTAGCGAAATATATTCTTAGTATGTACTGAGAGGTACATTATAACAATTTATAATGTACGTTTAATTTTGTATTATGTAATTTAAATGTTTTGAATATATTAACGAACATATATTTATAATTTAAGAATAATGGTAGTTTTATTGTATTAAAAAAAAATTATTAATTTCAATTTTTTTTTTTGTTAAAATTATTCATACTAGGCTTCTCATACTGGGCAGAAGCCCAATATGAATGGTTATTAACCATATCGGGTCACTAGGTATGGATGCTTATTATCCATATCGGGTCGCCCGGTATGGTTTCTTTATATTAATATCGAGTAATATCCGGTATGGAAATTCAACATCCAATTCGGGCCGACCTCGTATGGATAACATTTATTTATATTGGGTCAGCCCGGCTTGGAAATTAATTATCCATACCTGGCACTAAACCGGTATGGATAATAGGAATCCATACCGGTCAGCCTAGTATGGATATAGTGGGTTAGACCATGAGTCAAACCATAATAGTTCAATCTATACCAGGTACGCCTAGTATGAATATGGATAATCCATACCGGGTATCCGCCCAGTATAAATATTTGGGTATCCACACCGGCAGCAAGCACGTCGGGCTTGCTGCCTAGTATGATACCCAACCATACCGAACATTGGACTGATTTATTGTAATGATCCTCAACCTTTAGATTGGAAGTTCCAATCTCTAGGTTGAGAATCCTAACCTTGATTCAAATCTACATTTGAAATCTCAATCTTAGGATTGGAATTCCCAATCTAGATATTAAATCAAGATTGGGATCCCAACCTAGAGGTTGGGACTGCCAACCATTATTCAAATCCACATTTTAAATTTTAACCTTAGGGTTAGGATTTTCAACCTTGAGGTTAGGAATCCCTACTTTGATTTAAATCCATGTTTGGAATCTCAACCTCAACGTTAGGATTCTCAACTCAAAAGTCTAAGATTCCCAACCTACATGTTTGGAACCCTAACCTAAAAGTTGAGATTCCTAAACTTAAAGTTTCCCACCCTTAATATGAAGACTTCACCTTAAAACTCATCTCATATTCCATTAAAAATACCACCCTCAAATTACAAATTCACATTACAACTACCAACAATCTAACTGTCACATTCTTATCATACCCATAAACTCACATATAACAGTACACCAAAATTCCAGCAGGTAGTCTAGTCAAGCTTCAAATCATTAAAATCAACATCACCACCACCATTCTCTTTATCAAAAACATTATCACCACTATCAAACCCTAATTCTCTCACCATTTGGTACTCATCTTTCCTTTTATGATCAAAGTAATTTTGCTTCACCAGCCTCTCCATCAACTCAATCCACCATGGCCACAGATAGGCCACCTCCATCTATTTCCTCCCCCCTCCCCTCCCCCGCCATTGCCTACTTTCAATTCAAAACCCTTTTTGGGTTTTCTTCTACACCAAAATCCTCATCCGGGTTCTTCGCTGTTTTTGAAATTGCCCCCGCCTCATTTTGCTCTCTGTCGCCATCTATTTCCCTGTTTTGTTCATTTGTAACCAAATTTTGGGCGGTTTACTACTGTTTTGATTGGCACCAAACATGGATTCTCTAGAGGGTCTGCTCCTTCTCTTTCTTCTGCTTTTCGATTTTATCGATTTGCTCGAATATAAAGCTCATGCTAGTGGAGAGCGACGAGGGTTTCACTTAGGAGTCTAAGAAGGAGGTGGGGTTTGAAGCTGAGAGGTTGGAAAGTACGAAGACTAAGTGAGGTATGGGAAGTGACAAATTGGAAGGCTATAATCGGTAGGAGGGGAGACTGGTAAGTATCGACGGGAGGGGAGACTAGCTGCAATCGGTGAGAAGGGAGAATGGAGATTTCAGCAAATGGGTTAAGGATGCATTTCATTAAAGATGGATTTCATTAAGGGCATTTTTGTCCATCCAATATTTTTTTTGTAACAATAAAAAAAAAAAAATTATTTTTGATGTTGGCCTTTCCAAATGGGTCATTTTGTGCATTTGGCTTTATTTTGTTTTTGGAGTGTTTTGTGGTGAATTTGTTGGATTTTGAGCCAACAAATAGGCCTAGTGGGTTTTCTAGTTTAACATAAAAAAAATCCAATTTTTCTTTAATGCTCAATGAAAACAACTTCTTAATAATAATATTGAACAAGTCCTTTCTCTATGGAAATGAGAGCATCTAGAGAGAGGAAAACGTTATGGTTATTCATCTCTAAGTAGACTTGAGCATTCTTTAAGTGTTTTCTGTCAAATCCTTATCATTTTCTCCATATTCTCTTTACTTTCTCACAGATCTAAGGTTTTTAGGGGTTAGAGCAAAAGATTTTCTGGATCTATCCCTTGAAAACCAAAATGTTGAACGATCAAGGTCTACTATGGAGTCTTGATCCCTTCCTCTAGTTGCCGTAGGGGTTTGGGGGGTTTTTAAAGATCAAATTTGGATGGCTTCTAAATCTAACTTTTAAAAACTATTTTGTTTTGATAGTTTGGTGGTTGTTGACTCATGGTTTTTAGAGAAAATTAGGGTCACAAATCAAGCTTCCTTGTTGGTCAACGATTTTTGGAGCGATGAGTCTTGGATTGTCCTCTTGTGAATACGATGGAGTAATCAACGATCTTTAAAGATGATTCTACATTATGGTTGCTTAAGGGAAGGTTGTCTTTTGATTTCTCTAATATTAAGGCCCTAGATATAGTTAAAGAAGAGGTCGTTGTTTTGGTGCAAGAAGACTATTATGTGTAGTCTATTTTGTGTGGTTGTTGATCTCTCTTTGGTTTCTTTGTTCTGTTTTAATTATGTTTAGTTGTTATGTGGATAGGCTGGACCTATGAGATGTCGAGCCATTTCCTTGTTTGGGAACCATCCGACAATCCATCTGGTCATTCGTGTTTCACCCCTCTTGAGGGATCGGTTTGGTTGTTTGTGCTTGTAATCTCGTATTTGTCCCAAATTTGATTGGGTTATTAGTGATAATATCTTTGTTGCTCCTAAATTTGGGATGGGTTCATGAAATTACAGATCGTCCAAAAAAAAAAAAATTAAAAAAATTATAATAAATACATGTAACGAGAGTTAGATTTGATGCCTCTTTAATTAATTTTGAAACAATCTCACGAATGTACTTTGGTTTATGTCATCCTTCGCCTAAGGTCCAGACTGTGTATGCATTTCACTCAATCGTAATGTAAGGACTCTACATCAAGATAGATTAGAATAAAATTTTGAAATGTACTTTGACGGTATTAAAACATTTTTTAAAAAATAAAAACATAAATATATCTGGTTAAAGAAAATATAATAAGCCTTATCTTTCAAAATTTATATAATAAATAAATATATTAACAAAAATGGAAGTAAATAAAAAAAAAAACTAAATAAAATATGAAATGTAAGTAAAATCAAACATTAATTAAGTTGCGTATAAAAATATTTAAATAATGAAATTTATCAAATATTTTTGGCTCTCATTGAGAGGCACTAGACATTGGTTTATTTTAAGAAGAGTTTAATTGGAAAATACTGTGCTAGTGAAATTGACAGTATTCTTGCAAGCATCATATTTGGTTCATAGAGTGTTATTTATAATGGCGAGGGTGGCTTTTAGGGCCATTGACAAATTAACCTTAGAAGATGAAATTTAAGGAGTTTTTGCTTTTCCGTTTCTGTTGGTTAAAATAATTTGGGAGTTGGAATGCATTTGTTATTCTATCTTATTAATCCATGTTGGATACATAATGGATGTGCACCTAGTCATTCTACATATTATTAGTACCTATTATGCAATTAAAAAGATGGAAGAATGTGAAAGAAATTTAACTTAACATAAACAATGGAATCTAATGCCTGGTACATTTTTTGTCGCCACTTCCCAAATGGACATGTATGAATTTTCATAATTAAATGAAAGAGGGCGGATCCAAAGCAATGATAGCTTCACAATAAATTCGAAATAACAACACTAATTGTGCACGCAGCTTACTAACTAAGAATAGTGACAAGAGACAAGTGACTCTTAACATTTTCCTATATTCCTCATTCAGCCAAAGGGCTAGAATTCTCATTGACAAGTAATTTGAAGAGCAAATTATCCTCCATCTCCATGAGGTTTAACCTTCTACACTAGCAAACAACTTTTGAAAAAGTTGACACTTACCTTTCCTACAGTTATTTAGTCAAAATGCCTACATAACGATCAAATGATATTTTGGTTATTTAATATTTAAAAATAAAAAGAATTAATTATAATAAAGTACTATAAAATAATTATAAATAAATCTATGTTTGAGGCTGTTGCCTCTCACAAAGAAGCAGCAAGTCTCCTTCCTGTAGGTAGATCGCCGATAGCAACAACAGACCACCTCCACCACCACCATCACCATCTGCAACAATCCATCCACCACCTTTTGTGGGTCAATCAAACAAACCCACCATCACCAACACCAAACTAAACATACAAATCATTCCATACCCAAATTACAAAAACTCTACCACCATATCTCAAAGGGAAGAGGCACAACGAGAGGAGGACATTTTTTTTTCTCTGTTTTTTAATTTAATTTGAGTTGGATTTATTTGGAAATTATCTTTTTAAATTTATCTTTTAAAAGCATACTAATTTTATTAAATTAAAGGATGGGGATATTTAATCTTTTTACCTGTTTTCATTTGGTCATCTGTTAATATTAACATTTAAGACCTTTATTGAGGGGAGGTGACCTTCCCATGTACACTACCCTTTTATGGTGTATACATATGCTCTAAAAGAAAAACACTTAAAATTCCTCACCATTTCAAGAACTTGATGAAAAGGCGGCTAAAAGAACAGAAGAGATTATGAGACAGTAAAAAATTTTGTTAATACATGTCAATCTTTTGATGGGGTGCTAAAATTTGGAAGATCACTGGATATTTTGGTTAGATAGTAGGACTAACTATAACAAACAGGGCAGCCCTTATAGACAATATCATTCATAAACCTGTCCACTCCAATGGATGCTTTACCCATATGCTTCAAACAGGTACTGAAGATGTTATAGGGGACATTTCTCACAAAATAGTAATAGTGTGTTTACTTCATGGATTGAGCAAAGGGAATGGGGAATGAGATTGATTGATGTTGTTTACTTGCTTAAAATTCATTCCGTAATGGGAATGAAAATGTGGGTCTCACATCAATTTGGGGTTGTGGAATAGGAATCTCATTCCCCCCAACCTACTTGAGAATCTCATTCCTATTCCTTTTATCAAAATAAAAAGTCTCTTATGCCCTTATTTAAAAAAAAAAAAATCTATTTTATTTGATGTTAAAAACAAAAAATACATATTGTAATAAAAAACTGCACACCATTGATTTTTCATCACCAATTTCTTAATTATCATAATGGACTAATAAAATAATAAGTAATTTTTTTTTTTTTTTTATTGTAACATGCACTTTTTATTTGATATTAAAAAAACTACATATTATAGTAAAAAACTGCACACAAAGTTAGTAGACTATTAAAGTAATATGTAATTTTTTTTATTATAATATACAGTTTTTTATTTGATATTAAAAAAAAGTATTATAATAAAAAACTACACATTATTATAATTAATCCATAATTTTAATTAAGGGCATTTTTGTAACTTACAATTAATCCATTCCGATTCCAAAATAAAGTAAACATCTCAATGGGAATACTATTGATTCCAATTCCGATTCCTATAGTTAAAGTAAACAATTTATTCTGATTCCGATACTTCATTCCGATTCCAGATCATTTCGATTCCAGACCATTCCGATTCCTATTCCGATTCCACTGAGTGAAGTAAACGCACCATAAGTCTTTACAGGCTTTATTAAACATTCAGGCTATGCCTGAGGAGGACATGACTTTAAATATGTCTTTTGGAAGTGCCACGGCCACGTAGAGTGGACACATGGCTAGCAAAGTTTCTATCATCAACCATTTCTAGGCTACTTCCAGGGAAAAGCTGATGATGCTAGCCATTAAACGTGACCAACTGAGATGTGAAGGGAACTTGAATTGGCTGAGAGATAAGATTCCCTATTTATAGGATAGGAACAACCCACAACTAATTCGGACTCAAAAACCTTAAAGAAAGAAGAATCTGTGTAAAACTGACCACCGGACGTTGTTGGGCACGTGAGGGCGCGTGGGACCGTTGTTGGCTGCGATTTTGTGGTGTTGGATTCATATCGAAACAAGCTTTCCAACGATACCTTATTTGCTTAAAACGGACTTCGTTTGATATACTTTCGGGACAAATAAAGTTTGATCTGTTTTTGAGTCCAAATTCTTCTGGAATTCGAATTCTTTCAGGCTTCACAATTCTAACAACATCCAACTTCTGAAAAAAATCAACCAAAACATTTCATATTCAGAAGCTTACCTAACAGAATAGTTGGAGGTTATTGTTTTACTATGAAAAGCATCCACTGTGTACTCGCTGAAACACAGAATTGGAAGTGTTTTGGATTGCCATCTGCACAACATCATAGCATATTATGAATTTGTTTAGAATAGATCATTATGTAAGCACATGAGAATGAAAGCTCATTCTTGATAACTTATTAAAACACAAATATAGACTCTCCTAGGTCGACTACTCAAGTCAGATTTCCGAGAGGGCAGGACATACACCTATCCAGATGAGAGAGACATGACAAAGGGGTACCAAGGTTTGAAAGAATCAATACTACGAGCAAGAATTTGGCAGAAACTGATGATTTCCAATCCCAAAAGGCCCTTGTGAACTAATTATAACAACTTTTGACAACCATTTAATGAATGGAAAGAACATGGAATACCTTAATTTTCGTGCTTCCATACTAAAATAAATTAAAATATAAAAAATACAAAGCATACATGTAATTTCACAAGGAGAAATTATAACAGAAACATCATCTGTCCATGATGTAGCCGATGGGACTCTAGACATATCATATATATAATAACGGCTTATGTTAATAAATTCCTACAAGCTCTAAGGACAAAAATCACTTAAATTTTAAATTTAACAAGTATGCTTACAATTTTGCACATAACGATGCCACAACTGATGGATGCCAGCCAGTGATATTCAATGCTTGGACTGACATTATCAAAGACATATATTATAATTTATATCCGGGGCAGAGCAAAAGGCAAACTAGCCATACCGCTCAAACAGAATATTACGATTGATCAAACTGCATTCAAACAATCGTTTATCAATCATTTAACTCAATCTCAATCATACAAACATGACCATGACAATCCACAACCAAAATGTGGAAGCGGCTATCATACAAACTTGGAAAGTGTTCGTATCATACAGACAAAGTGAATATAGGTCATGCAGCCGTTGGATGAAAAAAATTTGCATCCAACGGTTAGGAAGGTTAGAAAAATAATAATAATAAAAAAAAAGAATGGGAATAGGCTACCGGTTGAGTGAGTGCAAAAGAGAGAAAAAGGGTAAAAAACAAAAAAAGAAAACTCAATCGATTTGTAACCTACTGTCAGAGGAAGAAGAAACTCAATCTTCTCTTCTGTCACCTGAAAGTGGAAAAAATCCCTAGATCAAACATCGTGATAGACATCCGTCAAGGACCCGGTGCTGAAAAAAAGTGGTAACATTTTCTTCTTCTTCTTCTTCTACTTGTTCTTCTTCTTGTATTGAATAAAATGGTGGATTTTGGTGGTGGGTCGATGGTTTTTGGGTTGTTGTTAGTGGTCGGTTGAATGTGGTTGATGGGTGATTGTGGTAGGTGTTTGATGTTAATGGTGGTGGTGGTGGATGGTTTATGGGTGTCGTGGGTGCGTTTGATGGGTGGCTGTGGGTGGGTGTGTGATGTTGGTCACTATCCATGGTTGCCGTCCATGGTGGTTTCCTCATCTTTTTTTTTTCTGTTCTTCTGCTTCTTCTTCTTCGTCTTATCTTCTGTGTTTACTTTTATGTTGCATATGTTCAAAGTCAGATAAAAAACTGGGTTAAGAATCAAACCCAGTTTCTGCGTTGGAATCAAAATCAGAAAACTGGTTTCGATTTCAACCCAGAAATTGGGTTGAAATGGAACCCACTATCCCAGTTCGGTTGAACAAGGTTGTGAAATCTGGGTTTGAATCCAACCGATATTTCACAACCAGACTCTCATGTGGGTCGATTTCAGGATGATGTGTTGTTGTTTTTTGGTTTGATGTGATGTTGTGTTGATTTTCTCATCTGGGTCGAACCCAGATGAATGTAGGTTGAATGTAATTTTCTCATCCAACAGCTGGATGATCGGGCTTGCTTCATTGACACAGTTGCGGCAACGGTCTGGCTGCATTAATACGTAGTTCGTGGTTTTTTGGTCTGGGTATGCCTTGGGTTTGTGTTTAGGTATTGCAGTGAGGGGGAGATTAATTTGTGTTGGAGTTTGAAGGTCATGGTTGTTGTTGATGTTAGTGTTTTACAGTTGAGAAAATTGAAAAGATTGAAATTTTAGATGGTTTTGTGGAAATCAAATATTAGATTGAAGTAGAAGTTTTAGATTTCTGGTTGGTTAAGATTTGTATACGTATGTTTAGAGTGATAGTTTTTTAATAGTTTGATTTGAAAGTTATTTTCATGTGATTTTTGTGTTATAGTAGTAATATTGAAAGTTGACATGGATGATGATATGAAATCTGATTAGTCTGAAAATTGCTGATTGGAAATTTTGAGAGTAGTTGAGTTGAATCGTGCTTTTAATTGGAAGAATATTGAAATAATGATTTACAATGAGTGAATCAATAGCTTGTGCCACTCCATGTTGATTTGTTTTTAAAGATGTACGTGCTTGATATATTGGCTTAATGTATTTGGTTATGATTCCGTTGTGCACGTATACGACACAATTTAATCAGTTTTGTTTCTGGGCTAACGGCGAAAGAATTGTCTGTTGAGGATGTTGTGTCCATGTTAGGGTGCACATCATAATTTTTGTCACCACATGAAGTTTGTTATATTGTGTCTATGTTTGTGGTTATATTGAGAAATACTAAATCAAAGTGGCACACGGACTTGATCTTGTATTTCAAAGTACTTGTGGTTTAAGTGATGGAGTCGTGATGAACGTTGGAGAAGTGGCAAGCCAATGTATGATGATGATATTAAATGGTTGTGCCTCTTACCACATCTTCTCCACATAATAAATGTCATGATAATGATTGTGTACGTCTTTGAATACTATAAGAAGTTTGGGTTCTCTGTTACATTGTGTTGTACTTTGAAGTGCTAATCTATATTTGCATGTTATTTGTGATGCTTGAAAAGGCACTGTACATTGCCTGAATGTGAAATGGTATATTGTGTTTATGTTAAAAGGATAAACATGAGCAGATGTGCATGCTGTGAGGATTAGTGTTTTGAGCGCAGAGGACTTTTGGGAGGGAGATAAAATATGGATTAGGTGAATTAAAAATGTATATACAATTTAAGTTATTTTAACATAAATTCATATACTGCCTACTGCTCAATGGCAGGTTTTACTTGTCCATATTGATATTAGATGTAATATTGCAAGTATGCATGTTGGACAGTGGACATTGTTTTAGTAGATAATAGAAATTTAGTAAGTCGAATGTCATTATTGATATATGAATGGAAATCATCAGGATCATTTTTCATAATTATAAGATATTCCATGGAACATAAAGCTGAACTGCAACTTTATTCCATTTTTTGATTTGGTTTGAGAGTCCTTACCTTATAAAAATGTGGCAAAAACTCGACATTGATAAGTTTTTGGAGATGATAATGTTTTGATGGTTAAGTTTGTAGGGAAGGTGGCAGGTAGGTGAAGTTTACACATTAATTAGAATCATGTTAAGTACAGTGACATTGCAAGACAATCGATAATTGTTGGTTTGCACCGATACTGCTTTTTTAGGAGTCTTTTCTCTGCGTTGATGTGGTTGATATTGATCTGGTAGTTAAAGTCATTACGGACATCCCCGGATAATATAGACTTTAAAAGGGTTGGGCTTATCCAGCACAGCCATCGGTATAATATTTGTACCAATGAAAATTTTATGTGTCACAAACATATATTGAACACGTATTGACTCACATTTTGTTTGTAGTGGTATGACAATAAGCTTATCACATTCTTTAAATAAGTTTGACATTTTCTTTCATACAAGGAACAAGACAATCACATACAAAAACGATTGTTGATGCATTGGTCATGTGACGTTATCATTGGTGTTGTTGTCTTAGTCAATTCTCATTTCCGTAATGTAGGCAAAGCATTCCGCAAACTTGAATGATACTTAAAATATGAAATGTCGAAAATGCTTTAAACACAATTCAAAACATGTACACCTCAACAAATCAAATTTTCAGCTTCTGTCACTGATTGAAAGAATATTGTAGGATTAGACACTATGAAACGTGCGAGAAAGGCGGATAAGTCGGTTCCAACCGGGGCTGACATCGGGGAGGGTATTGACCCAACAGCAACGCGAAATGAAACAGTTAAGATTGGTCAAATGGGATGGATCAACTACTTGTAAGTCCTTGAACTATGTACTGTTTATATAGCATGTTGTAATGTTAATTTTAAGTTGTTAATCGTAATTTTTGGTTTTGTTACAGTAGCTCAGAATGCAAGAAGATAGAAGGCAGTGGTACTAAACAGGTATTAGTTGGGCTGCATAAATTGATGCATTTCTTGTGTGTGGCATTGTCAATGGGGTTAAACAGTTGAAAATGCTTAATGTCTGCATTTGTTTTGTGTAGTAAAGACAGGAACTAGGTCAACGTTTTAGGGAATTACCTGACGAAGAGAAGGCAAAGTATGGGGAAATGCATTTATCAAGTAAAAAGCCTAGAAAAGTTGGTCATCAAAAGGAAGAGAACTGCGATGAAGATTATGAAGATTTGGAGATGGAAGAAAAGGATGCGAAGTTGGATGTTGAATCATTACAAACACGTTGTTCCCTTACTCGCTTTTGTCGGGTTGTGAACAACCTCACTGAAGATCAGAAGGAAACCATACGAGGGGTGGGATTTGGAAATTTCTTATTATTAAACTGTGGGCGACTTCATTTGAGGCTTTGTCGATGGCTTGTTGATCATTTTGACGTTGACACCCTCACACTTCAAGTTCATGGGCAATCAGTACAGTTGAACGATGCCATTTTTGGACAAGTAATGGGTATACGTGCTGATGGAGATGAAGTTGTAACCTCTGGGGAGGTGGCAAACGTTGAGGCATAGGGTGACAAGATGAAAATGTCACATGGCAAGTTTTGTAGGAAGTCGATAAACTCTCGAATCAGCCAGCTGACATCATCGGACGATGAGTTTGCCATTACATTTTGCCTGTTTTTGTTGGGCACCATCCTTGCACCTACCAATGCGGAACTTATGCTTGTGAGGTACTTGAATCCCCTACTCGATGTCGGAGGTATTGGACGGAAGAATTGGGCTAGTTGGTGTTTTAGGAGCCTCTGTAATGGGATTCGAGTGTTCAAAACATCACAGGAATCAAAGCAGAAGAAAGTGCTTTCTGGATGTGTTCTCTTTTTGTAGGTGAAGTTATATATTTATCCAATGCTTGTGTAATGTTTGATGTTGTGCTACGGTGTGTAGTAAATGTAATATTGTCTTACTTTGGGTTCTGTATTTGGTAACGGGCTAGATGTTCTATATGCATTCTGTGCAACTATCACCTGCTATCGTCAATGGCCCAGTGATACCCATTATCGGTTGGACTAAGGGAAACATTAACAAGTGCTTAGCCCGTGTGCATAAGGAAGGGGGTTTCGATTCGGACAAGGTATTTTTATATATTGTCTGTATACAATTTCTATTTCAGCATATATGGTTAAAGGTTAATATAGTTTGTTTGTATTCTATGTAGATTCGCATTGGACTATACAGTCCCCGTGATGAAGGTCCCTCATATCATCATTCAGAGCAGCAGAAGATGTCGGCTGAGGAAGGAGATGGTACTGACCAGCACACATCGTGTCAAAGGAGACATGTTGATGACGGTCAACTTGATGCTCTTAGTGCAAGTGTGGCAGTACTCTGGAATGATTTCCAAGCACTTGTTAGTGAGGTTCAATTAGTGCGGCATGACATTCAAGATGTCAAAACACAGGTGGATAGGTTAGTGGATCATATGTTTGCTTTCAAAGAGAAGAAGTCCCCTGTGAAAACCAATGTTGCTGATTATGCTGAGGAGAACATGCCTGAAAACAATAAAGCAGTCGGTAAAGTCTCTTTTTGTCATATTTCTACAGTAGATCCATCATCATCCCGAAGACATGTGACAACTGGAACTACAGATCCTATACCCGTTGAACCTGAAGATTATATACCACCACCACCACATGCTCTTTCACCCCAAACATCCAAACATCCAGTTCGCGAACTTTCGTCTACAAATACTGTTACAAAATCAAAATCCACAGCAAAGAAGAAAACTTCATCCTCTGATTTGTGGCCACATCTTGAGTCACTACTTCCGTTGCCAAATTGCAATGTCAATGACCAGTCTAAACAGGAAACTATTGATTCATTTTATCGAGTGCATGAGCCTATCATTTTGAATGCTCCGATCCATCATGTATGCGTTGTAAATAATTCAGCAACATTTTCGTCATTTGCTTGTCATATGTCCGTTATAAAATTGTAACCATTGTAAACGGTTTTGTAGGATGAGTTCGATCAGTTACCAGACCATGAATTATGCTCCAACTCATCCAGTCAGCTGACCATCATGAAAACACGGTCGGCTTCGAGTCAAAAGCCTAGCACCCATGTGCTATCTCCTTACATGGTGCCACACCCTCGTGGTGATAAGGCGAAGACATTCAAGTATGGGCCTTTCAAACTTCTGTATGAGTTGCAAGACAATGAATGGTTGGTCATCGAATACATCTATGACAAGGATTTACTAGCATCGTAAGTTATTGAAAGTTTGGCTTTAGCTTCTCATTTGTAACAACTTGTGCATCATGCTGTTTGTCTTTCGTTAAAGTTTGCTATCAATTGTTGACAGGGCCCCTAAGTGTAGTTGCATATTCTGACATTTTTTCTATCTTCTGCTGGACCTGTAGGGAGCATATCATAGACATTGACAACTTGCAAGTGTCTCGCGAAAGTTTTAGAACTCTTGAGCCTAAAAAGTTCATCAATAGCGAGGTTTGTCTGTTATGGCTTCCGCGATTTGTTCTGTTTCGTGTTGAAGCAGGTTAGGTTGGTTACCATATTGTAGTAATCGTATTTATAGTTGTTAATCTTTGTTGATGATAGATTATATCCGCCCAAGCGGAGTATAAGAACATAATTATGAGAGCAAAATACAGGGAGGATCGCATTTGTTGGTACTTTTCTACGTACTTTCAGGTATTTCTTTATACAACACGTTTTTACTTGATGCATCTAAGTAAAAACATATTTTTCCATTGTTATTGCGTAAATGTTCTAAAAAATTTATTCTCATACAGTATGCCATTTTGAACTGTAAGGCCGATAACATGCCCGCTTTAAAGAAATCATTGTCTAACTTTAAGGAGACGTACATGATCGATTTGGATAGATGTGACCGGGTATGTCTTGTGTGTACATAATTTGTTTTGGTATATGATATAATATTGCAGGTGCGTGTAGGTGCTTTTGTTTATGTGAAACGACGTGTAGGTATTTTATTGATTTGGTTCTGTCTAATGTTATGCCATTTTTGTAATATGTATGGCAGATATATATTCCTATCAATGATCAACGCGGTCATTGGTTTCTTGGTGTCGTTCATATTGAGGAGAAAAAGGTGGAAGTTTGGGACTCCTGCGCACCCCGTAGGAAATCGGCTAATGCACCTCGGCTTGCCTAGCTAAAACGCATGGTATCTTCACTGCATCCCATTAATACCAAGTGTTTTAACACCTTCTGCCCAACCTCATGTAACTTACTTTTTCCTCTTGACACCTTATTCATCCACCTTGGTCTTGCATTTGTTTTGTAGCTGGTTGCACTTGATTTTTTGGTAGGGCAGGATATCACATATTTATTTCAACATTCATGGTCCTTTAGCAATTTCACTGTGGTTGAAGCCAATGCACCACAGCAGCCAAATGCATTTGATTGTGGCATGTTTGTGTGCATGTTTATGGATGATGTCATCCCCACTGCAGAACAACTGGAATTGGTGAGTTGCAACTGAACAACCTTCATAACTTGATGTCTCATTACATGTTCTGCTGTTGTTGTATCACTCAGAGTATAGCCCCTAACTATGTCATGCGTTACAGTTTGATTCCACCCGCCAGCGTCTCCTTTTTGCGCGCTATCTTGCTCTCTTTCCCGGTAACAAAATGTCAACCGGCATAACTGAAAAAGCCATCGCTCGTCATCATGAATTGGTCTCAGCTAAGTTGAAGCGTAAACTGCCGAACAAAACTGTTCCACCAATAACAAAAATTAGCAAGAAAGCAATGCGGCATCTGCTATAGCAACAAAGTTGTGTAGGACATCTTGTAGATGAAGATTTTGTAGCATCAACTGACCAGTACAATTTATTTTGTTTGCACAGCAAGTTTTGTTATACATGTTTCCACCATTTTGATTGGGGATTTTTAGAAACTATGGGTTACAAGCAGTCGGTAATCTTTTTGTCCACCACCTTGTCCATCAAATTGTATAGTCCGTAGCATATAACAGGGCATAAGATAGACTGTATATACATGCTACATAATTTTTGTGACTTCGGTTCTTTATTGGTGTTTAATCCAATGATTACAATAAATTGTTCTTGTATTATTTTGTCTTTTTTGTGATCGCATTTAACATCCGTGTATCCACATTACAATTGTGTAGTTGTTTTTCATTCACTCAATGTACAACACGTATTACGTATGGTAATGTATCAACATTGTAATGTTATGCAATATAGGTTTCAACATTATATTGTTATGAAATATAGGTTTGACAGGTTGTTGATACCTCAACTTATTAGGCCATAACGGCTGTTATGCTAATCATTGTTCATAATATGCATACACATTATCTGTCTGACCGTATAATATGACAACATGTTTGCTGTGTTGGCATAAGTAGCATCTACAAAATGGATGGGACCCATTTGGTCGGTGCAACCCAATATGCTACAGGTTTACAGGTGGTGGAAGTCATCGTTCGGTTTCCTTGACGTTGGCATCAGTCATGATTGCAGCCACAGTTAACGTTTCCGTTTCCTGATACATATTACTATTACTAACTCAACTTATATCCTCTAGCTGAATATGCGGACATGTCTTAACTGTGTGGCCAACCTGTCGACACTTTCCATAGTGCCGTGTCTTTGTAGAGGTTTTCTTCGGTTTTCTTACCCCGCCTTTGGTTGTAGCTTTTATTGGATCTTTCACCTGTACATCAGTGGCCGCTTGATCCTGCCCATTGCCATTATTCATTTCTGTCTTTTCCTTTGCCAACATTCCGTCCATTCCCTCAGTTAGCCGGTGGATGTTGCTTTTTGTAGAGGTAAATCCTTCTACTGTCTGAGATGCCACGTAACATAGCTTTGCACAATAACTTGTTAATGCTGCATACCTGCCATTCCAACCACCATCATCATAATGCGTTAGCAATTTTTTGTAAATTATTACACAATTACTAAAACATAATAAACCCTACTAACTTATATATTTCACACAGTAGATTTAGTTCCCGCTTTATTACATTGATAAATACGTGCATACACATACATTATTAGGTATGCAAAATAATTTGGAAGTGCCTACACATACATTTTCTGGCCATCTTCGTCAGCATGTCAGGTCAATGGGTGCGCGGCTGCACTCATTTGGAAGTGCGGTCGCGCAGTTTTAGCAGTAGCGGTGCGCGGTTGCACCTGTGAGGTAGTGCAGCCGCGCACCCATGAACCACTTAACAGCTGCCCACTACCTGTGGAGCACGGTGACACTAACCTAGGAGTGAGGCCGCGCGACAAGTCTGGCTTATGGGGGTGCGGCTGCACTCACATAAGTGGTGCGGTCACGCAGATATGGCAGTGGCTATGCGCGGTTGCACCACTCTGCCAGCGCGGCCGCGCTCACACACTAGACTAATAGCGCAGCCGCACATTGATTTGAGGGCAGCTGCCCACCCATGAGGATTGCCTATCAGTATTTCTCCTACGGTGGGGGCCGCCCTACAATCCGGTGTAGTCGCCGGCGTTTTAAGCTTTGTTCGTCCGTGCTCTCAGTATTATTTGAACGCGGCCACATTGCCTTCCTATAAACATTATCAATGGTATTTAAAAAAAATATTATATATAAACGGGAAATTAAACAGTTGTTGTTCAGTTTACCGTGCCATATGAACAACATTTGGTTCAACTTCCTCCACCACCTTTTCGACGTCACCGTTACCCTTTGCATTCTTTGTCCACCGACGCAATATCAATGACTGTGGTAAACAGTCAAAGTTCATAGCTTTCATTGCACTGAATATATGGGAGCAAGGGATACCAAGTGTCTGAAACAATTTGCAAGAGCATAAGAAGCTATGTTCAGATGGCTTGTATACCACATCCCATGTTGTCTCACCACTACCAAACTTTTTAAATGTAAATGTCTTCTGAGTAATGTCTGAGGCACAGTTGATGGTGCTTAGCATTGCTTCTGAATTGATTTCATCCCTTACTTTTAAGAATAAGTTCCGACTATAAACTTCTGATGCATGCGTCTCTATTTGCAACAAGTGAGTTTCTAGCATTGGATGCGAATTAATGTTGGCAAAGTTGTCTCTTGCCTCGTTGTGGCGAAGTCTTTCCATCACCCTATGTGTTTGGCTCACGAACTCGGATAACTTCAGACGATGGTTCAGATATTTATTAAATAAACGATTTATGCTCTCAGATCGTTGTGTGCTTCGTATCCCCCCAAAGAACGTGTTTCTCAAAAACGTTTCTCCCCATTGCTTCCGTCTACCAAACAACTTTTGAACCCAAGCATTGCCCTCCAATTTGTACGTTGCAACCATCATTGTCCAATACTGCTGGAAGTCAAGCTCTGTCATATACGTAAGCATGCAGCTCGTGAACTCTCTTGTGAACGCGGCATTGCAAATATTGGTTTGTACATTTCGTTCGAGATGCCATGCACATAAGCGCCTACTTGCCCCAGGCATTACTGTCTTAAGTGCTTTATGCATCGCAATATCGCCATCTGTTACGGCAGATACAGGATGCTTCTGTTGCATTGCTTGGAGAAAAGTTTTTAGCACCCACGTATATGTGGATATTGTCTCATCGACCACCAAACAGAAGCCGAAAACCGTGGTTTTGTTATGGTTGTTCACGCCGACAAAGATTACTAGAGGTCGGTTGTATGCATTCGTCTTATACGTCGAAGCGAAAGATACGACATCGCCAAAATAATGGTAATCAATACGGGACTGCGAGTCGGCCCAAAAAAGGTTCCCTAATGACCCATCCTCACATATAGTATACTTGAAAAAAAAATTACCATCCAGTTGTTGTTTTGCCGTCATGTAAGCAATAACTGCGTCTGCATCACCATTGGTTGAGGTCCACCTATGCTTCGAATCCAACTCATTTTGCAAGTCTTTACGAGTGTGACCAACAGCTGCATGACTTCCTGCTTGGTGGACAAGATGCTCCATCACTTGACAGGTGCGAACACCAACATATTTCAATGATTCAGCTTGTGCAATGTTGGCAGGCGGAACCTGACGATACGAACGAAGAAACTGAACCTGGTTTGGTGTCGCTAAGGCATGACAATGTTCTGTTATAAACTCGTTGACAACCGACAAACTTGTATCACGGTTGAATTTTATTCGGAGTGCAGCTCCACAACCTTCCCTAGTTATACCTTTTGACTCACGCTGCCGATCTCGTCTATCCAAGTACTTTTGCTGTGTATACCCCTGCTTGGAGCAAACCCAACGTCGACATGTTATTAACCCATTTGAATCCTTTCACAGCATATCCTTACGAACACTAAATCCAACCACAAATGAATATTTCTGGTACAATGCTTCGGCGTCATCAACAGAAATGAATTCTTTTCCCATAACCTCGGATGTGCTTAAACGAGATAAATTATTAGGATCGTACCAAGGACTACTGCAGCCATCCACAGCAAGAGTAGGACAACCACGGGTATAGGTATGAGACGGACTCCTTGTACATTGGTCTGTAGAGCGCGATGCATAAAAGCCGTCATTGGTATCATCCGGAAACCACTGGTGAGTATGATAAACGTCCTTTTTTTCAGCCATCCCTGCACTATCCAAACAAAATCAAGTTGACTTACTGTTGAATGTACCAATGTAGATACGGTGGTACATGGATTATTATATGTTGATGTCATATATAAATATATACATTGTCGCTGTCTATCTATGTATATGTACTTCGCGCTCTACATATACATACAAACATATAGCTATCTATATAAAGTGTACCTATGTCTATGTGTATGATGACAACTGTGTTCTTATATGTCATGGTTCATGCGGGTAGTGCTTATTCCAGAGTGCACCCACAGTTTGTTTACCTACACCGCATATGCAAGACATTTCATCACATATTTGTCTTACCTGTGCATTTTCGGGACACTGCTCATGACCTCTTCAACCTTATATATGCTTGCTTCAGGTGGTTGCAGGGTGATATAAAACTGTGTTATGAGACAGTTGCCTAGGTGGCCAAGGCAGGAGGTGGTTGGGTATTGGGTAAAAGTTCATTGTCCAGGAATTTAAGTCAGGGCCCAGGCAGCAGATGGTTGGTTAAATAGTGCAACCTTAAATTTAAGAGGTGGTTGGTAGAGACTAGGTTGTTCAGATAATGAGACATTCGTAACTGTCAAAATGTATGACAATTACTGCAATTCTTATTATAAAATTCAAATTGTATATGCAGGGAACATTGTTTTCGCATTTGTAATTCATTGTCCTTACTTTGTAACATTTCATGTACGTGGAAAATACTCTGTCACATGCTGATATTATCCCATAACCTCAACTTTTAACCTATATGTACTTGTTCATGCTGATAAATTGTGCATTACAGGTATGCAGTGAACGCCAAATTAATAATGCACACGCATATACAAATATATATGTATTTGTATATGCTGCACTACCAGAAGTGGTATTCTAACCATATGAAGTTTCCAAGTTCATCTTCGACGTCGGAATGTCTATGTGGGTAAGGTAAATTAGGAGCATAGGGAGATTCATTGCATACAATACATCCGCACAACATTGCACAATTAAACTTCCATTTACAATACACAATACATTGTTGATACATTTAGTTGTGTGCACAAGCCTATCAGCGGCTCCCGATAGTTACACAGTACAAGTACGAAGATAGTACAGCCACTGCGATAACAAAACGAGCTTGCACAAAATATCCGTGTCGACCATGCATATAATACCCTTGTTGTGCTTACTTAAATGTTGCCACCTTATATGCACCTACCAATCTGCGTCCCCCTAACACGTACACAGCATCCACTATACGTGTTTATCCAGCACCGAATAGCTCATCTTTCTGCACAGTTGTGTCTTCTGTGCCACGTGTTTTTGCCTCATGCAGTAGTTGCATAACATGAGCGATGGACTGTCCTTGACTCGTAACTTGGGAGGACAGTGATGCGAAAAATTTGTCCTGCTCTGCCTTAAGGTTTGCAATGGCCCATTGTTGACGCTCCAGTGCAGCATTAAGTTCACCAAACATCTCAGATACCCATGCAGGTGGCTCTGCGCCATTAGTAGATGTTGATGCCCTACTGTCCTTACGACTTCTCTTACATTGTCGCTGTGCATTAGAATTCCTACCATTCATAATCCGGTCATGCAAGGTATCATATGTGATGCCATCTATTGGCTTAGGTGGACATACCCACAAATCGCCGACCTCCGTTGGAACACGAGCATTCAAACAAAATTCAGTTATAAGGGCAGGAAAGGGGAATCCATACCTCGTAGCAGTACCGGCATCATATATTGCACCAAAAATACACTTCCCAACGTTTATCGAGCGATTAGTGCCAATAGCATGAACAAGTCTGGCTCTGACTTCCTTGATTTTGGTGAAATGTTTACTGGGAAGGAGATTGTGTGCAGCAAAGGTACACCAGAATGCATACTCCACAGTGAACTTTTGATACAATATTTGTCGACTTTCAATAGTTTCTGACCCATACAAGTCCTTTATCATTTGCGTTTTGGTGATTGGTTCATTAGTATAATCATCAGCCTCCGCAATTTCAGGGACTTTGAAGTACTTATTAATCAGAGTTGGGGTGATAATGACATGAGTACCCCTAACCGCTATGCCCTTCCCTTCCATAAATTGGTCTGGAATGAAGTTTGCATAAAATTCGCGGACCAAGTTTTCACAGGACTTTGCTGGTGGAGAGGCCAATTTCAACCACTTTCTGTCATGCAGTACCTCCATCACACCGGTGTCCTCCAAATCTTCAAATTTGACAACCCTCTCAAAAATGAAAGGGCGCCCAGAGAAGGTCTGGTATCTAGAACGAGCCCCATCAGATATGAAACGACGGTACGTTGATGCCGATATTGACGCACTGTCATTTTTGCTTCCCAGTTGTGAGGTCTGGTATTTAGTCGCCTTCTTACCCTTACTGACATTCAAGTCTTGTGACCGAAGATTCATTCTACTGTTATGCTTGATAGATGCAGCATCATCTTGTTTGGACCGCCCCATTTGGTCTATATCTGCAACCATAAAGGTACACGTTATTATGCTAACAAAAATGTGACCATCCGCACATTTAGTATATTTGTAATGTTTTCTGATATGGTTATGAAAAAAAAACTAGACTGGTTTGTGAAAACTACCGATAAGGTGTAAGTACTAATATGATAGGAAAACGCTATCCCAACCCCAACACAAATATGACACCAACTTATGCCCCTGAAATATGTAGACAATGCCATAGTCCTGAACATGCAAATCCCTTGCTTGACACCAACCAGTCACACAAACAATTAGCATTGCTTGCCTTGAACATGCATATTCTAAATCCAATACAGAAGCTCACCGCATGCACACCCACACAATGCAGTCTGTTTCTCATCACATACAACCAATCGCATCAGCAACGTTTGTGAACTAAGAGACATTTGGCAAACCCTCAGTTATGAAAGAATCGAAAAATAATTTTCATCCAAAGTCACAATGTTTCTAATCACAAACAGCCATACCATTGACCCGTAAAATGTTGACAAAAAACAGTTAAATCCAAGTGAATAATTGCCAACGCTATTTCACCTTGACCGTATTCCAACACGGGGGCAAGTCATACATCCATATGACTTGTCTACAATTATCCACAAGCGAGTAATATACTTAGGTATGCAATGAACTGTAACATGCTAAATCAACATCCATGTAATAACGTTACCTATTGTACCCTTTCATTGACAGTGTAAAATCAATATCCATGTATCTAGGTATGCCATTAAAAACCTGTAATGGGTGGATAAATGGTTTGTTGACGTGTGTTACCAAATACGCTGCCACAATACGTTCAGACCCTAACAAGTATAAATGAACTGATGCATCATGTTTTATATGAAATGCTATACATAAATACATATGTAGAGGTATTATAACGTCAACTGCCTTCAAATACATCCATTCCCCAAAACAACACACACGCATTCAACTGAACTGTCCCAATAAACACAATCATGGTCAGCGTTCAAACTTAACCATGACACACATAACCCTTATGCTTATCACCTTTCCACTGTAAATTAACTATTTCCATCGTCCAATCCCAAAACCCCCAATTTTTGTACATTATAACCCTAACACTAATCTGACACGGAAATGTCACAATATAAACTTCAACCATGCAAACCACACATGTGTAATCAACATATGACGAAGAAAAAAGATTTAAAAAGCCTTCAAAACTGGGGAGCGAAACCTTAACTTGAAGATGCACGCAGTCAGTCAGCTCGTCAACATCTGGTTATCGCGCATTCGACCGACCGCAAGGACACCGCGAAACAGCCAAGCAATCAGTACTCGTGAGGAAGACAGACCATTGTTAGTTGTAAAAGATGTATGAATAGGCAATGACTTTGTTAGGGCTGGTCTATGTCAACATGTGAGGATGAACAGTTTCTGGAGGGAAAAAGGCTAGAGGAACATGGTGGATACGGGTCATGTGTTGTCAAATGGTGGGACCCTCCTATGTATATTCCTCTTATGGTCCTCACTATGCACACATGTCCTAAACCCTTATGATTCGTTTGTTTTTTTATTTGAAACCTGAACAATACTGCTGAAGACTGAAAGCTGAATAATATCTGAAATCTGAAATCTGCTTTACATATTTGTTTTTTCTTTTCTTACCTCTGAATGTATAGTAATATTATTTGTTTTTTAAAGTTAAAATTATCTGATTACTAGTAATTTGACATTTATATCATTTTACTATTAGTTGTTGTATAATTTTAAATAATATGATACAAACAATTATAATAAATTATTCAACAAATATTAAAACACTTATATATATAATATTTTTTGTTATAATTAAAATAAGATTAATTATTATAGTAGAATCAATTAAGTTTATATTTTCAAATAAAAATAAATAAAATAATCTTAAATTGAATTACTCTTATAACAAAAGTTGAAATTGTAACTTATATATATATAGTATTTGTATTCATAATTAAAATAAGATTAATTAAAATAGTAGAGTCAATTAAATTTATATATTCAAATATTATAAAATAAAATGGTTATAAATTAAATAATGATTACAACGAAACTTGAAATTGTAAAGTAATATTTATTTTTCTGATATAATTCAACAAGAATAATGAACTACTTAAACAAATTTATTTATAATTTGGTATCTGAGTTGTTGCAATAAGATTTTATCAATAAAGATTCTTACCAGAATTTAATTAGAAAAATATAGTAATTCGGCTATAAAAAAAATAGTTGATGTTGAGATGTTTAGGGTTTTTATTTTTCAATGTTGTTTATGAAAGTAATAAAAGAAATTTTTATAATATAAAACTAAAACTAACTTGGAAACATATTATTTTATGAAGGATAAACTTGAAATAATATATTTATAAATCATACAGTGATTTTGTATTAAGTGAAAAGTAAAAAAATTTAACTTTTTTTTCAATGGTTTTTGGGTGGTTTTACGGGGTTTGACCACTTAAAAAAACAAACAACAATATACATATAGAGTTATTACCTAATCAGATAGGGAAAACCTCACGTGCACCACATATTGGGAGATGATAATGTTTTGATGGTCAAGTGTGCTTAAAAAGTAAGTTATTACATAAACTCTTTATATTTTGTCAATATACATATAGTGTCATAACCGCAACAATATGAACGGATCACTAACATATGATCGCGACGCATAACTCAATCCTGTTATAGTGCTCCACGAACTAAATGTTTAATGTATTGATTCAACATCATAAGGGTAAAGATGGACATGCGAAATTAAATCGTAATAGCAACAAAATATGTCCGTGAAATTATATTAAAAATACGTGTTACTATTTTTATGCAAGTTGAAGATAACAAAATAAAAAACTTATTTTATTCAATAATAATAAAAACAAAAAATTAGTTCAATTCAATTAATCTTAACGCTAAATTTTGGCAAAAATTTTCAAATTTTCTCAAATTTTAAAAAATAAAATGTCAGTTATTCTCTAAAACGGAATTCATTTTAAGTTATTGTCTAGTATTGAATATAATTTCAGTTGTTTTCATATGTCTTAATTAAATTTAAAAATATTCTAACTTTTCCACTCTTAATAGTTTTCTACAACCAAATGTAAAATTACTCAAAATTTCAAAGTCAACAATTTCGGACGTTGGTTTAACGTCGAAGTTGTTAATCTAACAACTTCGACGTTCATATCAACAAGTTCACGTCACCCAAGTTGTTAAGAGTAACGTTGGAATTGTTAAACCAACAACTCGGACGTATACTGACGTCACACGTCGAAGTTGTTGAAACTTAACAACTTCGGACGTTGCTTTAACGTCGAAGTTGTTAGATTAACAACTTCGACGTTTAAGTCAACAAGTTGACGTCACCCAAGTTGTTAAGAGCAACGTTGGAATTGTTCAACCAACAACTCGGACGTATGCTGACGTCACACGTCGAAGTTGTTGAAACTTAATAACTTCGGACGTTCGTTTAACGTCGAAGTTGTTAGATTAACAACTTCGACGTTCAAGTCAACAAGTTGACGTCACCCAAGTTGTTAAGAGCAACGTTGGAATTGTTAAACTAACAAGTCGGACGTATGCTGACGTCACACGTCCAAGTTGTTGAAACTTAACAACTTCGGACGTTCGTTTAACGTCGAAATTGTTAATCTAACAACTTCAACGTTCAAGTCAACAAGTTGACGTCACCCAAGTTGTTAAGAGCAACGTTGGAATTGTTAACCCAACAAGTCGGACGTATGCTGACGTCACACGTCGAAGTTGTTGAAACTTAACAACTTCGGACGTTGGTTTAACGTCGAAGTTGTTAATATAACAACTTCGACGTTCAAGTCAACAAGTTGACGTCACCCAAGTTGTTAAGAGCAACGTTGGAATTGTTAAACCAACAAGTCGGACGTATGCTGACGTCACACGTCCAAGTTGTTGAAACTTAACAACTTCGGACGTTGGTTTAACGTCGAAGTTGTTATATTAACAACTTGGACGTTCAAGTCAACAAGTTGACGTCACCCAAGTTGTTAAGAGCAACGTTGGAATTGTTGAACCAACAAGTCGGACGTATGCTGACGTCACACGTCGAAGTTGTTGAAACTTAACAACTTCGGACGTTGGTTTAACGTCGAAGTTGTTAGATTAACAACTTGGACGTTCAAGTCAACAAGTTGACGTCAGCCAAGTTGCTAAGAGCAACGTTGGAATTGTTAAACCAACAAGTCGGACGTATGATGACGTCACACGTCCAAGTTGTTGAAACTTAACAACTTCGGATGTTGTTTTAACGTCGAAGTTGTTAATATAACAACTTCGACGTTCATGTCAACAAGTTAACGTCACCCAAGTTGTTAAGAGCAACGTTGGAATTGTTAAACCAACAAGTCGGACGTATGCTGACGTCACACGTCCAAGTTGTTGAAACTTAACAACTTGGGATGTTGGTTTAACGTCGAAGTTGTTATATTAACAACTTGGACGTTCAAGTCAACAAGTTGACGTCACCCAAGTTGTTAAGAGCAACGTTGGAATTGTTGAACCAACAAGTCGGACGTATGCTAACGTCACACGTCGAAGTTGTTGAAACTTAACAACTTTGGACGTTGGTTTAACGTCGAAGTTGTTAATATAACAACTTCGACGTTCATGTCAACAAGTTGACGTCACCAAAGTTGTTAAGAGCAACGTTGGAATTGTTAAACCAACAAGTCGGACGTATGCTGACGTCACACGTCCAAGTTGTTGAAACTTAACAACTTGGGACGTTGGTTTAACGTCGAAGTTGTTATATTAACAACTTGGACGTTCAAGTCAATAAGTTGACGTCACCCATGTTGTTAAGAGCAACGTTGGAATTGTTGAACCAACAAGTCGGACGTATGCTGACGTCACAAGTCGAAGTTGTTGAAACTTAACAACTTCGGATGTTGGTTTAACGTCGAAGTTGTTAGATTAACAACTTGGACGTTCAAGTCAACAAGTTGACGTCACCCAAGTTGATAAGAGCAACGTTGGAATTGTTAAACCAACAAGTCGGACGTATGCTGACGTCACACGTCCAAGTTGTTGAAACTTAACAACTTCGGACGTTGGTTTAACGTCGAAGTTGTTATATTAACAACTTGGACGTTCAAGTCAACAAGTTGACGTCACCCAAGTTGTTAAGAGCAACGTCGGAATTGTTGAACCAACAAGTCGGACGTATGCTGACGTCACACGTCGAAGTTGTTGAAACTTAACAACTTCGGACGTTGGTTTAACGTCAAAGTTGTTAGATTAACAACTTGGACGTTCAAGTCAACAAGTTGACGTCAGCCAAGTTGCTAAGAGCAATGTTGGAATTGTTAAACCAACAAGTCGGACGTATGATGACGTCACACGTCGAAGTTGTTGAAACTTAACAACTTCGGACGTTGTTTTAACGTCGAAGTTGTTAATATAACAACTTCGACGTTCATGTCAAGAAGTTAACGTCACCCAAGTTGTTAAGAGCAACGTTGGAATTGTTAAACCAACAAGTCGGACGTATACTGACGTCACACGTCCAAGTTGTTGAAACTTAACAACTTGGGACGTTGGTTTAACGTCGAAGTTGTTATATTAACAACTTGGACGTTCAAGTCAACAAGTTGACGTCACCCAAGTTGTTAAGAGCAACGTTGGAATTGTTGAACCAACAAGTCGGACGTATGCTGACATCACACATCGAAGTTGTTGAAACTTAACAACTTTGGACGTTGGTTTAACGTCGAAGTTGTTAATATAACAACTTCGACGTTCATGTCAACAAGTTGACGTCACCAAAGTTGTTAAGAGCAACGTTGGAATTGTTAAACCAACAAGTCGGACGTATGCTGACGTCACACGTCCAAGTTGTTGAAAATTAACAACTTGGGACGTTGGTTTAACGTCGAAGTTGTTATATTAACAACTTCGACGTTCAAGTCAATAAGTTGACGTCACCCATGTTGTTAAGAGCAACGTTGGAATTGTTGAACCAACAACTCGGACGTATGCTGACGTCACACGTCGAAGTTGTTGAAACTTAACAACTTCGGATGTTGGTTTAACGTCGGAGTTGTTAGATTAACAACTTGGACGTTCAAGTCAACAAGTTGACGTCACCCAAGTTGTTAAGAGCAACGTTGGGATTGTTAAACTAACAAGTCGGACGTATGTTGACGTCACACGTCCAAGTTGTTGAAATTTAACAACTTCGGACGTTGTTTTAACGTCGAAGTTGTTAATATAACAACTTCGACGTTCATGTCAACAAGTTGATGTCACCCAAGTTGTTAAGAGCAACGTTGGAATTGTTAAACCAACAAGTCGAACGTATGCTGACGTCACACGTCCAAGTTGTTGAAATTTAACAACTTCGGACGTTGGTTTAACGTCGAAGTTGTTAATCTAACAACTTCAACGTTCAAGTCAACAAGTTGACGTCACCCAAGTTGTTAAGAGCAACGTTGGAATTGTTGAACCAACAAGTCGGACGTATGCTGACGTCACACATCGAAGTTGTTGAAACTTAACAACTTCGGACGTTGGTTTAACGTCGAAGTTGTTAACAACTTCGACGTTCATGTCAACAAGTTGACGTCACCCAAGTTGTTAAAAGCAACGTTGGAATTGTTAAACCAACAAGTCGGACGTATGCTGACGTCACACGTCGAAGTTGTTGAAACTTAACAACTTCGGACGTTGGTTTAACGTCGAAGTTGTTAATATAACAACTTCGACGTTCATGTTAACAAGTTGACGTTACCCAAGTTGTTAACAGTAACGTTGGAATTGTTAATCCAACAACTTGCACGTATGATGACGTCATACGTCCGAAGTTGTTGAAAGTTAACAACTTTGGACGTTGCCTGAACGTCCAAGTTGTTAATGTAACAACTTTGACGTTTTGTTAACAAGTTGACGTTTTCGCACTTGTTAACTACAATGTTGAAGTTGTTATATCAACAACTTTCACGTTAAAATTCTTTTTTAATAATAAAAAAATATTAAACTAATATAATATTTATATTTTATTATATTATTTTTATATTATTTTATTATAATATTAATTTTTTTATTATAATTTAATAAATTATTATATTTATATATTATTTTATTATTGCAATAATATTTTAATACTTTTTATTATAATATTAAATTTTGAAATTTGTAGCAACCGGTTGAAACCGGTTGCTGCAAGTTTCAAAATTTTGCTTTTGGCTGCCAGTTGGCAGCCAAGTCTGTTTGTACGGTACAAACAACAAAATTGTTTGTACCATAGCCAATCCCCCAAAATGTTAGTCAGTATAACAAGCTTTTTATCTCAGTGAGTGTTAGTTTATTAAAGCATTACGAGAGGTTATATATTACAAAAATCAAGAGGACTTTCGTACTCATTTTACAATGTTTGACTAAAACTAAACACAAACACTCTTCTAACACAAAATAAGCAATTTAAAGTGGAAAAAACCTTTTCTTTAGTTCAAGAACGCACTTTAAAAGCATCCCAAGTGCTTTCCCGGAAAGCAGTTTCTCCCCAGCACAAAATAGCTTTTCACAAAAACACTTCCCAAACACACCCCAACTACAAAGACTCCAAAATCAAAAGGGGGTTAGAAATTTGAAATTGCAGGCTTGGAAATCAAATCCACAGAACAAGAATACTTCACAATCAAGCAGCTCAAAAACATATTCTTTTCAACAACAACAACAAAAATTCAGGACTCAAAATCTAAAACACAAAATGAGAAGGAAAAGCAGAGGGAATGGAACAGCTTTTCTGGGTTGAGAACTGATTCCACAATAAAAACAGAATCAAATAAAAACAACACAAAAAAACCACCAATGAAGCTATTTTTAATTGTAAGTGACTATTTTTTCTTTTGTGGAACTTCTTAAGTTCGAAGACAGACAAAACACAAAGTTGTTTATAGACGAAACTGGATTTGGCTGTGAGAGCAAATTATTGGTTTCAATTCACATGTAAGTGTACTAGCAACCCAACAGCTGCACCAGCAACATCAACTGGAGAAATCCAAATGAAAAGTTCAAAATTGACAGAACAAAACCTTTGAGCATTCAGTCAGACTCCATTTCAATTGTGCTGATGCCATTGCTCACTTGACACACTACAATGCTCCAGAGCAGCTCAATTTCCTGTGTAGGGATTATATGGAGCATATTGAAGTCCATTCATATAACACCTAAGCCAGAGACAGATTGGAGGATTAATAAATTTGGTGGCTGCAGCAGTTAAGAAGACAAATAGGTGATAAGGAGTTCATACAAGAAAGACTGCAGCAGTCACAAAACTACTTGCTTATTTGTTCTTTGATATCCATGATCAGCAGTCCAAATAGGGAAAAGCACGGATCTGATTTCATTAAGGACAGCAAATAACCACATCCATATGAATCCCTGATTCATATTCTAGCCTCTCTCTCTTGTTTCCATTATCCCCCTCACATTGTCTCCTTCAATGTATCCATGAGGTGGTGGTGGTGGTTGGAGGTGAGTTGAGAGAAGAAGTGGAGGAGGAAGAGGAGGAGGTTGTTGATGGAATGGAGAGTGGGAGTGGAACCTCTTTTCAGGAGAGTTTGGAGATTGTTGTTGTTGTGAGGAGGAGTAGATGAAGTGGTTGATAGAGAGTGTTGTTGTTGAAGATAGTTGAAGAAATCAAGTCCAGACCGCCGGAGAAACAACATCGGACGCTTCATAATGTCTCTGTTGCACCCCTCCCATGAACATTGGACTCTGTCCACAGGTTGAGTCACCCTATTTGAAGATTTTGGAACTTTGTACAATCAATATTGAAAAGGCGTGGCATAATAAATCAACTTTCGTTAATGTCATCGTGCTTTGAAAATTTAACAAATTTGATCATTTTGGATTGTAGTAGTCTGAAATTTTTATTTTCATCTTCTACTTATACAAGTTTTGTGCAGCTCCAGTGCCTAGCTAGAGATACACAATTTTGCAGTGTTGGAAGCCGTAATAAGCAGGAAAAAATCTTAAAATCCACCTAAAATAAAAAATAATATCACATAACCCCATTTTCAATATAAAATAAGATGGTTTCGTATTAGGTTAATATTGAGGGATATTTTAATAATATCCCTAAGTAGTATTGATGGTTTGGGAAGTAATTTGAACTTCCATCTTTGAAAAATTGTCCATAACCAATTGTCCTAAAATGAAGGCATTTATCTTTGGTGATGAGGCATGAAGAAAATTTGGTACTTTCATTGTTGAGAACCTAAATCTAATAACAACATAAATTGCCAATCAATTTACTCACAAAATGAGCAAATTAATTTTGCAAATTCAAGCCAACAGAATTACGTTAAGATCTAGCACAAACGAATCCAAATAAAACTACCCAGAAAAGCCAAAAAACACAAGATGAATTACCTCACAAAGTTGTGAGTTTCACTAATAACTTCTCAACTACAAACTGTTTAACATAAACTCTAAAGTTCCATAGTTACTTATAGCCACACAATTCTAATCTAAAATAGACTGATACTTCTACTCCTAATTATCTAAAGATTAATTAAAGATAATTCTAATTTTAAATTATCACAAAACTTAATAAAAAAATAATTACAATAAAAAATGATCATAAGCATGATAAATCTAAACTAATAAAAATCTTAAATTAATAGAAATCATAAATTAATTTAATCCTAAATTGAATGAAACTCCAATTTGTTGAAGTTCTCATTATATGAAGTTAAACTTTATACTTTATTTTGCAACGGTGAAGTTAATATAACCATGTGATGGAGATATGGAAAAGAGGTATGTGTTGATTACCTAAATTTACCTTCCTCTCTCCCTTGCCTTAATTTTTGTTTATATTCCCTTCCAAGCTTGTATAGTAAACTTAAGACTATGTTTCCAAAAAGACTACTCGCTAATCAACTGGCTAGACAGTGGTTAACGATTTATCAGTTAGTCGGTGAGTAATCAACGATTAATCGACAAGTACTGTTAACGACTGTCAAACTGGGTCAAACATCTATTAAAAAAAAAAAAAAAACTTAAAAGGGAGGTTAACATCATCTTGGCCAAAATTTAGATATTGGTGTAATTTCATCAAATTTTACAAACAAATCAACCCTAGCATTTTCTTAGCCTTCTTAGCCGATACCCTCCTCCATTCTCTCTCTCTCTCTCCCCTCTTTCCATTCTCTAATCTCTTTCTCTCCTCTGTCCTTCTTCCACTCTCTCTCCCTCGCTGACCTCCTCAACTACCACCTTCTCCTCCACTACTTCTTCCGTTCCAACCTCCGCTAGATCCCCCCTTCCGACCTCCTCGTCACCACTCTCTTCCAAACCACGGGTTGGTCCTCCTCCATTATTATTTTTTTTTTCCAATACCTATGGGTTTTGATGATTGATGATGATTTTGGTATGTTGATTTTTCAATTTGTTTTTCAAACTCTATTGGTTTGATTTTTTTTGGTCATTTTTTTTTTTTTGGGTTGATAGAGATTAAGTTTTCTAGATTTGGGTTGTAACCATATCGCCCGATTTAGGTCGTTTCCGACGAGTATTTGGGCAACTCAGTCAATTATGCGGCTTGCTCGATTTCAGCACCAAATCTGGGAGTTATTGGACCAATACGGTGCCGATCACCGATTAACTGGTGAAAAATCAACTAAATCGGCCTTTTTTTTGGAACACTGCTTAATATACAAATGGCAATCATGGTGAGAGAATATATTAAGTCTTTTAAAAATATATATTTTTTATTTTTTAAGTCTTATGTAGAAATTAATAACATTATTTAATAGAGTTTGATTAATTTTAATCTTGAAAACTTCTTTCCACATAAGCATTGCTAGTCGTTCAATATTATTATCTAGGTAATATTTATGTAGTTAATAATACTGAATGACTAGCAATGCTTATGTGTAAAAGAAGTTTTCAAGATTAAAATTAATCAAACTCTATTAAATAATGTTATTAATTTCTACATAAGACTTAAAATATATAAATAAAAGCCCTTTCTCTGATTAAACTAAATTTTCTATTTTTTTTTTCTTTTATTTTCAATATCCTCATATATAGATTTATATTATTAGTTAACATATTTATTATAAAAAATTCATTACAAATAAACAAACAATTTTCTTATGAAATAAAAACATCGAAAAGAACAATTATATAATAATAATATCTAACGCAAAAGTACATTACATATTGGAAGTTGAAAATCTACAATATTTTCATACATTCGCAATACATTTAGATGGAGTAATAATTTTCAAGGTTTATTTGTTTTTTTATTTGAAGACTGAACAGTCTTAAATATTATTGAGGGCTGAATAGTGATTGAAATATAAAATTTAGAGAATATATTTATTATTTTTTTTCCTTCTAATGTCTAAATATACATGTTGATCATTTATTTTTTTTAAATAAAAACATATGAAAACAAATACTTCTACGTTTATATCCTTATAACTAATAATTATTATGTAATTTTATTTTAAATTATATAAGTAACAAAAAGCAAATCATTTAATAAATCCAAACCAAATTTATCTATATATTTCTAATTTTTCAAAAATATACATAGTTTTTATTGATAACAATAAATATATACTGTTTTAAACAATAATAGTTTAAGAAAATATTAAGTTCATATACCTTATTCATTTTTTTTAAGTTATAAAATATAGGTTGTTAAAATTGTTATACAAATATAAAGATTAAAGTTACTAATAACAATATATATACGAAAAATGATAATTTGTAAGATATTAATGAAGATAAAATTGGAAATATATATCTTTTAGAAATGAAAGAAAATATTTTAATTATAATTAAGTGTTAAGTGATATGTTACAATTTCTAACTTTTTATTTTAAGTTGTTTTTTTAATAATTTTAAGTTATTTAATCACTTAAAAAAACCAAAAAACAAAAATGACTTAATGAATCCAATTCATATCCATTAAGTGATAAATGGAAAAACAAAGAACCCCTCACTTTCTATTTTTTTGTCTACTTGAGAAAATAATAATTAAGAAGGGATGAAATTTGGTTAAGTTGAACATTAAAGTGAATAATGTTACATAGAATAAAGTGTATACACAGTGTGTACAATGTGGTGATAATATTGCATGATTTTTCTCAGTGGCCTTACAAGTGGTAGTTGTGCTCAATTTTAAAATATGTCCAGTTAGTGCACATTATTTCATAGCATGGATGATTGTATACATCCCCATTTACTAAGATGATGGGAATTCGATTCCCCCAAAATGCATTTTATAAATATACGTGAGTTGTTCTCTTAAATTAGATGCTACAACTATGCAGCAAGATTAATTTCAAAAAGAGAAAAAAAATAAAAAATAAAAAAACTATCCAACAAGATTATTTTAATCTTAATAAATATTACAGGGCAATTATGACTTTTCATATAAACTGCAAGGACAATTTTGAACTTTTATCAAATAACCTGAGTCAACTGTTGTACACTTATACTAACAGTGGACCGTTGGATGTGTAATTAAGGGGATTCATTGAATATTATGATTTTAGCACAAACTTGAGGGTATTGTGTAGTTTGTCCTTAAAACAATAGTGAACGCAATCTAATCCGGAAAATGGTGCCAAAATGACGAACTTTAGTGATAAAATAGTACACACATGCAAATAAAATAGCATCATCTTATTAACAAACGTCAAACTTTGATAATAAAATAGTATTCATATCAATAAAGAAATACCATCCTGTTAACAAAATGTCAAAAAGTAGTTTGGTGACAAATCACTGGCTTTGATTAGTTTTCACCAGTAGGGCACCACCGAATCAAAGAAAAATAATCTCTTAGGCTCATAATAACAGTGATATAGAGACTGTAAAAATCAATTAATTAATAATTTATATTCATGAATATATAGATTAAAACATTAAAATTTTCAAAAATAATTTTAATATATGAAGAGTATTATAGGTATATTTTTTATATCAATCATCCAAAAAATATAGAAAGTAATAAGATTATATTGTACAATGTATCGATTACTATCTTAATTAAAATTGGGGATAGACTCCAACCCCGACCAATTCAACCAATTCGATTTTAAGAATTGGATTAATTTTATTACAAGATTAGGTAAGGTTGAATCAAATTAATGGATGAAAGTGATAAACCTACCAACCCAATCAACCTAATTAAACTATTAATTAATTAATTATCTAATTAAAATTAGGTATTTATTGCATCTCACTATCATTTAGATTATAAAATGTATAACTCACAATGAGGTATTGTTGTGGGTATTTTAGTGAAATGAAAAAAGCCCAAGGATGAAGGCCCATTGTGTCATTCTATAAGGAGAAGCCCAAATGAGTACAGGTCAAACTAGTCAGAAGTCAAAGGAAAGAGCAAATACCCATTTATTAACCTGTATACCCGAGCACACCTGATTACGCGGTTGTTTGCTTTAAATCGCTGAATAACCAGATTGACTGTACGAAGGTTTGACCGATTGACAAAGCATAAAGATAATCTGTTCGTGGTTAAAGGGTTGCTCGATAAGTGCCCTTTAGAAGTTATCACAGCGATCAGGAAGTCCTTGCGTCTGCTCGATAAACGGAAGGATAGTTGAATTTGCTCGTCTGTTCGATAGTTGAAGCGCCTGACCGTCGAAGTAGTTTGCTCGCTGGGTGCAACGTCTGATCGCTGAAGCAGTGTGCCCGTTTGGGGCAATATCTGATCGCTGAACAAACTGTTCGTTAAAGTTGACCAGTTGACCTCCCGGAAGGCGAATCCATTCAAATAAGGAAAGGAGTCAACTTACCTATTTTTATGCAAACAGAATCACGACATTCTTGGCAATTGCTATATATGTGGTAGAGATAATCTTGGGAGATATTATCTCAATTAATGTATATTATTTTTTGCCTTATTTGTAAGATTCTTAAGCCAATTCCAATTGTAACATCTCCACTATAAATAGGGGATAAAATTCAGTGTAAAAGACAGAGTGAAATAAAATACAATTACTCTGAGAGAGAGGAGGGGTAATTGTCGTGGACATAAGCCATTGTTTTTGTCGAACCACGTAAAAACCTATGGTGTCTTATTCGTTTTGGTCTTGGTCATTCTGGTTTTGTGTGTGGTTTGTTGTGTCGCAGGAATTGAGCTTGGAGAACCGAGTTGACCAGAATTACGTGTCAACATCTTTTGGCGCTAGAAGGAGGGCCCAGACTGCGATTTGACAACCCTTTTAATACTATTCTCTTTTGTTTTGATTTGCTGACATGGCTAGGATCAAGACAACTAGGGTTGTTGCGACAGAGGCTGACCAATCGGAGGGCCACCAGGGGCAGGGTCATGTAGCAAGGACGTCCAGTGCCGCTTTGCCCCCGCTTCCCCTGCACCAAGCAGTCGTTGGTGGATAAGCTGTACCAGGCTGGCAGCAGCGTCAAGAAGCGCGTCAAAAAATGTTAGAGAATACAGTAGCATAATTAACAGAAGCCATCAGAACCCTAACGCAAGCCCAGGAGGTCCCCGGGAATGCAGACCCTCAACCTCAACGCCAGTCGGTAGGTGTCGTGCCTGCTAGAAGAGAAGAGGCTAGCAAGGTAAGAGAACAGCCGACGAATTCTGTTCACTCCTCCAACTTACATCCAAGAGGGGAAGGACATCAGGTTCATGAAGAAGAAGTAGCACCTCACCCTCCTAACCTGAGGATCAGAGTAAGTCAGGATGGCAGCCGCCGTGTGGAGACTGACCGTGGGGATGAAAGAGTTTAACAACGTAATGGAGAGAGTATGCGCCGAAGAGAATCACCTTATGCAGGGAGTTCTCACAGAAGGAATGGATCACGTGGAAGAATGTCTATGGACCGAGGGAGGTCACGAACTCGTGTCTCTGAAGACAGGGGGAGTATGAGGAACCATTGGTCCCCAGCCAACATAATTGAATGACGGGACCCAATGGTGCAAGAACTAATGCAAAGGGTTCAGCAATTGAAAACGAGACCCGGGCTCCACGGCCAAGCAGGGGGATGAGAAGATAGAACCCCATTCTCGAGAGAGATTGAGACACAGCTACTGTCACCAAGATTTAAGCTCCCGAACATCCCGCTTTATGATGAGGATAGTGACCCGTATGATCATCTGGACACTTTCAACGTTCAAATGAATTTGCAGACGTCTAATTCTTTGGTCAAGTGTCGAGTGTTCCCTACAACACTAGGGAATGTGCCGAGGACATGACTGAGGAGCCTTCTGGCCCGCAGTATAAATAGCTGGGATGAATGCCAAGGAAAGTTCACGGACCAGTATAAGGCGTTGAGAAAACAGCTCGTACCGACCTGCCACTTGGTAACTATCTTTCAGAAGCGAGAGAAGACTTTGAGAGACTACATTGCCAGATTCAGGTGGGAGGTAAACAATGTGGAGAACCCCTCAGACGAAAGTATCTTAACCGTAATTTCTGCAGGGCTGAAGAAGGACAGAAAGCTTTATAAAAGCATTTACCGAAACCCAGTAAAAAGTTTGGGGGAATTTTATGATCGTGCAACGAAAGAGATTTACTGGGAAGATACTTTCGGGTAGAAGAAATCTAGCGAGCAGAAAAACGGAGCGAGCAGCTCACGCCGGGGAAAAAAGAGGGGTTAGCGCGAAAGTGAAGAGAGCGGTCACAAACATCGCTCCAGTAACTAGGTGGCGAAGCGATAAAAAAATGAGTCCGGGAGAAAGACATCCTCACCGAGAAATCGCTACCAGAATTACAGCATCCTGATAGATAGACAGGACAGGATATTTGAAGCAGAAAAAAGACGGGAGAACTTCGGGAAACCGAGTCCCACAAATATCCTGAGGAGATTCCAAGACTCAAGGAAATATTGTGCCTATCATAGAGAAAATGGGCACTATATTTCTCAATGCAGGGAACTCAAGGATGCGATAGAAGAATTGATTAGAAGAGGTCGTTTGAGGAAGTATGTGGCACGACCAGAAAATCAGCATCCCCAACAAGGGTATCAGCCAGCATAGGAACGCCCCGATCCATCTCGACAACTTGCTCAACAACAACCGCAGCAGATGGCTGATCAGGGTCACCTACCCGCTGTAAGAACCATTTTTACTGTTTATGGAGGACCGCACTTGTCAGGGACATCTAACAGATCGTAAGAGCGTTATGTGCGGGAGGCCAACCGCATCCTACTGACAGGTCACAGTGAGACGGAAGGGCCGGCCAAGAAAGCCAAAGTAACTTTAGGTGGCATGGTGTTTAGTGAAGAAGATGTTAGAGGTGTACATTGGCCTCATAATGACGCGCTGGTCATCAGGGCAAGAATCGGCAATACTGAAGTAAGGAGGATAATGATGGACACGGGTAGCTCGGTGAATGTGATGTATAGAGGTTGTTTCGAACAGATGGATCTAACATCCGAGTAGCTAGCACCATCCCCTGAACCCCTCTTTGGCTTTACAGGAGATGTAATTGTGCCATTGGGACAGATCAGACTTCCCATCGCTATCGGAGATACAGACCGATAGGCTCTTACGATGGCAGATTTCTTAGTTATCGATTGCCCTTCGGCATACAATGCTATCCTCGGAAGACCGGCTATGAATGACCTAGATATAGCAATATCCATCAGAATGCTCACTATTAAATTTTCCACTCCGAATGGGGTAGGATGTGTTAGAGGAGAATAGGAAGTGGCGAGGAGGTGCTATAAAAATGCAGTAAAAATTGGGGTCAAAGAAAAGAAGGTCAGCATGGTGATTGAGGAAAATAAACAACCGATCAGCGCTACAGGGGTGAGTTAGGACCTGGATCCAAGGGAAATAGATAAAGACTGAGCAACAGGTCCTGTGGAAGAATTGGAGGATGTATAAGTGAGTGAGCAGGACGCCAGACGGTGTTTGAAGATAGGGAAAGATTTACTCCCAAACATTAAGGCGCAACTCGTTAAGTTCTTAAAAGAAAATCTGGATGTCTTTGCATGGAATCATGAAAACATGGTAGGGATCAGCCCAGACGTGATGTCGCACAGGCTAAACATCAATCCTTTCCATAAACCAGTTCGTCAAAAGAGGAGACCGATGATAGAGGAACGCTATGAGACGCTCAGGGAAGAGGTAGAGAAATTTCTGACGAATAAATTTGTCAGAGAAGTCTATTACCCCGTCTGGGTGGCAAATCCTGTTCTGGTGAAGAAGAAGAACGAAAAATAGAGGACCTGTATCGACTTCACCGATCTAAATAAGGCATGTCCGAAAGACAGTTTTCCTTTGCCAAGGATCGATTAGCTCGTTGATGGCACTATTGGACATCAGCTCCTTAGCTTCATGGATGCCTACTCGAGGTATAACCAGATCCCAATAAACCACAATGACGAGAAGCATACTTCCTTTGTTACTGATCGAGGGCTTTACTGCTATAAGGTGATGTCGTTTGGGTTGAAGAATGCTGGAGCAACTTACCAACGGTTGGTAAATATGATGTTTGAACATCTTATTGAGGGAACGATGGAAGTATATGTTGATAACATGTTAGTAAAATCCAAACGAGCATGCGAACATGTGTGTGATTTGAGGGAGATGTTCTAGATCCTGCGGAAATTTCAGATGAAGCTGAATCCCTTGAAGTGTGCATTCGGAGTAGCTTCGGGCAAGTTTTTAGAATTCATGGTCAACAGCAGGGGGATTGAAGCAAACCCAGAAAAAATTAAAGCCCTCGTTGACATGAAGTCACCTACCAAGATCAAAGAGGTGCAGAGTCTAAACAGCCAGGTTACCGCTCTGAGCAGGTTTATATCCAGGTCGACAGATAGATGCATTCCGTTTTTTGATGTGTTGAGAAAGGCTAGAAACTTTCAGTGGATTAAGGAATGTGAAGCAGCTTTTCAGCAGCTGAAGGAATATATGGGCCGAGCACCTTTACTATTTAAGCCAGTTGAAGGGGAGAAACTGGTCGTTTACTTAGGAGTTTCACAGCACGCCCTTAGCGGGGCTCTAATCCGTGAAGAAGACGGAAAGCAACTTCCTATGTAGTATATTAGCAAAAGGTTGCTCAACGCAGAAACCAGATATACGCCTATGGAAAAACTTGCATACTGTTTGGTGATAGCATCAAGGAAGCTCCGCTCTTACTTCCAAGCCCATACCATTGAAGTTCCGACCAGATACCCTTTGAAACAGGTTCTTCAAAAACCCGATACCTCTAGTCGTCTACCTAAATGGACCATCGAGCTCGCCCAGTTTGAGATAGAATTTAAGCCCCGAACAACAATCAAAGGGCAGGTGCTAGCAGATTTTGTGGTTGAGTTTACGGGACCGGGTAGTGAAGAACCCGAATCTTCTGAAGGTCCGTTCTGGGAGTTGTATGTAGATGGATTCTCGAGCGAGCAGAAAGCTGGGGCAGGAGTAATGCTGATAAGCCCGGAAGGCCATAGAATTTTGTGTGCTTTAAGGTTCAAATTTAAGGCCACCAATAATGAGGCCGAATATGAAGCACTGTTGGCCGGATTAAGATTGGCCAAAGAAGTATGAGCAGAACGGGTAAGGATTTATAGTGACTCCCAACTTGTTGTATGCTAGGTCCGAGAAGAATACCAGGCCAAAGGATCTAAAATGGCCGTCTATCTACAAAAAGTCCGGGAACTTTTGGTAGTGTTTGAGAAATACGAGCTACACCATGTTTCGCGATCACAAAATTCTCATGCAAATGCATTAGCTCGTTTGGCCACTGCTAAAGACGTAGATTTCATGGGGGCTGTATCGGTAGAAATCTTACCCGTCCCAAGCACAGAATCGCGAGATGAAACGATGGTGATTGTGGTGGCACAAGACTCCTGGATGAATCCTCTTGTAGAGTATTTACTGAACGAAAAATTACCTGAAGATAAATTGAAGTCTCGTCGTCTTCGAGCACGAGCAGCCCGGTATTGCATTTATGACAACAGACTATACAAAAAGGGATTCTCAGCTCCATTGCTTAGGTGTATTGATGGCTGGGACTGTCAAGCCATTCTGAATGACATACATGCTGGACATTGTGGCAATCACGCCGGGGGGCTATCATTGGCTCAGAAAGCTTTTCGGCAAGGGTACTATTGACCGACGATGAAGCAGGACTCGATCGAAATAGTCAAGAAGTGTGATAAATTCCAAAGATTTGCCAAAATACCTCGAGCTCCACTAGTTTTCTTACAGCAGATGGTCAGTCCGTGGCCTTTCGCCATCTATGGCATGAACCTGATTGGACCACTCCCAACAGCTCGAGGAAGGTGCAAGCATGCCATCGTAGCAGTAGATTATTTCATGAAATGGGCAGAAGCTAAAGAGCTTGCCGAGATATCTTCCACCAAAGTCGAGAAGTTTGTCTGGGAAAACATAATTTGCAGGTTCGGAGTTCCACAACAGATCGTGACAGATAATGGAACCCAGTTCAGCAGCGAGCAGTTTTAGAAGTTTTACAGGGATCTTGGGATTAAAAAGAGCTTTTCAACAGTGGATCACTTACAGGCCAATGGGTAAGTGGAAGCTATCAACAAAATCATCAAGCAAAACTTAAAAACTAAGCTGGAAGCAAGGAAAGGAGCTTGGGTGGATGAACTACAGAAGGTGTTGTGGGCGTACAGAATCACTGCTCGCAATACTACAGGAGAAACTCCTTTCTCGTTGGTCTATGGCTCGAATGCGATGATTCCAGCTGAATATGAGGTTGCTAGTCAACGAAGGGCTACATTCAATCAGGAAGATAACGACCATCTGCTCACTGCTAATTTGGATCTGATTGAGGAAGCAAGAGACGAAGCCTAAATGAGGATTGTTGTCTACCAGCGAAGAATTTCCAGGTTCTAAAACAGGAAGGTCCGCGTCCGGAAGTTTATGGCAGGAGATTTGGTTTTACGCCTTATTCTACCAGCTGCCCGGAAAGCTAGCGATGGAACGCTTGGCCCAAATTGGGAAGGACCTTATATTGTAAAAGACAGTCTGGGGAGTGGAGCTTACCACCTGACTAACTTGGAAGGAGCAGAAGTTCCCTGAGCATGAAACACTGAGAATCTGCGACCATACTATGTTTAAATTATTAAGTTTTCGTTTTAATAACTTAATTTTTGGTGTGTATGAATGCTGCTGTTAAGTTAATAAAGATTTTCTTCAAATGACAATTCCTGATCATTTCATATTCGGCTGATTACTATTTCTACTAATGCTTTGGAAGGTTCAATTGCTACCTGTGAGCGAGTAGACTCTGGAAGGTTCAATTGATACCTGTAAGCAAATGCTCTGGAAGATATGATTACTACCTGAGAGTAGTCGGGCTCTAAAAGGTGTAGTCATTATCTGTGAGCAAAAAACGTCCTGGAAGGCCTTAACATTACCTGTGAGCAAACGGACTTTGAAAGGGATATTTATGGCCTATGGACTTATGAAGTAACCCTGGAAGATCTATGTAGCCTGTGAGCGAACAAGCTCCGGAAGGAACATTTGATTTGTGGGTTTAAACGTTGGGAAAAAATTGACACAACTTATAAACCAACTGAATAAGGCAAACTATCTGTCCGGATATTTGACCAAGCAGAGGTAAGGGGCCTCAAAAAGGATAATTTCAGCACGATAGCTGTCCCCACACCTACTCTGCTCGAATGAATTTAAACGTGGGAAGAAGACAACTTATAAATCAACTTTATAAGGCAAACAAGCTGGCCGAATATTTGACCGAGCAGAGGTAAGGGGCCTTACAAATGATAATTTCAGCACGATAGTTGTCCCCACACCTACTCTGCTCGAGGGAATTTAATTACTATTCCAGTCTACGTAATTTAACAAAGTGGCTAAGAAAGGTATATGAATATAGAATAATGATAAGCAATTCACAAATATTGTCCATAACATAAGTTTATTATAAGTAAACAGGTGAGAAAAATTCCTAAGTACTAGGAGGGAAATTCTGCTCGCCCAAGGCACCACTATCATCTATATTAATTGGACAAGGAGAGCTGGAGGAAGATCTTGCATGAGTAGGAGCAGCACTATCAGGAAGAGGGTGACCAGATTGGGAAGCTGGGAGATTGGTTTTTGATTTAGGCTCTCGAGTGTACGATTTTACTTCTTCCACAGCTTCCGGACCAAAAAATGATACGTCCACGCCTGGTCGTTTGAGCCATAGGTTGTACAGGAATAAACTCCTTGTTTTTTCCTTTGCTTCCCGGACCAAGGTCTCAGTACGCTCCCGCTCCAAGACTATTTGCTCTCTAAGGGAAATTGCCTCCTGCCTCATTGCTTCCATAACTATTTTAGCTTCAGCCGCCTCATGTTCACGAGAGGACAACTCCCCCTTTAGCTCCTCATTTTCTGTTTTTAGTTTCTCTTGGGAATCTTGAGAAAAACGAAGCGCCTTCTTCAGTTCTTCGATCTTCTTGTCCCTGGAGGCAAGCTGCTCGTTTTGCATCTTCAGATTCTTCTGTTGCTCAAACCTCTGGTTAACGGACTTTTCATGTTCCCACTCCAGATCGCGGAAGGCCTCCCTTGATTTTTCAAGCTCCAGTTAGAAAGAGCTCACCTCTTCTTGCATTCTGTTCTTTTCATCTTCTAGAGAATTGATGGTTGCTTCCATGGTAGCTTTCTCCTCGGGCCAGTTCGAAATCTCTCTGAGGAGTTTCATGTATGCCATGGATACCTAAAATGAGCTATTAGTAAAGCAAGGAAGAACAAAAAGGAAGACAATAGCAATAAATATAAGGACTTACGAGTATATTGTGGAAGCCCAGATAGTTTATAAGCCTCTCGCCCTTCATCTCTTCATTGTAAAGGGCTGGCTTTTTCATACCAAGGAATTGAGGCACGCGATCTAGAAGATCGTTATAGTATATCCCTGCATCAAAATCCTGGATTTGCTCTTCAGTAGCAGGGTCTGTCTCCTGTGTATGGCCCCAAATTCGGCAATCCCCTTGCCCTTATCAATGCTTCAGGGATGAGACGATGGTGAGCTTGAGAAGCAGCATCTTTATAGGTGTCTCTATTCGAAGATTTTCTCCCCACTGATTTTTGCCTCATGAGACGAACAGGAGACGCGTTAGAGTCCTTTTGAAGAGGTGACCCCAAGGAAGCTTCAGTGGCCAGTGGGGTATCCGAACCTCTGGCGGCCTGGTCGGACTTCTTTGAGGGTGGAGCCTGGCCGGGTAAGGGTTGATCAAAATGAAGCCTTACCATTTCTGGAGTTTGTTTCTCTTTCGGATTTGGAACTTCCTTCCCAAAAGCTTCAAAAGTAGAAGAGATCTTTTGTCCTCGCGAGCTCCTAGATCAGAATTTCTGTCTAGTAACTTTTGATTGGCCGCGGGGGCAAGATCGTGTAGTTGGAGAAGGGCGTCAGATGGCGGCTAATCGTTCGAAGGAGTTTTCACTTCTGAAAACCTTTCCAACAAGGAAAACTCCTAGTCGGACAGAGGAATCTCACTCTTGGCGACGTTTGCACAAAGGAGAATATTAGCAATGAGCAGAATATAAGCAAAATAATTATGGATGTACAAGTATACTTACTGGGAGAAAGACGAAAAGAAAATTTTTTTAGATCGGATAGAAATAGGCAGGACGCATAAAACCATCGCGATTTGTAATCGCCTACATTTGATTTGACAACCCCTTTTGGGAGGTTTATTTTGTACGGAGAGCTTCGGGGCGAGGTGTAATAAAATCCGCCATTCTTCACAGATTTAGGGCCCGTAGTACTCTTAAACAGGAAAAGATGTTGGATCATTGCGGGAGTTTGAGGAGGAAGACCGTTTTTAAGAAAAATAGAAGCAAGGGCAGTAAGGTGAGCGTAGCAATTGGGAGTAAGTTGAAAGGGGGCTAAATTAAGATCGTTCAGAAGAGCGACTAAATAAGGATGAACCGGAAATCTAAAGCCAACTTTTATGTGCTGCTGACTTATAGAAAAGAAACCTTTAGGAGGGTATGCCGCGTGGTCAGAATTCTTTGGCACCATAGCTCGGCACCCAGAAGGTAAGGAAAAGTCTTCGGCGATGGTTTTAAGCTCGCTAAGACTAAGGGAAGACTCATATCTGAAAAATGGGGTGCGAGCAGCGCGGTGCTCGGAAGGGCCTGAAGCAGCCTCACCGCTCTGAAAGGTCGTGTTATCAGTATCCCTGACTCGGTTAAGTTCCTCCTCGGAGGCCGCATCAGTAGACCCCACCTTATGACCTCGATGGCTACAACCAGACATCTACAAAAGCAACATGGAAATCAGGTCGTAAGGTTATTCCTACTTTTCTAAAAAGACTAGCCGCGCGTGCAAAGAGGGGCTACCAAGCATAGGAAAAGCCCTATTTACAAGTCTGACGGGTTACAGAGAATACTGAGTAAACTAAGGACTCCTTAACTCCACTAGGAGTAATGATATCAGACGAATACCAACAAAGAATGACATGTGTAGGTGTAACTTAAAACTATTAAGCAAATAATCTTCTTCAGACTCTCCAAAATAAATTATGTCAAAGATGCAACAAAAACGCTTGCAAATAATAGAAACTCATGTATACATAATCAAGCAAAATGCAAACACCAATCATAGTTAAAAAGATTGAGAGAGATTGTGAGAAGTTACCTTGAATATGGAAAGTTCCACTAGCAAGGAAGAAGAAGATGCAGGAAAGCGATGGCGGACAAATTGGAAGCAGTAAAGCGTCTGTCTTCGAAAGTGATGGGTAAAAGAAGAAAAAATGAATCGACTGAAAGCTTATATGTAGTCGATGTCTTTTAGCCCCAGTCATCAGATCAATACAGCTGCATAACTGTCATTGATCTAGCGGTGTGGCGCGAAAGCCGCTGTTTTGTCATCATGAGCCGCAAGTGAGGAGACGTGCATTAAATACACGCATTAATAGCACACGACACATGATGCGCAGGGAAGTGACGCATAGGGAAATGACGCATGGCACGGGTTTGGTTGGTATTTGAAAAAAGACGACGGTTCATATCCCGTCAAAAGTATTTTGGGTATAAGAATGTTGTTTCCAGTACAAAGAATATACTAAAAAACAAGGGGGCTAGTATTGTGGGTATTTTAGTGAAATGAAAAAAGCCCAAGGATGAAGGCCCATTGTGTCATTCTATAAGGAGAAGCCCAAATGAGTACAGGTCAAACTAGTCAGAAGTCAAAGGAAAGAGCAAATAGCCATTTATTAACCTATATACTCGAGCACATCTGATTACGTGGTTGATCGCTTTAAATCGCTGAATAACCAGATTGACTATACGAAGGTTTGACCGATTGATGAAGCATAAAGATAATCTGTTTGTGGTCAAAGGGCTGCTCGATAAGTGCCCTTTAGAAGTTATCACAGCGATCAGGAAGTCCTTGCGTCTGCTCAATAAACGGAAGGATAGTTGAATTTGCTCGTTTGTTCGATAGTTGAAGCGCCTGACTGTCAAAGTAGTCTGCTCGCTAGGTGCAACGTCTGATCGCTGAAGTAGTGTGCCCGTTTGGGGCAATATCTGATCGCTGAACAAGCTGTTCGCTAGAGTTGACCAGTTGACCTTCTGGAAAGCGAATCCATTCAAATCAGGAAAGGAGTCAACTTACCTATTTTCATGCAAATAGAATCACGACATTCTTGACAATTGCTATATATGTGGTAGAGATCATCTTGAGAGATATTATTTCAATTAATGTATATTATTTTTTGCCTTATTTGTAAGATTCTTAAGCCAATTCCAATTATAACATCTCCACTATAAATAGGAGATAAAATTCAGTGTAAAAGATACAATGAAATGAAATACAATTACTCCGAGAGAGAGGAGGGGTAATTGTCGTGGACGTAGGCCATTGTTTTTATCGAATCAAGTAAAAACCTGTGGTGTCTTATTTGTTTTGGTCTTGGTCATTTTGGTTTTATGTGTGGTTTGTTGTGTTGTAGGTGTTGGGCTTGGAGAACCGAGTTGACCGGAATTACGTGTCAACAGGTATCAACACAAGCTAGCTGCGTAATTAAAAACTGATTATTGGAAATTTAACTCTTTGCTATTAAAATGTCTTTAATACCCTCCCTATTTTTATAAAAAGATAATGATAACCTCAAGTTTAGTATTAATATTTTAAGATTATGAAAATTTGAAACCAAAAGTAAAAGCAACATAATTATTTAACTAAAATAGTATAAATTCATACTTATTTACGTAATGGCCAATGATAGTAGCCACCACTGTCTTATTTGCAAAAGTTTAGTGTTTGATATAAAAATACTATGTATTTGTTGAAAGTAAATTAAAATTGAGAAGACTGAAAATGGAGAATGGAAGGCATTGAGGAACCTTCCAGATTTTATTGAATAGCTTCAAATGATAAGCAATCGATTGCTTATACACAGATAATAATCTGTACACAAATCACGTACAAAAGTAACATATTCAAGTTCTTACAATAAATACACTTTATTGAGAACAAATCTTCGGTTAATACGTAAATTAGATGCTACAACTCATCAAATCCCAGGAGGAATATCATTGATCAAATAAGAATCATAGCTTGTTGTTTAGTTACCCTGAACCTTCGATGGCTACATATGTTCTCTTTTGGTCTTCTAGAGTCTTTCTTTCTTTAAGGATTTTAGGAATATGACTTGAAATACAACTCTTGTAGACTACTCAGGTTGGAGAATGTAGCATGGATACGAATGATTGGAGAAATCAATTGCTGCCCGATTCGTGACAAACAAGTATCAATTACATAATAAATAAATTAGAAAAGCATCTGTCTTTCACTAGCCCGGAGAAACTCGATGAACTTAGAAATATTGCTGTGAGGATTGAGGAAAAGATATACATTGCGGCCTCAAGTGAGTCAAGAGTATTTGATGAAATTATCTTTGAAGATTAACAAAGTGGAGATAGAGTGTCTAGCAAAAAATCAAGATGTCTTTCAAGATTGTATGCCTTTTCGAATGATATTCGTTGCCCATGAACAATGTTCTTGGACAAGACCTCCACCTTGGATTCCTATGTGATTCTGACTAAACAAAAGGGCTCTGTTGGATGATATTCATAAAACTCAAGCCATGATTAGCTTGTGATTCATTGCATTTGTTACAATAAGTTAAAATCTGTTTTTCAACGTGTATATAAAGTACTATGTTAGTTGGTCGTTGATCTTGTTCCCACCAGATCAACATCGATCTGGTTTCCTTATATATATATATAGAAAAAGTTAAATTATAATTTTATGTAATTATTGCTTTTAAGTTACAGCCTTGCCTTTTACACGCGGGAGTTTAATTGAACAAAATAATCAGAACACTACAGGTTTGAAATTGAAGTAATGGACAGGTATAGGAAGGTGGTCAACCAGGAACGGGAAGAAGAGTTCATGGCAAAGGAAGGTTTAGCAATAACAAGCTATTTATAGTGCCAAAATCTGCATAGAATGGGGCATATAGCTCCGACATGTTACTGTAGTTTTGATGAGATATTCAAATTTAAGCCAATAATCAAATGGCTGCTGTTATGGGCGTTTTGATACTATATAAAAACCTAAGAACGAAGGCCCATTGTGTTAAGAGCCCAAGAAGCACTGGTCAAAATGGTCAAAGGTCAAATGAAGGAAAATAGTCATTCAATAGCAGATATATCCGAGCACACCTAATTATGCGGTAGATCGTCTTAAAACGTTTAAATATGGAGTATAAAGGTTTGACCGGAAGGCAAAAGCATAGAGATAATCTGCTCGTAATCAAAAGGCTGTTCGATAAGTGTCCCTCAAAAAACTATCTCAGCGATCAAGAAGTCTGCTCGTCTGCTTAATAATCAGAGAGACGGTCAAGTCTGCTCGTCTGTTCGGCAATGGAAGCATATGATTCTTGAAGTAGTCTACCCGTTTGATGCAGCGTCTGGTCGCTGAGCAGGCTATTCGCTAAAGTTGACCAGTTGACCTTCTGGAAGGAGAATCAATTCAAGACAGGAAAGGAGTCGACTTGCCTATTTTCATGCAAATTGAATCTCTACACTCTCGGAAATTGCTATATATGTGGAAGAGATAATCTCGAAAGATATTATCTTAATTAATGTATATTATTTTTTGCTTTATCTGTAAGATTCTTAAGCCTATTCTGATTGTAACATCTCCACTATAAATAGGAGATAGAATTCAGTGTAAAGGACAAAGTGAAATAAAAAAAAATTACTCCGAGAGTGAGAAGGGGTAATTGTTGTGGACGTAGGCCATTGTTCTTGCCGAACCACGTAAAAGTCTTGTTGTGTCCTGTTTGTTTTGGGTCCTGGTAGTCCTTGTTTCGTGTGTGATTTGTTGTGTCGTAAGTATTGGGCTTGGAGAACCGTGTTGACTAAAATTGAGTGTTAACATCTTTTGGCGCTAGAAGAATGGCCCAGATTGCGGTTTGACAACTTCTTAATACTATTCTCTTTTATTGTGATTTGCTGGCATGGCCAGGATCAAGACAACCAGGGTTTTTACGACAGAAGCTGACCAATCGGAAGGACACCAAGGCCAGGGTCAGGCGGCAGGGACGTCTAGTGCAGATTTGCCTCCACTTCCCCCATATCAAGCCGCCGGTGGCGAAGACTTTGCCCCAGCTTGGCAACAGCGTCAGGAAGCACGTCAGGAGGCGTTAGAGAATACAGTGGCACAATTAGCAGAGGCTATTAGAACCCTGACACAGGCTCGGGCCCAAGAGGTTCCCAGAAACGCGGACCCTCAACCTCAACACTAGTCAGTAGGTGTCGTGTCTACTAGAAGAGAAGAGGCTAGCAGGGTAAGAGAACAGCCGGCAGTTTCTGTCCGTTCCTCAAACTTGCGCCCGAGAGAGGAAAGACGTCCAATTCGTGAAGAAGAAGTGGCTCCACCCCCTCCCAATCTGAGAGTCAGAGTAAGTCAGAACGACAGTCGCAGTATGGAGGATAACTGTAGGGATGAAAGAGTTCAACAGCGCAATGGAGAGCGTATGCGCCGACGGGAATCACCCCATGCAGGAAGTTCTCACAGGAGGAATGGATCACGTGAAAGAATGTCTCTGGACAGAGGGATTGCATGAACTTGTATCTCGGAAGGTAGGGAGAGTAGGAGGAATCGTCAGTCCCCAGCGAACGGGATTGAACGGCGGGACCCAATGGTACAAGAATTAATGCAAAGGGTTCAGCTGTTAGAAACTAGACCCAGGGTCCACGACCAAGCAGGGGAACGAGAAGATAGAACTCCATTCTCGAGAGAGATTGAAACACAGCTGCTGCCACCAAGATTCAAGCTCCCAAACATCCCGCTTTATGACGGGGATAGTGACCTGTATGATCATCTAGACACTTTCAACGTTCAAATGGATCTGCAGACCTCTAATCCTCTGGTTAAGTGTAGGGTGTTCCCAATGACACTAGGGAATGTGCCAAGGACGTGGCTGCGGAGTCTTCCAGCCCACAGTATGAATAGCTGGGATGAATGCCAAAGAAAATTCAAGGACCAGTATAAAGCGTTGAGAAAACAGCTCGCACCGACCTGCCACTTAGCAACTATCTTTCAGAAGCGGGAGGAGACCTTAAGGGATTACATCGCCAGATTCAGGCGTGAGGTAAACAATGTGGAGAACCCCTCTGATGAAAGTATCGTAACTGCAATTTCTGCAGGGCTGAGGAAGGATGGAAAGCTTTATAAAAGCATCTACAGGAATCCTGTGAAAAGCTTGGGGGAATTCTATGACCGTGCAGCAAAAGAGATTTGTTGGGAAGATACATTTGGGCAGAAGAAGTCCAGCTAGCAGAAAAACGGAGCGAGCAGTTCACGCCAAGGAAAAAAGAGGGGTCAGCGTGAAAGCGAAGAGAGCAGTCACAAACATCGCTCCAGTAATCAGGTAGCGAAGTGGTTAAAAAGTGAGTCCCGAAGGAAGACATCTCTACCAAAAGATTGCTATCGGAATTACAGCATCTTGACCGATAGATAGGACAGGATATTTGAAGCAGAGAAAAGACGGGAAAATTTCGGGAAGCCGAGTCCCACAAATATCCCGAGGAGATTCCAGGATCCAAGGAAATATTGTGCTTATCATAGAGAAAATAGGCACTATATTTCTCAGTGTAGGGAACTCAAGGATGCGATCGAAGAATTGATCAGAATAGGTCGTCTGAGGGAATATGTGGCGCGACCAGAAAATCAGCATCCTCAGCAAGGGCATCAACCAGTATAAGAACACCCTGACACATCTCGGCAACCTGCCCAGCAACAACCATAGTAGATGGTTGATCAAGGCCACCTACCCGCTGTAAGGACCATCTTTACTATCCATAGAGGACTGCACATCGCAGGGGCATCCAACAGATCACAAGAGCGCTATGTGCGGGAGGCCAGTCGTGTCTTACTAACGGGTCAAAATGAAATGGAAGGGCCGATTAAGAAAGCCATAGTAGCTTTAGGTGGCATGGTGTTTAATGAAGAGGATGCCAGAGGTATACGATGGCCCCATAATGACGCACTGGTCATCAGGGGAAGAATCGGCAGTGCTGAAGTTAGGAGGATAATGATGGACATAGGCAGCTCGGTGAATGTGATGTACAAAGGTTGTTTTGAACAAATGGGTTTAGCATCTGAGAAATTGATTCCATCTCCAGAACCCCTTTTCGGCTTCACAGGAGATGCAATTGTATCGCTGGGGCAGATTAGACTTCCCCTTGCTATAGGGGATTCAGACAGACAAGCTCTCACGATGACTGATTTTTTAGTTATTGATTGTCCTTTGGTATATAATGCTATCATTGGAAGACCAGCTATGAACGACCTCGATATAATAATATCCACCCGAACGCTCACCATTAAATTTCCCACTCCGAATGGGGTAGGATGTGTTAGAGGAAAGCAGGAAGTGGCGAGAAGGTGCTATAAAAATGTGGTAAAGGTTGAGGTCAAAGAAAAAAAGGTCAGCATGGTGACCGAGGAATTAAAACAACCAATCAGCACTATAGGAGTGAGTCAGGACCTGGACCCGAGAGAAATAGATGAAGATCGAGCAACAGGCCCTGTGGAAGAATTTGAGGATGTGCAGGTTAGTGAGCAGGATACCAGACGGTGTCTGAAGATAGGGAAAGATCTACTCCCAGGCATTAAGGAACAGCTCGTTGAGTTCTTGAAAGAAAATCTGGATGTCTTCGCATGGAATCATGAAGATATGGTAGGAATCAACCCGGACATAATGTCGCATAGGCTGAATATTAATCCTCTCCATAAGCCAGTTCGTCAAAAGAGAAGACCGATGACGGAGGAACGATATGAGGCGTTCAGGGAAGAAGTAGAAAAACTTCTGGTGAACAAATTTATCAGGGAAGTTCACTACCCAGTTTGGGTAGCGAACCTTGTTCTGGTGAAAAAGAAGAACGAAAAATGGAGGACATACATCGACTTCACCGATCTGAACAAGGCATGTCCGAAAGACAGTTTTCCTTTGCCTCGAATCAATCAGCTCGTTGATGGTACTGTTGGACATCAGCTCCTCAGCTTCATGGACGCCTACTCGGGGTATAACCAGATCCCAATGAACCCCGACGATGAGGAGTACACTTCCTTCGTTACTGATCGAGGATTTTACTGCTATAAGGTAATGCCATTTGGATTGAAAAATGCCGGAGCAACTTACCAATGGTTGGTAAATATGATGTTTGAACGTCTTATTATGGGAACAATGGAAGTATACGTTGATGATATATTGGTGAAATCCAAGCAAGCGTGCGAACATGTGTGAGATTTAGGAGAGATGTTCCAGATCCTGCGAAAGTTTCGAATGAAGTTGAATCCCTTGAAATGCGCGTTTGGAGTAGCTTCAGGTAAGTTTTTAGGATTCATGGTCACCCGTTAAGCCCTCGTTTATTTGGGAGTTTCCCAACATGCCCTTAGCGGGGCTCTGATTCGTGAAGAAGACGGAAAGCAACTTCCTATGTACTATATCAGCAAAAGGTTGCTCGATGCAGAAACCAGATATACGCCCATGGAAAAGCTCGCATACTGTTTGGTGATAGCTTCAAGGAAGCTCCGCCCTTACTTCCAGGCCCATGCAATTGAAGTTCTGACTAGGTACCCTCTGAAACAGGTTCTTCAAAAACCTGACACCTGTGGTCGTTTGCTTAAGTGGGCCATCGAGCTTGCCCAGTTTGAAATAGAATTTAAGCCCCAGACAGCGATCAAAGTGCAGGTATTAGCAGATTTCGTGGCTGAGTTCACAGGACCGAGTAGCGAAGAACCCGAGGCTTCTGAAGGTCCGTTTTGGGAGCTATACGTAGATGGATCCTCGAGCGAGCAGAAGGCTGGAGTCGGTGTAATGCTGATAAGCCCGGAAGGTCATAGAATTCAGTGTGCCTTAAGATTCAAATTTAAGGCCACCAATAATGAGGCTGAATATGAAGCGTTGTTGGCAAGATTAAGATTGGCCAAAGAAGTGCGAGCAGAACGGGTAAGAATTTACAGTGATTCCCAGCTTGTTGTGTGCTAGGTCCGGGAAGAATACCAAGCCAAATGATCAAAAATGGCCATCTATCTCCAAAAAGTCCGGTAACTTTTGGTCGGATTCGAGAAGTACGAATTGTAGCATGTCCCGCGATTACAGAACTCTCATGCGGATGCGTTAGCTCGTTTGGCTACTGCCAAAGATGCAGATTTCATGGGGGTTGTACCAATAGAAGTATTACCGGTTCCAAGTACGGAGTCATAAGATGAGGTAATGGTGATTGTGATGGCACAAGACTCCTGGATGAATCCTTTGGTGGAGTATTTGCAAAACGAAAAGTTACCCGAAGGAAAGTTAGAATCTCGTCGTCTTAAAGCACGAGCGGCCCGGTACTGCATCTATGATGATAAACTGTACAAAAGGGGATTTTTAGCTCCGTTGCTTAGATGCATCGATGGCCTACATTGCCAAGTCGTGTTGGATGAAATACATGTCGGACACTGTGGTAATCATGCCGGGGGGCTATCATTGGCCCAGAAAGCTCTTCGGTAAGGTTACTATTGGCCAACAATGAAGAAGGACTCGATTGAAATAGTCAAGAAATGTGACAAATGTCAAAGGTTTGCCAAAATACCTCGAGCCCCTCCAACTTTTTGCAGCAGATGGTCAGTTCATGGCCCTTCGCCATCTGGGGCATGGACCTGATTGGACCGCTCCCCACAGCCCGAGGAAGATGTAAACATGCCATTGTAGCAGTGGACTATTTCACAAAATGGGCGGAAACTAAGGAGCTTGCCGAAATATCTTCTACTAAAGTTGAGAAATTTGTCCGGGAAAACATTATTTGCAGGTTCGGAGTTCCACAGCAGATCGTAACAGATAATGGAACCCAATTCAGCAACGAGCAGTTTCAAAAGTTTTACAGGGATCTAGGGATTAAGAAGAGCTTCTCAGCAGTAGACCACCCGCAGGCCAACGGGCAAGTAGAGGCTGTCAATAAAATCATCAAGCAAAATTTAAAGACTAAGCTGAAAGCAAGGAAAGGAGCTTGGGTAGATGAGCTGTAGAATGTATTATGGGCGTACAGAACTACTGCTCGCAACACTATAGGAGAAACTCCTTTCTCGTTGGTCTATGGCTCGGAAGCGATGATTCCAGCCGAATATGAGGTTGCTAGTCAGTACAGAACAACATTTAACCAGGATGATAACAACCATCTGCTCAAGGCTAATTTGGATCTAGTGGAAGAGGCAAGAGACGAAGCCCAATTGAAGATTGCTGTCTATTAGAGACGGGTTGCCCGATTCTACAATAGGAAGGTCCGCACCCGAAAGTTTAAGGTAGGAGATCTGGTTTTACGCCTTATTCTATCTGCTGCTCGGAAATCTAGCGATGGAACACTTGGTCCAAATTGGGAAGGACCTTATATTGTGAAAGAAAGTCTGCAGAATGGAGCCTACCACCTGACTAACCTAGAAGGAGTAGAAGTTCCCCGAGCATGGAACGCTGAGAATCTGCGACCATACTATGTTTAAATCATTCGGTTTTTGTTTTGATAATTTGTTTTTTGTTTTTGTATGAATGCAGTTGAGTCAATAAAGATTTTCTTCAAATGACAATTTCTAATCGTTTCACATTCGGATGATTATTATTTCTACTCATGCTTTGGAAGGTTCGATTGATACCTGTGAGCGAGTAGACTCTGAAAGGTTCAATTGACAACTGTAAGTAAATGCTCTGGAAGATATGATTACTACCTATGAGTAACCGGGCTCTGGAAGGTGTAATTATTATCTGTGAGCTAAAAACATCCTGGAAGACCTTAGCATTGCCTGTGAGTAACCAGACACTCTGGAAAGGATGCTAATGGCCTATGGACTTATGAAATAACCTTGGAAGATCAATGTAACCTGTGAGCGAACAACCTCTGGAAGGAACATTTGATCTGTAGGTTTAAACGAGCAGAGGTAAAGGGCCTCAAAAAGGATAATTTCAGCACGATTAGCTGTCCTCACACCTACTCTACTCGAATAAATTTAAGTGCCGGGAAAAATTGACAATTCAAACCAACTGAAGAAGGTAAACGATTTATCTAGATAATTAATCGAGCAGAGGTAAGGGGCCTTAAAGGATAATTTCAGCGCGCTGGCTGTCCCCACACTTACTCTACTCGGATACAAAGAAGAAAACTTTATAAAACAAGCCAGCTGACCGGATACTCGTTCGAGCAGAGGTAAGGGGCCTTAAAAAGAGATAATTTCAGCACAATAGCTATTCCCACACTTACTCTGCTCGAATAAGTTTGATCACTGTTCCAGCTTACACGATTGAACAGAGCCATCAACATAGATGCAAATAAGGAATAATGGCAAATAATTCATTAAATCGAATAAAATTGTCAATAATATAAGTTTGTTACAAAAAAAAAAAAACAGGTAAGAGAAAAAAAAATTCCTAAATATAAGGAGGAAAATTTTGTTGGCCAAACACCCCGCTGTCATCTATGTTGATTGGGCGAGGAGAGCTGGAGGAAGATCCTGTATGAGCAGAAACGGTACCATCAAGAGGATGACCGGATGAGGAAGCCGAAGGATTGGCTTTTGATTGAGCCTGTTGGGCGTACAACTTCACTTCTACCACTGCCTCTGGACCGAAGAATGAAACATCCACGTCTTGACGTTTGCACCACAGGTTGTACAAGAACAAGCTCCCTGTTCGTTCCTCTGCTTCCCGTACTAAAGTCTCAGTACGCTCCCGCTCCGAGGCAATCTATTCCTTGAGAGAGATCGCCTCCTATCTCATTGCTTCCATAACAATTTTAGCTTCAGCCAATTCATGCTCGCGCGAAGACAACCTCCCTTTTAACTCCTCATTTTCTGTTTTCAACTTCTCCTCTGAATCCTGAGCAAAATGAAGAGCATGCTTCAACTTCTCAATCTCTTTATCCAATCTGCTCGTTTTGCATCTGCATGGTCTCCCGCTGCTCGAGCTTTTGATTAACAGTTTTCTCATGTTCCTGCTTCAGGTTGCGGAAGGCCTCCCTTGATTTTTCAAGCTCCAGTTCATAGGAGCTCACCTCTCCTTGCATCTTATTCTTCTCGTCTTCCAAGGAATTAATAGTGGCTTCCATGGTAGCTTTCTCCTCGGGCCAATCCACTATCTCCCTGAGAAGTTTCATGTATGCCATGGACGCCTGAAACGAAGTGTTGCTCGACAGAAAGGACAAAGAAGGAAGCAACAGTAATAAAAGTAAAAGACTTACGAGCATGTTGTGGAAGCCCAAATAATTGATCAGCCTCTCGCCTTTTATCTCTTCCTTATAGAGGGCTGGTTTCTTCATCCCCAGGAATTAAGGAGCGCGATCTAAAAGATCGTTGTAGTATATTCCTGCATCGAAATCCTGGGTTTGCTCTTTAGCAGCAAAATCCGTCTCGTGTGTCCTTTGGCGCTTGGTAAGGGGTTCTGCCGTTTTTGAGTCGGCAATCCCTTTGCCTTTGTCGACGCTTTGGGGGCGAGCAGTTGGTGAACTGCTGGAAGGAGGAGCAGATTGAAATGCAGCATCTCTGTGGACGTCCCTGTTCGAAGATTTCCTCGCCACTGATTTATGTCTCATAAGGCGAACAGGAGATGCGTCAGAATCTTTTTGGAGAGGTGATTCTGAAGGAACCTCAGCAGTAGGGGGAGAATCCGAACTCCTAGTAGCTTGGTCAGATTTCTTTGAAGCAGAAGCCTGACTAGGTAAGGGTTGCTTGAAATGAAGCCTCACCATTTCCGGAGTTGATGTATTCGCTGGATATGGAATTTCCTGTCCGGAGGCTTCAAAAGCAGAAGAGATTTCTTTGTCCGCGCAAGAGCTTAAATTAGAATTTTTGTCTAATAATTCCTGGTCGGCTGGGGGAGCAAGACCGTGTAATTGAAGCAGGTGCTCGGAAGGGGTCTGATCGCCTGAAGAGGTCTGATCGTCTGAAGGGGTTTTCACTTCTGAGAACCTCTCCAGTAGAGAAAACTCTCGGTCTAACAGAGGAATTTCACCTCTGGAAACGTCTGCACAGGAAGAATATTAGTAACGAGCAGAATGTGAATATAATAAATATTAAGTGAGAGTACACTTACTGGGAGAAAGATAAAAGGAGAAATTCTTTAGATTTGATAAAGACAAGCACGACGCATAGAACCATCGTGACTTATAGTCTCCTACGTTGGATTTTTCGACCCCTTGAGGAAGGTTTACTTTGTAAGGGGACTTTCGGGTCGAGGTATAGTAAAACCCATCTTTCTTCTCAGATTTCGGGCCCATGGTGCTCTTGAACAAAAAAAGATGATGGATCATTACAGGGGTTGAAGGAGGAAGGCCGTTTTTAAGAAAAATTGAAGCTAAGGCAGTAAGATGAGCATAAGAGTTGGGAGTAAGTTGAAAATGGGCTAAGTTGAGATCGTTCAGAAGAGTGACTAGATAAGGATGAACTGGAAATCTAAAACCGGCTTCTATGTGTTGATGGCTAATGGCAAAGAAACCTTTAGGAGGGAAAGTCGCATGGTCAGAAGCCTTTGGCACCATAGCCCGGTAGCCAGAAGGCAAAGAAACGCCTTCAGCAATAGTTTCAAGATCGCTAAGACTAAGAGAAGACTCGTATTTGAAAAAGGGGGTACGAGCAGGAAAACTGTGATGCTCAGAAGGGTCTGAAGCAGCCCCACCACTTTGTGAGGTCGCGTTATCAGTATCCCTAACTTGATCAAGTTCCTCCTCGGAGGCTGCATCAATGGACCCCACCTTATGACCGCGACGACTACGACCAGACATCTATAAAAGTAACAGGGAAGTCAGGTCGCAAGAAGCAGACCAATACTCAATATTTAAGGATACCCCTATTTCTCTAAGAAGATTAAGCCGTGCATACAATGGAGCTGCCGGGCATAGGAAAAGCCTTATTTATAAACCTAACAGATTACAGGGAATGTTGAACAGGCTAATCGACTTTTAAAACCACCATGGTGAGGAAATCAGACGAATACCAACAAGGGAGGGCATGCGTAGATATAACTTAAAGAAGTAACATGAATATCTATTTCAGATTCTTTAAGTAAAATCATGATAAGAAGCAGCAAAAAAGCTTGCAAACAAAAGTCTACACTCATACAGTCAAATATACATAAGCAACAATCATAGTAAAGAAGATGGAAAAAGAGCACAAAAAGTTACCTTGAGTATGGAGAGTTCCGTTGGAAAAAATGAGGAAGTTGCAGGAATACGATGGCGGACGAGAGCAGCAAAGCGTCTGTTTTCGAAAGTGAATGGTAGAAGGCGAAAATGGAACGACAAGGGGTCTATATATAGTTGATGTCCCGAAACCCCAATCGTCAGACCAAAACACCTGAATCGTCACGATTTGGCGCGAAAAACCGAAAAAATCATCATCATGAGCAGCCATCGAAAAGACACACATTTAATGCACACGTTGATAAATGCACGACGCTTGGGGAATTACCACGTGGTGCAAACAAAATAATATTTAAAAAGAAGCGATGGTCCATGTCCCGCTAAACTAAAAATAAGAGTGTTGCTTTCAGTGCAGAAAATGTACTAAAAGCAAGGGGGCTAGTGTTATGGGCGTTTTGATACTATAGAAAAACCTAAGAACGAAAGCCCATTGTGTTGAAGAGCCCAAGAAGCACTGGTCAAAATGGTCAAAGGTCAAAGGAAGAAAAATAGTCATTCAATAGCAGATATATCCGAGCACACCTAATTATGCGGTAGATTGTCTTAAAACGTTTAAATATGGAGTATGAAGGTTTGACCGGAAGGCAAAAGCATAGAGATAATCTGCTCGTAATCAAAAGGCTATTTGATAAGTGCCACTCAAAAAACTATCTCAGCGATTAGGAAGTCTGCTCGTCTACTTAATAATCGGAGAGACGGTCAAGTCTGCTCATCTGTTCGGCAATGGAAGCATATGATTCTTGAAGTAGTCTAGATGCAGTGTCTGGTTGCTGAGCAGGCTATTCGCTAAAGTTGACCAGTTGATCTTTTGGAATGAGAATCAATTCAAGATAGGAAAGGAGTTGACTTGCCTATTTTCATGCAAATTGAATCTCTACACTCTTGGAAATTGCTATATATGTGAAAGAGATAATCTCGAAAGATATTATCTTAATTAATGTATATTATTTTTTGCTTTATCTGTAAGATTCTTAAGCCTATTCTGATTGTAACATCTCCACTATAAATAGGAAATGGAATTCAGTGTAAAGGACATAGTGAAATAAAATACAATTACTCCGAGAGTGAGAAGAGGTAATTGTCGTGGACGTAGGCCATTATTCTTGCCTAACCACGTAAAAGTCTTGCTATGTCCTGTTTGTTTTGGGTCCTGGTAGTCCTTGTTTCGTGTGTGATTTGTTGTGTCGCAGGTATTGGGCTTGGAGAACCGTGTTGACTAAAATTGAGTGTCAACAGCTGCCAAGATGGTAACTTGATCCTAAAGCTGTTTCAGATTCTTTGTGATACCCTGACTCGGGTCCGAATTAGATTTCACTATTTTTTCCAAGAAAAAAGAATGATTTCTTTGCTGAGCTCCTAGCACAAATATTTAGCCCGATATGTGTTAGAATTATTAAGCTTGAAAGAGTTTGGATACAAAATTGAGTCAAATTTTAGTTGACATGTAAGTAGGCCAAACAAAATATGTTTTACTCAAATAAAATATTATTGGAAAGCTTATTTCGATACGAATCCAATGCCTCAAAAATGTTAGTAAACAGAGCTCTCACACACACTCATGCGCCCCAACAAAGTTCGGTGGTCAGTTTTACACGGATTTTCCGCATCCAGTTTCTTTTTAGTTTTTCAAGTCCAAATCAGTTATAATTTGTTCTTATACTCTAAATATACATGTTAAACGTCTAATAAGTGAGAGGTATGATGTATTAAGGGTCTAAGGGTTTTAGACTTGAATTAACAAGTTTAGAAAAGTGAGAGAGATTTGTGATTGAGAATGAGGGAAACAGAGGCTTAAGTTTGAAATCATCAATTTGATAGTGGAAGAAATGTTGGTTCACTCTGTAAACATAAGGAATTTCTGAACCATGTAAAACTCTTGTACCTGTTTTATGTTTTGTTTTTATGATGTGCATTTGATTGTGCGTTTTGACTTTTTTTTTTTTTTTTACTTTTTCTTTCTTTCTGAGTTTACCTCTTAACAACATAAAACTATGAAGGGCAATTTGATAATTTTGGAGGTTTTAATGACCCTAAATTGTATAGCGAAAAAGTAAGGGTGTACAGCAACAAAGAACCAAAGCCAAAAAAGAATGAGAAATGAAATGTACATGTGCCGCCTGGATATATTCTCAAGATTCCAAGAGATATTTGAAATTAGTAAGATCATTTATAATTATTATAATCATTTAGTTAATATTTTATATCTAATTTATTATTAAACGGTTCTGCAACATATGTACTAGTTTATGACAACAGTATGAGATGATGAAAATAATCCTTCCCCTATTAAGTTTGACCAATAATTTATTTATGATAGGGACTATAATAATGAGTTTTCAAATCTTTAAAGTTCATACAAGCTACAAGTGAATTTGCGGTTAAAAATTGATAAAAACATTAAAATATATGGATGAAAATAAACTTAACCTTTATTTTTACGGTGTAAAAAAGTTATATTTATTGAAAATTAATTAGTATAAAATATATTTTAAAATTTTAAAAGCTTAAAAAGTAAAAGTAGAAATTACTTTAAAAAAACAAATTATCTCCATATAATTAAGATCTATTTTCTACATCAATGGTGGAGATCCTTGAATCTCCATAGTCGATATTCTCTACAGAGATCACCAACCTAAGATTCAATTTGTAAAATCGAAGTTTCACTAAATTGTCACACATTCTAGTTATAGACGATCTAACAACAACTAAGTCAGTCGTTTATTTCATTCCATTTGGATTGGTCATTGATCTAGTTCCCACTAAATCAATATCGATTTGGTTTCCTTATTGTTTTTTTAAGAAAAAGTTAAATTATAATTTTACATAATTATTGCTTTTATTTTTTAAAAATAATTTTTCTCTATTTTTTTTTTATTTTTCTTTGACAGATGGCACATTTTAGACCAAAATCCTTTTGAAACCACCAAAGTTTGAACAACAATTGTTTATGGTACGCACCAAATTTATGAGTTTTCAAATTTTTACGGATGACAGATCAAAAGATAAATCTACATATAGACAAGTTATACAATGTCAAAACTTAGATATGAAAATAAAAATTATAATTTTTTTCTTAATGTTTTATGATTAACCAAAGTCGAATTACTTCATGCTACACGGGAGAGCAAATAGAGAAGAACCCACCAAAAGTCTAGTAATAACGGACAAGTGAAATGCCCACTCTTAAGAGACTATAGTTTTTTTCTTTTTATACATCATGATTGTGAGAGTCAGCAAAATTACAACAATATCAATCTTTGTGATTGCAAGGTATTTTTTTTTTTTCTTCTTCTTCTTAAAGGCAAAATCAACCTAAAAGATGTGAAGAACATGTGTCCTATCTCCAAAAAAAAAAAAAAAAAACATTTATATCTCAAGAGGTATTTTGTGGACAAAATTGTACTTTAAAAAAAAAAAATACTGATTTCTCCACTTGTTCATCTTCGGTCATCTTCTCCAAGGTCCAGTGCCTTTTCTGATGAAATCTCTCTATTTTTTGTTCATTATCTCTCCTCTTCTTCTCATTTTTTTCCTCCTCCTCCTTCCCCTCCTTCTTCGTTTTCTAAGGGTAATTTTGTCCAAAATTTATTGATTTAGGACACGCATGTTCTATGCTTTATTCTTTAGCCAATTCTTGGTATTTGCAGTTTTTTAAGTTAATGAATGAATGATGGCCCATCATGATTTGAAAATAAATAAACCACTGAAGGATGTGGTTGTATATAACCCCAAATTGTATAGAGAAAAAGCAAGGGTGTACAGCAACAAAGAACCACAGCCAAAAAACGAATGAGAAATGAAATTTGCATGTGCCACTTGGATATATTCTCATGATTCCAAGAGATATTTGATATAAGTCATATCTTTAATAATGATTATAATTATTTAGTTAGCATTTTTTTTTCTAATTTATGATTAAACAGTTCTGCAACATATGCACTAGGGTTATGAAAATAGTATGAGATGATGAAAATAATCCTTCCTTCATTAAGTTTGACCAATAATTGATTTATGATAAGGACAAAAATAATGAGTTTCCAAATCTTTAGAGTTCATACAAGCTAAAAGTGAAATTGCGGTTAGATATCGATAAAGACATTAAAACATATGGACGAAAAGAGACTTAAGCCTTATTTTTTACAGTATAAAAAAAAAGTTATATTTATTCAAAATTAAATAGTATAAAATAAATTTTAAAATTTTAAAAGCTTAAAAAGAAAAAGAAAAAATGACTTGAAAAAAAAAAAATCATCTCCATATAATGGAGATCTATTTTCTACATCAACGATGGAGATCAATCTCTATGGTCAATATTCTCTACAGAGATCACTGGCCTAAGATTTGGTGTGAAACCAAATCAGAGTGATTTGTTTTCACTAAATGTCACACAATCTGATTATAAACGATCTAGCAACAATCAAGTTAGTCATTTATTTCATTCCATCCGGATCGGTCATTGATCTAGTTCCCACTAGATTAGTCATTGATTTCATTCCATCCGGATCGGTCATTGATCTAGTTCCCACTAGATTAGTCATTGATTTCATTCCATCCGGATCGGTCATTGATCTAGTTCTCACCAGATCGACATCTATCTGGTTTCCTTATTATTATTTTAGAAAAAGTTAAATTATAATTTAACATAATTATTGCTTTTAAATTTAATTTTTAAAATTTTCTCTAATTTTCTTTTTATTTTTCTTTGACTCATGGCATATTTCAGACCAAAATCCTTTTGAAACCACTAAGTTTAAAAAACAATCATTTCATGGTAGACACCAAATTTATGAGTTTTTCAAATTTGAATTACAGATCAAAAAATAAATCTACAAATAGACAAGTTATACAATGTTAATACATAGAAATTTTACAAGTTATACACCAAATTTATACAAGTTATAAATTTTACTCTTTTTTTTTCTTAATATTTTATGATTAATCAAGCTTAAATTACTTCATACTGCATGGGGAGAGCAAACTATGAAGAACCCACCAAAAGTCTAGCAACAACGGACAAGCGAGAAGCTCATTCTTAAGAAACTATAGGTTTTTTGGTTACATCATGATTGTGCGAGTCAGAAAAATTACAACAGTATAAATCTTTGTGATTGTAAGTTTTTGTTTTTGTTTTTTATTTTTTTTTCAAAGGAAAAATCAATCTAAAAAATGTGAAGAATGTTGGGAAAATAGGATAAATACCCATTTTAAGGACCCATTTTTTATTGAGTTATATCTTGTTGTGGGTATTTTAGTAAAATGGAAAAAGTCTAAGAATGAAGGCCCATTGTGTCACTCTGTAAGGAGAAGCCCAGAAAGTACTGGTCAAAATGATCAGAAGTCAAAGGAATGAGGATAGCCATTCATTGACCCGTATACCCGAGCACACCTGATTACGCGGTTGACCGTTTTAAATCGTTGAATAACCAGATTAACTGTACGAAGGTTTGACCGATGAACAAAGCATAAAGATAATCTGTTCGTGGTTAAAGGGCTGCTCGATAAAGTGCCATTTAGAAGGTATCACAGCGATCAGGAAGTCCTTGCGTCTGCTCGATAAACAGAAGGATAGTTGAATCTGCTCATCTGCTCGATAGCGGAAGCGCCTAACCGTCAAAGTAGTTTGCTCGCTGGGTGCAACATCTAATCGCTGAAGCAGTCTGATCATTTGGGGCAATATCAGACCGCTGAACAGGCTGTCCGTTAGAGTTGACCAGTTGACCTTCTGGAAGGCAAATCAATTCAATTAAGGAAAGGAGTCAACTTACCTATTTCCATACAAATAGAATCACGATATTCTTGGCAATTGCTATACATGCGGTAGGGATAATCTTGGGAGATATTATCTCAATTAATGTATATTATTTTTTACCTTATCTGTAAGATTCTTAAACCAATTCCAATTGTAACATCTCCGATATAAATAGAAGATAAAATTCGGTGTAAAGGACAGAGTGAAAATAAAATACAATTACTCCGAAAGATAGAGGGGGTAATTGTCGTGGACGTAGGCCATTATTTTTGTCGAACCACGTAAAAACCTGTTGTGTCTAACTTGCTTTGGTCTTGGTCATTCTGATTTTGTGTGTAGTTTGTTGTATCGCAGGTATTGGGCTTGGAGAACCGAGTTTACCAAAATTGAGTGTCAACATATCTTAATTGAGATAGATCAAGATAGATTTATGGAAAAAATTATGCTTGGATGAATGGAAATTGAATTGAAGATTTAATTTCCAAAATATAATTATTAGATTAAGTGCAATGGATGTAGTTATTGAATTTGGAAAAGTATAACTACAAAATTAAATTGTAGATTTAATTTTTCAAATTGTAATTGCAAGTGTTAACTGTAGAATTGAATAGTAGTTTGAACTATCATGAATTGAAAATTTGAATATTTAAATTGTATCGGTTTATTAGTTAAAATCAATTTTATAACTGCTCACGTAAAGACTATAAATTGACATTTTTTCTAGTTGTTCAAAGACGACTGAGAATCCATTTATTTTTATCAGTTTATTTTCTTTCAAATACTATTCCTAGTTATAGGACTTCAGAGATATATGAATTCATATATAATTCAGTTCGTCAGGCGATTCTAGTTGGTATTATTACATCTTGGGAGACAAACATTGAATAACTTCGACGATGAGCAGTGAATTTGTCTCAAGAACACCGTAGTTATTATGTGTCTCAACATAAATGTTTTTGGTTTATTTTTTTCCACTGCAAATTCTTTCTTTTCTTTGTTTTTTTAAAAGGACAATTTTGTCCACAAAAATATATCTTGAGATGGACAAAATTTTCCTTTCAAAAATTATGTAAAAGGGTTATGTGACTAAACATAAATAAACTAAAATTATAACAAATTTTTAAACTTTTGTTATAAGTATATAAATTTATACAAAAATTTTGTTGTCTTTTATTTTCTATTTTAATATTTTATGGTTAATAGAGATTGAATTACTTCATATAAATGGAAGAGTAGACTGATGGGGACCAAAAGTCTTCGTGTCAGAAATTTTTTAAGTTAGGTTTATGACTTTTGGCTTTAAAGATAAAAGATCGTGAGAAACAAGAAGATTACAACTGCAATAAAAAATAACTTTGGGCATAGAAGCGTGTGATTAAACAGATAGCATTCTAAATATGGCGGTGCATCGTGGATTAATAACACTCATCATCTGCAACATAATTAATCATGAGAACACTAGTGGTGGTGGTTTTTTTTGCGAGACGGTGGTGGTGGTTGTAAGGGAGTGAAATGAAAACAAATATGAAGACTAAATGATTTCAGAAACAATTATTTAAACTAATCACCAATTTTAATAAAGTATGGTCATTTTAATTAATTATTTCTACAATTTCAATAAGCCTTAATATAAAATAATATATAACATACTTGAGATCGCTTGGACTACAATTTAAGTCAATTCAGTTATTTAAATCTAGAATTATTTCGATTTTTCTGAATATTCTTGCTTGAAATTATTTGGACTACTGTTTAGTCAATTCTATGATCTAATTCTATAGGATCAATCTACCCAATTTTGTGGATCGATTGGTTCAAAATTTATCTTATTTCATAATATGATTTTAGGATGATTGGATCTTATTGTTGGATGTAAAGTTAGGTCTACAACAAAATACTCTCGTATACTTACCTTTTTTCTGACCTATATTAGGAATATGATTTATGACATGTGACAAAGTAAAAAATGAATGGTGTAGATTTCTCTCTTTTTCTCTCTCATCCTCACTTATACAACACATTTATTGTTTCTTTGGAAACACAAAGCACATGGAGATCAACAGTATCATTTTTTTAGCAGCATCTTCTCAAAAATATATAAAAAAGAAAAGAAACATTTTTCCAATTTTAGATTTGCCATGATCATCTACGATAGGAATAAGGATTATAAAAGAGAGATTAGTATATGAAAGAACTACTTTTCATAATTTTGTGAACTCTCTGCTCCAATTATTCTCATAAACAAGGCTCCATAAAGATAGATCCATGTAATGTCTTGTGATGAATTGATTACACATTAAAATTTGATTTTCATTTAGTAATATTGATATAATCTATAAAATGTTTCGGTCTTTTCTTTAAGTTTTTATTTTATTAAGAAGCTGTTTATATTTATTTATATTAGAGAAAAAGTATTTTTATTTTTTGATTAAGTGTTTTATGAATAAATATTTACTTTTTAAAATAAGTTTTATTTTGTAGATTGGACACGAAGAAATGGTTTTCGGAAGTTGACAACAACACAACCCTAAAAGGAAAAAACAAAAATCCATTTCTTTGTTTGTTAGGAACTGATACTAGATTATAGGTCTTTAAATGTGTTCGGTTGTCTTATGTATCCATATGTCAAGCTATAATATAGACAAGGTTCAATATAGAAGTTCTCCTTGTACTTTTCTATAGCACCAGATATAAAGGGTACAAGTGGCTTAATTTGAACAGTTAAGCTTTATGTGGTTAGGCATGCTGTGTTTGAAGAGGATTTGTTTCCTTTCCAAACAACTGGTCATAAATCATCTTACCTGACTCTATTACTACATGTAGTTGGTTTATTTCCACTAACAATTCGTACTGTACGTGCTCTTAAATCAATCCCTCTTCTGTTCTTTGAAATGATAATACTACACGTGCTCTTAATACTTCTTTTTCACTATTCAACATTGTTGAAACACCACAATGTACTTCTGCATCATCGCATTCCAATACTGATTAAGCAACTGTAGCTGGTAGAATTGTTTCTTCTATGCCATCACAATTTGCTAATATTCCACACCAAGCATCTTTAGTCATTAATCATAAGCCAGGTCATACTCGTCCTATGATGACAAGGCCTAAGACAAGGATTTTTAAGCCAAAAGTTTGGCTAGCCCGCTTTGCTGGGGCTTAGCCTGAGTCAGTTTAACGAGCTCTTGCTCATCTTAAATGGCTAGCTTCCATGCAAGAGGGATGTCAAGCCTTCTTATCAGAAACAATACTTGGTCATTGGTTCAGCCTCTTTCAAGTAGAGAACTAATAGGCCACAAGTGGGTGTTTAAAATAAATAACTAAATAACCTAGATTGCGCTATACTCACGTACAAAACTAGATTAATGGCTAAAGGATTCCATCAAATAAAGGGTTTCGATTTTCAAGAAAGCTTAAGTCCTATTGTGAAGCCAACTTTTATTAGAATTACCCTTTCCATTGCTGTAACAAACGATTGGAACCTATGCCAATTCGATATTAACAATACTTTCCTAAATGCAGTGATTGAAGAAGAGTATTCATGACACAACCACTTGGTTTGATTTTGAGATTCGAAACAAAGAGTTAACTTGCAAGTTACTTAAGGCCCTTTATGGCTTGATGCAGGCACCAAGGGTTTAGTTTGATAAGTATGTCACCATTACCAAGCTTCATATATCCTATGCAGTCAGTAGGGTGTGGTTATTCGTGCAAGCTCCCTTACATAAGCGGTAACTAGAGGGAAAAACAACAGTTGTTTTTGATAAAAGCAAGAATTTTTTTAGAATTATAAATTTCAAAACTTTTATAAAATTCAAGAACCCTAGATCTATGAAACAGTGAAATAAAATAATATAAAAAAAATAAAAATCATATTTTTACATTTTATATTGATCTCTGTAGATTGCTCATCACCTAACTTTCTTTGATATATCTTTACACCAAGAAACAAGTGAGTGAGCATAATTATATAGAATTATGTTCACTTACTTCTGACTTTTTTTCTAAACAGAAAAATAAAAACAATGATTGTAAGAGGTAAGTATTAATTTTGATTATATAGAGAACAAAGACATAAATTCTTTTTCTTTGTATTTGCTGTAAAAAAAAAAAATTATTTTTTTCTTTATTTCAAACATACAACAAAAAAAAAAAAAAAAAAAAAAAAAAAAAAAACCTTATGAAAAGAAAATTATTTCTTTTCCTTTTCTAGGCAACAATTAGGGTTTTCATTAATCAAAATTAACACTGAATCTCATATTTATTAAAATTAAATTTTTGTAACTTATAACATAATAAATTCAAAATTAATTTATGTTATATTTTGAAATCAAACTCAAGACTTTTTATAAAATTAATTAAATAATTATTATGAATTAATAATTAACTAATTAATTATTAAATAATTTTGAATAATCAATATTATTTAAAAACTAAGTGAACACATATTTTGTTACTAACGTAACAAATATAATTGGACGGTCCAATTACAATATTCTATATACACGTTTCTTATAATGAAACAAGCTATCAAGGGGATCTGATGGATCTATAGTTTTGAGCTCCAATAATATTGAAATTATTAATTAAATTCTTTAATTAAATAATTCACTATTATTAGCGTTAGAGTTATTCTACTAAAAGTTTAAGATTGCACTCCAAAACTGCAGATATTTTTATACAATCTGAAATTTTTAGTGTCAATAGATTTAATTATTATACATGATTTGATCATCCTCTACAAATAATTCATAATTATAGTTAAGTCAAAACATCCGTTTTACCCCTTTAATTATTTTTTTATCATTAAGTACTATTAATTCTCTAATGAACAATATATTCATGACCACTCATAAATTTATCTTTCTGTTTATATATAAATAGAAAGTTAAACACTCTTATTATTCAAAGCCTGAATCAATCCTTAAGGAAATTATTTCTCTACTATTTGCAAAAAGAATTGGATTCCATTATTGTACAGAATATTCTTAGTTACTTACTAAATTATATCCCCAAAATATGAAGTTATTGATCAGACACCTACACTGATCTCACTTATGTAAATCAAAAGATACAACTCAACAAGCAAGAGTTCATAATACACTCAAGATTAAGATCAATTCATATATAATCATTCGCTCGATAAATATGAATCTCTAATCTTGATTAATATTAATTAGAGACTTATGTTTATTGTAGTTCAATCTTATATAATCTTTATTATATAAGGTGCCTCAATTTCTACGTCACCATATGAAGAGTTTTGGATTAAATTATCATATCGAATACGAAATGGACCGCAACTATATATTTACCACAAACAAAGTATCTAACTTTATTTGCTTTCTATTGACTCTTTAGATTACTTATTTTAAACTAAATTCACTTGTATATAATACTCATATACTTAGTTTGAAATTACATCAATAATTAAGGATGTTTCTCATGATATTTACAATTTTTGTAAAAATATATAAATTGAAAAAATGAATACTTTATTAATATTTATAAAATTGTATATATGATTATAAGCTCTTAGGGCACGAACCTAATGGTAACAAAGATTCGTAGATATATATCTAAAGGATTCCTCTACACAAGGTCTTGAATTTACAAGATCAAAACATATTTTTATATTATCCAACTTAATTAGTTGGTTTTTGAAATTCTGATTGGTCATCAAATCTGATGATAGGAAATCCACATGTGGATATTGTGTTTCTTGGTCCTCACTTGATCACATGAAAGTGCTAAGAAACAACATACCATCTCGTACTTATCAACTGAAGCTGAATATCGTAGTCTTGTGTTTGTTGTTGCTTAAATAATGTGGCTAAACTCTCTTTTGCAGGAGCTTGGTATCATTTAATTTTAACTTCCAGTCATATGATGTACTCATAGTACTATTGCTTTGTCTAGTAATTCGGTTCTTCATGCTAGAACCAAGTATATATAAAGCTTGATATTTATTTTTGTTAGTGACAAAATTGCTCAAAAATAGATTCAGGCGAAAAATGTTCCCTCTCTTGATCAATTGGCTTATATCTCTACCAATGTGAAAAACTACTAGTGGTCACTGGCATTTCTAGGCTGCAAAAATAGGCTTTCTTTTCAAGAGGGATTTAGGGATGCTATTTCTTGAGCCCAAGGAAATTTTTGTGCATTCTGGACAAAGTTTAGACCACTTAGTAGTCAACGAAATAATTGAAAAATATCAGAAATCAAGAAAGAAGGTTTGATCCTGACAAGGTATAGGAAGCTTTACGGGTTAAGGGCGTGGCGTGTGTGCATGCACAAAACTACTTAAACTTCGTGATTTGAAAGTAAATGCTTGAATGACTTTCGTCAATGTGTTTTGGCTAAATCACTAAGTTCATGCAAAAATGTGTTTAAACATAGCATCAAACGGGTGAAAACAGGGTATTTGCCTAAATAGATCCAATGAATTATGCAATGACAAAGCTATGTGGTTTCCCAACACTCAACATACTGTGTTAATATCATAAATTCTTCAATATATTTGAAAACAAATATATCAGCCTACTTACAAAATATTTATTAAATCTCAAATTATCTGGTTAATGTTGTAGCATCAGAATGACTAAAATAGGTTCTTGTTCATAGCTAGATGTATTTATATTTAAGTTTAGAGCTTTCTCTGTTCATCTCGTGATACTTATATACGTCATTTTAGTGCAGCATTCAGAAAATCAACCTGAAATCGTAAGGATATTACAAGGGAAGCAGCTTATGTGGTTGGAATGACCGGAGGTGGTGTCAATGATGCACCTGCTTAGAAGCAACAGCTATTGGTATAATGTTTGGCAGGCGTTACAGTCTTACAGATGTTGCAAGGAGTGTGGCGGACATAGTCCGATCCTAAGATGGATCATCACTCAATTCTGCCTTGACTAGCAGATTTATATTTCAAATAATTAAGAGTTATACAGTTCAGATCAATTTATACGTAAATCATTTAAATTATATCTCACGTGTAATAAATTACATGTGAGTAGAGTTTATATATCTAAGAGGTTCTTTAATTTTCTTTCTCCCTTATAGAGGAAATAAGACGACTTGAGAGTACACTATTGTTGTGGGTATTTTGGCGATTTTGGAAAAAGGTGTAAAAAGCCCAAAGATGAGGCCCGTTGTATTGTTTTATAAGAAGAAGCCCAAAAATTCTGGTCAAACCAGTCAAAGATCAAAGGAGGGTACACATGGCCATTTGTTAGCTGGTGTACCCGGGTGCACCTGATTATATGACTAATCGTTTTGGTCGTTGAAGTAAACAGTTGGACGCACGATAAAGCATAAGGCAATCTAGTCGTAATTAAAAGATTGCTCGAAAGGTGCCCTCTAAAGGTCATTAGAGCGATCAGGAGGTGTCCGTATTTGTTCGATGGTCGAGGAAGCGGCAGAATCTACTTGTTAGAGGTAACATCTGAACGCTGGAATAATCTGTTCGCTCAATGTGCTCATTAGAGGTAACATCTGAACACTAGAATAATCTGTTCGCTCAATGTGCTCGCTAGAGTTGATTAGTTGACTTTCTAGAAGGCGAATCAATTCAATTCAGAAAAGAAATCAACTTGCCTATTTTCATGCAAATTAAATTACGACTTTGTTGACAAATATTGCAGATACGGTGGAGATAATCTCGAAAGATATTATCTTAATTAATGTAAATTATTTTTTGCTTTATCTATAAGATTCTTAAACCTATTTTAATTGTAACATCTCCAATATAAATAGGGGATGAAATTCAGTGTAAAAGGATAAAAGAGTGAAATATACATTGTTACTCCAAGAGAGAAAAGGGGTGACAGTCGTGGACGTAGGCCATTATTTTGCCGAACCACGTAAAACTCATTGAGTTCTATTAATTTTGGTCTTGGTCATACTTGTTTCGTCTGTTGTTGGTTGTTTCGCAGGTATTGGGCTTGAAGAACCAAGTTGATCAAAATTGAGTGTCAACATCTTTTGGCGCTAGAGGAATGGCCTAGACTGCGAGTCGATAACCTTTTCAATACTTTTCTCTTTTGTTTGGTTGTGATTTGCTGACATGGCCAGGATCAAGACAAGTAGGATTGTTGCGTTAGAGGCTGAACAATCGGAGGGCCACCAGGGCCAAGGTCATGTTGCAGAAACATCCAGTGCAGCTTTGCCCCGCTCCCCCCGCATCAGACGACTGTTGGCAGAGAAGCTGCACCAGTTTGGCAGCAGCGTCAGGAAGCGTTAGAGAATACAGTAGCACAATTGGCAGAGGCCACCAGAACTCTGATGCAAGCCCAGGTTCAGGAGGTCCCTAAGAATGCAGACTTCCAACACCAGTCGATGGATGCCATGCTTGCTAGAAGAGAGGAGGTTGGTAGAGCAAGAGTGCAGCCGACAGTTTCTGTTCGTTCCTCAAATTTACGCCCAAGAGGGGAAGGGCGTCGAGCTCATGAAGAGGAAGTAGCACCTCACCCTCCCAGCCTAAGGATCAGGGTAAGCCAAGATGGCAGTCGCCTCATGGAGACTGATCGTGGGAATGAAAGAGCTCGTAGGCACAATGAAGAGCTTATGCACCGAAGAGAATCACATCACGCGGAGAGTTCTCATAGAAGAAACAGGTCACGTGAAAGAATACCTATTAACTGAGAGATGTCGCGACATCAACTCTCTGGAAACAGGGAGAGTAGGAGGAATCATCAGTCCCCAGCGGGTAGAGTTGAACAGCGGGACCCAATGGTGCAAGAATTAATACAGAGGGTCCAGCAATTGGAAGCGGGACCTAGGCTCCACGGTCAAACAGAAGAACGAGAAGATAGAACCTCTTTCATAAGAGAAGTTGAGATGGAGCCGCTACCGCCAAGATTCAAGCTCCCAAGCATCCCGCTTTATAATAGGGACAGTGACTCGTATGACCACCTGGATGCTTTCAACGTTTAGATGGATCTGCAGACATCTAACTCTCTGGTCAAGTGCCGAGTGTTCCCAGCTACGTTGGGGAATATGCCAAGGGTATGGCTGAGGAGCCTTCCAACCCACAGTATAAACAACTGGGATGAATTCCAGAGAAAGTTCGCCGACCAGTACAAGGCGTTGAGAAAACAGCTCACTCCAACTTGCCACCTAGCAACTGTATTTCAGAAGCGGGATGAGACACTAAAAGACTATATTGCCAAATTCAGGAGTGAAGTAAATAATGTGGAGAGCCCCTCGGATGAAAGTATCTTGGCGACGATTTTAGCGGGACTTAGGAAGGATGGGAAACTTTATGAGAGCATTTACATGTCCCCTGTAAAAGATCTTGGTGAATTTTATGATCGTGCAGCCAAAGAGATTCGCTGGGAAGATACATTCGGACAAAGGAAATCAAGCGATCAAAAAAACGGAGCGAGCAGTTCTCATCAGGAAAAAAAGAGGAGTCAACGTGAGAACGGTCATAAGAATCGCTCCAGTAATTAGGTAGTGAAGCTGTCAAGAAATGGGCCCGAAAGAAAGACATCCCCGCCAAGGAATCGCTACCAGAATTACAGCGTCCTGACAGATAGACAGGACAGGATATTTGATGCAGAGAAAAGACGGGAGAATTTTGGGAAACCTAGTCCCACAAATATCCAAAGAGATTCCAGGATTCGAGAAAATATTATGCTTATCATAGAGAAAATGGGCACTATACTTCTCAATATAGGAAACTCAAGGATGCGATAGAGGAATTGATTAGAAAAGATCGTTTGAGGGAATATGTGGTGCGATCGAAAAATCAGCATCCGCAGCAAAGGTATCAACCAGTACAGGAGCGCCCTGATCCAGTTCAACAACCTGTCCAACAACAACCCCAGCTGATAGCTGATCAGGGCCACCTACCCGCTGTGAGAACCATTTTTACTATCCATAGTGGACCGCACATTGCAGGGGTATCCAACAGATCACAAGAATGCTATGTGTGGGAGGCCGGTCATGTCCTGCTAATGGGACACAGTGGAGTGGAGGGGCCAGCTAAGAAAGCCAGAATAACTCCAGATGGCATTGTGTTCAATGAAGAAGATGCTGGAGGTATACATTGGCCCCATAATGATGCACTGATTATCAGGGCAAGGATTGGAAATGCCGAAGTGAGGAGGATAACGATGGATATAGGTAGCTCGGTGAATGTAATGTATAGGGGTTGCTTTGAACAGATGGGTTTGACGTCCAAGTAGTTAGCGTCGTCCCTTGAGCCCCTATTTGGTTTTACAGGAGATGCAATTGTGCCGTTGGGGCAGATCAGACTCCTCTTCACTATCGAAGATTTAGACCGACAAGCTTTGACGATGGCAGATTTCTTGATTATTGATTGTCCGTGGGCATACAATGCTATCCTCGAAAGACCGGCCATGAACGATCTAGACATAGCAGTATCCACCATAACGCTCACAATTAAGTTTCCCACGCCAAATGGGGTAGGATGTGTCCGAGGAGAGCAGGAAGTAGCAAGGGGATGTTATAAAAATGCAATGAAGGCAGGGATCAAAGAGAAGAAGGTCAGCATGGTGACCGAGGAAAAAACATGACCGATCAGTGCTACGGGGGTGAGCCAGGACCTGAATCCAAGAGAAATAGATGAAGACCGAGTAACAGGCCCTATGGAGGAACTAGAGGATGTGCAAGTCAGTGAACAAGATGCTAAGCGGTGTTTGAAGGTAGGGAAAGATTTACTCCCGGATATTAAAGCATAGCTCATTAAGTTCTTGAAGGAAAACCTAGATGTCTTCACATGGAATCACGAACACATGGTAGGGATCAGCCCGGACGTAATGTCACACAAGCTAAACATCAATCCTAACTATAGACCAGTTCGCCAAAAGAGAAGGCCGATAACGGAGGAGCGTTATAAAGCGCTCAGGGAAGAAGTAGAGAAACTTCTGGCGAATAAATTTATAAGAAAAGTTTATTACCCAATCTGGGTAGCAAACCCTGTTTTGGTAAAAAAGAAGAACGAAAAATGGAGGACTTGCATCGACTTCACTGATTTAAATAAGACATATCCAAAAGACAGTTTTCCTCTGCCAAGGATTGATCAGCTGGTTGATGGTACTACTGGTCATCAGCTCCTTAGTTTCATGGATGCTTACTCAGGGTATAACCAGATCCCAATGAACCCTGATGATAAGGAGCATACTTCGTTCATTACTGATCGTGGGCTTTACTGCTATAAGGTGATGCCGTTTGGATTGAAGAATGCTGGAGCAAGCTACCAATGGTTGATAAATATGATGTTTGAAGATCTTATTGGGGGAACAATAGAGGTTTATGTTGATGATATGTTGGTAAAATCCAAGCGGGCATGCAAACATGTGCGTGACTTGGGAAAGATGTTCCAAATCTTGCGAAAATTTCAGATGAAGTTGAATCCCTTGAAGTGTACATTTGGAGTGGCTTTGGACAAGTTTCTAAGATTCATGGTCAATAGTAAGGGAATTGAAGTAAACCCCGAAAAGATTAAAGCCCTAGTTGACATGAAATCGCCTACCAAGATCAAGGAAGTGCAGAGTTTAAATGGTTAGGTTACCACCCTTAACAGGTTTATATCAAGATCAATAGACAGATGCATTCCATTTTTTGATGTGCTGAGAAAGGTAAGAAACTTTCAGTGGACTGAAGAATGTGAAGCAGCCTTTCAACAATTAAAAGAATACATGGGCCAAGCACATTTATTATCTAAGCCAGTGGAATGGGAGAAATTGATTATTTACCTAAGAGTTACCCAACATGCCCTTAGTAGGGCTTTGGTCCGAGAGAAAAACAGGAAGCAACTTCGTATGTACTATATTAGTAAAAGGTTGCTCGATGCAGAAACCAGATATACACCTATGGAAAAACTTACATACTGTTTGGTATTAGCCTCAAGGAAGCTCCGCCCTTGTTTTCAGATTCATACCATCGAAGTCCCGACCAGGTACCCCCTAAAGTAGGTTCTTCAAAAACCTGACACATCTGATCGTTTACTTAAGTGGGCTATTGAGCTCGCCCAATTCGAAATAGAATTCAAACCCCGAACAGCAATCAAAGGGTAGGTGCTAGTAGACTTTGTGGCCGAATTCACGGGACTTGGCAGTGAAGAACCCGAATATTCTGAAGGCCCATTCTGTGAGCTGTATGTAGACGGATCCTCAAGTGAACATAAGGCTGGAGCATGAGTAATGCTAATAAGTCTAGAAGGCTATAGGATTTTATACGCTTTGAGGTTCAAATTTAAGGCCACCAATAATGAGACCGAGTATGAGACACTGTTAGCAGGGTTAAGATTGGCCAAAGAGGTACGAGTAGAATGGGTAAGAATTTATAGCGACGCTCAGCTCATTGTATGCCAAGTCCGAGAAGAATATTAGGCTAAAAGAGCTAAGATGACTATCTATCTGCAAAAGGTCCGGAAACTTTTGGCGATATTTGAAAGATATGAAGTGCACCATGTTCCACGATTATAGAACTCTTATATAGATGCATTAGCTCGTTTAGCCACCGCTAAAGACGCAGATTTCATGGGAGCTGTATCAATAGAGGTTCTGCCGGTTCCAAGTATAGAATCACGAGATGAGATGATGACAATTGTGGTAGCGCAAGATTCCTGGATGAACCCTCTTGTGGAATATTTACAGAATGGAAGATTACCCGAAGATAAGTTAGAGTCTCGTCGTCTTCGAGCACGAGCAACCTGTTAATGTATCTATGATGACAGACTCTACAAAAGAAAATGGTGATGTGAAAAGAGAAGAAAATGTGATGCTAGGGTTTGTCGAGACAATGAAAAAAAAGGGTACCTGTTCTTTGCCAGAGTTGAGAGTCGAGTAGACCAAGCAATTGGATGGTGGGGAGTAGAGGTCAGCGATAAGTGAGATACGACGGTTAGGAGGTGCGACGGTCAAACAAAAAGGTTGGCTACTCAGATAGTTAACGCTGGTGGTCAGAGGTTCGACGATAAGGTACGACGGTGGTGGGTGGAGGTGCGAAGGTCAAAGAAAATTGTTGGACAGTGAGAGAGTGACCGATAGTGGGTAAAGTTGAGGAGCGACGATGGTGGGTGGACGTGCAACGGTGAGGGATGACTGTGAGGACTTCGGACGGTGGGTTGGGATTCCTAAAGCGAGAATGAGAGAATAATGTTGGAAATAGAGAGAGAGAGGGATAAGCTTTGTAGACAGAGACTGACTGTTACACACAAAATGGGTGAGTCAGCTGTAATTGGATTGAGTAATCAAGGGCATTCTTGTCCCAAAAAAGTCACGCTGCAAACATTGATAAAGAAAAGGTCATTTGTCAAATGGGTATTCACAAAAAAGGTTAATTTTCAATAAAACCCTAGTTAAAATTACAAGCAGTCCATAAAAAAGGTTTCTCTTCTTCAACTCTTTGAGGGGCAATATAGTCATTTTCATTTATTTTTAAATTTTCTTTGCAAAATTCATGATATTTTAGGCTAAACAGTGAAGATCCATTTGAAAAGAATTGAAAATTTTAAAATAATTAAAAAAATTAAAACTACTTTTTAAGTTTTAAAATAATTGTATTAAAAATTAAAATTTAAAAAATTCCTAAATATAAAAATAGGTGAAATCGCCGTCCTTCATCAGGTTAATGGATTATGAAGACTAACTTTAAAAAATCATAATTAGAATAAAATAATTTTTTACTTTTAAAACTTTAAAAAAAATAATAAATAAATATAGATTGGATCTCATCCAAAGGCGGCTTCACCCATAGCAGGGACTATATTTCTATCACCAATTAACACTATCACTCACATCATCATCCCATCGCTTCATTGCTTCCACTATTGATGAGCTGTTTCGAAGCCTCCATCAGTGAAAAGACAAAGTTCGTGAAGGTGACGGAATCATCTCCATTTGAGATGGAGATGTCGATCATCAACATCATAGATGGGGGGTTCTCCATTCCCTTGCCCTCGAAGATCCAATCTCCATGGATATAGATTCATCATGAAGATTGAATGGTGGAGATCTAAAAATGGATCTTCAACATCAATTTGATCTAATCTGGATTTCCACCGTCCGGATTTAAAATAATAATAATAATAACTTACTTTTAACAAAATAAATAAATAAAACTTTTGTGTGAAGATCTCTCATTATTGGAATTTTACAATGGTTTACTACTTGGTATTACGTTTAGGATGCCTGCCCTTGCAAAAGATCCAAGTGACCACATTACATGCTACATGGGATTGTTCTTTATTGAAAAATTACCGACATTTATACCACTACATGCAGAATTTTGTTTTGTCGTCTATGGATTTCCTTTACATTCTATCATGTTAGAATCAAGTGTGAAGCAATGAGTTTAAGGGTTTAGTTATAGCCCTTCTAACGTATTTTGTTCGGGAGGAATCTACCACTGCATGATAGTGTATTGATTTCTGGAGATGATGTGATCATTCTACGCTTGTTTTTGCAAGGAAAATAAAAGACTCGCATCAGTTGGGGTTGCAATTGAAGAGAATTGGCAACCAACAAGATTAACACAATTGCCAATATTAATATCAAAAGAATATTTGGTTATAACTTGGGGATTGTCATTCGAAATGGTAGTCAAGTCATAGCATCCTGCTTTTAAAGAGTCTCTAATTTCATATATAGTAATGGTGGTTGAAGCATTAGCCATTTTCAATAGTAATATGAATTATGTATTTAGACTTTAGGGGATTATTTAAGAGTAATGTTAGATTTCCTAAAATTTCATCCAAATCTATACCCAAATGATGTGACATGTGAGTTGTCAAAATCTTGTAAATCATAAGATAATGTAATAATTAATAAAATCTTAACAACTCACATACCACATAATTTAGGTATGGATTTTGACAAAATTTTTAAAAAGCTTAGCATTATTCGTTATTTAATACAAGTTATTTGGAATTTTTTTTGCATACCGGACAAAGTTTAGACACCACTTGGTAGTCAATGAAATAATTAGAAAATATCATAAATCAAGGAGGTAGGGGATTGTTGTCAAAATTGATCCTGATAAGGTATAGGTAGATAGGAAGCTTTACGGGTTAAGGGTATGTGCGTGTATGTATTCCCAAACCTACTTAAACTTCATGATTTGAAAGTAAATGTTCGGCTGACTTTCGTCAATGTGTTTTGACTAAATCACTGAGTTCATGCAAAAATGTGTTTAAACATGGTACCTAATGGGTTAAAACAGGGTATTTAGCCTAAATAGATCTGATGAACTATGCAATGACAAAGCCATGTGGTTTTCCCAAAACTCAACATGCTGTTTTAATATCATAAATCCCTCAAAATATTTGAAAAACAAAGATATCAGCCTACTTACAAAATATTTATTAAATCTCAAATTATTTGGTTGATATTACTAAAATAGGTTCTTGTTCATAGCTAGATGTATTAACATTTAAGTTTAGAGCTTTCTCTGTTCATCTCTTAATACTTACTGTTTGATTCTTCAAATCAGATGAAATATATCTGAAATCTTGAAAAGATTGAATGAAACGCTCAACCTAATTTCAGAGAATTTGTTAGTATATTGTATTCATGGATATTGATGATACAAGGCTATGATTACAATTGAAAGCAGAAACTCTGCTTTTATATATAAACATTGCTTGTTTCACAAGTAAACTTAATCCTATATGTGTTTTCATCTGATTGGCTGATGATAAGATCAGCTGGACTTTTCAACGGCTTTTCTCGCCAATTATTACTACAATCTGGTGTTGTAAGTCCACCAAGGCTTCTGTGTGGACTCCTCTTATCCACGCTGTCATAGGTTGACAGGATGATGAGCACACAGCTGAATGTGCAGCTTGAAAGTGTTGCACATGCCGCTCATGTTGCTCAGCTTTCCTAACATACCTGTAGTTTGCAGCGAAGATTTTCAAAGCAAAGCTACTTATTTGGATGGAAGAATATTGGGTCCAGCTACTGGCCACATAGCCGAGTTAAAGTTAAAATTACAAGCAGCCCAGCAAAAAGGTTTCTCTTCTTTTACTCTTTCAAGGGTAATATGGTCATTTTAATTTTTTAAATTTTCTTTGTAAAATTCATGATATTATAGGCTCAACAGTGGAGATCCATTTAAAAAAAATTGAAAATTTAAAAATAATTAAAAACCAATTAAAACTAGTTTTAAAATTTTAAAATAATTAATATTAAAATTAAATTAAAAATTTTCCTAAAACATAAAAATTGGTGAAATCGACCTTCCATCAGGTTGATGGATTATGAAGACTAATGTTCAAAAACCATAACTAGAATAAAAATCATTTTTTATTTTTGAATATTAAAAGAAGAAAACTCCATCCGTAGGCGGCTTCACTCAGTAGAGGCACCCATCTCTTTCACCAATCAACACTGTCACTCGCATCATCGTCTCACAGCTTGGCTGCTTTCATTATTGGTGAGACATCTCGAAGCCTCCATCAATGAAAGAGATAGAGTTCATGAAGGTGATGTATTCGTCTCCATTTGAGATGGAGATGTCGATCACCGACATCATAGATGGGGTATTCTCCCTTCCCTTGCCGTCGAAGATCCAATCTCCATGGATGAAGATCCATCATGAAGATTGAACAATGGAAATCTAGAAATGGTTCTCTATCGTCAATTTGATTTAGTCTGGATCTCCACCATCCAAATTTGAAGTAATAATGATAATAAAATACTTTTAATTAAATAAATAAATAACAAATTTTGCGGAGATCTCTCATTATTGGAATTTTGCAATGTTTTACTTGGTATTACATTTAGCATGGCTGCCTCTGCGAAAGATCCAAGTGACCACAATACATGCCATTTGGGATTGTTCTTTGTTGAAAAGCCACTGACATTTATGCCACTACATGCGTATTGATTTTTGGAGATGATGTGATCATTCTACGTACGTTTTGCAAGGTAAATATAAGACCCGCATCAAGTGCATGAGGATTTAGTTATAGCCCCTTTTGGCGTATTTTGTTCGTTAGTCAAGAAATTTTTTTATATCACTTTATTGATTAGAAAGAGATGTAAATTACAATAACAAATTAAAAAAAAAAATTAAAAGTAAATCATGATTGTACATTAGTCATTTTTATATAACAAATAACACTTTAAAAATTTAGGATTCATTTATTTAATTTTCAAGTCAAGTTAGAGATATTAATATTTGTAAAATGTCTAAAAAGATAATAATATTTCAATAAAATTACAAAATAAATTATATTTATTTTTCACGATATAAGTATTATTATAAGAATAGAGATATAACAAGTAGCAGATAAAAGTGTGAATAAAAATTAAAAAAACAAAAACGATAGAAATTAAATATTGTAAAGATAAAGGAAAGAAAAATTAAAATTTAATCAAATGATAAACCTACCTTTTTTTCAACTATTATATCTGCATATATATCGAAAATTTAATACAAATTTTGTAAAAAGTAATAAATTAAAAAAAATTATTGAAAATTTTTAAAAGAACAAATTACAATTTAACTACCCAGTTTAAAAATAATTACAAACGAAGTCAAGTTTTGAATTTTATTACAATAAACCACTGTCATTAGCCTATCTCCGTTAGAATTAACGGACTAAGGGGCAAAATTATCTTTTGATCTTATTTTTAATTTTCTTTTAAATTAAATTTTAAAATAAATTAAATAATTTTTTTAATCAGATCTTCACCGTCCATTTTAAGATAGACGATAAAAATTAATTTGAAAAAAAATTAAAAAAATTAAAAATTAAAAAAGTCGTCTACCCACTTCATCTTCATCGGTTATCTTCCACAGCCTCAACCAAACCCACCCAACATCTATGATCAAACCCAACCATTATCAATCATACCCAACATTATCAATCAAACCTAACATCATCAATCTCCCACAAAACAAAACATTAATCCAAAACCATCATCAATCATCAATCCAAAACAAAACAAAACAAAAAAATATTCATCCTAGAAATTAATCTAGAAACCGAAAAAAAAAAAATAGAAACCACAAAAACCATAATGGGAGGAGGCGAAGACAATGTAGAAGAAGGCTCAAGTGAAAGAGGAATAGAAGAGAGAGGCAGAGATGAAGTGAAGTGAGGGGAGAAGGTGGTGGGCAAAATGGAGGACAGAGTGTCGGGCGATGGCTAGAGGTTTGTGATGTGTGAATTGGTGGGGTTTAGGCTGAACTGCGGCTAGGATTTATGATGTGTGAATTGGTGTGAAGCGAAAGGGGTGGGAGGAAAACTTGCAAGCACGATGGAAGAAGGTGAGCAATGGGCGACGGTGGGGGTTAGTGATGTGTGAACTTGTAGGGTTTGGGCAGAGCTAAGGTTGTGATGTGTGGCATGAACTGGTCTGCTAGAGCTATGATGTGGAGGTTTATATATTTTTGAATTATTATTTTTTTTTTCTGTAACTCAACTATTGAAGATCTAACCTTTAACAGATGAAGGTTGACGGGATCCTTCCCTAATCCCTCTTTCGGACCCGATAAAGATCTTATAGCATCCTAACAGAACTCTAATGAATCCTAACCTTGACCTGAAGAAATTTCGTCAGAGTACCGAAACTTACTTTAAACTTGTTTTAAACTCGTTTACTAGATGGCATAGGTAAAAATTTTTCGTTGTTTTAATGAAAATCCGGTAACATGCAGACTGTTTATTGAACTATGCCATCTTACGATTTCAAAGACAATTTAAAAACACTTCTATAGCAATCAATTTTATCTACCAAAGGCCTCTGGCCCTCATCCCAAAACCAATTCCAGCATGAAAAACCACAATTACGAAAATTTATTAAAACACTAAAACTTTCTTATCAAAACAACTTTATAAAGACATATATCCAAAAACTTGTATTTACATTTACAATTTACACCATACTTTGATAAAAAAATATGCACATGACATAAACATGAAATATATAATGTAGTAGAGGTCATCTGTCAGTCAATCTGCACGTCCGTCTGAGCCTCGTCTACTGGACGACTTGCTCCTGTATGACTTGCTCCTACATCTAAGAGAGAATTTTTAAGAAAACACATTGATGCCAAATTGTGAGTAAATTTAATGAGAAAAATAACTTAATAAAACTAAAGTATTTTTCTGAAATACTTTATGTAAACTCATTCAAAAATTGTTTTTAAACCTTGTTCTAAATCTTTTTCCAAAACCTTATCATTTATCACCTTAATGGTAATCCAGAGAAACTACTCTTGTCGTGGCAGTATAAAATCTCTCATTAGCTACTAGAAATTAAAGAATCTATCATGTGTAGTCGTCGATGCGGGAAATTCTAATCATGCGTTAATCCCATGCAATTGGTCTGAACTACATTAACCTTATACATACAAAGGGTGACTTAACTGATTCTATCTCTCAGGAGTTGTCTGAACTCTACTCTCAGTTAGTGACTCTCTCACATTTACCGTACATGCATAGGGTATTCGGTTGGATACTCAACTAGGATTAAAGTAAACCATCGACGTACTAAAATACTTTTTTTCAATATTCTAAAATAAAGTCGTTTTTCAGGTAAAAAACCTAAAATCTTTAATTTTAGCATGTTCTTGGTATAATTATATACTCAACTCAAAACTTCCTTGCTAAAATCTCAGTATAACTTTAATAAACAACTCTATTACATAATGAAACAAATTTAGATAAACAAGAAATAAAACACATTCATATACAAACAAGGAATAAGATTGAAATAAAATAATGTTTTGAATAACTAAATTTTCACTCACGAAACGCCCTCCGAAAATTGACAATTCTTCTTCGAATGCCTCCGATACTTTCCACTTTCACCCTAAAACATTAAATACTCATTTAGAATCAATAAACTCACTAATACAAAACTATAAATAACTACCATTGCAACTAATTCTAAAAAATCTTTTTTACGTCTAAACCTTCTCAATTAAGATTTAACTTATCCGAGGCTTTTAAATTTGGATTTCCTTTTATGAATCCTATTTATTATCATATAGAAACACCATGGTATTTTTAAAATAATTTTCTGAAACTCGAAAAGAAAAATCATAAATTAAAACCCCTTTTTGGCCGAATACACCCTAGGGACCAATCCCTAGCTTTTTTTTCCTTCCGTTTTCACTCAAATCATCTCCCTGACTCGCGTTTAGGTCAACCATAAAGCGGATCCGAAAAGAAACGACCACTGGATGGGTGTTCCTAGCCAAAAACTATATTTTTTCAACACTTTTTAATACATATTTTTACCTCACTTATGCAATAAGCTCAATTCCTTCATATTTAATGTTTTTACACTCAATTATGATCAAACATATTCATTTTATGCATTAAAAGAACACTTTTACATGAAATCCTTTAATGCTCTTCAACTAAACAAAAAATACTAAATTTGTCTCTACACTTTTGCTTACACAATTCTATCAATTCTATATGATATCTTAGTCTCAACTATATCTAAATTTAAACTTAAATCATGGAACCAAAAATAGCATCACCAAATCCTAGTTTTGGCTGATACAACTCTCACAACATCCTCACTTTTCTTTCAATTTCCAACACAATAATCACATCAAAATCATCACCAATCAACCTAGTTTCAATTCATAAACTCAAATTAAAATTTGAAGCAAGATAGGGAATGAGTTTTTAGGTCATCAAAGTTGAATCAATATAAGGAAACTCACCTATTTAGACTTCAATCTCACTCTAAACTTGCACAAATAGCTTTTGTTGATGACAAGAAGAAATTTGGTAATGAAATCTTTGAAGAAATAGCTTGAATCTCCTTGCTTTCCTCTCTTCCTATGGCCGATAAAATCACCTCTCTTTCTCTCTTGGTTTGGATGTGAAGAATGAGTGAAGAAATGGTATGGGCTCATCTATTTATATTCGTGCACCATTTGCTAATTAGTCCTCTCCTTAACCCCTAAATAGATAAGATTAATTCTAATTGGTTTATTTGTCACCTTATAAACCACTTGTTCAATCCACCAATCAAAAGATTTCAAATGGCTCACTAGGCATTATAATTTCTATTACATTTGACTAATTCTTATTGGTGGAAAATTTATAACTTTTTTTACTGTGGTTGTGAGCTTATCTCACTTTATAATCTCCCTTATCATTCTCTAATACTTCTGGGTTCTCTAATTAACATCCTATTTGTGATGCGAAAATAAATTCGCCTTTAAAAACTATTATTAGAGTGATACTAGTAAGCTGTAAATAGAATCGAGAGTTTATAAAAGTAGTATAGGTTTGAACCTAGACATTTGAAGGTTCGGGTTCACCTTTTTTTTTTTTTTTTTTTTTTTCAGTTCTTGACTTTAGGATGATTTTTTTAGCTGGGCAATTGAGTGATGCAGTTAACTTGTTTGAATTGATTTTTATAATTTTTTTCAGTTCTTGATTGTAGGATGAATTGATGAAGTGGGTGGATAAACTGATGAACTGGTCAACAAATTAAATTGATGAATTATATTTTTTATTTAAATTTTTAATTTTTTAAAAAATGATATATATATATTTTTATTTTTGTTCAGATTAATCCCTACTATACATCTTAAGATAGATGATGGAGATTTAATTAATTCTTTTAATTAATTTTTTAAGTTTTATTTAACTTTTTAATTTCTTTTTTTTAAAGAAAATTAATCTTCACCATTCATCTAAAGATGCATGGTAGAGATCTGATGAAATTTTTTATTTTTAATTATTTTTAAATTTCTTTTTGAAAATTAATTAAAATATAAAGGTATTTTAATTTAGTCTTTTTATCAGTTCGTGGTTAATTCTAACATAATTCTCCAATAGTAGGTAGCCTAAATTTTGACTCTACTTGTAATTGTTTTCAAATTAAATTATAGCTTACTCTTTTTAAAAATTCAGGATGGGCATGTGTCGGCCCAATCATACACAAGGTCTACCAATGAACGTTAACTTTTTTTCTTTTTTTAAATTATTGTAATTAATTTTTACCATTTTTATAATTTTGTAATATTATCAACAAATGTCACTGTTAAGACCAAAATACCCCCATAGATTTTAATATATTTTATTTAAATGATCAAATTAAAACATAAAATTGGAAAAGTTAAATAACAACTTCTTCAATCATCTTCTTCGATAGATTTTTTTTTTCTTCTTCTCTATCTTGTCCTCATTAAAAACAAAATAACCTTTTCTCCAATCATCTTTTTGATGGCGCAGTCATTGTTAGAGTCATTTGAAGAAAGAAGGGTTGTTGAAGATGAAACATCATGCCAAAAAAGATGGAGGCCAATAAATCTGACAGTCTTTCTTAAAAATTATTTTTATTTTTATTTTTTTAAATGGTTTGGGTGTAATTCAATATTAGTGAAGGATTATTTTTGCCCTAACAGTAAAAATTAGAGGAAAAATTTGGAGGTCAAAATGAATAACACTAACCTTTTTTTTTTTTTTTTTTTTTCATTTTGTCTTTTTCCCTTTCCAAAAGCTGCATTCTTTAATTTTGTTGTATGTCACGATGTACAAATTATTTTAGTTGACTGATGACTCTCTTGTAAGAAAATTGATGGTAATCAATTTTGTTGTGAGGGTTTTATTAATTGAAATGCTAGATGTGGTCGCTAATAATTACTAGAATGTATTGTGAAATATGCTTAATCCTTTTTTCACCCATCTTGAATTTCTAACTTCTTTTGAGAACTGTTACATTAAATCCCCTTTTTTGGTTTTTTTCTATCTAAATGAATTTATATCATATAGATCAAATGAAAAAAAAAAAAAGTAAGTTGTGTAAGAGATATATGTTCTAATAGTTAGAGAGAAGAAAGTGAAAGGAGAAAGGTTAAAGAAGATATTTGTAGGGGCTTTGTTTTGTAATTATTTGAGTAGTAAGTGAAAAGAAATTATATATATAAGTAGAAACAACTAAAACAATATCATCAAAATAAAAATCAACTCTAGAAGGATCTTCTTCGAGTGTTAATTAAATCTCAAAAGAAAGAACTTTACTTCCTTAAAAAGTTAATAATTCCATTTTCTATTCTTTTTCAAATCTTTAAGTTTTTCTTTCAAATTTGAGTTTTCTTATTATTATTTTCTTGTTTTCGATTTCAATTCAAGCAATCTAACAAATCCAATCTATAAATGACAATAATAATAATAATAATAATAATATTATTATTAAGAAAAGGCTTTCTGATTCAAAAAAATCAAATATTATATTTTCATTATAAACAATTCCATTCATCTCATTGTTATGAACACTAAAATAAAGTTTTTCTCACTGATTTTTCACTTGTTGGTCTCTCTCAATTTCTCTTGCTCTAACTTGATGGTTGCTTCACTGGTGATAAAATATTTTGTTTATTGAGCTTTGTGGTGTTACTTGATTATTAGGCTGGTTCTCGACTAATTGGGCTTGACTTAGTGGGTTGATTATTGGGTTTGTTTATTGGACATTTCTTGACTAATTTATTAGGGTTGGACCATAAGCTTCTTTATTGGGCTTATTTTGTTTGTTGGGCTATGTTTATTGGTTTTATTTATGGAGAATTCATAGAAGTTAGATGTGGCTCAACACATCCAAATTATTTTAGATGGCACGACTTATGTTTCATGGGCCCAAGTGATGTCTAGTTTTCTGGCAAGAAATTATGGCGATATGTTATTGGGGATCATAAAAAACCTACCAAACTTGAAAAAGAGCCTAATGACAAATACAATAATCGACTTCTTGATTGGAATAGTAAAAACCATCAAATCATTACTTAAATTTGTAATATTTTGATTTCGTCAATTAATCTTTAATTTGATCGTTTTGACATTGCTCAATCTCTTTGGAATTCCTTGGTTCAGAAGTATACTACTTTCAAACTATCCCATCAGTATCATTTGTTACATACTCTTTATCAATTACGACAGGAACTTGGTTAGTCCATTGCTCATTTTCACTTAAAGATGCAATTTCTCTGGGATCAACTAGCTCTTTCCGAGTGCATTTGGACTGCTAAGGATAATGCTAAGAAATTCAATACTTATAGAGATCATCAGCACTTGATACAGTTTCTTATGGCTCTCACTAATATTGTTGAGCCTACTTATGCATCTTTACTTCATCGTCATCTTCTATCTATTCTTGAGCAGGCTATCTTTGAATTGATAGCTGAAGAGACTTTTCTTGCTACATTGCAGTCTCTACCTACTAACACAGCACGTGCTACTCATTCTAAATAGTTTGACATCAAGAAAACTTCTTGTAATTATTGAAAGTTATTAGCACATGGTGTTCGTTATTGCCTTTCTCGACATTATAAACATTGTCACAAATATAATCAAACACTATGGTCATGATTGTCTTCAAAATCCTGATAATAGAGGGTCTTCAATCAAATTCAAGCATGTTTCTCTTAAGCATTTCAAAAATAATCAACAATTTTCTACGGCTATAACGGAAAACACACTAGTACTACTGGTTCTTAAATCCATGCTTCATCAAGTCCTTTGCAAATCTAGTAACTCTTTCATTTCTTCTTCCTCTGTGTTAGCGGGTAATTCCTCTTACTACATTGATTTAACTCGTTGTAATCACATGACCTCTAGTTTTATAAATTTTTTTATCCATTCACCATCTTCGTCTCTACCTATCATTTCTATAGCCAATGGCTCATCCATGCTTATTTAACATATAAGTCATATCTCTATACATAATTTATCCTTACAAAATACATATTTCGTTTCTAAACCTACTTTAAATCTTATACTTGTAACTCAACTGTGTGAACTTGGTTTTGATGTACACTTTACTTCTTCTGGTTATTGTGTGCAAGATCCATAAACGGAGAAGATTAATGGCATAAGATATAAAGTTGGATAGTTTGACGTTTGTTTAAGCTCATTTATCTTCAACTCCCTTCAAGGGTCTCATCTTCATATCAATCTGCAACTACTTATTCGTCTTTACCGTTAAGCCTTTGGCATTGTGGGTTAGATCATGTTACATTTGGTTGTTTACGATCTTTATTATCTAGTAGACATTTAGGTTATGTAACTAATGATCACATTGATTGTTTATCTTATCAGTTGTTTAAATAACAAGTTTTGTCTTTTAATAATAGTAATTTAGTTTCTCAGGCATATTTTGATTTAATTCATTCAGATATTTGGGGACCTCACCAACAACTATTATAGAGAGATCCAAATATTTTGTTATCTTTATGGATGATTATTGATAAGACCCAAACCAGATTCTCTCTATACTCTTATCTGGAAGGTCTCATCGGGCACTCTAACGGACTCTCTTGATTCGATTTGTAGGATAAAAGAGATGCGTAAAGCGAATCCTTTTATCTTGTCCGTTTTCTTAAATTAATTTAAATGTAGTATTTTTTGATGTAAACGATTGGGTTAGTGTAAATTTTTCGATTTCGAATTAAAATGAATTTTAAGAAAATTCGACAGCGTAACAGCTGTATTTTTAACATTTCCAAAATTTACCTGTAAATAAAACGTACTTCGAACTACTGCAAATCACCACCCAACTTATTGAATCCCAAACATGCATGTTCTCATTCAATTTTACAACATACATTCTTGCAAATATATATATTTTCCATAACGTGCATTGTCATTAACAATTTAAATGCTACATATAGGTATCAACTTATATATATAATGATGTGTCATAATTTAGGTGTGTATAGTGTGCGAGTGATACAATTACCCAATCACATATATCCAAACAATATTTACAAATATTTCAACATCCACATTGAAATCATGCAATCCTCTAGTATATTTACAACATAAAAAATTGTTGATTGACGTTTATGCAATTCATTTACGCGATGCCCACCTAAAATATCCGATGAGATTTTCTGAATGCAAAATCACCTATGTAAGCTTCTAATACAGTCTATAAGCTGCACAAAGATAATTATGTTAGTTCAATATATAATAATAATATCAAGATATAACTACATCAAAAAATTTTTTTCGATTTTTGAAACCTTTCTCCTTTTAAACTCCATATATACCCCTAATTACTCAAACCATCACATAGCGATTTTCGACTGACATCAAATGTGAAGCTACTAAGATCTCAACCACTATGATACGGAATTTACTGCATCGTAAACGTAGAATGAAACGATCTCAAATCTGAGCAACTACAATGTAAAATTTTCTGCATCGCAATTATAGTGCTATAGCTCTAGGTGACTACGATCGAAATTTATTGCATTGCAATGTAGTGCCTAAATTGTAACTCTGGGCGACAATGTGTGGACTTTTATGCATCGCATATCGCTTTAGAATCTCTCTATATCTCAACGATTACGTATGGAATTTCTACATCGTATGTAGCGCTAGATACTCTCAAAAATTGAGCAACTACGGACAAAATTTTCTGCATCGCCGCATAGCGCTAAATCTCATATAAACTAGGGGTATATACATGGTTTACAAATCTCTTTACTCATTTCTTTTCGAAAATATTTTACTTTCAAATTCTCTTTTCTAGATCCGACATAGGGATCATTTTACAACACTTTAACTCGTAGTTTGGAAAATCATTTTTGAAATCATCTCGTTACAACAATATATATATATATATTTAAAATGAAACACTGAAATAACGCAAGTGATAGAACACTTATCTCACCAAGTGAGCTATACTCGTCACTGAGTCTCCTATGCTCCGTTAGCCTGCTCGTCACCTAAATAACAAAATCTTGCTTAAAAACTTTGCTTAATCAAGGTATTTGAAATTTTTAAATAACTATTTCCTATTGAAAACTTTTTTTCTACAACCTTCCTTACTCTATTCTAACTTAACCGATGCTTAAAAATTCCAATTTTTTTGCGTAAGTCTCACTTATTATCATTTAGGGACACCCCGGTATGCTCGAAATGAATACAAGAAGCTTGGAATGAAAATCTTTAATTTTGCACCCTCTTTGGCCGAACCTTACCTAAGGCCCAACCCCTAGGTTCTTTTCACTTCGTTTTCACTCCAATCATCTCTCTATCTCTCATTTAGGTCACCCGTAAAACGGTTTAGAAAAATTCTAAGTATCAAGGGGTGAAATTTAGGGGTGACACCTATTTTTCGACAGTTTTTTATGTATATTTTTGCGTCACTCATGCAATGATGTCATTTCTTTCATATCTAGGGTTCTTTTACATAATTATGATTGAATACATTCATTTCACACCTTAAAGAATACATTTACATTCTCAACTTAACTTTACGACTACATAGGTACATCATTTAGGCCTTAATTTACTCAATTTTTATCCAAACCTTTCTCTTCAAATTTCTATAATTTGCTATGACATTTAGGCATGTTTTAAGGTCTAAAACAACCACAAATAAACCCAAATAGTGCTGGTCTCTATAGCCCTTTCAATTATCTATTTTCTCATTATATTATTTTAAATCTTTACTAGATTGTATACCATTATGCAACCAAATATATCCATATTAATTACCTTGATTCCTACACATTCGTACATGTTTTTAGCACTCTAAATGTGCCATAAACACCAATGAAACACATGCATACTCTATTGCCCTTCATCAAGTCAAAATGCACAACAAAGAAATCTAATTCCTTTTCTTCAAATCTAACATTTCCAAATGCTTTTCTAGTCTCTCTTATGCATGATTTAGAGCTCAAGGGATCAAAACACAATAATATCACACACCCTTCCTATGGCCGTGACACACACACATGCACCCACATGTTATTCTTTTCAATTTTTCATGCTATACTTCTTTCAATCATTTTATCAAACAAGTTATAGGCAACTTATCTAACTCTTCATTTACTTAATTCACAAGTTAGGGTTCCTCTTACATAAACCCTAACTTATCATTTAAGTTTTCTAACTTACGATCTAAGTTTCCTTGTCACTAAATTAAAGTTCTACACCTTGAATGAATGTAAAACTCCATCACAACATACTAAGAAAACCACCCAATTCTTCATCATATCACACAACCCAATATCACATATACTATCCAACCAACATCAAAGGTCATAGAAAAAAGAGGATATCTTACCTTATCTTTACTTAGGACTTAATGTTCTAGTCTTAAATTTACTAGGATGATTGATTTGAAGCTTGAAAATGCATTGAAGATTGCTTGGTCTACTCCCTCTATAGTTTACGTCCCACTCATTGGTGTCTCTCTCAAGTTTGTTCTAATTTTGCTAAGTGTTTAAGTGACTAACACTTCACACTCACATCTATATAAGATTTTAAATGGCTAAGTTACTATAATGCCCTTAGTTATTTACTTCACTAATAGCTTCATTTGGGTTTTAAGTAATTTATAAAATTAGTCATCTAACAAATTGTTAAATTCTTATAATCAAAGTTTTACAACTTTGTCATCTATTTATATTTCTTATGCATGAAATGACTGTTTCATCCTTTGTACTCGGTAACTTAGCTTCTAACGTTAGAAAATGTAAAATTGAATATAGGGGGTTACAATTATCCTTATTATACATGGCTCTATCTTATGCATAATAAGTTTGAATTATCTAAAATTTATTTTGATTTTATTAAAATGATTCAGACTCCGTTCTCCAAATCTATCAAAGTTTTACATACTAATAATGCCACAGAATATCAGGATATTGCATTTCTTAATCTGTTGAGTCAAATAGCTACCATATGCTATCATTCAGTCCCGATACATCCCAACAAAATGACAGTAATTAACGTAAATGCAAACACAAACACATTCTTGAAACTATTCATGCATTTCTCATATCTACCTTTATTCTGAAAAGTTTAGGGATAATCTACATTAATAGTAGTATACACCATTAATAGTGTTCCTTCCTCTATCATAAATAATCAAACTCCTTATAAACGACTGTATGACACTCCTCTAAACTATCAAAATCTAAAAGTTTTTGGATGTACTTGCTTCGTTCTTCTTCATCTTCACAAACAAACTAAATTAGAGTCTCGAGCTCGTTTGTGTTGTTTTCTTAGCTATGGCATTGAACATAAAGGTTATAGTTGTTAGGATCTCATCTCCGACCATCTTTATATCTCTCATCATATTGTCTTTTGGGAATAGAAGATGTTTTCATCCTTATCTAAATTTCACACATCACATACTTCTCACAACAAAATTTTTATAGATTCTACTGTTTCTTTATTTCCCAATGACAGTGATTCAAGTATTTCTAAGACTTAAATAGATGCTTATAATGTGTCTGACCCATTCTTGAGCAGTCTAATCTATCTGTTGATCCTGCACCAAAGTCCTTTTGCCCAATTTCACATGTTACTCCTCTTCCCCATCACACAATCAGGTAAGGGAACTATCTGTAATCTTTCGAGATTTTTATTGTTTCTCTGTCATCCATTCTTTGTATGAGTCTCCTATGAAGAGGTCATCATTAACCCTGTTTGGCAGCAAGTTATGGATACAAAATTGCAAGCTCTTGAGAAGACTCACACTTGAGACATGGTTGATCTTCCTCCTAATAAATCTGCAATTGGGTGCAAATGGATATATAAGATCAAAACAAAATCAAATAGGTATGTTGAACAAAATAAAGTCTATCTCGTGGCCAAAGGTTTTACCTAGGAGTATAAAATTGATTTTAATGAGACATTTGCTCCAATTGCTAGACTCACATATGTCCGTAGCTTACTGGCGATCGCTATAATCAAACAGTCGAAATTATTTCAAATGAATATGAAAAATACCTTTCTTAATGGGGATTTACTAAAAAGGTATATATGACACTACCATATGGGTATCCATATTCTCCACACAAGGTTTTCATTTCTATCGGGCTAGAGTTTGGTTTGCCAAATTCTCTTTCATTATCATGTAATTTAGTTTTGCATTTAGCTCTTACAATTCTGTATTATTGCTTCACAAGACCAATCATGGTTTTGTTTTCTTATTACTTTAACTGGATGACATTATTATTATAGAAGACAATATTACTGGCATCTTTAACCTTAAATCTTATCTCCAACAGCAATTTGAGATGAAAGATCTTGGCTTTTTTTGTTATTTTCTTGGACTTGAGGTCTCTTCTGACTTTGATTGTTATTATCTCTCACAAACAAAATATATTTCAGATTTTCTTATTCGTGCTAGCTTAATAGATAATAAAATCAGTACTAGTCCATTATAAGCCAATGTTAAACTCACATCTTTTGAAGGGACATCACTTAGTGATCCTACTATTTATTGATAACTTATTGGTAGTCTTGTTTATTTAACCGTGACTCAATCGGATATCACATATGTCGTGAATGTTTTAGCCAATTTATGTCTACTCCTTATTCCACTCATTTGGCTGTCATCCTTCATTTTCTACGATATCTTAAGGGCATGATGTTTTATGAACTTCATCATTTTTCTATTAACTCTTCATTAGAGTTACATGTCTATTCAGATGTTGATTAGGCTAGTGATCCTACTGATCAATAATTTACCACTGGTTTCTACTTCTTTCTTGGAGATTTCCTTATCTTGTGGTATAGTATAAAATAGACTATTATAGTTTGATACAGTACTGAGGTTAAATATTGGGCCCTCACTGATATTATTTAAGAACTTGTTTGACTGCATTGTTTAGTTATAGATATGGGTGTTCAACATGCCATACTACTCCTCTTTGTCATGACAATCATAGTGTCATTCAAATTGCTTGTGATGGTGTCTTTCATGAATATACAAAATACATTGAAATTGATTGTCATTTTGTTTGGTAACATGTTCATCAAGGTACTATTAAACTTCAATCGATTGCTTCAACTGATCAACCTGCCAATGTCTTCACCAAAGCTCATCTTTTCAACATTTAACTATTGTCATTATTGTAATATATTATTCTAGTTACCATTTTGAAAATATGCCTCTTAGCCCATAAATAGGCTTGACATTGTATATTGTAAATCACAGTGAAATACACCCTTTATTCACATTTATCACATGATAATGGATATAGTAGAAATAGAATAAAAGAAGTGGAATAAAATTTTCAAAAAAAAAAAAAAAAAGAAATGGAGTAAAACAATGGTGAAAGAAAGGAGAGAGAAAAATGAAAAAACAAAATACAAAATATAAACAATAGATGAAAAAGAAAACATTTGTCTTTCAAGTCTTTCACTTAACTTTCTGCTATGAAAAAAAAAATGTCTTTTAAAAAAGAAAAAGAAAAAAGAAAATACAAAAAATGTCACAAGAATTCTAGTTCTTTTCTTTAAGATCATTTCCATTTTAGTGGGTCACCTTTTCACTTTATTTATTTATTTATTTTAATATAAAGAATTATTAGAATCTATCGAAATTAATCATTTAGATGATAACTTGGATGATTATCCCCATTCCCATTGAGCTAGGGGAAAAATTAATTGTTAGAGTGGAACAAGTGATAATATTTGAAAAGACGTGAAAAAGTATGGTCATATTTGAAAACTGCAATGCTAGCTAGACCGGGGGCCAGTCAAGCATCAATTCAGGCTCTCCCCAGCTTTTCTTTAAGATAATTTCCATTTTTATGGGCCAGCTCACACTCTATTGCCTCTAGACTTTTGGATTCTTTATGTTCTTTTTTATAAAAATTAATTTATAATCTGATATTGAACTGATATAAAAATAAAGGAGGAAAACTATTTATGGAACAACCATTCTATTTGCCCAATATGGCTTTAAATGTATATTTGAGAGTTTTACTATAATTAAAAATGCTTTGTGACTTTCTCATGTATATACAGTCGAACCTCTCAAATTATATAACATACTATTCTCTAATCAGGTTAATTATTCGTAACATATAATGTGTTTTTAAAATACTTATAATGATATCATCAATAACTATAATATAATGAAAAACAACTTAAAACAACTTAAAGAATTAAAACAACTTAAAAATTATATAGGCCACTTCCAAAAGGGCAAATTACATTAACTTCCTGATCTTTGTCCATAATTGCAATGAATCGTGAACAATAACCTTAATTGCATTGTTATGCCCTTGATGTAATGACTAACGGTTGACCACCCTTAGTTAGTTAAGTTTAAGGGACAAATTAGTCTTTATATAATCTCTTCAATTAAATAAATAAATAAGGTAAAAGATTGACTAGTAACATTTTACTACGTCAGCCTTAAAACACAAACTTTAATATTGTTTTAATCAAATATAAAATAATTTAATTTTGTTTAAAAAAAACTCTTCAATCAAAAAATCTTCTCACTTAATTATTAGAGTACCTTACCCAATCGCCATGTCCCGACCATTGCCATTACCATGCCCTTGCTATCGTCGTTGCCTCAACCAGCATGCCCGTCATGCCCTGCCATCCTTGTTAGCATTGCACCTGTTGGGTTTTGTGCCCTAAGAGCTTATAATAATGTAAACGGTTTTATAAATAATAAAATATTTATTTTATTCAATTTATATATTTTACAAAAATTGTATATATCATGAGAAACATCCTTGATTACTAATGTAATTTTAAACTAAGTATATAAGTGTTATATGCAAGCGGATTTAATTTGAGATAAGTAATCTAAAGAGTTCGTAGAAAACAAACTAAGTTGGGTACTTTATTTGTGGTAAATCTACAGTTGCGGTCCATTTTGTATTAGGTACGATAGTCTTATCCAAGTCTATTCATGTAGTGACATGGAAATGGAGACACCTTATATAATAAAGATTATATAGGACTGGACCACGATAAATATAAGTCTCTTATCAATATCCGTTAAACTTAGAGATTTATATTTATCAACCAGATGATCATATATGAATTGATCTTAATCTTGAGTGTATTATATACTCTTGTTTGTTGAGTTGTATCCTTTAATTTATATGGGTGAGATCGGTATAGATGTCCGGTCAATAATTTCGTACTTTGGGGATATGATTTAGTAAGTAGCTGGGAACATTCTACATGATAGTGGAATCCATTCATTCTTATGAGAAGTAGAGAAGTTGTAAACCCCTATTCGATTCTTGATAAATCACTCACTAATAATAGAAATTTGATATTTTCAAGGGAGATATAGGAATTGTAACAAATAACAATAAAATTAATATAAAGTGTTAAATATTAATAATAAAGAGATAAATGCCACGAAGGGCAATATGGTTATTCCATAATGAGAGATAAATGATTAAGTGATAAAGTTGTAAAATTTAAAAACTCAAAGACATTGATTAAATGATAAAGGATTAAAGATATTAATGAAAGACATAAAAGCCCATAAAGCCCATATGTTAGTTGTTAGTAAAAGAGATAACTAAGGGTAGTAAAGTAATTTAAACCATTTAATCTTTGAAGTGTTATATATTATTGAGAGGGGGAGATGTTTGTCAGCCAACATCCAGCAAAATCACGAAGAGAAATAGAGAAGAGAAGTGTAGCTGCCAGCACTGCAGGGGATAAAAGAACAGTCCCGTTTTGCACCATTTCAGCCCATTTTTGAAGAGTTTTCAAGCAAGAAAAAGGTCAATAACAAGCTAGGAAGGTTATCCAACAAGGGTAAGTGAGTTTTGAGTGAATTAAAATTAGTTTTCATCAGGATTTTGAAGTATCAAAACTGTCCAGAAAATTTAGTTGCTGTCATGTGCAGAATTTTGTTGTGTTGTGTTGGGTATTTTACCCTCAAAATTATGGTAGAACTCTAAGTGATTGTTGTAGAGAGTTAAATGATAAGTTGAGATGTGTAAATGGTAGCTTAAGGTTGTAAATATGGGCTGCCATCTACTTGATTAAAGTAGAAACAAAAATCTGTGTTTACATGCACATCAAGTAGTCGATAAAATTGGTGAGTGAGTTGTGAGAGGTTAAATGACAAAATGGTGTTTATGTGTGTGTCATGACTGTGAAGATCAGTAGACAAACTATGAAATTAGATGGTTTTGAACCAGAATTTTACCATAAATAAGATTAGGAAGAAGTTTAATGGAAGTAGTTTTGAGCAAACTAGCAATACCGAGCTTGATGAAGGGTCAGTAGAGACCTGACTTGTTCTACCTTATTTGAGGTTGTTCTACACCTCAAAACATGCCTCGGGAACATAGAAAACTATAGGAATTGGAACGGAATCTTTCCGATAAAAATTGTCAAAGTTATGGCCAAAAGAATGCGCGTAGGAAGTGTCATAGAGTAAATGTGGAATCCCGAGCTCAAATCATGAGCTAGAGAAAACCTGACCAAGTCTGACATGTATGGGGGTGTTCTACACCTCAAATGATGCCTAGGAACTATAGAAAACCATAGGTTTTGGAATGGATCGAATCCGATAAAAATTGCGCAAGTTATGCGCAAAATAGTGCCGTTAGAGAGTCGATAGGTGAAATGACTATGCAAATGAAATTTTTATTACATGGGATGAGGTTAAATGATCATAATGAGGTAAATGAAGCTTAGATATGAAAGAAAAACTAGCGTCGCTAGTCCGAAACAAAAAAGTGCATAAAAAGAACACTAAAAGTGCCCGAAAATGGGCGTTTTGCCTAGATTGACATAGCAAACGATGGAGTTTCTCGACGAAACTTTACAGGTGACTTAGTTATGTGATAAGGAGACGCTAGAAAAAAGAACGGAGGTGAAACCATGGCTGGTTTCAATTCTGTTTTTCGTGGTCAACCGTATAGTTAAAAAGTTGACTTTTTGTTTTAAGCTTCCGGAGACCAAACGAAACATATGGGGATGATCCTAGGGGTCTAGAAGTAAGATTTTTACAAAGAAACCAAATTTTGAGAGCCTCGATCTAGTCAAAAATCGAGTTGGGAAAGTGTGGTGTAGTGAGTTTTCAATATATTGGAAACTCTATTTTTATTAGTTTTAGCTATGAAAGTGAGTAAGTTATAACGAGACTATGATGTGTAGGTGACGAGCACGCGGACGAGACGCGAGAGGCTCGTTGAGGCATTGAGAGCGTTGGGATCGAGGTAAGTGTCCTTCACTTCACTTACATCTAGTTGATTTCCATTTATATGGCAATGATATAATATATTGTTTCAAAGAATTTTGCAAAATGGTTTTCCAAAATCATAAGTTTTATGTTGAGTAATGAGTTATGCCTAGAATCTAGAAATGAGATTTGAAGGCGAAAGTAAGTTGCAAAAAGGTTTAAAAGTAAAGCAAAATAAAGTTGAATTAAGACCCGTGTGCATGTTGTGATATTAGCATCTTGGCACTACGCGGCGAGGTAGAAAATTCCGCTCGTAGTTGTCAAGGTTGATAGCAATGTGATACGATGTAGAAAATTCCGTATCTAATTGCAAGTGATGAGTAAATTGCACTACAATATGCGATGTAGAAAATTTTGCATGTAGTTGCGTAAAAGTATAAGCTATTGGCACTACAACGGCGATGTAGAAAATTCCGCGTTGTGGTTACCTAGAGTTGAGAAAGTTCGCCCTATGTCGCGATGTAGCAAATTCCGTGCGTAGTGGCTTTGCACATGGTTGTTTTATGAGAAATGGTTTTCAAAAGAAAAAAAATAAAATCGATTATTTTCTAAGTAATGTCTATGCGGAGTTATACCTTTATATATATTGCCTAACCTCTCTTTGTTTTGTGTAGCTTGTATACTTTAGTAGACGTGTAGACGTTGGCATGGACGCTCTTGCATCAAAAATATTATTTTGATTAACTTTAGGTGGGGAAAATAATGAGACGAAATATATGGATGTTAATGTGTTGACATGAGATACTTGACGGATTATAAATCATATTTTTATATGTATATATAAATGAACCATTACACTTGATATGCACATATTGCACAAGGTACATGTTTCATATAAGTATGAGTTGTTAGATGTTAATTACATATGTGAATTATGTTTGTAAAAGAATTACATGTTTGTGAAATGAATGAAAAATGCATGTTTGAGATTGAAAGAAGTTGGACGGTGATCAAAATAGTTCGAAGTGTATTTCTTATGCAGGTTGATTTTGGAAATGTTAAACTTACAGCTGTTATGCTGTCCGATTTTTATAAAATTAGTTTTCAATCAAACGCGAAAAATTCACACTGTTTCAACTGTATTAAAAGAAAATAAAATTTTTAAGCCTAAAACGAGTAAACCGGTTAAGTAAAGTAAAGGGGTTCGCTTCCCGGATTTCTCCAATCCGACAAGTCGGGTTCGGGGAGTCCGTTGAAGTGCCCGACGGGGCCCTCTAGACAAGAGCCTAGAGAAGGTCTGGTTTGGGTCCTGTCAGAAGTAGTTCCTTTAAGGGTTGATTCAGGTCTTAAACAATATGAGCGCTCAACTTTCCGTTCATATGAAAATGGAAAGATAAATTCATTAGCTGTTATGGATATATTATTCATTAGAGAATCAATGGTACTTAAGGATCAAGAAATAATTAGAGGGTTCAAACGGATATTTTGACCTAGCTCTAATTATGAACTATTTATGAAGGGTTAAATCATATGTAGTAATTAAATCAATGGACACTGAAAATTTCAGATTATATAAAAACATCTACAGATTTGATAGTGCAATCTTAAGTTTTTAGTGGAGTAACTCTAAGATTAATAAAAGTGAATTATTAATTAAAGAGTTTAATTAATAATTTCGATATTATTGGAGCTCAAAATTGTAGGTCCATCGGGTCCCCTTGATAGCTCATTTCACTATAAGAAACGTGTATATAGAATATTGTAATTGGATCATCCAATTACAATTGTTACGTAAGTAGCAAAATTTGTGTTCACTAAGTATTTGAATAATATTGATTATTCAAATTATTTAATAATTAATTAATTAATTAATAATTAATAATTAATAATTATTTAATTAATTTATAAGAGGTTTTCAATTCGATTCTCAGTAGTGACCTGATATAAATTAATTAGAGGTCACAAGTTTAATTTTAAAATATAACATGAATTAATTATGTTATATGGGGTAAAAGTTTAATTTTAATAAACTTGGGGTTTAATGTTAATTTTGATTAATTAAAACCCCAAGTAGTTGCCTATAAATAAAAAAGAAATAGTTTTTTTTTTTTTTAAGAGAAATTATTTTGGTTTTTGCTATACGTTCTTTGAAACATAAAGAAAAAGTTTTTTTTTTTTCTACAGCATAATGCTTCTCTGTATAATCAAAAACATAAACTCACCTCTTAAATATATTGTTGATTCTTTTTAGAAAAGAAATCAATTGAAAGTGAGCACAATTCTATATAATTATGCCCACTTACTAGTTTCTTGGTGTAGAGACATATCGAGGAAGGTGAGCAATCCACAGAGATCAATATATAAGGTAAAAATCTGATTTTTATTTTTCTTTGTATTATTTTATTTTATTATTTTATGGATCTAGAGTTTCTTAAGTTTTCTAAAAATTTTTAAAACTCGGTATTCCGCAAAATTCATATTTTTAAGAAAAACAATTGTTGTTTTTCCCTTCAGCACCCTCATCTAAGGCTCCATGTCTGATGGGGATCATTAGCTCTATCAGAGATGAACTCCACTCCATGTTTGATTAAGACAGTCTCCATCTGAGATAGATACCAATCCACCTTCATTGGAGCCGATCTCCATTAATCTGCTTCAATTTTTCCTTTTCTTTTTTTTTTTTTTTTTTTTTTTTGAAAATTTATATATAAGAGTAAATGTTTGATTTAAGAAAATAAGTATGTTGTGATTTTGATTTAAGAGAACTATTGTGGATTTGGATTCCATTAAAAAGAAAAGATTTGGTTTTGAAGAAGGATCTAGGTTCTAGATTATATAAATATAAATATATATTTATTTGATTCTTCTTATTTTAAACTTTTGATTGATTTGGGTGTGAAAAAGGATATGATGATCATGATTTTTTTTTTTTAAGTTACCATTTATTATTTTTAATATTTAATTATTAATTGAAGAAAAAAATTCTCTTTCGATTTTTTATTTTGATTGTAGTAGTAAAGCTTGCCATGATAATTAGTTGTGTTTTAATTGTAGGAGGGATGTGATTTCAAAAGTAAAAAGTTTGTATAAAATTATTTTTCATCAAAATATAAAATTAAATAATGATGTGGTTTGTGTAGGAGAATAGCTCAATCTCATGCGGAGATGGAGTTGTTTCTTAGATTAAAATCTAGTGTTATCCATCTCCATGCGATTTGGAGTTTTTCCAAATCATTAAAAAATAAAATAAAAAAAATCAGCACTTTTTTAAATCCAAAATTTAGATACATTAATGTTTAATTCAGTTAAATGATAAAAAACTTATTTGTCCTTTAAAATTAATTGGCTAATGATAGTTAACCATTAGTCAGTGGGTTAAAGAGATATTAGTGCAAGTAAGATAACAGTTTAGTATTCATTGCAATTATAGATAAAGTCAGGGATTAGTGCACCTTACGCTTTCCAAAAATAGTATACTTTATGTTTGTTGTAGGTCGCAGTCTTACGTATTGCTTTAGTTATCTGATGACACACTCAAAAAAAATAATTGGTACCATCATTGGTATGCGTTTGCCTAATTAAAAGAGTAAATTATCAATTAGCTAATTAGTTCAAACATATTCTCAAATGAAGTCGACTTTATACATTTATTACAAAATGCCCACATGCCGTTAACTCAAGTTCGTTAGCTTTGACCAAAAATAGTCCCAAAATGTTTAAAAGACGAAAATGCTGGTTGAAAAGCGAATTATTTCGACTAGTTTGACTAAATTAAAAATTCAAACAAATTAAAATAAACTAAATTAAAAACTCATCAAATCTACCTATTCTCAAGCGAAGCAACTTTATATATTGATTACAAAATGATCACCCGTCGTTAACCCAAGTCTATTAGCTTTGATCAAAACAACCTCAAAATACATAAAACACAAAATGCCCCTGATGGTGGAAAAGCAAATTACTTTGATTGGTTTGATTGAATTAAAAATTTAAACAAATTAAAATAAACTAAATTAAAAACTCATCAAATCTCTATCGTCCATCTTAAAATAAACTGTGGTGATTAATTTAAAAACAAAAAAAATGAAATAAACCAAATTAAAAGTTCATCAAATCTCTACCATCCATCTTCAAAGATGGATGGTAGAGATTAATTTGAGAATGGTTAAAAAAAAATCAAATAAATAAAAAATTATTCATGGAAGCAAGATGAACACTCCACCAATAATTCATCTTCATCTCCATCCAAAGATGGAGACATGGAGATGAATAGACCATCATCATCTACCCCTATCATTTACCTACCATCATCATCCCTTCGGCTCACTCTCACCACTAATCAAACCCCTTACCATAATAACCATCACCGATTCATGAAGAACAAAATGACAGAACCCGTCTTGGATTCCCTCTAACGAATTCAACGATCCTTCCGGGCACCCCACAAAACCCTTTTAAAGTCTAGTTAATTAGACCCAAAAGGATACCATGGAGCGAACCCATAACTATTTATTAATTTATAAACTCTATAATCATACATTTTAAAACTTCATCTCAAATTCCATCGAATAAATAAACATGTAATTTAAAAGTGTTATCATAAATATGTGAGTATATAAAACATGCATGCAACTATTATCATAAAAGTTTCACAACGTTTGTTCACAATCTGAAAATATACAAATTACAGAATCAAAATCTAAATTATAAACTTCATACAAAAGGCTTTTGCAACGTCGTCGGTCGTAAGACCCACCTAATCTGAACAAGGCGCGCTGGCATCTGGATCTCTTGTACCTACACCTGGGGAGGTTTTTGAAATATAAAACCAAAAACATTGTAAGCTATAAAGCTTAGTGAGTGCGGATGGGTTCTATTTAAAATACCTTTATAAAACCACCTCCCAAAAACATTTTTAAAACATTTTTATTTCAAACCATTTTATTTCTTAAAAATTTTGGGTTCATAAAGTGCTAAAACATTTCAAAAACATTTTTTTTCTAAGATCTTCTTTTAATTGGTATGCTTTCCTTTTTCTTAAAAATACTCTAATGGCACCCAAAGGAAGCTACAACCATATAAGCGGGTAAACCAAGTCCGCTCAGTGTGGGAGGTCATGTGGCGCAAAGGCTAGCATCGCTCACCGTGACAAAGCTATAAAGACATCTCGTATACATGTGGCGGAATTATCATCGCTCACTGTGCGTCGAGATATTACCCCACAAGTGTAAAGGACGACTGACAGATGTGACAGACTTGATCCCCCCGATGTTAGCAAAACTAACCCTCTCAACACTTGTCATATACTACGGGATATATCGGCCAGGTCTATGCTACAATGCCTTTTTATAAAGTCTCGAGCCATCCACTAGGTTTGAAAACCTTTTTATTTTTTTATGATTTAAATCTATTTCTCTTTCTTGCTATAAAAGAAATAATATGTTGCATGCCATTGATACTTAAACTATTTATTTCAATACTAGAATATAAGAGTATTAAAAGCTAAATCAAGAAATAAAAAGCTATAAAATAATTGTATAATGAGCTGAAAATCATTTAATAACAAGTCAATTTCACACTCACAAGTTGCTTCCCAAATCACTTGAATCACTCCTGCTCAGTGACCTCTTTTATAGCTTGCTATGCCACCTACAGTTGGTCACACAATAAACCTTAATTTAGTTCGCAGGTCACTTAAATCAGTTTTATCTTCTTTACCTCACCCGAGCTATAGAGGAACTGCACTGTCCCATTTAGAGCTCCAGCTCACGTTCAGCTCATAAAACACTCCAATCTAAATTCATTCTATCATCAATATAATCCTATAACTCATTCAAGGGAAATGGACTGCATACTGTCAGTCCAGCTCGAGCTTTGAGATCTCACCCCAGCTTGCTTAGTTCATTCCATGCGAGCTCCTACCTTGCTCAACATAGCCCGATCTTGTGGGCACTCTATCTCAACGAGCCTGCTCAGCTCACCATCATTCAACGAGCTGCTTCTTTTTCTAGCTAGGTCCGATTCATAGACCTTGCTCAGCTCGCAACGCCTTAGTCCAATTCGAACAGGCCTCATGGTGGGCTAGGATAGCACCACTCAGCTCGCTCACTACGAGCTCGCGTTTAGGCCAACTTGACCAGCACTAAAAGAGCTGTGGGTATCCATCCAGCTCACATTTAGTGAGGTTCTGCACGATCTCAAACGAACTCACTTTTAACACTTCTTTTCCAGATTTCTACTTACACACAGATTAGCATACTCCAACCTCAACATTTTCACAGCATATACTTAACAATATTTTACTAGTTTACTTCACAAATTCCAGGTTACAATCACAAACAGGTTTCGTGACTGAATTCAATCATCCAACACAAACATCAATTTCCTACAGATTAACATTATTTCACATCTACTTTACTTACCTAGCTCACTTCAGCCTTTTTGCCTTACTGTCCAGCTTGCTTACTTCTTTAAATCACCAGATCTACCCACCAAAATTTTTGTTAAACAATTGCAGACCACGAGCTGTTCTCGACAGCTTACTCATCAACATAAAACCATAAAAGCTTACTCTTACCACAGATCTGTTCTTCCCCTTCCAACGGCGTGATTTTCTTCACAAGCGGTAGAAATTAACTTGGATCAACGGTGGCAGCTTGCTCATTCTCCTGTGCCGACAGTCTCTTCCTCTCTCCTCTCTAGATTTTTCTTCTCTCTTCACTCTCTTTTTCTCTTTTCACCGACTCACACCACACACACCTATTTATAAGCATGGGCCAAACGCGTCTTTCACCCTTAATTTCCTTAAAATTTCAACTTCGCCACATTCTAGAGAATTCTCCATTTTTCCACTATGCCCTTATTCTTTCCTTTTATTTACAATTTTGTCACTCTTTCTAAGTATCTTACATTTTTCTCATATGTTCTTTAACTTTTATAATTTAAATTTATTTTCAATACTTCCAAAAATTACATAGATATTTAATTTCACTAATAACTACTTAAAAATCCTTTTATTATTTTATCAATGAGGGCACATTAATACCTTTCTCCATTTTGTACACATGAACAATAATATTCTCGGGAGAAGGTACTACATTTTTTCTCCCCTTATAAAAATTTTGTCCTCGAAATTTTACATATCATACTAAAAAATATAGGGATATCTATGATACTTCTGATTTTCATGCTACCAAGGGGCTTTTTATACATCGTGATTCCTCTACAATACTTTTACTAAGGGAATAACTTTATTTTGTAGAACTTGTTTTCTACGATCTAAAATCTGTACCGGTTCTTCTTCATACGTTAGGTTCTTCCTCAATTCTACCGGTTGTTCCCTAAGTATGTGGAAGGAATCTGGAACATACTTGTGGAGCATGAATACATGAAATATATGATGAATCTTACTCAGTTGCGGAGGAAGCTTAAATCTGTATGCTACAGGTCCCACTCTTTCAATAACCTCAAATGGCTCGATATAGCATGGACTCAACTTACCACAATTTCCGAATCTAAGCACGCCTTTCCAAAGAGATATCTTGAGAAATACTCTATCGCCAACTTCGAAGTCAAGGTCCCCAAGGCGGTTATCCGCGTAGCTCCTCTGCTTATCACTTGCCACTTTAAGCTTATCCTTAATAATTTTAATCTTGTTTGTATTAATATGGACGAGCTCAGAACCTATTAGTTTCCTCTCACCTATCTCGTCCCAATATACAGGAGTTCTACACTTCCTTCCATACAAAGCTTCGTAAGACGTCATACCAATGCAGGACTAATAACTATTATTGCATGCAAACTCCACTAATGGTAGGTGTGTATCCCAACTCCTCTTGAATTCCACGACACATGCTCGAAGCATATCTTCGAGTGTCTAGATTGTTCTCTCTGATTGTCCATCCATCTAAAGGTGAAAGGTCGTGCTAAAGTTCAGCTGAGTGCCTAATGCTTTCTACAATCGGGGCCAAAACCTTAAAGTAAATCTAGGATCCCGATTTGACACTATCAAAATTGGTATACCATGAAGTCTGACTATCTCATCTATGTAGAGTTACGCTAACTTACTTAAGGAGTAGCCGCTCCTAATCGGTAAGAAATGGGTAGATTTAGTCAGTCTATCAACTATCACCCGTATAGTGTCATGCTATCTCTGGCTGTGTGGAAGCCCTACAACAAAGTTCATGGTAATATGCTCCTACTTCTATTTTGGGATAGGGAGTGGCAGCGATAATCTCATCGGTTTCTGATATTTTGTTTTAACTTGTTGACAAATGAGGCATCGGGATACAAATTTTGCGACCTCTCTCTTCATTCCCTTCCACCAATAATGCTCTTTCAAGGTGCGGTACATCTTTGTGCTCCCAGATGCATGACATATGCTGAAGAATGAGCTTCTTCCATTATCTCCCTCTTTAGATCACTTACATCCAGTACGTATAAGTGTCAACCTGTAACACCCTTATCCCAAATTCCCGTCTGTACGAGGATCGAGGCGTGGGATGTTACTCTTTTTCTTATTTTTGAAATTTCTTTTATAAAAATAATCGTTTTCAAAAACTCTTATTATACTTTAACGAAATTTCGACAGAGTTTTCTCTATTTTTCTGAAAATCCAAATTTAAACCTGTAGAGAAAACTCACTTCTAAATCAATTCATTTCTCAACTTTCTGGTTTCGGATCTCTCGTCCGTTTCCAATCCACTCCAACACACAATCATTTGATAATAAATATTTCAAATATTTTACAAAGATAATACCATATATACAGAAGTTATTACAAGTGATAAACGTTAAATCCACACAACATGATTGTAGCCAAAATAGGATATTTCGACAACACAACAATGATGATTACCAAAATGATGAGGGCGGATGTGACTTGAGGGAAACTGCAGCTATTTTTGTCTTTGTCCTTGCTTCAAGCCCTATTCAACTACCTGCGCGCGGTAAATCCAACGCGCTAAGTCTTTCGACTTAGTTGGTGTACTCATATAATATTGAAATCATATTTATTTTCAAAATACAAGCATAAATTAAAACAATATACACGATCATAATTTATTTATCAATAAAACACACGGTATACAATTTCACAAAATAAATCATAATCTTGTAGCTTTCCAATACATTTTATTGCAAACGCAATCACAATCGAATTCTTACAAAATCAATTATCAAATAAATTCACAAGATTTTCTTTATTCAATTTATTAGAGCCTTTCGTAAAGTCTATCACGATACCATGGATCAGTAACGGGTTTACTGGCATCAGCCAGACTCAACGGCAACCCCGGCAACGGCCGCTCGGTGTCTATCCACCGGGTTGCATATCACACTCTGTTTCCGTTTCAGGACCGGGCATTCGGTGCCTCTCACAGTCCATCATACAACGTTTATAAGCAATCATAACGGTGCAGTACTGCTAAAAATCACCCTATTGGCTAGCCAACTACCAATCCCCACCTACCGGTGATTAGTTTTACTTGGGCCCTTTAAATTTTTCAAAAATACAGAATTTAACAAGACTTTAATCACATAAACATTTTATTTCATATTCAAATCTGTTATTCCAGATTCTTCGGGGTACCACTCGTGATCATTTCAAATGACCATTTCGCCCCTAATCTCATTATCACATCATAAAATTATTATCCCATTTTCTCATATTTTTGGGACGATCCCAAAATAGGATATTCTCAAAATTTTCATTCCAAATCTTAAATTCATCAAATATACTATCAACACATCTCATAATTAACACATCTCAAGGCAAACAAAATGACGAAAATACCCCTATAATAATTTATACATCAATTTCGACTATAGGGGATTTTAATTGCGAAAATTGTTTCGAAATCATTTTTCTTCAAATAATTTCATCAAATAACATATAATTAATACCCAAAACAATTTAATATCTCAAACAAACAATTAAATCAACTATCACAATAATAAATATATATTAAAATTCGGAATTAATAAGCAAAATTTTTAAAAATATGAGTACACCAACCTTTGGGCTTTCTACTAGCCTCTAACAGCTCCCAATTGATCCCTAAAATCTTTAATTGAAATTTCTGGGATCAGAATCGCGTATTTCTCTACCTGGGGTTTGAAAAATTAAAAAAAATCATGCTTGAGAGGTGATTAAGCTATCATATAACGTTATTGATGCTTCCTAAATATTCTAGCATGCTTCTACATGAATTTCTACACGATTTGAGCTCTCAATGGGATAAAAAAATTAACTTCCCCGAATTTCACTTCACTGACAATTTTCCAAGTCTAGATTTAGACACCCAATAGCTTGAATGAGGTTAGATCTAGGTGTTTTGGCTAGGAAATGGGTTAAAAAGGGTTATTAAACTAAAAGAAATAAAGAAATTAGAAAATAAAATAAAAAAAATCAAAAATTCGCACCAGAGACGCAGCCGGCTGAAGGAAAGAGAAAAATGAATAGTGCCGGTCACTATGCTTGTCTTTTTATATAATTTTTTTTATGTCAAATTACAATTTAGTCCCTCAAAAATTTAAAATGTTAAATCGACCCCTAAACTTTTTAAAATTCTCATTTAAACCCCTCGAATAATAAATATTCCTAACTTGATATTTTCTTTCATTTCTTATTCCATCTTAACCCCAAGATCAACTACTTTATTACCTTTATACCACTCATTGAATTTTTATTTTAATCCCCCTTGAAAATAAAATTCAATATATATATAAAAAAAAAAAAAAAAAAATTCAGAAAATTTTGGGACGTTACAACTCTTCCCCTCTTAAGAAATTTCGTCCGCGAAATTTACTTCATTAAAAAAAAATGCGGATATTGTAGTCGCATTGTCTCTTCACTTTCCCAAGTAGCTTCTTCGACCTTATGATTTCGCCAGAGAACTTTAACCAAGGGAATTTTCTTGTTCCGCAGTTCTTTAATTTCCCGATCTAATATTTTTACAGGCTCCTCTTCATAGGATACATCAGGCTGCACTTCAATAGATTCGGCTGGTACAATATGTGAAGGATCCGATCTATATCTCCTCAGCATCGACACATGAAACACATTATGAATCTTTTCCAATTCCGGTGGTAAAACTAGTCGATAGGCTACCGGTCCCACACGTTCAATAATCTCGTATGGACCGATAAACCTAGGACTCAACTTACCCTTCCTTCCGAATCTCAGCACCTTTTTCCACGGAGACACTTTGAGGAAGACTTTATCTCCTACCTCATATTCGATATCTTTTCTTTTTAAATCTGCGTAGGACTTCTGACGATCGGATGCAGCTTTCAACCTCTCCTTGATTACTTTTACTTTCTCTGTAGTTTGCCTAACTAATTCTGGTCCTATCAGCTTGTCTTCACCCAATTCAGTCCAACACAGAGGCGTCCTGCATTTTCGTCCATACAGAGCTTCATACGGTGCCATTTCTATACTTGATTGATAACTATTGTTATAAGCGAATTCCACCAACGGAATATGCTCCACCCAACTTCCTTCAAAATCAATAACACAGCTCCTAAGCATATCTTCAAGCACTTGAATTACCCTCTCAGATTGCCCATCGGTCTGCGGATGAAATGCTGTACTGAAGCTCAACCGCGTACCCAAAGCTTCCTGAAATTTCTTCCAAAATCTCGATGTAAACCTCGGATCTCTATCAGATATGATGGAAACAGGCACTCCATGCAATCGAACTATCTCTCTAATATACAACTCCGCCAATCGATCCAATGAGTAATCTGTCCTAATGGGGAGGAAATGTGCCGTCTTAGTCAACCGATCTACTATTACCCAAATTGCATCATGTTTGCTCCTCGAAAGAGGTAAACCAGTGATAAAATCCATTGTAACTCGATCCCATTTCCATTCCGGAATAGATATCGGCTGAAGTAAACCTGAAGGAACCTGGTGCTCAGCTTTCACTTGCTGACACGTCATACATTTACTCACATAATTCACCACATCTTTTTTCATGCCAGACCACCAATACTGAGCCTTCAAATCTTGATACATCTTCGAACTACCTGGGTGCATCGAATAAGGACTACTGTGGGCTTCTAACAAGATTGCTTTCTTTAATTCATCATCATCCGGAACACATATCCTATGTCCGAAAAACAAACCTGTACCTGCTTCACAGCCTGAGAAATCAACGCCTACAATTTCAAGAGGTCGGAGGCCTAGTCAGTCAGGAGTTGAGGGGAGCAGCAAGAGAGAGGCCTCAGAGACAGCAGGGAGAGTAGAGTTCCGGACGCCAGCTAGAGCCTATGCCATCAGGGCTCAGGAGGAGCAGGATGCTCCAGATGTGATTGTGGGTATGATTTCAGTATTTAATGTTTCTGTGCATGCATTGATAGATCCAGGTTCGACTCATTCATACATGTGCATTACCATCCCTAAAGAGAGGAATCTTCAGGCTGAGGTTACGAGTCATGAGGTGTTGGTTAGTAATCCCTTAGGTCAGAGTGTGATCATAAATAGGGTGTTCCGAAAGTGTCCGATTCGGATTCAGGGGTATGATTTTCCAGGGGATCTAATGGAATTGCCTTTTCGGGAGTTTGATGTGATATTGGGGATGGATTGGTTATCCAGGCATCAGGCAGTGATAGATTGTCGTGCTAAAAGATTATCTTTGAAAACTGATGATGGAAAGGAGATCATTATGGTGGGTGAGAGGTCAGATTTTCTCTCTAATGTCATTTCAGCCACAACCGCCAAGAAATTGATTAGAAAAGGGTGCGAAGTGTTTTTGGCACATGTGGTCGATTCCCAAATAATTGGGTCTAGTAGTCAGGATATTCCCACCGTATGTGATTTTTCAGATGTGTTTCCGGAAGAATTACCGGGTTTACCGCCTGAAAGGGAGATAGAGTTCGTGGTCGATGTGATGCCAGGGACGAATCCGGTAACTATGACTCCTTATAGGATGGCACCTACTGAATTAAAAGAGCTGAAGATTCAGTTGCAAGAATTATTAGATAAAGGATTTATACGACCCAGTGTATCGCCGTGGGGAGCACCAGTATTGTTTGTGAGAAAGAAGGATGGGTCGTTCAGATTGTGCGTAGATTATCGACAGTTGAACAAGGTTACAATCAAGAATAAATATCCCTTGCCTAGAATCGATGATCTATTTGATCAATTGAGAGGAGCTTGTGTATTCTCAAAGATAGATCTTCGATCAGGGTACCATCAGTTGAGGGTGAAAGAATCGGATATTCCGAAGACAGCCTTCCGGACGAGATATGGGCATTATGAGTTTGTAGTGATGTCGTTTGGATTGACAAATGCACCCGCAGCATTTATGGACCTGATGAATCGTATTTTTCATCCATATCTGGATCAGTTTGTAGTTGTATTTATTGATGATATCCTAGTGTATTCGAAATCCCCAGATGAGCATGATCAGCATCTCCGAATAGTGCTGCAGACGTTGAGAGAAAAGCAGTTGTATGCCAAGTTGAGTAAATGCGAGTTTTGGTTGAGTGAGATCGCATTTTTAGGGCATATTGTATCTGCGGACGGTATTAAAGCCGATCCTAAGAAGATTGAAGCGATTATGGAATGGAAGCCTCCGAAAAATGTTACAGAAATTCGCAGTTTTCTAGGTTTGGCCGGGTATTATAGACGGTTTGTGAAAGGGTTTTCTTCAATAGCAGCTCCGTTGACCAAGTTGCTTCATAAGGATGTTAGATTTGAGTGGTCAGATAAGTGTCAGAAAAGCTTTGAAAAGCTGAAGGCAATGTTGGTTGAGGCTCCGATTCTTACCCAGCCCGTATCTGGTAAGGATTATGTGATCTACAGTGATGCCTCTCATAGTGGGCTTGGTTGTGTATTGATGCAGGAGGGTAAGGTGGTTGCTTATGCTTCTAGACAATTAAAGAATCATGAAAGAAATTATCCGACGCATGATCTGGAACTAGCAGCCATCATTTTTGCTTTGAAGATATGGAGGCATTATTTGTATGGAGAGAGATGCTACATCTATACGGATCACAAGAGTCTCAAATATCTATCTTCTCAGAAAGAGTTGAATTTGAGACAGAGGAGATGGATGGAGCTGTTGAAAGATTATGATTGCATCAACTTTTGAAAATGATCATGGGACCCACATATGAAACATGCTCTAGTCAACCTCCAACACTCTCCCGGATGCCTCCTACCACAATGCTCACACGGCTGCAAGGCTGATCCTCTAACTGCACTGCCCGGGGAACTAGCAACTGACGCTGAAGACTGAGCGGATCTAGCATAAGATCCCTGACTCTGTCTCTGATACTGCTGCTGAGACTGACCACCTGACGAAGAACCTCTGAATTTCTTACTAGGCGGCTGGGATGAACTGGACTGCCCTGGGCCCCGCCTCTGTTGACTTCGATCCTTTCTAGCTTGTTCTTCTTTCTTTACCCTTTCAACATTTAAAGCTGCAGAGATCAGTCTAGAAAAATCTTCTATCTGCAAAGCTGTAAGCTGGTAGCGGATGTAATCATTCAAACCATCCTCGAATCTCCGACACCTATCCGCCTCCGTCGCCACGATCTCTCGAGCGTATTTACTCAATCTGGTGAATTCCCGCTCATACTCTGACACAGACATCTGTCTTTGCTTTAAATTAATGAATTCTCTCTTCATGGCATCAATATGGATACGACCGACGTATCTCCTCCGAAACTCCCTCTGGAAAAACTCCCATGTCCGCTCTTCCGACCGCACTGGATGAGAAATGGACATCCACCAATGATATGCATCTTCCTGCAAAAGAGAAACTGCACACTCCAAACTCTCCTCTGGTGTACAATGAAGCTGCTGGATAATCCGCTCTGTCCGTTCCAACCAATTTTCCGCTGCGAACGCGTCTTCATCCTTTCTACCATAGAAGTCTGCAGGTCTATACTTCGCAAGCCTCTCGATCGCGGACCTCCGAGGTGTAGCACGAGCCATCTGCTGGAAAATCTCTGCCATCTGGCGCGTAAAGGCTTGCTGATCCTGGCCCTCAGGCCTTGCCGTCCTATGGCTCGATGATTCGCCGGATGCACCACCAGCTACACTGGCAGGACTGCGCTGCCTACTCTCATCCACACCCTCAGTCCTCTGGCCATCCAAGGGATCCATACTCTAAACAAGACAAAAGACAATACTGCAGATTAGAGTCACATCCCCCTATATTATTTCTATATGCAACGCATGTTTACACACAAATGCAATACATCTTTTTCACAAATCAAACCACAAGGACTAGGAACGCCTGAACCAGGCTCTGATACCACTAAATGTAACACCCTTATCCCAAATTCCCGTCTGTACGAGGATCGAGGCGTGGGATGTTACTCTTTTTCTTATTTTTGAAATTTCTTTTATAAAAATAATCGTTTTCAAAAACTCTTATTATACTTTAACGAAATTTCGACAGAGTTTTCTCTATTTTTCTGAAAATCCAAATTTAAACCTGTAGAGAAAACTCACTTCTAAATCAATTCATTTCTCAACTTTCTGGTTTCGGATCTCTCGTCCGTTTCCAATCCACTCCAACATACAATCATTTGATAATAAATATTTCAAATATTTTACAAAGATAATACCATATATACAGAAGTTATTACAAGTGATAAACGTTAAATCCACACAACATGATTGTAGCCAAAATAGGATATTTCGACAACACAACAATGATGATTACCAAAATGATGAGGGCGGATGTGACTTGAGGGAAACTGCAGCTATTTTTGTCTTTGTCCTTGCTTCAAGCCCTATTCAACTACCTGCGCGCGGTAAATCCAACGCGCTAAGTCTTTCGACTTAGTTGGTGTACTCATATAATATTGAAATCATATTTATTTTCAAAATACAAGCATAAATTAAAACAATATACACGATCATAATTTATTTATCAATAAAACACACGGTATACAATTTCACAAAATAAATCATAATCTTGTAGCTTTCCAATACATTTTATTGCAAACGCAATCACAATCGAATTCTTACAAAATCAATTATCAAATAAATTCACAAGATTTTCTTTATTCAATTTATTAGAGCCTTTCGTAAAGTCTATCACGATACCATGGATCAGTAACGGGTTTACTGGCATCAGCCAGACTCAACGGCAACCCCGGCAACGGCCGCTCGGTGTCTATCCACCGGGTTGCATATCACACTCTGTTTCCGTTTCAGGACCGGGCATTCGGTGCCTCTCACAGTCCGTCATACAACGTTTATAAGCAATCATAACGGTGCAGTACTGCTAAAAATCACCCTATTGGCTAGCCAACTACCAATCCCCACCTACCGGTGATTAGTTTTACTTGGGCCCTTTAAATTTTTCAAAAATACAGAATTTAACAAGACTTTAATCACATAAACATTTTATTTCATATTCAAATCTGTTATTCCAGATTCTTCGGGGTACCACTCGTGATCATTTCAAATGACCATTTCGCCCCTAATCTCATTATCACATCATAAAATTATTATCCCATTTTCTCATATTTTTGGGACGATCCCAAAATAGGATATTCTCAAAATTTTCATTCCAAATCTTAAATTCATCAAATATACTATCAACACATCTCATAATTAACACATCTCAAGGCAAACAAAATGACGAAAATACCCCTATAATAATTTATACATCAATTTCGACTATAGGGGATTTTAATTGCGAAAATTGTTTCGAAATCATTTTTCTTCAAATAATTTCATCAAATAACATATAATTAATACCCAAAACAATTTAATATCTCAAACAAACAATTAAATCAACTATCACAATAATAAATATATATTAAAATTCGGAATTAATAAGCAAAATTTTTAAAAATATGAGTACACCAACCTTTGGGCTTTCTACTAGCCTCTAACAGCTCCCAATTGATCCCTAAAATCTTTAATTGAAATTTCTGGGATCAGAATCGCGTATTTCTCTACCTGGGGTTTGAAAAATTAAAAAAAATCATGCTTGAGAGGTGATTAAGCTATCATATAACGTTATTGATGCTTCCTAAATATTCTAGCATGCTTCTACATGAATTTCTACACGATTTGAGCTCTCAATGGGATAAAAAAATTAACTTACCCGAATTTCACTTCACTGACAATTTTCCAAGTCTAGATTTAGACACCCAATAGCTTGAATGAGGTTAGATCTAGGTGTTTTGGCTAGGAAATGGGTTAAAAAGGGTTATTAAACTAAAAGAAATAAAGAAATTAGAAAATAAAATAAAAAAAATCAAAAATTCGCACCAGAGACGCAGCCGGCTGAAGGAAAGAGAAAAATGAATAGTGCCGGTCACTATGCTTGTCTTTTTATATAATTTTTTTTATGTCAAATTACAATTTAGTCCCTCAAAAATTTAAAATGTTAAATCGACCCCTAAACTTTTTAAAATTCTCATTTAAACCCCTCGAATAATAAATATTCCTAACTTGATATTTTCTTTCATTTCTTATTCCATCTTAACCCCAAGATCAACTACTTTATTACCTTTATACCACTCATTGAATTTTTATTTTAATCCCCCTTGAAAATAAAATTCAATATATATATAAAAAAAAAAAAAAAAAAATTCAGAAAATTTTGGGACGTTACACAACCTATTATTTTTATACCATCTTCCCTAATTAAGAAACTCGTCTTGCGTCCTTCTATAATCTCTTATCTTAGCTTTACTAACTAGGGGTCTTACTATTACAGTTTCCTTACTGATCTACTAAAATGTGGTGAATATGGAAAGTAGCTAATAATGCCCTTGAGTTTGCTACATCTAACTCGACTCCTAGCAACCTCAGTTTTACAAGAAGCAAAAGATATGTTGTCCTCAAATGGGCTAAAGAACTCATAGGTCGCCTGCTTAACACATCTGCTACTACATTAGCCTTTCCAGGGTGATATTCGATCATACAATCATAGTCCTTGATCAGTTCTAATCACCTCCTCTGACTCATGTTTAACTATTTCTTAGTGAACAGATATCGTAAACTCTTGTTATCTATGAAGACCTAACAAGGGACACCATACAAGTAATGCCTCCAAATCTTCAGTGCAAAAACTACTACTACAAGTTCTAGATATGGGTAGGGTAGTTCTGCTCATGCTTTTTCAGCTGTTTGGAAGCATACACTACAACTCTACCATTCTACATCAGAACACACCTCAAACCGTGTCTTAAGGCATCATTGAATACGGTAAAACCGTCTTCTCCTGATGGTAACACCACTACTGGAGCTGATGTCAACCTCCTATTCAGCTCTTCAAAACTCTACTGGCAGGCGTCTGACCACTCGAATCTCTTTCTTTCCTAGTCCATCTGGTCAATAGGGCTGTTATCCTTGAAAACCACTCTATGAACTTCTTATAGTAACCTGCCAACCCAAGGAAACTTTGAACCTCGAAAACATTGGTAGGTGGTCTCCAGCTTGTTATCGCTTCTATCTTCTAAAGATCTACACTTAATCCCTCAGACGATATCACATGACCCAAGAAAGCAATACTGCTTAGCCAAAATTGGCACTTGCTGAATTTTGCATGTAGCTAATACTCTCGTGGGGTCTGTAATACTACCCAGAGATGCTCTGCATGTTCCTTATAACTGCTTAAATACATCAAAATGTCATCGATAAACACTATCACGAATTTATCTAGGTATGGCCTGAAGATCCTATTCATTAGATCCATGAAGGCTACTGGGACATTCATCAATCCGAAAGCATGACTAGAAACTCATAGTGCCCGTAACAAGTTCTGAAAGCGATCTTTGGAACGTCTTCTCCACGGATTCTCAGCTGATGATATCCTGACCTCAGATCGATCTTCGAATAAACTCTGAATCCCTGAAGCTGATCGAATAGATCATCAATTCTCATGAGCGAGTATTGGTTACGTACGGTCACCTTGTTCAACTACCTATAATCGATACACAACCTTAAGCTACCATCCTTCTTCTTAACAAACAATACTGGAGTCCCCTATGGCGAATGACTGGGTCTCATAAAACCCTTATCCAACAATTCTTCCATTTGCACATTCAGCTCTTTCCACTCGGTTGAAGCCATTCGGTATGGGGCAATAGAAATTAGTAGAGTTCCCGGGATCAAATCTATCTCAAATTCTATCTCCCGGTTTGGAAACAAACCTGAAAGGTCTTTTGGAAACACATATGAAAAATCTCTAACCACAGGGATATCTTCTAATCTCATCCCATCATCTTTTGTCTCTACTATATAAGCTAGATATCCCTGACCTAACTTCCTAAGCACCTTGTTAGCCTTCATCGCTGACATGATGCTGAAGGAGAGCAACTTCCGTATTCTATGAAAAATAACATCAGGCCCCTCCGCTCTGGACAGTCTAACCTCTTTTCGAAAGCAATCTACTGAGGCGCGATGTATGGACAACCAATCCATTCCTAATATGATATCGAAGTCATGGATGTCCTGTGTAATCAAGTTCACTGGAAATTCTTTATCCTCAATGACTACTGTACTGCCTTCGAATACTTGCTTCGCTTGAAGAGAATCCCCTGTCGAGATGGATACTATCACACTACACCCTAGGGGTTCTGGTTCCACACCCAAAGTCTCAACAAAATTCCTAGACACGAAAGAATGCGTAGCTTCAGGGTTTATCAATGCATATGCTTCGTGGTCAAAAACTAAAATAATACTTGTCACGATCTCAGAGGTGGCATTGACATCTTGTTAAGTTACAACAAACACTCTGGCTTGAGTATGAAGTCTACCTTATTGGCCTCTGAATGGCACACCACTATCTGATGCTTTGTTGGGCTGACCAGAACTAGTGGCTCCTCTAGCTTGAAAACTCTTCTGCTCTGGTACTCGGCCTCCACTAGATTGCTCTGGTGCTATGATTCTGATATCTGGCTTGAAAGCTGAAGCTGGGTATGAGCAATACTTCATGAAAGGGCCTTCTTGTCCGCATTTGTAACATCCGGTGCTACCTCTAAAACACTCATCCGGATGCGTCCTTCTGCACGTCCTACACACAAGCCAATTTTTTCAACTCTTATTGCTGCTTTCGGATCCGACTGATTGAGTTATGGAGCTCTGACTAGATTGCGACCCCTGACTCGATTTTCGACTACCTAATCCGATGGATGACTCTACACTTCTGGTGAACTTATTAGGTCCATCTAAAAAACCACCCGTCCAACTACGTTTTTGAGTCGGCTATCGGGTTTAGAGATGGCTTCTATGCTTTTTTTCACTTTGACCGCGGCCTCTACTAGCTCTTCGTACTAGGTATGGATGGCTGAAGCAACATAGGCTTGGATCTTTAGATTCAAGCTTGCTGTGAACCTCTTGGTCTTCTGTTCCTCATTATCCACTATGAATGGTACGACCCGAACTAACTCTAAAAATCTCTTCTCGTAGTCCGCTACTAAAAGGTTCCTTTCTTCCAATCTGAAAAATTCTTTAATTCTTGCTTCTTGATAGCTCTTCGAGTAGAACTTATTCATGAATTCCTACTTGAATAGCACCCAAGACACTGTGACCATGTTTCATCTCTAGAGTGATTTCCACCAATCCTTGGCTTTATCCTTTAGCATGAAGGCGGAGAATGCTACCATTTGATCCTCAAAACAACGCATCACTTTGAAAATCTTCTCACTAGTCTCCAACTAAAACAAGGCGCTCCCTAGATCTCTAGTCCCATCGTAAGACCTAGTGCCCAATTTTCGAGCACGATCGATGGAAACCCTTAACTCTCGCGGTTGTTGAAACGTCACTGAAGGGACCCAACCTGAATTTAACCTCTTGAATCCGTGGGAAGCCCTCCCGGCACTCCAACGGACTCTGAAAACCTTTCCTTTAAACAATTAACTTAGGAATCCGTGGAGCGAACCCGATTAAAACATTTATTCTTTTCGTCAACTAACAGAAAATGTGGTGGGAATTTTTTTTTTTTTTTTTAAAAAACTAGTAAACCATTTATTCGATTAAAAATTTTGCAGAAAAACGAACAGAGCTTCCTCTATTTTTCGGACATTCTAATTTTACAAAACCTGCAAATAAAATCATAAACACTTCTAAAATTTATTCATTTTCTCTACTACCATTTTTAGGATCTCAAGTCCACCACAATTTAATCACAAGAATATTTAAAAACTTTCAATGAAATCATTTTTCATCCATAAAACAAAACATATGCATTATGTACAATTCTAAAATATTTTCTGAAATATTTTGGGCTTGAGTTTGGGCACTCCCAAACGCCTATGTACCTCAATTATCTGCAGAGGATCAAAGCCCTCATAATTTAGAGTTTAATTATGTATCTATATATATACAATACAAAAATAATGATGCAAGTATCAAAACCATAATATGACATATTTACAGCCCAAAAATTATATACATATTTTCAAGTCATCGTCGTCTACAAGTAGGCCGCCTACGACTGCCTTGGAGGATGCTCAGACTGCTCTCTAGTCTTAGTTCCTGAAAATTTTATTAAAACATTTTGAAAGAGTGAGCTAAAATAGCGTAGTGAGTGTGCAATTTAATGACAAAATACCTTTCACATTTTTTTCAGTAAAATCATAATATTTACATAAATAATTAGAGCATTTCATTTCATTTCATTTATCAATCATATAAATCATAATCATACATTTGAAACAATTTTTAACATTTCAGTCACTACCAATGAAACCCAGGGAATAATTCACCAACCGACCTAAAAGTGACGGTGGCGGGACAATCCATTTCCAGTCATAAAACCACTACGCTGCGGATAAATCATGCCTTGCGCAGGGTAATAGTAATAAGAATATTTTATAATGTATAAAGGCAATCCTACCATTTCTATCCCTTCCCTTAGTTAGTAACCTATTTCTTTACCCGTACCTTTACATATTTAAAATATCTCGGCCGATTATCCAGTCATTTCAATTATTTCAGTCATGATAGGATTTAGGATAACCATCAGCTAAAAATCCTTTTATAAACCACTGTTCATTTAAAAACCAAAACCATTTCTTTTATACTTTTCATAAACATTTGATTTGTCAACATTTTTCTTAAAATCAAAACCTTAACACTTGATTATTTTTCCTTAAACTTGATATCAAAACTTAAAACATTTATATAATCCAAACGATTATATTCAAAATATAAACATATATAAAATATGCATATACAAACATATACTTAAAAGAAACATATATGTATAAATATATAGTTCAACATAACATATATATTTAACTAAAACATATATATATATAGTTTTACACTCACTCCTTATATCCGTCTGTTAACTTTCGATTCAAAGAACCTCCTTCAATTCCTGCACGTCTCCGTTTCCGTTCGAAGAGTTTCCAATTCACCTAAAATTTAATCACCAATTTATTTAAAATTCTCTTCAAATACAACTCTAATGACAATATAATTTTCCTTAACAATCTCTCAAACTAATTTAGCAATATTCTTTCCATTACATGCCCTTATCTTAATACCATTCATTTCCGTGATATTTTCATGTCCTAATACATTTAAATACACACTTGAAACCACCAAATTGAAAGAAAATAAAAACAAAACAGCTTGTACGTTATTTATTCAAACAACTATTTTTGAGCGTTATACGCATTCCATACAATGTAATTTGTTATCTATGACTTAATCACCCTTAAATACATATTCAAGCACATACTAAGGACCTTAAAATCAACTTAAAAGCACACAATTTCTACTTATATGTAGCTGTCTTTACTTTTGTCGAAAGGTACACGATTACTCTTTTTTTGGTTTTCTCTTCGATTCCAACACGTAATCACATTCCATCTTATAATTATATACTTAGAAATCAATTAATTCTCATTTACCTAAACAAAATACAACCCATACACACACAAATACATACTGCTGAATAGAACATATACCCATATTTGTTCATTTCATCTCACGGCATACACACACATAAACTCTACACAACAATTTATTCTATTTCAACTTTTCATGAGACAAAATCAATAAAAACCCAACATAACTCACTTGAGTTTGATATCAGCCACTCCTCTTAGATTCTCACGGCATCCAATTCCTTCCATTTCAGCTTATCAACTTGAGCTATAACAACATTAACCATAACTCTTGAACTTTGACAGCAAACAATTCAAGAAAACAACTCACAAACTCAGGTTATTTCTCTTACCTACTGTTCATCATCTTCTTCACACCTACCCCTGCATTTTTCCTCCATCTGCTGGCTTCACGTGGCTGCTTTCAGCTCATCTTTTTCTGGTCTCAGCTCACCCGAAATCTCCTTTCTTCACTCGCGGTCTGCAGCTCGTTAACAGCCCGCGCGACTTCAGCTTCTTCCCGTTTTCTGGTTTGACTTCTTCACTTCCAGATCTGGTTTTTCTGGGCTAAAATCAAATACTCATCTTGCTTCTTCAAGCCTCCATCTGACCGTGAAGGAATCCCTTAGATGATCGGTCTTGTTGCTGCACTTGGTGGCCGAGAGAGAAAGATCGCCGAGTGAGAGATTATCTTCAGTTCTGCTGTCGGGGTTTGTTATTTTCGGGTCTGATGGAGTGGTTGCTGGAGTTCAGATCTGAGCTGGAAGAAACACAATAATAATGTTTAACATATTGCCCAAACACCCCTCAATTTTCCTCAATTATGCCAGCTTAACTTTTAATCCAAATTTTGCATGTTTACCCCTCTTTTACTCTATTTTTATGCACTTTACTTATCCATTTTCACTCATGTCCATACTCATTTTTAATCTATAATTAACACTTCCTAATGACCTATTTTAATCCTCATACACTTATATTTTTCATTAAAAAAATTATTCCATAAAAATAAATACGTTAAATCCGTCAATTTCCATAACGATTGTAATATCGATAATATTAGTCATTATTTCTTTCAATAATATTTCTAAAATATTCCACACTTATCAATTCATCAAATTAATCTCATAAACATTCAATTAGATTCATAATTGTTCACTTTCATCACATAAGAAAAAATTTCTCACAACGGTGGAATATTTTAAAAATACAATCATATTTGACGTATTTATCGATATTTATATATATTCTTAAGCATGAAGAACTTGGTCTTAACAGTCACTGCCAAAACTCGAGCCAGTCACTTTATATCTATATTCCCCCCCACTTATAAGTTCCGCAGGTCATGAAGGTCCAACTTGATCTACAAGCATATTGATAGACTTGTCAATGTGTCCCTCCCTCGGTATGGGTACCTCAGTCAGTGCTCTCCTAGATGGACAACCTCAACAATGCATGATTCTGTAAAATGAACCAAAAATCATGTGATGCATAAAGTGAAAAACGACTATGTAAAACCATGTAACTATAAGAAAATTCTTTCTAAAATAATCTTATAAACATTCTCTTGCTTTATCTTAAAAATCGTTTAAAACTTCGACTCTGATGCCAAACTGACAAGACTTATCCAGGATTTCCTTTAACGAATCCAACGATCTTACTAGGCACCCCACGAAACTTTTTGAAGTCTAGCTAATTAGACCCAAAATGATACTGTGGAGCGAACCCGAAACTATTTATTAATTTCTAAGCTCTTTAATCATACGTTTTAAAACTTCGTCACAAATTCCATCGAATAAATAAACATGTAATTTAAAAGTATTATCATAAATATACGAGTATATAAAACATGCATGCAACTATTATCATAAAAGTTTCACAGTGTTTGTTCACAATCTGAAAATATACAAATTACAGAATCAGAATCTAAATTTTAAACTTGACACAAAAGACTTTTATGGCATCATTGGTCGTAAAGCCCACTTAATCTGAACAAGACATGCTGGTACCTGGATCTCTTGTTCCTACACTTGAGGAGGTTTTTGAAATATAAAATCAAAAACATTGTAAGCTATGAAGCCTAGTAAGTGTGGATGGGTTCTATTTAAAATACCTTTATAAAATCACCTCCCAAAAAACGTTTTGAAAATATTTTTCTTTAAAACCATTTTATTTCTTAAAAATTTTTGGTTCATAACGTGCTAAAACATTTCCAGATTTTCTAAAACATTTCAAAAATATTTTCTTTCTAAAATCTTCTTTTAATTGGTATGCTTTAATTTTTCTAAAAAATACTCTAGTGGCACCCAAGGAAAGCTATAACCACATGAGTGGGTAAACTGGGTCCGCTTAGTATGGGGGTCATATGATGCAAAGGTTAGCATCGCTCACCGTGACAAAGCTACAAAGATATCTCGCATACACGTGGTGAAACTATCATTGTTCACTGTGTGTCAAGATAATACCCCATAAGTGTAGAGGGTGACTAATAGACATGACAGACTCGATCCTCCCAATGTTAGCAGGACTAACCATTTTAACACTTGCCATACACTGTGGGGTATACCAGCCGGGTCTATGCGAAGGTCTCTCTATAAAGTCTCAAGCTATCCACTAAGTTTGAAAACCTTTTTCTTTTTCTATGATTTAAATCTATTTTTCTTCCTTGCTATAAAAGAAATAATATGTTGCACGCCATTGATACTTAAACTATTTATTTCAATACTAGAATATAAGAGTATTAAAAGCTAAATCAAGAAATAAAAAGCTATAAAATAATTGTATAATGAGCTGAAAATCATTTAATAACAAATCAATTTCACACTTATAGCTTGCTTCCCAAATCACTTGAATCACTTTTGCTCAGCGACCTCCTTTATAGCTTGCTACACCACCTACACTTGGTCACACAAGAAACCTCAATTTAGTTCGCAAGTCACTTAAATCAGTTCTATCTTCTCTACCTCACCTGAGTTGTAGAGGAACTGCCCTGCCCCATTCTATTCGAGCTACGAGCTTGAGCTCCAGCTCATGTTAAGCTCGCAGAACACTCCAATCTGAATTCATTCTATCATCAACATAATCCTATAACTCATTCAGGGGAAATGGATTGCATACTATCAATCTAGCTCGAGCTTCAAGATCTCACCCTTACCTTGGTCAGCTCATCCTATGCGAGTTCCTACCTTGCTCAACTCAATCCAATCTCGTGGGCACTTTACCTCAGCGAGGTCGCTCAACTCACCATTTTTCAAGGAGCTGCTTCCTTTTTCTAACTCGATCCGATTCATGGACCTTGCTGAACTCCCAAAGCCTTAGTCCTATTCGAACAGACCTCATGGTAGGCTGGGATAGCACCACTCAGCTTGCTCCCTGCGAGCTCAAGCTTAGGCCAACTTGACCAGCATTGAAAGAGCTATGGGTATCCATCCCAGTTGCATTTAGTGAGCTTCTGCACTATCTCATGCGAGCCCACTTTTAATATTTCTTTTCCAGATTTCTACTTACACACAGATTAGCATACTCCAACCTCAACATTTTTACAGCATATACTTAACAACATTTTACCAGTTTACTTCACAAATTCCAGGTCACAACCACAAATAGGTTTCGTGATTGAACTCAATCATTCAACACAAACATCCATTTCCTACAAATCAATATTATTTCATAGCTACTTTACTTACCTAGCTCATCTCAGACTTTTTGTCTTGCTTTCCAGCTCGCTTACTATTTCAAATCACCAGATCTACACACCAAAAATTTTGTTATATACTTGTAGACCATGGGCTGTTCTCGATAGCTTTCTCACCAGCATAAAACCATAAAAGCTTACTCTTACCACTTAGATCTTACTAGATCTGACTCCCAGATCTATTTGTCCCCTTCCAACAGTGTGATTTCCTTCACAAGTGGTAGAAATTAGCTTGGATCAATGGCGGCAGCTTGCTCCTTCTCCTTTGCCGACAATCTCTCCCTCTCTCCTTTCTAGAATTTTCTTCTCTCTTCACACACTCTCTCTCTTTTCATCGACTCACACCACAAATGCCTATTTATAGGCATGGGCCAAACGCGTCTTTCACCCTTAACTTCCTTAAAATTTCAATTTTGTCACATTCTAGAGAATTCTCTATTTTTCCACCATGCCCTTGTCATTTCCTTTTATTTACGATTTTGCTACTCTTTTTAAATATCTTACATTTTTCTCATATGTCTCTCAACTTTTATGATTTAAATTTATTTTCAATACTTCCAAAAATTATATAGATATTTACTTGCACTAATAATTACTTAAAAAATCCTTTTATTATTTTATCAATATGGGCACATTAATACCTTTCTCCATTCCGTACATATGAACAGTAATATCCTCGGGAGAGGATATTACACAAAACATCATCATACTAAATCAAATCAGTTTTATGTAACTCAAACAAAAAACCAAACCCAAAAATCTAGCATTAAACCAAATAAAAGATGACCATGTTTGGTCTCCAAGCATAGATACTAGATGAACGTCATCCAGGAACCCATATGAACATCTTAGTTCATTACCATCCGCCATCCACCACATTTTTCTCACTCTTTTTCTAGCTCTATAGCATTCGACGCTCTTATCCTTCGCTCATCGTCTTCGATATGGTTAGAGCCAAATTGAAGAACAATCAGGATTCTTTGATCTTGATTTGAACTAGATCGAAATCGATTTGGTTGATTCCCATCTTTCAAAATCAATATCTATGTTTCCATCCATCCATTGAAATCAATATTGAGATCGATATCTAGATCTCCACGTTTTTTCTTTCATTTTTTTTAATAAATTCTATTTTCTTAAATTTTTTCTTTGTTTTTCTTTTAAAAAATTTTTATTTTTTAAAGTTGATCTTTACCATCCATCAACATGATGGCTGGAGAAAATCTCACTAAAAAATATTATTATCTTAGAATTATTTGTTATATTTATTTTTTTTAATATTTATTTTAAAAGAAAAAAAATTAAAATATGGTCAAGAAAAAAAATACCTTCATATTTGTTAAGGTTGATTAACCATTGACCAACCTACATTAATAGTAGGTGGACAATTTGTAATAAACACATAAAGTTTGCACAACCTAAGAATTGATTGGAACTGGATAACTAATTTATAATTTACTCTAAATTAAAATTACTAAAATGCAATGCAATGTGAGAGAAGAACCTAATGGGAAGACGAGATTTTCAATTTAATCATGCAAATGATTATAAAATTAGAAGATATTTTTAGAAGCAATGCTTACTGCTTAGTGGTGACAGATGCTGTGGAAAATAAAGCAAATGTGAGAACTTTTTCAAAAGCTCCTTTTAATGTTGTCCCAAAAACTTATCAATTCTTTCAAAGAAATTCATACCTTTGCTTAAATATAATTTCAGTACTTACTGTTGGCTTTCTCTATTGTTTCCTTGAGCTTGTATCAAATAATTCAAATTCAAGCTTGTTTAAGGATCAAAATATTCAAGTGAGTTGTTATTTTGACCTCCTTACTTGCTTATTTTCTTTGATCTCAGAATTAAGCTCTAAATTTTTATTTTGACTTTGTTGTTGTTTTGACTCTGTTGTTATTTTGCTTATATTCAATTAGCACTTGTCAGTCTGCTTTTTGTGTCTGTATCATCTAATTGATAGTTAGAGATTCAATAGCACCAAAAGAGATGCATGGACAACAATACCCCTACACCTTACTTAATTTTTGCGGGATACTTATTACGTCTCCAAATAATAAACAACAACTCTTGAAGGATCTTTCGAGAGTTAATTAACTGTCAAAGAAAGGAAACTCAAATCTTTAAGTTTTTTTTTGTTTTTTTTACCCCCCCATATTTGAGTTTTCTTCTTATTATTTTCTTGTTTTCGACTTTTAATTCAAGCAATCTTCCAAATCCAATTATAAATAATAAAAAAGGTGAAATTAGGAAAAATCTTTCTGATTCAAAACAACTAAAATCATATTTTCTTTATAAATAACTATTCAACTAATTGTTTTTTTTTTTTTAGGACTAAATTAGCCCAACAGAAAATTGGAACCTATCGGGATAGAAATAATGGTGGCGTGGACAGGGGAGCTGCTCCCAATACAAGGGTGGTGAAAGGGCAACTCATATAGAAGATGAGAGAATATATGATTTTTTGGCGTCACGGGATGTCGACCCATACTTTTAAGGGCATGGGGGCAACTAACGCACTAACTAACAACGCCAACTACCATTGACTATTCAGCTAATTATTATGAACACTAAAATAAGTTGTTTTTTTTTTTTTAATGAAAAATGATATAGTAGAGATAGAATAAAATAATCAGAAATAGAAAAACATGAAGAAAGGAGAGAGAAAAAAAATAGAAGAAAGAGAAAAGATAAAAATAAAAATAAAAAATAAAAAATAAAAAGTAAAAAGTAGATGAAAGAAAGAACATTTATCAAAGCTTAAGCAGAGGGTGGAGTTGTAAGAATAAGATAAAAAGGCGTTATCACATGTTGTTTCCATTACTTTTGAAAAGACAAGTATGGTTGTGTTCAAAGGATGCAATACCTGCCAGGCCAGCCAAGAACCAATCAGTCTCTCCCTCCACTTTCTGTCACTGTCTAAGTAAAATAGAAATAAAATGTCACAAGAATTCCTGTTTGTTTCTTTAAGATAATTTCTATTTTAATGAGCCAGCTTTTCACTTTATTGTCTTTGGACTTTCGGATTCATTATGTTAATTTTTATAAAAATTAATTTGTAATTTAGTAATCGAACTAAAAATAACCAAAAAAATTAAAATAATTATGGAAATGGAACAACCAATTCATTTGTCCAAGATGACTTTCTTATTTATGGTGGAAAACAATTTTTTTTTTTTTTAATGGTTGGGACAAGTTCAGGCATTAGTCAAGATCAAACGAGATTTGACTATGTGAAATGGTCTGAAAAACAACTCTCAAACGAGAGGATGCATTTCACACATAGATGATTGGAAGGTCCACATAAAATAGGGGAACAGCTCACATAAAATGGGGGGAATGCCCCAACAACCCACACCTTTTTTTTTTTTTTTTGTATGATGGAAGAATGCCTTCAAGGCACAGGGGTAGTGAAACATTTTAAACATTTGGAAGAAGATATTCCAATTAAATAGAAGTTATTTTTCGGAAGAAGTGTCATTGGTGACAATTAACTGTTGAAATTGGAGGATAAAGCAAATGTGAAAACTTTTCTGAAAACATCTTTTAATGTTGTCCCACAGACTGATCAATTCTCTCAAAGAAATACATATCTTTGCTTTAAGATCATTTCAGTATTTCACTGTTGGTTTTCGTTGTTGCCTCCTTTAGCTTGTATCAAGTAATTCAATTTCAAGCTTGTTTGAGGATCAAAAATACGAGTGAGTTTTGCTTTGTTATTTTCTTTGTTTGATCTCAGCAGCTCTTAATTTTTATTTTGACTCTGATGTTTTCTCTTTTATTTTAGGTGTGTTTTAAGTAATTCAAGCTCGATTTATAGGCAAATACCAAAGTACGTCGTTATTTTCATGAACTTTGCTATTATTTTTTATTTTCATTGTTGTCCTGTCTGTTTGCTCTGTAGTTACCCTTTTATGTTCTCTCATTTGTTTTCCTTCACTTCTGTGTTGTCTCTGTTGTGTGTGTAGCAATCGGGTTATTGTATTGTTAGTTTGATTCGAGGCTCCATGAGAGATGGATGGTGTCCATCTCTGATGGAGATCATTACTCCATCAAAGATGGACTTTACTCCATGTCTAATGGAGACGGTCCCATCTGAGATGGATGCTACTCTATCTTCATTGGAGTTGATCTCCATCAATATGCTTCATTTTTTTTTTCTTTTTTAAAAATTTATATGGGAAAGAAAGTTTTTGATTTAAGAAAATAAATATGTTATGATTTTGATTTTATAGAATTGTTGTAGATCTGGATTCCCAAGAGAAAAGATTTGGTTTTGAAGAAAAAACTAGGTTCCACATGAAATTAAAAATAAATAAATAAATAAAAGGATTATTCTTATTAAAATTTTTAACTGAGGTTCGAACAAAGATACAGTGATCATGTTTTTTTTTTTTCCTTTTAAGTTGTCAGTAATATCCTAAATTTCGATAAAAAGAATCTAAAATAATATTTGATAAACCATAATTTTCATAATATACTTTATTGAATCAAAAGCTTAAAGTTAAGCTCCAACTAATAAAATGTTCTAACAATAACAAAAACCAACTGAAAAATTATCCTTACAAATAGATAAAAACTTAAAAAAAAAAAAAAAAAATTTAGTTCTCCAATTGAAACAATAAGAAACAAGCGGTTGTACCTAGTTTCCCTATGTGAAATGAAAATCAATATGATAAAATAACTATAGCTACTTTGCAAAAATATTATGATAAGCGCTAAGCTACCAACTCAATAAGTAAATTGAACATGACAATAGAAAATGATAAAACACTTGCAACATTTTTTATAAATGAACCATATAAAATAAATACATATTATAATAATAAATATTTAAGATAAACATTTATTAAACAAAAACTAGTAACTCATATCGCGTAATATCTACAGTAACGGTAATGGTATGCCACTTATATTCATGTGACTCAATAGTAACAGTAATGGTAAGTGTGCACATAATAACCCATTTGGGACAATAACAATGGTAGAAGAATTATGGACAATGAGCTAAAACATTTTATAACATTTAATATAAATAAAAAATTTCCAAAATCACAATCACAATATATTTTCCATGTTTAACGAATTTTGAGAATAAAATAAATTGAAAATATGCAATATTAATTTCATATTATTTTAAACAAACCATTGCATATATTTCAATAGAGCCTAGTATTTAGTGAAAGTTTAACTTTTACATGTATTTTGTAAAAGATTTTTCAAAATATATTTGTTAAAAAAATTTCAGAAAACAATAATTAAAGTATAAAATATGCTTTACTTAAGATAAAATGATAGCGAACAAAATAGAACTTTAACTATAAAGGCTAAATTTATTATAAGAAAACAAACATAATACGTGCTATGAATAATTTACTCATCTAGAACAATCCTAGTCAACTTTTTGTATGTCCAAAATCAATCTAGACCTATGCAATTATAAGTGGAAAATTGTACAAGTACATCACAAAAAGAGCACTAATAAAGATCAAAATAATCTCTCACTTTAAATCTAAAGATCTATCTTAAGTGTCTAACATTCTCAATCAAACTTATCCTCATGCTTATATTTTTATTTAATTATGTAAGAATCCAGTTATTACCAAATTTTTCATGAAGACACAAAACATATAGACTAACTTACAAAACAATTCTCAGATCATTCCACCATCATTAGCATGCTCAAATATGTCAAAATCTCAAAGACCAAAAATATGTCTTGCAAATTTCGATTCCGACCACAGCCCATTCCAAATTTATATCTCTTAATACGCTCAATAGAAAATTATGAAATTTATTATATAAGCAATACACATATCAATCTCATCACATGTAAATTCTTAGAATTTTCCATAAAGTATAACCTGGTAAAACAATTCTAACCTTAGCTTTTATGTCAGAGTCAAAAAATCCAAATTAACACACCCTTGTGCAAAAAACTAGGAACCAAATCAAGGCTTAATATTCCTAAAACCGAATCATGAATTTCAAATGAGAGAAAAACAATAAAAAGAAAACCTACCTACTTTTAATGGCCCTTAAATCAACCGTAAACCTTTCTATGTTGCTAGAAATCGTATTCCGATAACGATGTTGATACAAAGAGAAACTGTAAATGTATGTTCGCACTTTCTTTTTTTTTTTTTTCTAAATAGTGGGTGAGTATATGCAATATATATATAATGTGCATACAACCCTAAACCTTTAGGAAAGCTAAATTGACCAATATATCCTTCTCCTTCCCAATTATATATATAATTATTTTTGAATATATAAAATATAGTGGTTACAATACTACCCTCCTTAAAAAAAATTCGTCATCGAAATTTGCAAAGTACCTTGGTCTTCAAATAGTTCGAGTAGTCTTTCATTTCCTCCTCTCTTTCTCATGTGGCTTCTTCTATAGGGTGATTCATCTACCGAACCTTTATGGACAAGATGGTCCTTAATCATATAGATTGTTGTTTACAATCCAAAAACTCCATTGGCTGTTTTTTGTATGACAAATATTCAGATAACTGTTTTGGTAGATAGTCCAAGACATGTGAAAGATCAACAAAATTTCCTCAATATCGACACATGGAAGACATTATGAAGTCCAGATAGACTTGGATGTAAAGTCACACGATATGTCACTGCCTTAATCCTCTCCAAGATTTCAAAAGAACCTACAAATTGAGGAGTCCTATTGCCTTTCTTACCAAAACGAAATACTCCTTTCAATGGTGAAATTCTTAAAAGGACATAATCCCCTCCATCAAAATCTAAATCTTGTCTACGATGATTTGCATAACTCTTCTATTGACTTTAAGCAATGCGTAAACATTCCTTAATAAACTTGATTTTATCCATAATGATTTGAACAAATCCTAGCACTAACAAACTTCTCTTACCTACCTCATCCCAACAAATAGACGATCTACACTTTCAACCATACAATGCTTCAAAAGGTCGCATGCTAATATTAGAGTGGAAAATGTTGTTGTATGCAAACTTTATTAGTGTCAAATGGTTCTCTTAACTACCAGCCAAATCCAAAACACATGTCCACAACATGTCTTCAAGATTTTGCATAGTCTGCTCTAATTGACCATCAATTTGAGGGTGAAATGTTATGCTGAAATTAAGTTTGGTACCTAAACCTATATATAGGTAGCCTAAAACTTCGAAGTGAATTGAGTGCCTTTATCAGATAAAATGGTCTTTAGTATACCATGTAATGTGACTATTTCTTTGATGAAAAGTTCAACTAGCTACAATGGTTTATTAGTGCTTTTGATTGTTAGGAAGTGTTGATTTGGTTAATCGATCCACAATTACCCATATAAAGTTGCAACCTTTATTAGAACAAGACCCACTGACAAAATCCATCGTGTTCTTGTCCTATTTCCATTCCAGTATAGGTAGATGCTGTAAGGATCCAACAAGTCATCGATGTTCAATCTTAACCTATTGACATATAAGATATCTCAAAACAAATTCCACAACTTCTTTCTTCATGTTTTTCTACCAGAAGTTTTGCTGCTTAAGTCACGATACGTCTTATCATTGCTAAGGTCCACACTATATGACGTATTATTGAGCTTCTTATAAGATTTCTTTCTTCATTATATAATCATCTGGTACACAAATCATTTTTCCACATTATATAACATTTTCACTATCCAATAAGAATTCAAGTCTTACACCTTTTTTGACATTTTTAGCAATACGAAGCAAATGTGGATCATCTTTTTGAGTGATTTTGATCTTGTCAACCAAAGTATGTTGAAATCTCAAATAAGCCCAAATATTAATATACCTGCGTGTTACTATAGTGATTCTACTTCTCTCTATATACTTTAAAATGTAATCATTAAAGGTGATCATACGCCATGCTGCTTGAAGATTTTCTACTAAGAGCATCTCCTATTACATTTGCTTTTCTTGGATGACAGCTTATAGTGTAGTCATAATTTTTCACTAATTCCAACCATCTCTTTTGGCTCAAATTCAACTCCTTTTGAGTGAATAAGTATTTGGGAATCTTGTGTTCTTTAAAGATTTCACAAGTCTTTCTATATAGATAATGTCTTCAAATCTTTAAGGCAAAAACCACTATTGCCAACTCTCAACCTTCAGCAAGATAATTATGTTTATAGGTCTTTAACTATCTCGAGGCATACAAAACCACCTTCCTATGTTGCATTTAATTAAACACAACCCAATCCATTCATTGAAGCATTGTTGTTGGTGGCATGGCCTCCACCACTAGAAGGGAGAGTTAAGACAAGAGCAAAAACCAATCTATTATTATGTTCTAGGAAAGCTTTTTCACATTAATCATTCTACTCAAACTTGACACCCTTTTCAGTTAATCTAGTCAAAAGGGTCGTAATATTTGAGAACCCTTTCACAAAATGTCGATAATAGTCGACTAACCCTAGAAAACTCCGCACATTAGTGACATTAAGTGGTCTACACCAATTTACAATCACTTCCACTTTTGTTGGATCAATATCACTTCTTTAGACACCACAAAATATTGATACTGCGATCGAGTTAAAAGTATCTCAACATTTGAGAATGACTTCACAAAATGCCAATAATAGTCAACAAAACCCTAGAAAACTCCGCACTTCAGTGACATTAGAAGTCTACTCCAATTTATAATCACTTCCATCTTTGTTGGATCAACATAAATTCCTTCTTTAGACACCATGTGCCCTAAAAATGTTATACTATAAAGCCAAAACTCACACTTCTTAAATTTGGCATAAAGTTTCTTCTCCTATAACCCACAGGTGCTTCTCATGTTCTTCCTTATCCTTAGAATATTCCAGAAAATCATTGATGAAAGTGATGATGAATCGGTGTAGATACAATTGAAAGTCCTTATTCATTAGATCCATGAATACTGTAGGAGCATTCGTTACCTAAAAGATATCACTAAAAACTCATAATGCCTATATTGAAGTTCAAAAAGCTATTTTAGGCACATTATCACATTAAAATTTTTGCTGGTGATTGCATATCAATATTAAAAAATACCATTGCACCCTATAGCTGGTAAAATAAATCATCAATGCGAGGAAGGGGATACCCATCTTTGATTATGACTTGGTTTTGTTATTGGTAATCAATACATAACTATATAAAGTCATCTTTTTTTTTTTTTTTCACAAACAACACTAGAGCACCACAAAAAGAAACACTAAGGCATATAAATCCCCTTTTAAGCAAATCTTCCAGTTGAATATTCAACTTCTCAAGCTCTATTGGTGTCATGCACTATGGTGTTTTCGAAATAGGAGCTGTTCCCAACACCAAGTCAATTGCAAACGCAATATCTCGGTCAATGGGCAGTTCATTTAAGTCTTTAGGAAAAAACATTAGGAAACTCCTTAACCAATAAAACATCCTTCAAGACAACTCCATTTTCATTGTCATCTAGCACAATAGCTAAAAATCCCTCACTTCCTTTCATAAACTTTTTAGTAGCTTTGATAGCTGAAATCAAACCATAATAAGAATCTCGTATTCTTTTGAATCGAAATTCTTTATTAGTTTTTTCTCCATAGATCTACGAAAAACCACCTCTTTAACAAAATAATCAATGCTAGCATGATAAGTGGTTAGCCAATCCATTCCTAAGGTGACATCAAACTTAAACATATCCAATGAAATTGTAGAAAGTCGAAAATCCTTAATTTCTACCAAATTAACTATTATTTGGTCAAATTAATTCTTAGAACACTTGAAAATCAAAACCTAGTCTCCAAATTACTAATATCACAATCTAATATACAGAATCGACCTGGCTTTGATACCAAAATATGACACCTCAAATTCCAATACAAAGAATTTAGAATGATACTCGATAAAACTTAAATTCCAAAATGTACTTTATTCAATCAAAAGCTTAAAGTCAAGCTCCAACTAATAACATGTCTAAAAAATCAACTAAAAATCAATCCTTACAAATAGATAAAACTAAAAAAAAAAAAAAAAAAAAAATTCTCCAACTGAAACAATAAGAAACAAACTCTAGTCATTAGCTCCTTGGTGAAACCAATCCCTAAGTAATATGAAAATCAACATCTCAACTTAATTGTAGCTATTCTATAAAAATATTATGACGAGGGGTCAACCATCAACTCCATAAATAAATTCAAAATGACATTAGAAAATGATAAAACACTAGCAACATTTTCAACAAATGAACCATATAAGATGAATATATATTATTATTTTGTTTTTCCACTCCTTTCTATACACTCTCTTTCTTTTCCTTCTTGTGGTCTCTCTCTTTTCTCACCTTTATCAGTCACCTCTCCCTTTTCTTTTCCACTCATTTTTCTTCTAGATGTTTCAGCCTCACTCTCATTTTTCCTCTCTATTTTTTCCTCTCGTATCCCAACCTCATTCTTTCTCTTTTGCTCAACCTCTCCTTTTAATTTCATTTGATCCTCAAAAACTTGTTTTGGAGTTAATGGCACAAGTGTAATGGATTTTCCTTCTTTAACAAAGCTGTACCTATTCTTAAACCCATCATGCATCACTTTCCTATCATACTGCCATGGCCTCCCCAACAGAATATGGCCAGCATGCATAGGAACCACATCACAAAGCACCTCATCTCTATACCTCCCTATGGTAAAAGCTACCAAAACTTGATTATTAACCTTGACCTCTCCACACTCATTCAACCACTGTAATTTGTAAGGTCTAGGATGTTTTAGTGTAGGCAAGTTTAATCTTTCAACAAGGGTGGTGCTAGCTACATTGGTGCAACTTCCCCCATCTATGATCATACTACACACCTTGTTATTAACATGACATCTAGTATGAAATATGTTCTCTCTTTGCTATTCCATTTCTTCTACCTTAATTTGTGCATTAAGAGCACGCCTAGCAACAAGAGTTTCACCTTCTACGGGGTATTCCACTCCTTCCTCATTACTAGCGTCAACCAACTCAGGCATATCATCACTGTCATCTTCAGTTTCCACCTCTCCATGGTCACGCAAGATCATCGTTCTCTTGTTTGGACATTGAGATGCAATGTGTCCCATACCCAAACATTTGAAACATTTGATATTCCTATTCTTAGAAGGTTGGTCTTCGGTCTTTGTTTTGTTTTTGATAGCTTCTCCTTCTTTCCCTTTAGGTGGCTCAATCTTTCCCTTTGAAATAACCCTGTCATTCTTCTCATTATCACCCCATTTCGATTTCCACAGAGTTGTGGAATGCGAAGAGTATCTTGCTGCCCCCTTTTTCTTCAATTGTCTCTCCACCTTCATAGCCATATGTACCATGTCCTCCAACTCCACATAGTGCTGCAACTCTACTACATTAGCAATATCCCTATTTAAGCCATTCAAAAACCTTGCTATAGTGGCTTCCCTATCCTCCTCAACATTAGCTCTAATCATGGCAACCTCCATCTCCTTGTGATATTCTTCCACACTCCGTGAACCTTGTGTAAGACTTTGAAGTTTCTGATAAAGGTCTCTATAGTAGTGGTTGGGTATGAATCTCTTCCGCATGAGAGCCTTTAATTCTCCCCAAGTTTCAACACGTCTCTCAAGGTTTCTCCTTCTATTTGTCGTTAGTTGATCCCACCAGATGATTGCATAATCTGTAAATTCAATCACTGCAAGCTTCACTTTCTTCTCCTCAGAATAGTTATGACAATCAAAGATCAACTCAACCTTTTTCTCCCATTCTAGGTACACTTCAAGATCGTTTCTACCTTGGAAAGATGGTATTTTCATTTTAATGTTCCCAAAGTTTCTATCTACCTCATCTCGACCCCGAATGTTTCTCCTAGGACCTCTTCCACGCCTACCCCTCCTAGGCCTAAACCTTTCCATCTCAATTTCAGATTCCAGGTCATTCTCCCCTCCACTTTCTGTTTCTGTTTCTTCCACACCTAAAGGATCATGCCTACGCCTATTTTGACCATTTGGTTCCCGATTAGGCTGCCCTCTTTGGATTCTAGCTATAGCTTCATCTTGTCGGTCCATTCTATCCCTTATCTCTCCAAAAATCACATTCATTCGTTCAAATTGTTGATGTATAGCTTGAAATGTAAAGAATGTGTTGTCAATTTTAGGACTTGAGTTTGAGCCATTAGTGCCTGACATTTTGATGTTAGCTGCAAGGAAAAATAATAATGTCCACAATCCTCACGTGTTTGCACTCCAATCGTGTTTCACTCTAATACTTCATTTTTTTTTTCTTTTTTTCTTTTTTTCCACTCTCTGTTTTCTCTTTCAAATTCTTTAAGAACTACTGAACTCAATCAAGAACTCGACCCGTGTGTTATTCCCACCAATAAAAGTTCAAGAAACAAGCCAAAAAGTCCAAATCAATTAAAACCAGTGACTGAAATAAAATAAAAGCAAGATACGAAGGAATCAAAGAAAGCGCACACGAAAGATGACTAACTCAATCAAGAAGACAAAATAAGAACAAAAAGAAATTTATGAATTAGAGAATAGGTGTGAAATTAATTTGTGAACAGATCAACATGAGACAGCCCACACACGATTCATTGACATGAAATCCAAATAAGAACTTATGTATGTGTGATCTCACAATAACACTTGCAATAAGAGATTTTCAATCCAAGAATCATCAAAGAATTAATCCAAGAAGCACTGAATTTTTTTTTTTTTTCAATTTTCGTGCCTTTTTTTTTTTTTTAACAGGCCACTGCAATTTTTTTTTTTTTTTAACAGACCACCGCACTTTTTTTTTTTTATAATTTTCGTGCCTTTTCTTTTTTGGAATAAGATTGAAGATGCAATAAGTTTATCAAGAAAGAAAACAACAAAGACGAATTCAAGAATACGTAAACCTAAACGCAGAAGCTAAGAATAATTAAAGATAATGAAACAAACAAACCTGATTTTGGAACCGAAGCTCTGATACCAATTGATGTGAACCCGTAGGATTGAAACCTTAGAACCCACAAACAAATCAATAAACACCCCAAGAAAGCCAAGAATCAGATTTTAATTATTCCAGACCCGTTGAAAACTAGTTTCAAGAACCCGAATTGATAGTAAGAACGCCACAAAGGTTTGATCCTTTGATAAGTTCTAAGTTCATTCAAGAACAAGAAGAGGAAACAAATTCTCTCAATTCTTCTATTTGATGGCTGCTGAAAAACTGATACAAAATTAGGGTTTTGCCTTATTTATATTAAGGCCAAATAAAATAACTACTCCTAAATGGGTCCAAACTCTAATTGGCTTCAAAGGCCCATTACTTAAAATAAATCCAATATGATATCTAATTAAATGAAACCCAAAACTAATCAACTGTCCCTCATACGTGAACAGTAACCAAGTCACAAATAAGGCCTCTTGAATACAAAAAACTCTAGCCCAAATTACACATAAACTTATTTAAAAAAATAATTGCTTTGGAAGCCCACACAATAAGACTCCAACAGCCATGATGCCAACCCACACGTCCAATGCTTCAAATGCTAGGACGTCTTCTCCCCGACTTCAATTACATGAACGAAGGATGGTTCCACCTCGTTTGAGCCCATCTTGAATGTTGTTGGTGTCTTGCTAGTTGCACTTTTAGCCCAAGTAGATTGCACAAGTCCTTGCATTGCTTCTTTGATCTTCTTCGCTCTTGATCTTGTTATTGGCCCATCCGGAATGTGCAAAGGATCCTTCTTATTCTTGTCAACCAACCCACCTTGGTACTCATCAGGTTCGGTTCCGGTTCTTAAATAAAATAAAATTTAAAAAAAAAAGAAAAAAAAAACAGAAAAAACCGTTGGGAGGGCCAACGTTCGAGCCACGTGGCCCCAACAAACCCAGATGTCGATCTGGGTTCGAACCCCGCTGAAAACCCAGATCGGCGACTGGGTTTTCGGGTTTCTAGCCTGGAAACCCAGACGCCGCCGATCTGGGTTTCCAGCGGGAAACCCAGACGTCGATCTAGGTTCCAGAACCCAGATCGACGTCTGGGTTAAACCCTTTAACCCAGACGCCGATCTGGGTTCTGGAACCCAGATCGACGTCTGGGTTTCCAGCGCCGATCTGGGTTCGACGTCTGGGTTTCCAGAACCCAGATCCAGACGCCGAACAGAACCCAGATCCCAAACCCACAGACGCCAATGCCGATCTGGGCTGGAACCCACCAGAACCCAGATCGGAAACAAAAAAATCAAAGAGAAGAAGGAGAAGAGAGAGAGAGAAATAGAAAAGAAGAAGAAAAAGATGAGAGGAAAAGAGAGACTACTGAGATAGTCGAGAGACTGAGAGAGTCAGAGAGTCAGAGAGAGAAGAGTGAGTGACGTCATGTGAGTCCATTTATTGAGGGTGAATCAGTAAAATTTATAAATTAGAGCTTGTGATTGTGAATATTTTAGTCTTCAAATAATTAAATTTTTTATTTCGTTTGTGTATCCGGTATTTCGTTTATGTATCCGGTATCGATTTATTTTTTTTAATTTTAAAATATATTTTAATATTAATTTTTAAATTTCAAATTATCATTTTAAAAAAAGGTTCTAGAACCGGAACCGAAACCCTTATAGAACCGAAACCGGAATCGGAATCGAAACCGTTATAGAACCGTCGGTTCCAGAACCGAACCGGAATCGTTTTATTTCGGTTAAGGTTCCGGTTCTAGCTTTTTTAGAACCGGAACCGGAACCGAACCGAACCGTGGTCATGTCTAAGTGGAACCACGGTTTTCTTGGGCTAGGTAGGTTTAAGTGGAAATAGACGAAAACGAAAGTGAGAGCCCACCTCAAAAAGACCGTACCACTTCTCTTGTGTAATGGCTGCTCTTAACTGCACAACACTCTACACACCTATTCACACACAAAAACAAGCTCTCTCACACGTATTAGAGAGAAAGAACAAAAAAGACAGCTCTGATATGAACTCTATAGCTCTCACTCTCTAATGTTGTCACATTCACATATGAGTAAAAGTCTAGACAAGCTTTGAAGCTTTTTATTTATTTATTTTATGTCGGTTTTTGTTGACCTGAATTGTCTGCGTTTGGTTCTTTAATGGCTGATAGTGGTGGGTTTGGGGTGAACAAGTTTGACTAACTTGTTTTTTTTTTTTTTTTCCTTCGTTTTTATTTGATTTCCTTTTTACTTTGAGATGAATATTTCGTGATGGATTAATTTTGTGATGGAGATGGATATGATAATGAAAAAGAGGAATAGAGATGAAAAGGTTGATTGGTGATGAAGATGATCAAGAAGAGTGAGGTTGATGGAAGATGAAAATGATGAAAAAGGAGATGATGATGATTGATGAAGAAGAGAGTGCAACTTTTTTAAAAAAATTTTAAATTATTTTTTGTATTTTAATTATTTTAAAACATAGTAATGGTTTATTAATAATAAAATAATGATAAATTAATTAATTTTATTAATTTTTAAAATAAAATAATGATATATTACTGATAAAATAATGATATATTAATTAATGTTTACCAATTTTTTAAATAAAATAGTGATATATTTGTTTTGGAAAAAAAAGGGCAATAAGAATGATGGCTCACGCGAATAGAGAACGGTTCATGTGACGTTACAGTCCATTGACAACTTAAACGTTGACAAGCCAAATGTCGATAACTCGAGCTTTGATCCAAATAAGATAGCTCAGTCCAAAGAGTTATTGGCAATTACAAAGATTAACTGGCAGCTCCACTTACTCCTCACTCTCTTGCACAAATAAGAGGGCACGCTACATGCTTTCATGCATGAGTGGATGCTTACAAAGAGAGAGTCATGGACTACGATATATAGGAGAGCCAAAGCTTATAAAAGGAAGCTTCCACTCTATTTTGAGGGACTAATTATAAAAATATTAACATAAACTCTATACAAATACCTGTTGACGTTCGGATCTAGTTAACAAGGTTCTTCGAAGCCCAAGAATGCAGATCTGTCAAAAATAAGAGAGAAGAAAATAGAGATAGAGAGAAAGAAGAAAAACACACAAGATCTATATGGTTTGGCCTTAGGGAATGGTCTACGTCCACTGCGTCGGCTCCGGTAAGTGGCCGGTAGTCATTGTTACTATATATTTTGTGTAGTTACACAGAGAGAGAGAGAGAGAGAGAGAGAGAGACTAGAAAAAACCCCTATCTCTCTTTACATTGTTTTTGTTGCTATTTATAGAGATGGGGTAATGCTACAGTTTTAGTACAACTCTAATAAGAAAGCATTTAATGTTGATTTACTTTCCACAACTAATACCCTTAATATCCGGGATTTGATATGATTTGTTGACTTGGTAGTTGCGTGTTCTATAATCTGCGCTGGTACCATTCTGGGAAGGATTTGATATGTACGCCACGCTGTTCGCGAGCAGCTAGGGCGAACAGCTCTGGGCGAGCTGGAACTCACTGGGATGATCTGGTCACTGGAACCGTATTCTGAGAAGATTTGTTCAAGTAATGAGCGATCTAATTAGTGGGTTGGATTGAAGACGTCTGTGAGCTGGTCATGACTGAATTGGAGCGTATAACAATAAACTACTCATTTATCTGTTTGCTAATCTGATTGTTGGTCTGATCGCCCAGTATTCTACTGAATTGATCGTCTGGTTGATCGTTGGGTTGATCGTGGGGACCTTATCTGTCGAGCCTTTTCAGTGGGTTATCTTATTGGGCCTTTGAACTTTTACCAGCCCATTTGGGGTAGCCCAAAAATACACACAACACAAGCCCCTCAGCTCCTAGTTCTTTAACAGGCTGGGAACTTGATCCTGTTGGTAAAAGCTGGCGCATATGAGCCTGTTATATTGCCTTTTTCAAACTTTCTTTGCACTTGCCATGTTTCGAGCTCAAGTTCCTTAAGAGTGAGGAGGAACTGAGTTGGGGTAGTGAATGAGCTTGAGGAGACCATCCTTATCTGGACAATGAGATAGGGAAGCATTAGAAGCATGCTTGCTGATCTACCTTATGGTGAGGTCTGTTGGGCATTTGCTTTATTTGAGCGTTGCCTTGTACTTTTGTCAAGTCTTTGAGCTTCCTGTGGACTCAAAAGTAAAGTCATTAGTAATAATAAACATCTCAAACTTATACCTATGGGGTGTTGGAACCTGTTGACATAATGAGAGTTGAGGAGGTCGTGAGAATTTGGCTGCACTCACAAGATTACAACCCGAGCTGTACAGTGAGCTGCGCTCAAAAGGTTGAAACCCAAGCAATATGATAAACTGCACTCAAAAGGTTGTAGTCTGAGCAATATAGCAAAATGTTCCTCTCGAGCTGTACTCACAAGATCATAACCTGAGCTCTACAACATAATGTCCTTGCTGAGATTATGTTAATGATGGCAGTTCACATAATCTATCAGTAATGCATGCCTTACAGGACCCTTACCCCTAAAAGGGTCGCAACTGGAGTCGATCCTTTTTCTTTGGAGGTGTGTCAATAAGTTGTTGTGGTCACGTGCACGAGCTCACCTTGCAAGGTAGGTGTGTGGTCTGTCTGGAGACCGATAATAAGCCCCTTACCCTTAAAGAGGTCGCATTAAGAGTACCATCCCTCATTTTTAAAGGTATTTTGAGGGCATGGCCTCAGTTGTGCTCAACATTCAATCAAAGAAATCCGAAGATTGTTATAGGATAATAACATGAGCTTTTATTATAAATTTGACATAAATACATGCTCATAAAATTATCAAATTTGGGGGCGTACCCGTGAAGTGGAAACCACCATGTATGGTGAGAGAGGCACTTACGATGGATTTGTACTCTCGTTTAAGAGCTCACTGATGAGCCGATTGTTGAGCTTATTGAGGTTGCGAGCTCGCTGACGTCACAACATAATCATGCAAGCGACCTTGCTTTATCAGGTCTTCAATTGTATTCCTCAAATCTCTACAATCCGAGGTGGCGTGTCCGACCTTGATGTGATAGTTGTAGAACTCGTTCTGGTTTTTATGATGAATAGGAGCTTTCAGAGGATTGGGCTTTCCAAAATCTTCCTTGTCTTTTTCAGTTTCATAGATCTTGTCTTGAGCATCTGATAGAGGGTTGTAGCTGTCGTGGCGGTGAGGTCGCTTAGCCTTAGGCTTTTTTCTGGCCTTTTCTGGCGACCTGATCGCTTTCATCATTGGAGCAGTTTGCTTCATCTTTCTGATTAGATCGCGTGGGTTTGAAAGCCTCTTCCTACCTAATCTCTTTGACAGCTCACTTATAGAATTCACCCAGGTCCTTCACTGGGGACTTGTATATATCTTCATACAATTTTCCATCCTTACGAAGGCCAGCTGAGATCGTGATCAAGATGATTTCATCTGAGAGATTTTTTACCATATTGACCTCGCTTCTAAATCTGGTAAGATAGTTCTTTAGCAATTCATCTCGTCGCTAGAAGACTATAGCGAGGTGGCATGGAGGCGCAAGTTGCTTCTTTAGAGCCTTGTATTGGCTGATGAACCTCCCTTGAAATTCTTCCCAGTTGCCAATACTGCGAGCTGGTAGGCTCTTGAACCAGGTCATTAGAATGTCACCTAGAGTTGCCGGGAACACCAGATATTTGACCAACGAACAGGTGGTCTGCATATCCGTTTGGACGTTAAAGGCATCCAGGTGATCGAATGGGTCAATGTCCCTATTATACTATAGAATGTTGGGGACCTTGAATCTTATTGGGAGAAATCGTGTCTCAATTTCTCTAGTGAGAGGGGTCCTTGCCCCATACCAATCCTCCGGCTCTTGAGCTCTAGGTCGCTTTTCAAGCTGGCGGACCCTTTGAAGGAGTTTTTCTAACCTTAGGTTTTAGGGACTGTGTCTTCTTCTAAATCCGCGACCTGAAGATCAATGATCTGAGAAACTTTCCCTATTTCTCGAGCTAACTGCTCGGTGTGAGTCTGCTCATCGCTGATATTCTACTTCCTCTCTTCCAACTTGACGACCTTAAGCCCTTGAATAAGAATTGGAAGGGTAAGGTGATACCTACTATTGCCCCTATTGGGAAGCGATAGCTTCTAATCTATTAGCATTTTGCGCCTGGGCTTGAGTTAATGCTCTAACTGTATCTACGAGTTGCTTTATTGAGTTTTACAGTACTTCTTGTTGCTGATGCCATCCCTGAAGCCCCCCAACAGTAAGGACCGTCGAGGTTGGCTGACGAGAGGCTGAATGGATGCCGTCTCTAGCGATTTCATCTGTAAGGGGAGCCATCTGTCTTACCGTTTGGGTATCTTGTTGTTGCGCTTGGGTGTCAAAACTTCTGGTTCTTCTTCCTCTTGCCATAGCGTTTGAAGATCTAGAAAAACTTGTAGCTGGGCCCTCCTTTTAGCGCCAAAATATTGACATTCGGATCTAGTCAACAAGGTTCTTCAAAACCCAAGACTGTAGATCTGTCAAAAATAAGAGAGAAGAAAATAAAGGTAGAGAGGAAGAAGAAAAACACACAAAATCTACGTGGTTCGACCTTAGGGAATGGCCTACATCCACGGCATCGACTCCGGTGAGGGGTCGGCAGTCATTGTTACTATGTCAATCCCATTTTCGTAATTACTTGACTTCTTGATAAGTTGAAGTGTCCAAATTCATCCACCACAATTTGCCGCCTACTGTAGGGCACTAACAATTTCGCGTTGGAGGTTAAGTGATCATGCGACTATAATGAAAATGACACAACCTTCCTAGCAATTAGTAATTGGAGCCCAGACGGCTACTTTGATTGCCCAGATGAGTAGCTATGCAAAGACGTTATAGGAACTTAAAACATAGAATAGAATAGTTAGAGCCGAGAATGTTGAACTGCATAATTGAATTGAAAGGTTGACAGCGTCAGTAACACCTCTACCAGGTTTTAACCAGAGGAATCAAATCGACTCAACATTAAAAATTTAGAGAACTCCATCATTAAACATTGGATTGAATATGAGACATCCGATCTTTCAACTGAGGAGACCTCTACTTGATCGTAAATGGTGGATCAATGGGTAGGGCCGATAGTACGACAAAGAGCCAATTTGCCATTGAAGAGAGAGAGCAGCTCGATTTAAGTGAGAGACACAGGTTTTCGAATGATCTACAAGCAAGTACAATGGTAGACAACCAAGGGTGTGAGACATCGTCAGTCGAAACTAAAATTGAAGGAAGAATTAAGGTAACGATGATGGACTAGGATCCAGCTGATCCTATCAACGAGAATATAAAGTCAATTCCCTTAGTGTTTAATGAGTTAACTGGCTGCTTTGTAAAAATCAAGGCTTTAATCAATCGCATCTGTGGATTGCTAGCACCATCAAGAAAGGCACTACGAATTGCTTTAACTGATTCGCCATTCATTGACACAATTGTGTTAGTAAAGATGCCTAAAAAATTCTCCCCCCCCTAATATAAAGATTACGATGGAACAAGCGATCTGGATGACCATATTGCTTCATACAAGCAATGAATTTTCATTGTTGCATTTCCACGTGATTTGAGAGAAGCGGTGATGTGTAAAGGTTTTAGGTCCAGTTTGGTAAGATCCATATTACAATGGTTTATAAACCTACCCAACGACAACATCAGTTTGTTCACCCAATTGATAGATGTATTTATAGAGCAATTTACATGTAGTAGGAAGATCGAAAAACACTTTGAGGATCTGTATGTTGTCATACGACCAAGGGAGCGCTTGCATGATTATGTAACACACTTTAACAAAGAAAAATTGTCGATTCCCAACTGTAATGTAGTGACAACAATATGAACCTTTACGAAGGGATTGTTGTATGATTAAGACCTGGACAAAAAGTTGACCAAATATCCTCCCAAAACCATGAAGGACGTTCTCATAAAAGCATAGAAATAAATAAAATGGGGGGAGAACATAGTTAATAACAAAGCAACAAAAGCAAGGGTCGACTATAGGAATAGCATGACAAAACATCGACCCCACCCTAACAGAAGCGAGCCATATCTAAATAAATTCAAAATGGATGATCGACAGGATAAACGTTAATCGTTTGAAAGACAAGTAGGTTCCAGAAGCCATTATAGCCATATACCCTCAACATTAACCCATTAGATGTTGTCGTGGTCATGAAAGAAATGGACAATAATGTGAAGTGGCCTGAGAAACTAAAAGCTCCTCCTTAGATGAGAGATCAAAAGAAATGATGTGAGCCTCCACGATGACCATGGGCATTGAACGAAGATTGTGTATCATGAGATTGGAGGTCACCACTTTGCTGAGAGATAGGCACCTCAGATAGTTCCTAAGTAAGAAAGGAAGAGAAACATATGGCAGGGCAAACAACAAGTAGAAAGAAAAATAGCCTCTGTCCGCACCAGAGCTTTCAATTCATGAGAGAACGGTCAATGTGATCACTAGAGGATTGAAGATTAATGCCTCACATTCAACCGCAAAAAGACATACACGGGAAGCTATCCAATTAGAGAGCAAGGACAAGCATCTGTATTGATATATTGGGGAACATATATCAATAACTAATCTGCTGAACCCCCACCATAATGCTCTGATAATCTGCCTTTATATCACCAATTGCCTCTTCAAGTCCCAACTGACAATGGGAGCTTCTGTAACGTACTTTTTTTTTATGCCCTTAGAAAAATGCATATTTCTGAAAAAAATGTAAACACGAGATCAACGGTGCTAGTTGGATTCAGCAAAAACACAAGAGCATGATCGAAGAGATAGTGCTCTCTGTATATGTCTAAGGGATTAATCTATATACTAAATTCCTAGTGCTCGACACCCCGTTGGCTTATAATGTAATCATGGAAAGACTGTGAATCCACATGATGTGGGCACGTAGTCCCCTCAACCTACCACCAAGCATTTAGGTTTCCTATCAAGTGGGGAGTAAAAAGGATCAGAGGAACAGAGGGTCTCTAAAGTGTGTTATCAGAACACGTTGAAAATAAAGCTATCAACTTTACAGCAACTACAATAGTCGACAGCTCGGAGTCACCAAGATAAGCCACAATTCAAACAACTAGATGAAGTGTCGATACATCCGAAATTCATGAATCACAAAGTATAAATTGGATCGACACTAAAGCCAAATCTAAGAGGCAATATGATAGAGTTTTTGAAGTAGAACCATTATTGCTTTACATGGTCACATATGGACATTACAAGGATAGGCCTGAAAGTAACCCGCCAACTCAATGTGGACTCTTACTACATCCTTGTAAAATAGAAAGAGAGGAAGTTTGCACCTAAGAGGAACCATGTCATCGATGAAAAGGTGAAGAAATTGATCAATAGCGGGTTGGTCCAAGAGATCAACTATCCAAATTGGTTAGCCAATATGGTGGTCATTGGAAAAAAAAAGGGAAATGACTAGTTTGCATCAACTTTAACGATCTCAAAAAAGCTTACCTAGAAGATTCGTTCCCTCTACCACATATTGACACAATGATCAATGCCATAAAAGGGCACGTATTGTTAAGCTTCATGAATGCATTTTCTGGTTACAATCAAATCTTGATGCATCAGGATGACCAATAAAAGAAAGTTTTCCTTACCGAATAAGGAATTTATTATTACAAGCTAATGTCATTTAGTAAAGAATGCGGAAGTGACCTCCCAACGATTGGTCAATAGAGTATTCATAGGAATGTTGGGAAAGGCCATAGAAGTGTATATCAACGACATGCTAGTCAAATCAGTGAAGGCAATGAACCACCTTGACCACCTAAGATAGTCATTCAAGGTGCTTCAAAAATACAACATGAAGCTTAATCTTGAAAAATGTTTTTTGGGTGTTTCTTCAGGAAAATTTTTGGGATACTTGGTGACCCAAAGAGTGATAGATGTGACCTTAGAGCACATCCAATTTGTCCAAGAAATTCAATCCCTTAGAAGTAAGAAGAAAGTCCATAGGTTAATTGGTCGATTAGCAACATTAAATTGGTTCATTTCCAAGTTATCTGAGCGGTGTAAACCATTCTTTGATGTGTTGAGGAAAAAAGGACCTTTGAGTGGTTGACAAAATGTGAGGACGTACTAGTACGAATAAGGAATTACTTAGCAAGTCCACCCTTGATCCTTTCGAAGCCCAATGGAGAAGAAATATTGTACGTATATCTAGTAGTCTCTAAAACCGCGGTAAGTGAAATATGAATCACAAAAGAAGGTAGGAATAAACTTTTAGTATACTATGTGAGTTGAGCCTTACTCATCACTGAAACTAGACATAGCCAACTGGAAAAATTGGTTTTGTCCTTAGTAATGGCCACAAGGAAGCTAAGACTATACTTACAATGTCATCTTATTACGATCTATTCGATTTTCCCCCTCAAGAATGTCATACACAAACAAGAGTTGTCAGGTTAACTGATGAAATGGGCGATTGAACTAAGTGAGAATGATATCAGATACTAGCCTATAATCGCCATCAAGTTCCAAGCCTTGGTAGATTTTCTTGTAGACTTCACTCTAACCAAACACTAAAGGGTTAAGAACGAACTGGTAGCTATCATTGAAGGATAGTAAAATGTGAATGGACATTAAAGGTGGATGGAACATATAACTAGAAGCGGAGCGAACTAGGAATAATCTTGATGTCGCTTGAAGGAGAAGTACTACAACGAGAAATCCGATGCAATTTCAAGGTGACAAAAAATGAGGGAGAATATGAAGCTCTTATTGTCGACTTACAACTTGCACATGTAATGCGGGTAACCAGGCTCACTGTGGAGTGCGACTCCCAGTTGGTAATCAATTAATTCAAGGGGACATACCAGGCAAAAGACATTAAGATTAGTGCATACTTGGCTTTAGTAAAAAAAAAAACCGAGCAAGAAGTTTAAGGCATTTGACATTCGATAGGTTTCGAGGGTGGAAAATGCCTGAGCAGATGGTTTGGCAAAATTAGGTTTGTCTATCGACTCAAAAAGAGACAGAGTGATCCCCTTTGTGCACTTGCAATGACTAATTGTATGGGAGGGCAATAATGAAGTAAGTCCAATCAGCCAAAAGGAGTGTTAGATGACTCTTATTGTTGATTACTTGAAAGATAGACTCCTACCTTCAGATCGATCGGAAGTAAGGAAAATCAAAATGAAAGCATCCAAATTCTAGCTCATAAAGGGAGAGCTATACAAGTGATCGATTTATGGCCTTATCAACAATATGTCGGACGAAGAGAAGCAGTTTATGTGTTGAAAGAAATGCATGAAAAGGAAGCAGGGAACCATTCAGGAGTTAAGAGTCTAGCTTTCCATATATACATGACAATATATCACTAGTCGATTATGCGATGCAGTTGAATGGGTGGCAAAGTATGATAGGTGCTAAAGGTTTCACTAGATATCTCATTAGCCTTTGGGTCATTTGAATTCTATAATCTCCCCATGACCATTCATAAAATGGGGGATGGAGATAGTTGGAAAGCTGCCAACCTCACAAGATGGAAAGTGTTATATCTTGATCATGACAGACTATTTAACTAAATGGGTCGAAGCTGAAGCCTTTAAAAGAGTATAGGATTAAGAGGTAAATAACTTCATTTGGAAACATATTATATACATATTCGGAGTCCCAAGAGAGATCATCATGGACAAGGAGTCCAAGTTCGTTTTGTTTAACATTCATAACTTTTGTAATGACTATGGCATAAAGCTGAATTTCTTGATTCTCTGATATCCACAGTCGAACAGGCAAGCCAAGTCGACAAACAAGATGATTGTCAGGACTCTAAAAAGAAAACTTATAGGTGCTAATGTGTTTTGCATCGACAAACTACTTAGAGTCTTATAGTCATACCGAATGATGACTACGTTATCAATGGGGGAAACAACATTCGCACTCACCAATGGAGCAGAAGCAGTTTTATAGGTCGACACGTGTCCACATTCGATTAGGAGGGCAATGAATGAGCAAGAAAACTCTCAAGCACTTGACTTGGAGCTAGTAACAATAAGAGAGGGCAAGAGCACGGGTCAGGATGGTTGCGTACCAACAATTAATGGCTTGCAGTGACAATAAGCACGTTAGAATACAAACATTCATGAAGGAGACTGAGTGCTACGTAGAGTCTTTTAGAATACCAAGAATCTAGGAGAACGGAAGCTTGTTCGCATATAGGAAAAACTCTATAAGATTATAGAAGTAGTAGGGCAACAAGCTTATAGTTTGGAAGCCATCAATGACTGCGAGATAACAAATAGTTGGAATGTCATCCATCTAAAAAAGTATCATTTGTAATGTTCATTTGTTGCATTTTCATTTTGGTCTTTATGGTGTAATTGAGTCGTACGATAAGCACCACTAGTCACCCTATTGTTTAACAAATGATTGTACAACATTCAATCCAATAAAAAGCTCTACACAAGTTCATTGCTTACAAAATTTTGACCAAGTGTCAATTTATAAAAGTTTATAAAATTTCAAAAAATTGACCAAGTGTCAATTCATTAAATCTTGATACAAGCAGAAAAAATAACAAGTGACTAAGTTGTTAGTGCTCGACATGATCTAAACTCATGAAACCATCGATCTGAGCAATATCATTCATGGAATAGAAATCACATGACCATCAATCTTGATTTCATTAAGAAAGGATATACGAAATTAAAGGAAAAAAAAAAAACCATAGTACTCAGTCAACTATCAGTAGTATTAGTCATTTAGAAAATTCCAAAAATTCCCAATATAATAAAAGTTCAAAAAAAGGTTCAGATAACCATTCATAAATAGACATGACGGAATAGCAATAATGAATTCAAAATTAACATAAAAGTCCTATCAAGGAAACTTCTAATTTCTTTAAACATTAGAGGGAATATCAACTCCTTTGCCAGTTGTATCTTGCCCCACTTCGTCTTCATGTTGCTCATCCTATTACTATCCATCTTCCCTTTCCTATTAAGCCTTGATTCCCACTTAGTTATGTCTTACATAGGTTTCCACTTAGACATCTTTCCTTCCTTGAATTCATTCATCAACCGAGCACGAGTCTTAAGAATAGCCTCCATAGCCATCGACATCACCTCCGCAACCTTACATTCAAGAGTCACTTGGGCAGTCTTCAACTCATCCTCAAGTTGCTTTATCCTTCCAATCAAATCTTCTTGATGTAGCTTTGATTCTAGCTTGGTTGCCTTGTCTCCAAATGCAATGGCAGAACTTTCAGCCTGTGACTTTTTGGCCTCAAGCCTCTCGTTTTCAACATTCAACTTAGTGACCTCATCCTTGAAAATAGTTGCAACAGTTCTATCCTCCTTCAAATGCTTCCTAGCAAGAGAGGTGGTGTTAGAATAATAGTAATAAATAAATAAATGAGTAAAAAAAAAAAGGATGTAATGCCAATCTTTAAAGAAAAAGCCAACCCTTTGTCAATCATCTGTTAGAGAGGCTTATGGTACAAGAAGTCATTGTCTCCAAGAGTCAGTAGATGTTGAGCTTCTTCCAAGAATCTTTTTAGATTCGAATGCAGGGTTCGATCAGAGGGAATTGTAGAAAAGTATTCTCTATATCGACCTCTTTTTCAAGTCGAAACTTCTTCTACGAAGCAGAATTGGGAGTGCGAGTCTTTTTCTTCTCGGAAGATACAGATTGGATTTTCTTCGTAGGAAAACTAGTGACGAGAGAGTCCATCTCAACATGGTTGGCTCGTTGTTGTATACACTTTCCTTTTCCTCTTTCGTAACAAATATTCATTGTGATTAGCGATGTTAGTCTTGAATGGGACTAACATCGTTTGTTCTTTGAATTTTCATTTTGACGTGAAGAAAAGATGTAGGAATTAGACCCCAACGATTTTCTCAATAGAAAATCTTACGAGTCCTATGTAAGGTATTGACTTGGTCTGGGGACAAATGATACCCTTTTGGTTAATATACTGCCATAAAAAACTGACATCAAGTCTTTGATCTACGAGAAGAACCTTCCATTACCTCAAATTCAGGAATCTCTAGGATTTCTGTAGTTTGTTTCTAGCTTTGGATTCCTTCGACCGCTTGAGCAGCAACGAAGTTCATTGCACAAAAAAGTTCGTGCATTAGAATTCAAAGGTTAAATAAAGTATATTATATATATATATATATATATATATATATATTGTATGTAGTAGAAGTAAACCAACTCGTCGTTCTCCATAGTCGATAACCTAACACCTTCAAACTTGTCATTCAATAACTTACCTTTGGCAAGAAAATATCTATCCTTCCATGATCGGTCATTCATCATCAAGTCAGTCATAAAGTCATTCCTCCCAGGTCATAAACAAAAAGAGTAGTGACCTGTTTCTTCATCACCATCCTTAAGGAAGTAGTCATAAGGAGATTTGGTAAGTCGAACTTTATACCTCTCATATCACAAAAATGGTCAATCATTAGTAGCAACCTCCAAGAATTTGGCATTAATTGACGAGGCACTATCTCGTCGTGGTTTAGTGTCTACATAGCTAATACTAGGATAGAAAAACTGAGCTAAGCTTGAAGGGTAGTTCATAAAAAACTGTTCATTTCCTGATGAACCAGTTTGTCCTTTCTTTTACTCTGGGGAGTTGAAGAGCTACTGATAATGGAATCTTATAGACACATATGATGCTAGTGAGGTCGTCCTCTTCTAATTTACTAAGGATGTCATTATGTAAGAAAAAGGTTGAAAAGCTGGTGGAAGGTTTATTAGCTTTAGCAGAGAGTGAACTTTGGGCTTGCGTTCAACGCAACATGAGGTAACAACCAACTTGAACCCTAGACAATCCTCTCATCACGTTTATGGACTTAATGAATCATCACCTGGCCCCTAGCTAGAGCAGCCAAAGTAACATCATTGAATCGTGTGGCTGAACCTTCACCATGGTTTGACATCACATTTAAAAATTATGCTTCGATCAACGAGGAAGAGCTTGACCCAGTAAATCTTGATGAAAAAACCAACAAAAATAAAAAAAAAATAAAGTAAGAACATATATAAACTGGAAAATCAAGAAAAAACAAAGAAATATAACATAAAATCACTTAGACAAAGATAGGAATCGCGAGGCGTGAAATAAGAAAAGAAGGCGAATAACTTACCCAAATGAAGATCTTCCAAAATCTTCTAAAAATGCAAGAAATTGGATTTGGAGATTTGAGTTTTCTAGTGAACCCAAACGAAGCAATAGAGAGAACTAGAGAGAAAAAAAAAAATAAAAAGACTCTATTGAATGAGAATTAATAGTTGTCTTTTCAAATTCCACAGACATGTGGTAAGTATCCGGTAACTGTCACAAAAACCAAAATGCACCAATTCAGTTGTTACACATAATGCCTAATGATTGATGTAACCCCATCATTAATTATTAGGGTTACATACTTGGTGAAGAGTCGATCAGGATTTTTGCATCCTAAATTAGTCCCCAGTTGTTCGACTACCTTGTAAGGAGCAAGTGACACTATAGTAATGGTTTTGATCGACATTATAGGTCATTTAATGGTTCATAGTCAACCTGATGTGGTAGCATTAATATGCAGTCATTCTAATCGAAGGTCGATGTAAGGCAGCAATTTGTGATTGACATGCACTTATCTAATCGACTGTGTCGACCGAAGAAGTGTGGGACAAATTATATTAGGAAAAAATTGGCAATATGAATGATGACCTATGCCAATAAGGATAACTACTCATGTGAAGTGATGGCCCATTGACAGCCCAAACGTTGATTGCCCAAATGTCGACAATCCAAACTTTGGTCAAATAAGGTAGCCCAGTCCAAAATGTTAGTGGCAGTTACTAAGAGTAACTAGGACCCCATTTACTTCTCACTCTTGCACAATGGCACGAAGCATTCCTTCATGCATGAATGGATGCCTACAAGAAGAGAGTAGTTGACTACGAAATGTGGGAGAGCCAAAGCCTATAAAAGACAATTTCCACTCTATTTTAAGGGGCAAATTGGAGAAATATTAATAGAAACTCTGCACAAATACTTTCAAAGAAAAAGAAAAACACTTGATTGATTTTCAGCCAATCCCATCTCTCCAATTACTTGATTTCTTGATAAGTTGTTAGTGCCCAAATTCATCCACTACAATATTAATGATAAAATAATTATTAAATAATAATTTATTAAAATTTTTAACGGTTGACTGGTTTTTGTTGAATTTATGAAATCTCAAGTAATATTAGTATAAAAAGGGTGATAGTTGCCATATTTGTGTAATATTGGCAAAGTTTGGCGTGTTTGTATAATTTGACCGAATTTTTTTTTTATAGATTTGTCAATTCCTTATTTTTCTTTCTTTTTTCTTTATAATTTTTTAAAATTATTCCCTTTAAAAAAAAAAAAAAAACCTGGTGGACATTAGAGATTATTTTTTAAAAAATTTTATAATTTATTTTACATTATGAGGGGTAATTTGGTCATCTTTATTGTTGGGTTTTGGGAGCCAATCAATCCTATTAAAAAACTAGTGAATGTTGCTTTTAAAATTGATGAGTTTCTTAAACTTTAAAGATGATTAGAGGTAAAAATGAATTCACATTTAATATATAAATATTTCGCTAAAAACAGTGACGATAATGGAATTTATCCTTAATAAAATCTTTTCTTAATTACTTAACAAAATTTCAAATTATAAGATCTTATAAAAAAAGAAAAAGAAAAAAAAAAAAGATTCATGTTACAAGTTGAAGCAAAAGTGAAAGACTAATTCTAAAGTTTTGGTAAAATAAGATCACTTTTAAAATTACTAAAGTGCTAATTGCAATTGACCCAATAACATTTCTTTCATTAAAGAAAGAAAGAACATTATGCCTTCAACTGTAGTGAGTTGATAATTTATAACTATTTTTAGTTTTGGCTGCACGTGCAAGCTGACATGTGCTTAAATTTATATTTGTTTTTTCTTATCAAATAAGTTTTAAGGTTGAAACATTTTATTAATTATATATTGTTATATGTAATTTATATCGAGTGGGTGTTTAGATTTAACTATTGGATTAATAATATTTTTTTACTTAAATTATTATCATATATATGATATCATAAATAATTCTAAGTTTAATTGTAATTACACCATGTTTAGTTTAATTAGAAGACATAAAATGAAGATTTAATACATTTTTATCTTATAGATTAATAAAATTTCAAGTGATCATAAGAATTACTTCAAATATTTCATATTTAGAAGAGAGTAATTAAATAAATAAGTATAATAAAGAGAAATCTTATTTACATCATATACATATAGTTAATATTTATAATGTCTAAAAGCTTCTACATACGTTATAGCCTTTTGGATCCTTAAGCTTTAAAAAGGTTATTTAAAAGATCCAAAACAATAACCTGAATACCTATTGTTAGAGGACATGTTTTGTTTGTCCACGAATAGAATAAAATGTATTTCATCATACATTTTATTTTTCATCTTTTTATTTTTTTGAAGTCATGGTAAGCATACTACAACAAAAAACAATGTTTATAAACTCATCATATATACCTATAAACTCATCATATATACCTGCCCCTCTAAATAACTGATATTAAGTTTCAGTATCATGGGTTGTAAGCACATTGAATATGCTTTTTATTTCTTCACAACTTTGAAGTTTAGAAGCTTTGACAAGAATGAAAAATGTCCTTGGGTCAAGAAGTGTAGCAAAAGTTTCAATCCCTTAGATTTTATCCTGTTACATTGCAAAATAGAGAATAATTTATACAATTTCATTCAAGATTATAAAAAGGAGTATAATGATATGTTAATGGACAATAAGTTTGTATTTGACAATATTTTAGCATTAATACAATACTTGATTATATAATTATCTAACCAGAGAGTTGTCATGTCATAGTTGTTTCAAGCTTTCTCTCACAAAAATATACTATAAAATAAAATTATAATAATAGATATACATTTGAAGACACATTCAAATATATTACATCAATAATACACCTTCAAAATTAATTAAAGTTTTTAGATAGGTATGAGTAGCGAGTCATTTTGGTACTATTATAAACAATTAAACAAGTCCTCAAAATATAAATATTTAATTTTTAATCAATGAAATTGAGTTACGTATTTTTTTAAGTTAATTAATTTAAATAGTTTGTTAGCCTAAAACATATCAACACATTTCGTTTTTCCAACATTTAAATTTTATTGTAAAAAATACTTAGAATACAACAAATATGGGGTAAATATATTGTTTGTCCACAAGATTGGATAAAAATTAGTAAAGTACTTCGCATGTAATTTTTGTTACTTCAAATTATAATCACATTAAGAAAAAAAATAGCCTATATACTATTTTGTTTTTGTTTTAATTAAACTTCATATTTTAAAAGTTCATATATTAAATATATACTAACAACAACAATAAAAAAATAATAATAATAATTAATATTAACAGTTCATAACACGCATGTATCAGCAATTAATACTCGCATGAAATAATTGTTTTAGTTGAAGATTTGAACTCAAGTACACTGTTGCTAAAATTCAGTATCCTCCATACTACATTTATCATAGAAAGAAACTGAAACGAGGAAGAATGGTCTACATATCATGAATCTTCCAATGAGCACAGACATACATTGATATATGCAAAATATCCAGATACTATACTCTCAAAATAAATAAATAAATAAAAATCCAGATACTACTGCTACTAAAGACCAACGATCTCGACAGACCCCCTTTTCTTAATAGGATAGTCTGACCAAGTTTTGAATTTAAGCACATATATATAAAAAAAAAAGCATATTCAACACAAATGCATCAATTATCAATTATATAGTCAGACCTCCTTCTGGAGCAAATGATGCAAGCAAAGCCTTTTCTTTTGCACGAGTTTCTTCCTTCCTGCAATTAATTTGAATATAAAATTTTATATCTTTCCAGATTCTATAATACTATTCCTTGGATGTTCTATCCATTTCCTCCAGCACTCAACACACATCCAGAGGCGATAATTAACTTCCCCGTAAACATTCCAACGCCACCAAATTCCTGATTTTGGCTGGAAACAAATTGATCTTGTTCCCGAAAAACTTCAAATTCTTCAACTGATTTCGGTATCAGATTGAACACATTCCCGTACAAGTACAAACCCTCGACCGAATTGTTGCTCCTTTCGAATAACAGAAACCACACTTTCAATATAAATAATTACACCAACAAAAAAGTATTTACACAAATGACATAAATTATCAATTATAATAAAACTAAAACTAAATTGCTTCTCTACCCTTTACTTTTCATCAATCACTAAGGATATAAGTGTCCGTTTCAACTATAATAAAATGAAATATAAATATATATTTCAAAAATAAAAAAATAAAAATATAGATATTAAATAACATATATATCCTTGAATTGATAAGTTGGACACTAATTTACAATTCTATGAGGATAAAAATATGATTTTCTTTTCAAACAAATACCAAAAGGGTCTATAATTCAAGCACTATTCATCATTCTGATCACATTTTTTACATATAATTAATAGATAAATGATCTAGAATAAAGCAAGGGACAAAGTGCATGCAACAACTTTTAAAAAAGGAAAAACACAAGCCATATTCTCCTCTTCTTCCAAGTATGGGTATTTTCAAATGGTCCCATGAATTAAAATATTTGTTATTCATTTGTTAAAGAAAGGAATTTACACCTTTTTCTTTAAGACAATTTGACATGCCCCCACTTTCACTTTATTGTAGAAATAACTCATTATCTTTTGCTTGGTTTAACATTTTAGATTGTTCTCACTCCGGTGCGTATCAAGTAATTTCAAACTTCAACGATCAAATATCCAAGTAAGTTGTTATTTTGGCTTATAAACCTTTTGCATCTTTTCCTTGTTTGACCATAGAAATACTTTGCTATTATATTTTTTTATTATCTATTCTTGATATTGTTATGTTGTTTATTTAATTTGCTGCCTATAATTATCCCAGCTATGATATATATATGTAGTGTCTATATATTAAGTTGATTCTTTTTTATCATAAGACAAGTTCGCTTTGTTTTCCCTAGACTCTGGGTTTGGCTTATCAACGATTAAATATCTAAGTAAATTGCTTGGCACCTTATCTTATTTACTTTCAATCAGAAAACACTTTGTATATATTCTGAGTTTGACCTTAGAAACACTCTGCCTGTTATATTCTCTTTCATCATCGATTTTTGTTGTTCAATGTAAATTTCACATCCAAATTCAAAATATCAAAAATTAACCTTAAACAGATGTAACATAGCGTATTTCTTTAGTCAAGAGATTTTCTTATATTACTTTATTGATTACAAATAGATGTAAATTACAAGAACAAATAAAAAATAAGAAATAAAAAGTTAATCATCATTGTAAGTTAAGAAATTGTACATAACAAATAAAAATTAAAAATTTAGGATTCATTTGTTTAATTTTCAAGTCAAGTTAGAGATGCCAATATTTCTAAAATGTCTAAGAAGATATCATTATTTCAATAAAAATTATAAAAGCATTATTTTATTTACCACGATATATATTATTATAATAATAGAGATATAACAAGTAGCAGATAAAAGTATAAATAAAAATGAAGAAAATGATAGAAATTAAATATTAATAAAGATAAAGAAAAGAAAAATTAAAATTAATAAAATTAATACAAATATTATAAAAAGCAATAAATAAACTTATTGAAAATTTATAAAAATCCATATTGGGTTTGACAATGAACACTAACCATTTTTTTTTAATGATTGTTACTATCTTTTACCATCTTTAATAATTTTATAATATTGTCAGTAAATGTCACCGTAGAGACCAAAATAGCCCAAACTATTTTGACTTATATTATTTAAATAATAAAATGAAAAACTAAAAGAATTAAATAATCTCTTCTCTAATAATCTTCTTGGACGATTTTTTTCCTTCTCTGCCTTGTGCCCTTGTCCTCCTAAAAAACAAAATACCCAATTCTCTAATCATCTTTTTGACGATTGTCTTTTGAAGAAGAAGAGTTGTTGAAGATCAAAAGTCATGTCAAAAAAGATGGAGGCCAGTAAATCTTCAAGTCTTTTTAAAAATTTATTTTTAGTTTTTTTTTTTTTTTTAAATTACCAAAGGACAAAAATTAGAAAAAATTTTGAATTAGGTCAAAATAAATAACAACCTAATTTTATTTGTTGTCAAGTTTGTACTTTTGCCTTTCCAAAAGTTGCATACTTTAATTGATGGTAGGCCAGCCAAGTACCAACCGGGCTCTCCCTCAATCTTCTGTCAATTTCTACAAAAAAAATGTCACAAGAATTCCTGTTCTTTTCTTAATTAAGATAATTACCAATTTAATGAGGTAACTTGTCACTTTATTGTCTCTAGACTTTTGGATTCATTCTGTTCATTTTTATAAAAATTAATTTGTAATTTAATAATGAAACTGAAAACAAGAATTTTCTTTGAAGAGAAATCGTGCTCCGCTCGAGTGTGCATCAAGTAATTTCAGCTTCATTAACTATCCAAGTAAGTTGTTATGTTCTGTTAGTTTCTCTTCTTGCTAATGTTGTTCTGTTTTAATAATTTGGTTATTGTATTGTTAGTTTGATCTGCTAGCGCCCTATAGTTGCCCTTGTTGCTGATGTTTCATTTTCATAACCTTGTTTTAATTTATCTTCAAGCTGCAAAAAAGGAAATGTCGGCCGACCCAGTTATATCGGCTGTTACTCAAGTGGCTGTGGAACGCGTAGTTGATTCCATAACAACTCAACTTGGTTATGTCTGGAACTACAAGACCAACTTTGAGAATCTGCACAGACAACTTCAGAGGCTCAAGGATCAATGTGCGGCAGTGCAGCATTCGGTTGACGAAGCAAAGAGAAATGGGAATCTAATTGAACAGCAAGTTGTGAATTGGTTGGGTAGGGTGGAAGAGATTAATGTAGAGGTGACAAAAATTATTGAAGATAACAACCGAGCAAACATGCGATGTTTCAAAAATCTGTGTCCAGATTTAAAGAAGCGCTATCAACATAGCAAGGAAGCAGCGAGGAAGACGGAAGATATTTCTAAACTCCAACAAGAAGGGACATTTGATAGAGTGTCGTACCGTACCCTTCCAGCAGAGACATGGCATGTTGACAGCTATGAGAACATTAAATCCAGACATTCCATTTTGGAGGGTACACTTAATGCATTGCGTGGTCATGATGTCGACATGGTGGGAGTGTACGGCATGGGATGCTCCGGAAAGACGACACTGGTGAGGGAAGTTGCCAGAAAAGTCGAGAAAGACATGCTATTTGATAAGGTAGTGTTTGTAGAAGTATCTGATTCAGTAGACATAATGAGGATTTAACGAGTAATTGCGGAAAGGTTGGGTTTCAAATTTGATGAGGAAACGGCACCTGTAAGAGCAGATCGCCTGCGAGAACGTATAATGCAAGAGAGTAAGATCCTTCTAATTTTGGATAACATTTGGAAGGATCTTGATTTGGCTGCTGTAGGAATTCCTTTTGGGAATAATCACGTGGGATGTAGACTTTTGTGGACGTCAAGAGACGTGGATTCATTAAATGAGATGGGTTCTAAAACTAATTTCCTTGTTGAAAGTTTAGAAAAAGAAGAAGCTTATGACCTATTTATGAAAATAGCAAGTGTTGGTGAAGAGCAACATGATTTGCGATCATTGGCCATTGACGTGGCCAATGAATGTGGAGGTTTGCTTGTTGCCATCATTACAATAGCAAAGGCATTACGAGGCAAACCAGAATGTGAATGGAGAATTGCGTTGCGAGAACTACGCAATCCTCTTTCCTTACAAAACGTGGAGGGATCAGTGGTGAAAAAAGCATATGCATGCATATATTTGAGTTACACAAAGTTAGAAAGTGAGGAACTCAAGTCAATTTTTTTGCTTTGTAGTATAATGGGATGTCCCAAGGATGCTTCAATTGAAGAGTTGTTAAGACATGCAGTGGGTTTGAGTTTATTTAAAGCAGAAAATACAGTAGAAGATACACGAGATAAAGTAAAAAAATTGGTTCGAAAACTCAAGGATGCTTCTTTGTTACTTGGCACGGCTAATGTTGAAACTTTTTCTATTCATGACGTTATTCATGATGTTGGTAGATGGATTGCCTCTAGTCAGTATAAAATTACCGTGATAAACAATCCTGTTCCACGGTTGTGGGCTGCTGAAAATACATTGGAAAAGTGTACTTCAATTACCTTACATGATATTGTTGAGTTTCCTAAATCATTGGAATGTCCTCAACTAAAATTTTTTTACATGAAAACTAAGGTTCGATTCACTAAAGTTCCTAATGAATTTTTCATAGGGATGCCGAACCTTGAAGTCCTACATCTTGTTGAAATAGATTTATCAATTCTACCAAAATCAGTTCGTCACTTAAAACATCTTCGAACATTGAATCTAGATTGGTGCCGTGTAGGAGACATATCCGAGATCAAAGATATGGAAAATCTTGAAATTCTTGTTATTGGTTTGGATAATGAAATCAAGCAGCTGCCAGAAGAAATAGGTCAATTGACAAGCCTAAGGTTATTGGATTTGAGGAATCGGTCATTTGTTGTTTCACCAAAAACCATATCAAGTTTAACTCAACTGGAAGAATTGTATATGGGTTATTGGTATGATCAGCAACAGGTTGAAGAACTCGACACTGAAAAAGGTGTTGCTAGCCTTGAAGAGTTGAAGGATTTGCCCCTTTTAACTGCTTTAAATATAAGGGTTAAAGATGCTGAAGTTCTGCCAAAAAGCATGGTCTTCCAGAAGCTCAAAAGGTACAACATAGTTATTGGAGATGAGCACTGGAACATTAGAGAATCTCTAAGAACATTACACGTCAAATCTAATACCAACCTTTGTTTGGAAGATGGAGTAATTAAGCAGTTGAAGGGAATTGAAGACTTCTTGTTAGATGGAAAACAGAGAATCATGACTGTCCTTTGTGAATTAGATGGAGAGGGTTTTCCAAAATTGAAACATTTTTGTCTCGAAAACAATCCCTTCATTCTATGTATTGTTGACTCAATGTTATCAGCAACTTGTGTTGCTTTTCCCCTCTTAGAGACATTGTCTCTTATAAATTTGGTTAGGCTGGAGAAGATATGTCATGATCAACTCAGGACCAAGTGTTTTTGTCAATTAAGAACCATCAAAGTACAAGAATGTCATGAATTGAAGAACCTTCTTTTGTTCTCAATTGCCAAACACCTTTCAGTGCTTGAAGAAATTAAAGTTGTTAACTGCAAGAACATTGAAGAGATTTTCTTTCTTGATAAAGCAGACAATGGAGTAATTGATCCAGTGTTCTTCGAACAGTTACGCTCCTTGACTCTAGAAGATCTACCGAAATTAAGAAGGATTTGCTCTGAAATGGAAGTGGCATCAACATCTCAAGAGAGATGGATGCCATCGACAACGAATGGAGCATTGAGCAAAATCATTTTAGAGGACCAGCTTGATGCTCTTCCACTTTTAGACGAAAAGGTACAAGTCAACTATAAACTCATTTGTATGTATATGCTCTCTCTATTTCTTGTATATTGAATGAAATGAATTTTAAACACACAGTTACTTACATTGTTCTTAGTTACATAAATCACATGGTAGATTCATCTACACAAACTCATGTCTATAGTCCTGTTGTTGCAATTATTCAAATGTTAATTAAAACTTGCTAACTTTAGTACATGGAAGAGTTTAAGAAATTATTACTTGATAATAAAAAGTATTACTTTATTTAATTATATACTTGATGAATGAGACAACTATGTCTGCAGGTTGTATTCCCCAACTTGAAGTACTTGAAATTGCTTGACATCAATTTAAAAAGGATATGGCCCAATCAACTTCCATCATTGTCTTGTTGGGTTCAAAATTTAACAAGGATGTACATCAAAAATTGCAATAATTTGAAATATGTGTTTTCATCTTCTACTCTTGGAAGCTTTAATCATCTTCAACACCTTGAAGTACATAAGTGCAAGGATTTAGAAGAGTTAATAAAAGTTGATGACAAGTGCAGTAATTATGTTGAATTTCCATTTTTAGAGGAATTGGAGATATTTGACTGCCCTAAATTAAGAGAGTTTATCTTCAGTGATAAGGTATATTACTATGAATATATAATATTATTATTTCTGTGTTTACTTTTCCTAGTTTTCTTATTTGCATTTTATAATCTTTGCGTAGATTTCATTTCCTAGCTTAAAAGAAATAGAAATTTCTAACATGGCAAACTTGGAGAGGATATGGCGGAGTCAAGTCATTCAAAGTGTTCAATACTGTCCAAAATTATGTAGTGTGAGACTATGGAGTTGTCAGAGTCTGGAAAATATATTTCCAGCTTCCATTGCCAGGAGTCTTTTGCAGCTTGAAGTGCTTGATGTGCAGGATTGTGGAATAAAGGAGATTGTTTCCAAAGAAGAAGGGGTAGAAGAAGCAGCTGCCAGGTTTTCCTTTCGACAGCTAACCTCTCTGTGTCTCTGTTTCTTAAAAGAACTTAGTTGTTTCTACCCTAGTAAACATAATACCGAATGGCCAAAATTGCAAGAGTTGATGGTGAAAGATTGTGAGAAAATAGATTTATTTAGTTTTGAAAAACACAATGTGGAGGGGCAATTTGATGATGACCATACAATGCAACAACCTTTGCTCTCAGTAGATCAGGTATTACACTCATTTCTTCTCTTTCAATTGTGAGTGCATGTCTTTGACCTAATTTATTTATCTTTTCATTGTTAATGTAATTAGTTCATCAAAACTAAATTATAAGGAATTTTTTTTCTTTAATAAAATGTAAAGCCAACCTCTTCGGGAGGAATGTTATTAACGGTAAATATATATATATATATATATATATATATATATATATATATGTATACATAATTACAAAGAAGAGCAAAGCAAGTCAAAAAAAATTATTGTTGACCATGGTGATTTAATGTCTGATGTGTTGATGATCAAATAATTTGTTCTTTTATCACAACTTTTGTTTTATGCATAGCGTTGCTGTTCCATAAATTGCCTGCTATAGTATTAGTGATTTACAATAATTTATATGATGTTAGGAAACTCTCTATGCTTTTTTAACATCAACAATTTTAGTATTTTGCTTAAGACTTTATTCCAAAAAATCTCCAATTTTTTAATTTAAATTGGATTTCGAATTTGGATCCTATTGAGTTCATTTAAAAAATAATCATTGTGAATAGAAAAAGATTTGATGATGTGGTAAATCATATAACTTTGCAAATTAAATAGAATGTTTTTTATATTTTGATTAAATATGAGTAATCATTTGGAAACAATATTTAAAATAAACAGTTTGCCACATCATTTGGTTTGTCTTTCTACTTTAAAAGATAAATAATTTGAATTTGAATAGGGAAAAAAGATTAATAATAATATAAATTATATGTGCAATTGTGAGCAAATATGACACAAATTTGTTTTTGATTGGTTGATTCTTAGGCACTCTTCCAGTTGGAGAAAGTCACAACAAACAAAAATCACTTCAGACTGATTTGTGAAAGCTCGTTTTCAAAGTACCTCTTTCCCAAACTTAAATCTCTTGTGGTTGTTGATGATGAATTAATAGTTCTTCCACATAGTATATTAGAGAAAGTTCATAATTTGGAAGAACTTCAATTAAAATCCAGTTTGTATGAAGAGATATTTTCATGTGAAGAGGTCGACAAACATGTTAGGATGTTTGCACAATTAAAGAGATTATGTCTCTATGACCTTGGTAAACTGAAGCAAATATGGAAACATGAATCCAAAGTGGATCCTATTATTCAAAAGCTTGAACTTCTTAAAGTATCAGCGTGTGGCAATTTGATTAATTTGATGCCTTCATCAGCATCTTTCAAAAATTTAAAGATTTTGAGAGTAGGCTTGTGTGATAGATTGATAAGCTTAGTACCAGCCTCAACAGCTAATAGTCTGATGGTACTTGAAGAAATGAGTATCGAATTCTGCAAAGAGATGACAGAAATAATAGAAAATGATGGAGATGTAATGGAAGGCAAGATTACTTTGAGCAGATTGAAGAGTTTAGAACTCTGCGGATTAGCAAATCTCAGAAGCTTTTACTCTGGGAATTACACTTTCATTTTCCCATTATTAGAAAAACTCAAGGTAACCTGCTGTCCTGAGCTGAAGTTTTTCTCTTCAGGAGCCTTGAGCACACCAAATTTACAAGAAGTATGGCAAGGTTTGACAAAATATAAATGCGAGCATTCCAACCTTAATGCAACTTTCAAACAAATTCATGATAAAAAGGTACGTAAATAAAGTTCAATTTCTTCTCTCACTCTCCTACCTTTTTATTCCCTTTCATGCTCGTACAATAAACTTTAGTATGTTGGAGAACTTCTTAATTTTAAAATTAAACCTTTTTAGATTTAATATAAAAATATTAAATTTTTTAAGAGAAGTATTTTATCTGGAAATTTACTTATCTTACATTTCATATGTAAAAAAGTTAATTAATTAAATTTTTGTGTCTTATTGTTTTGTAACATATATAAGGCAATTATCCAATGAAGACCATTATAATGCAACTATATTAAGTGTTTGATAATAGAAATTTTGATGAATTTTTTTTTAAAGAAATATAAAATATACTTGAAAAAAAGAAATAAAAAAGTTTTTTGAGATGAAAACTATTTTTCTGATTTCAAATTAAAACAATGAAGAACAGTAACAAAAATAAAATAATAAAATAATTCTTTTTGTCATTTTTAGGAAAAAAAAGAAAAACTATTTGTATTATATACGTTTTGCCAAACTTAAGTAAATAAAGAAAGTTTAATGTAATTGTTTGTGGACGATCAATTTGTTCAAAGTTTAATGTAATTGTTTGTGGACGATCAATTTGTTCTTATTTAATTGGGTCACTAGGCCTTCTTCATTGATGACTTTTTACGGCGTGTACTTCAAGCATCTTTATATATAAAATTATATAATTTTGATTTTTCTAATTTTTTAGAAATAAATTTTATTGTTTTCATCATTAAAAATATAACATCAAATTCTATTGAAATTAATTAAATTTCATCAAGATCTCATGATCCATTACTAACTTTGACTTTAATGTTCATTTTAAATCTGATCAAGGTCATTATGAATCTTAGGTGGTGTTAGTTTTTTTACCTTAAATCTTATAAGACCATATTTTAAGTGATTAGTTAATAAGAAGACATGATTTTTGTTTGTTTTTCCATTTAGGATTCCTAAACTTAACTAGTAAGTAATTGGACTTTTACTATTATACCCATTTTCTTATAAATATTAAATTCTAATATATTTTAAATAGATTATTAATTTAAGATTTGTTAATTTTTATTTTTATATTATATGTTTTATTTAATTTATATTATACAAATAAAATAATATATGATATTTTAATTATTTTATTTCTATAATAAAATAATATTTTATTAAAAAAAAAAAAAAAACAATTGATGAAAGAGACTATTAGTTTGTTGATGATGCAAGAGGAAGATGTTGGCCTCCTCTTACAATAGCTACAGAGGTCGACGGCTTCCATGCTGAAGGTTGACGACCTCTATCCCTGGAAATGGACTACTCATTCATCAGAACCAACCTCCTCAGGATATAAGTGGTGGCCAGGAGCCTCAACCGTCATCGATTCTAAGTTAAGGTTTTTTAAGTTAGGTTAGGATTAGGGTTAGGGTTAGATAAGAGTTAGGCATTTTTTTTTGGGGGGGTTAAGGGTTGATAAAAATTGAGAATTTTCTGTTAGGGATATTTTATTAATAATTAGTGGTTAATTTAGGAAACTAATGCATATCTATTAATAAAAGACCTTTTCATTAAGATATAAGTGAGAAGATTTGATTTTTTTGGAAAATATATTTTTCAACTTAAATTAAGATATAAGTGGAAAACCAGGAAAAACCAAAAAATACATACATTAAGATTTAAGTGCAAATAAAACTTTTTAGGAAAAAAACAAACAATCCTTAGTATAAAAGATTCCTCACTAGAAAAAAATTAGTGTGTGTGTATATATACATGCATGGGTACACATTATGATTTTTGCACAAAAAAAGGTACAGGATAAAGATCCTACACTTGTGAGATCTTACACATTTTTTCATAAGCCAGCTCTAATAGGTTCAAAGCAAGTGCCAAATCATGCTCCTATGCTTATTAGGACTCTCACATGAAAAAACGTGTAAGATACTCGGATCCCACACTTGTGAGATCTTACTCGTTTTTCTCATAAGACAATCCTAACTTGTACAATATGGCACCCATTCCTAATCATCACACATATACACACACACACTCTCTCCTTTTAGGGAACTAATACGATAAAGTGAATTTCAAATGTTTCAAATCAGTTACTGCAAACAAATCAACTATTAGTGTCTACATGTGGAATTAAGTCAAGTAAAATGAGATTTCATTTGTATTGATGATAAAACAATGAAACAAAAGTGAGAAAAGATAATTGAATATAAAGCATTAAAAGGTAAAAAACTAGCATCAAGGAACAATATTGCAGGATGTTTACTAAGCCATCAATAAGCGTTCAAGTAAAACCAGATAAATGCTCAAGTAAAACCACATAAGTAAACATCCATCTACACTTTACTGAAAAGAATTTTGGTGAGATATTTTACACGAATACTAAATAGAGCTGCATATATTTGGGTAAAAATGTCAGGAAAGTGTTAAGAAAAAAAAAAAACTCTTTATTTATTTATTTTTATTGTCTTATCTTTAAAATATCTAAACAAATTGTTCGCATGTTCAAAACAATTTCAAAATTAATTTTAATTTTTTTTTTCTAATAATCACTAGAAACAAATTTCATTCATGTTTGAATCATAATTTTGTGGAGTATTATCAAATCACAATATGTTTTTAATATATTAATGTTGTAAATAATGGACGATGCAATGATTACAAATCAATTGAATACCTTATATGTAAACATTGAGGACCTAACTATAGATCCAGCAACAAGCCCTAGTTGACTTGTGTTACACGTTAGGTTTGATCATGAACCAATCAGCCCATAGAATCGATAAATTGGCCCTCTAGAATCAAAGCATAGAATTACTTAACCTTAGCTCACAAATCAATAACGAACCAGCCAACCCACAGAATAGGTAAATTGGCCATTTAGAATTAGATCATAAAATGACTTAATCATAACCCAAACAATCCTGAGCAAAGTACTCAAAAAAGTCGAAAGAAATCACAAGATACTTGCCTCGCTAGGTTGCAAAATTTTATTAATTTTTCAAAGTCAAAAGACAATAACAACCTTAAAATAATCTCCTATTTATTACTAACTAGTTCTAACTTTTTTAAGAAATAAGTCTTCCTTAAAAAATAGAATCCTAAGAGAAAATAAATTAAATAAGGAAATAAAACCTAAAATAATTCTAACTTTTATAAGAAGCAAGTCATCCTTAGGAAATACAATCCTAAAAGAAAATAAATTATATAACTTAAGAAAATAATAAAAACCTAAAAGGAATTAATATCAAATATCTAATAAAGAAATAAGATTAAATCTAAAATAAAGAAATAACATTTTAGTAGGAATAGGAAATCCGGATAAATCCAGAACCTAATAGAAATATCCTCCAATGTTCTCATCAGTAAAATTTTAGAAAGCTATCCATGGAAAATTTATATCAAAGGACTATTTGCTATAATAGTTGCTTTGTCTACTCTCTTAAAGCAAATACAAATTAAGTTTGTATAATTGTTCTTTAGGAGGAACCTAACCCCTTTTTCAATCTAATTGGTTGCCAGGTCTTTTCCATCTTAGAGCAATCCTTTTTAAGTGGGAATGATCTCAAATTGGTTTGGAATTTATTTCCAAAACGCACACAAGTTAGTCTTTAACTATTACAAATAGGTCATTGATCTTTTTCATATTTACTTTATACAAAATTGTGTGAATTTTGTTTTATATGATCTATCGCCAGGTTTTCTCAAACGTGAAGCAATTGAATTTAAGTGGAAATGAGATTGGAATGATGTGGCAAAGCCAATTTTTGGAAGATATCTTTCCCAAACTTAAATGTCTTCATGTCTCAAACGATAAATCAACGGTTTTTTCATTTGGAATATTTCAGAAGTTTCATGGCATAGAAAAACTTGAATTGACATATTGTTCATGCGAAGAGATATTTTCATATGAAGAGGTAGAGAAATATGCATCGTTCCTTGCACAAATAAAATGTTTATATCTTGCTTCTCTTGGTGATTTAAAACAAATGTGGAAAAAGGATTCCAAACTAAACTTACTTCAAAATCTTCGAAGTTTGGAAGTTCAGGAGTGTAAGAGTCTGATTAATGTGTTGCTGCCTTTATCATCTTTTGAAAATCTAAAAATTATGAAAGTAAACAATTGCGAAAAATTAATAAGTTTAATAGTAGCCTCAACAAGCAAAAGTCTGGTGCACCTTCAAGAAATGCAAATATCTCGATGCAAAATGATGATAGAAGTAGTAGCAAATGGGGGAGGTATAGTAGAAGATAAGATTACATTCCGCAAATTGAAGAAATTGGAATTGAATGACTTATGTTGCCTCACAAGTTTTAGCTTTGGGAATTACACCTTTTACATTCCATTTTTGGAAAAATTAACGGTGAAAGAATGTCCCAAGATGGAGATTTTCGCTTTAGGAAACTTGAGCACACCAATGTTACGAGAAGTATGGCAAGACCAGATAGAATATATTTGCAAGGATGACCTCAATAAAGTTGTACAACAACATCATGAAGAAATGGTATGTATGTTTTCTTCTTTGTCCTTACCTCTTTTATTAATAATTTTTATATAGTTTCATCTAAAATTTAGCTTCCTCGATGGTGAATTAATATTATTATCTTCTATTTAACATAAACAATATTAGTTTTTATAATTAAAGATTATTTATAGTTTACTCATTTAGCTTTTGAGAGTGAGAATATCATTTGAATTTCTAATTTTCTATGTTGTATCTCTTTTCAATATAAAATATTTAATAATTGGTTCCTTTAATCTTTATATGACATAGTTGGTCTTAATTAAGTATGGAATATTTTGTTAATTTTAATTTTGAAAAACCTTTTTATAAGGCATAGTTGGCATTTTGTAATTATTCTCAAGACAAGATATGCATCTAGAGATGAGTAACTCCCTTAAGTATTTCAAGTGAAGTTTCTTTTTTACTCTTTCTATTAAAAATAACAAAAAACAAAAGTCAAATCCGACACAAGTTTTCCTAACCAACAAAAAAAAAAAAAAAAAGGGAATAAACCCAAAAAACCTACAGTAGTTTGCTAGTTTATTTTATCATTATGGTTTTATTTTTACTCAAAATCCTTCCTAACATTAATAAAAGTACTCGAAATACCCTTTGAAGGCATGTGAAAGGACAATAATACCCCTGATAGTCATAGATTGATAATGAAGTCATAGATGGTAAAATAAATATTTTATGTTAATTTATTAAATAAAATAGACATTTTTATAAACTACAATATATTTTTTGGCCCCCCAACAATAAAAAAAAAATAATAAAAAAAAAAACAGTATTATTAACTAAGTTAGTTGCTACTCAAGGGTGAATTTACTTGTTTTCTTTTTTATTCCTTGGGGAAATTGTTGAAATAGATGAACGAGTGATTTTTTTTTTTTACTTTAAAATAGTAAAAGATAAATGGGATAAGGTTAGTTAAGTTGAACGAGAAAGTGAATGATATTAGATTGAGATAGAATAAAATAGAATTCATCCATAGCAGATTAATTGGATTGATTTATTTTAAAATGCATAAATAAGATACATTTAATTTGTAATTATTTGTGCGAGGATCATAACCCCAATTTGTTTCAATTTAATTGGCTAACAGATTTTCTCCAGGAGGAAATTAGGTTTCAAGAATATCATAATGATGCTGCAAAAAATTCCAGAACACCAGAAGGTTTGTCTTTAATTTATGCAAATGCCTTCTATCATTTTAAAGTATATATAGTTGTATAAAAATTTGTTTTATTTGATTGCTTGACAGGTCTTTTCCAACTTAAAGCAACTAAGTTTTAGGAGAGGCGAAATTGGTATGCTTGGGCAAAGCCAGTTTCCACAACAACTCTTCCCTAAACTTAAACTTCTTCAAGTCTTTGAGGATGTATCAACAGTTTTTCCACTTGCTATTCTTCAGAGTTTTCACAGCGTGAAGAAACTTGAATTGAATTGTAGTTCATATGAGGAGATATTTTCATGTGAAGATTTTGAGAAATATGCAGGGGCGTCTGCACAAATAAAAAGGTTATCACTCTATCGACTTGATAATTTGAAGCAAATGTGGAAACAAGACTTTAGCTTGAATCTAATTCTTCAAAACATTGAAGTTCTACAAGTAGAATGGTGTGGTAGTTTGGTTACTCTAATGCCGCCTTCATCATCTTTCCGAAATCTAAAAGGTCTGAGCGTAGAGGGTTGTGATGGATTGATGAATTTGTTAGCACCAGCAACTGCCAAAAATTTGGTGCAACTTGAATATATAAAGATAAGAAACTGTAAAACCATGACAGAAGTAATATCATCAAACGAAGAAGCTGTAACAGACGACGAAATTAATTTCAGTAGATTGGAGACTTTGGAACTAAATGGTTTATCAAGTCTTATAAGCTTTTGCCCTGGAAATTACACCTTCAGTTTCCCATATTTATCTCATTTTAATGTGAAAAAGTGTCCCAAGATAAAGTTTTTCTCTTCAGAAATCCTGAACACACCACGCTTAAATAAAATATGGCATGACGACAGAGATTATTTTTGCAATGATGACCTGAATGCAACCATACAAGGGATTCATGAAAAACTGGTATTTAGTGTTTGCCTTATGTCTTTTTGTTGCTTCTCCAAAAAACTCTTGTAGTAGCAATCATGTCTCTAAATAACATTAATTTGAACAAATTATGCTTTCACTTTGAATTTGTTGTGGCACGTTACAGAATGCCAAGACTTCTTCAGAAGATTGTGCTGGTCCTTCTACTCTCTTCTCATCCGCCGTTTGAACATCTTGTATGCTTCCACTACTCTTGTTTTCTTATATGTTTTGTTTAATGGGTATGTAGTCATAGAAATATTTGGCAACGGAATTACCTCATTTTTTTTTTTTCCTTTTGGGTTGCTCATTCTTTTTGAGTTTCAATGATTGCTATAGTTTAGGGCTTCCAGTAGTTGATGAGAAAATGTGGGTGAATGCAGATGGTATTTGGATATTGCATTAGGATTTTAATTTCCATGCTCTTTTTATTTTGTTTTGGTTGCAATGCATATGTTTAATGCTCTACACTTACATTCTCTTGCTGTTCGTTATTTTCCAAAAATGTCAGTCCATTGCATCTTCTTCTTTTGAACTTGTTTTGAATCCCAAATACTGCTTTTGGAACTTTCTCATTTGCTTTACTCACATATGGGCTGCCCTCCAAAACAGAACCATCATGAAGAAAAATACTTCTTCTAATTTGCTTTACAACTGATTGAATTTATGTATATGTAAGATTAAAAAACATCTTAAACTCATATATTTTACAAAATGCAAAAGGGACTTTAAGATTTTTCTTCTGAAGATGAAACTGCTGTCAAGTTGGTACTCATCAAAAGAGGCAGCAACACGAATCAACATAAATGGGTATCTAAAACTAGCAGAGACCTCTGTTTTCTCTTGCTTTCATCTTAAGCAACTGTTATAATTTTTTGGTGTGTGTTAGGAATTTGATATTGAAAGTTTGAGTAACTTTGGGGTTTGGTAGTTAGTATGATCCGAAAAATTGCTCTTGCAAAATTGTGCTATGTAGTGAATTCAAAATACTTCTCAAATGAGTTGTGATGTAAAATTTTGGGATCAGAATTTTGTAATACGTTGTTAGCTGAAAGCAAATTTGTTATTGCATAGTGTTTGAATGGTCACGGTAGCATTATTGTATTCCACGTTAATTAGACTTAATAATAGGTAACATTTTGTGTATTCATTAAAGTTCAGAAATTTAAATTTTGAATTTGAAGTAGAATAAAACTACAAGAATTTAGAAAATAGAGACTAGCGATTAGATACTTGATTGGTTATATAGAGCTGGATAGGAAATGTCACAACAGAATTGTTTTTTTTTTTTTTTTTTTTTTTTTCACTTTGTTGTGTGTTTAAAAAAGTTGGTAAGCAATTCGAAAATTAGAGTTAGATGATCAGCAATGCATGAAAGTTGGTATAATTACTTAAAATGGTGTATCCATAAGATAAGTCAACAGACTGAGAATTTAAATATCTAATGAAGACCAGTTTTTAGACAGTTGGATGCTATCAACTTCCCTCATTGTTAGTGATGATCTTCACTCTATCTATTTAGCTTAACAAGATAATGGTCAACTATTAGCACCAGCCTCTTTAGCTCAATAGAATAGGGGTCAAGCACTTACAAGTCTCTAGTTACAGTGATCAGCTTCATAATCATGAGCCAGGCGTCAAGAATATAAATGATGATCATGGTTAAAAGTAGTTAGAGATGCTTAGGTTGTGGCTCTAACCTATGACTTGCAAACAGGTCATCATACCAAATGTATAGGGCTCCTGGTCAGTATAATCCCTTATAATCGCCTATCAAACTTTGTTGATCCTCTGTTTTTATCACCAGAACACTTGATGATACAATCCATGATACTTATCTGGCTCAGGAGCAACAGGATCAAATCTTATTCTGTTGGATTTTGTCCTCAATTAGCTAGGAAATTCTTCCTGAGCTTGGGGGTTGTTTTACAGTATGTGAGGTTTGGATAACTATTCAATGTCATTTCACTTCTCAATCTAAAGCTAATGTCATGCAATTATGCAATTGCAATGTGGAAGAAATTTGATTCTTCAACGATTAAATATCTTATGAAGAAAAAGAGCATCATAGATGTCTTGTCATTCACAAGTTATGTGATGACTGAAGATGACAAAAATATTTCAATCTTATGTATTAGGCCTTGAGTATGACTCATTTGTCATTCCAAAAGTTTTAGTGCCTGGATCCTATTTAGTGCTTGCAATTTCAGCTTTATTGCTTACTAATCAGGCTCAAATTGATCGACATTCCCCAGTTGAATTGATATGTATATGGCAAAATAATAATGGATAGACTAATTCCCGACTTATCTTCTTCTCGACTCCTCCTTCAACCCTCTCATGCAATTCTCCCACCTTTTTTAACACCTCTGGTTTTTCTTTTATAAAGTATACCCACAGTAATGCTTGCTTAACTAGACCGAACACATCTTAATGAACAAGCACTAAGGGTGCCTTTGCTCTGAACCTTGCCTCTATATATGGCAGCTGATATGTCTTCTCAAACTGGCATCCAGCACATATCCTGTCTCCTTGAAAGTCCAAAAAAGGAAGTCCTTTAAGCATTGACATATTCATCATCACCTTTAGTTTCTTGTAACGTGCCCCTAATATGCATACAGAAGATCTGTAGTCTCATTCTTCTGAGTCATATCTCATTAGTTGATTGTGCTGACATAGCGTATATAGATTCTTGCTTTCGCTCTTCCATGATCGGTGTCCTTAATAGCTTATGATGTTGATATGCTTTGACATATTCTGGACCGAACACCACATAATTTCCTGAGGATGTCAACTATGATATTGAGAGCAGATTCTTCTCCATTACTGTCTCACAGATGCGAATAATTAGTAGCTTTGCATTACTAGCTGTGACTACCATCCAACCCCTTTATATTCTGATACACCTAACAACTTCTCCTTATCTCCTGTCATGTGATTCGAGCATCCAGAATCCAGAATCCAATCATTATCATAATTAACTGCCTTTAGGTTTGATGCTGCGATCAACGCAACTTCATCGGATGCACAAGTGTCGACTCCCTAGGCCATCTCATGTCCATTAAATCTATAGCTTTTGTGCGTTCTCTGACAGGCTTCGTTATTGTAAATGACGTTTGAAAATCCCACTTCTTTTCACTGCTTTCTCTGCATCTAGCAGCTGTCATCAAATTGCCTTAAACATACTTCTTGAATATGCAATCCGTTGCAAAATAGCCCTTCATTATAGTCTTCATTGCATCTCCTGATGCTCTGAAATTCTTTGTATCACTGTCATGAGTGTGCGAAGCTCCCCCTGCATCTGAGCCTCGCTCATATTGTCTTCTAGGATTACTTTCTAATGAAAGTCCAACCATTTGTTTTGCTAGAGTTTCCTGGTTGACTAATATATTTTCTAACTCTAAAAGAGTTGGTTGTACTGGCCATCCACGTGCAGCTATGATAAGTCCACTATATTTAGGTTTTAGACCCCGAATTAATCTTTTTATATGATACTAACGAATTCTAGTTTTTAGGATCTAACTCAGATATTCCACTGCATAATTTTTTAGTTCTCATTAAGTATTCACTAATGGACATACCTCCTTGGGTGGTGGTCATCAGCTCGTTCTCTAAGAACTGCAGCTGGGCGCCATTCTTCTTTGAAAATAATGCTTCAAGAGCATCCCAAGCAGCTTTAGGTGTTTATGAATCTTTGATGTACCTTAGTGGCTCTCTGTCAAATGTCAATGGTTATCTTGAACACGAACATAGCTCTCCCTTGTCAGTATTCAAATCTTCTCGAATGTCCTTGTAATTTGTGTGCGTCCAGAATTTTCATTTTCATTCATCCGAAGTCAATCTTTGAAGCTTCTCGAATGCCGAATCAATTTCATGTGTATAGAGATTTCAATCATTTAATGTCTTCTATGCCTCACAAAGCTTCTTGTGTATGAGCTCTCAAATATTCATTGCTCTAGTAGATCATTGTTATAAACTCTAAGGATACTTTTATTTAAAGAGGTTCCTCTGGTGTAGTTTCTTCTAAGAAGTTACTTATTTTTTTCAACCACTTTCTACTTTGGTTTCTTGGGGTAAGCAAATTTGAAAAGTTTAGTCCTTCTTCATGGTACACTCTATTACAGCACCAGCACCATTTTTCACCATAGCTTACCATTAGAGAATAATTTGCTCAAACTCGGGTTCCTATTTTGCTTCATGTTGCAGGTTTTGCTTTGCTAGTTCGGCAATGGCGGACAAACTCTGTCTACCCTTGTTCTTATTATGCTTGGTGGTCTTATTTTGCTAGTGTTTTTGGCATAGGTAACTGTAGATTTCTCTTTGGATGTTACTAGATTCTTTATTAGGCAGTGACATTTACTTTAGTTCCCTAATTCTCTTCCCTTTTGATGGCAGCAATAGCTTCAATTCATTGGTCTTCGTGGTATGCTAAAAATGAGATTATTCTTATGACACTCCAAGTCTTTCTAGTTGCAGTTGTATTTTCTGGCATGTCATGGGTTTGTGACTTTGTCACAGGATGCTTTGAAACTCCTTCAGGGACTATATATGTTGACATTTGAAGTGTAATTATATGATGTAATAGTGGGGTGGAAGTTAGAGTAAGTATTGGATTTATTGGGACTTTTATCTTGGTTCCTTGGCATTTTTTGGCTTTCTAGAAATTAATCATGAAGGCAATCAAGTTGCGGATCATTCACGTTGTCGTGGTTTTTCCTCAGACGTTGACTGTAGTGGTCTTCTTGTCCAAATTTTGTTATCTTGCCAAAAATTGATCTTTACGTACTTTTGAACATTTTTCATGAATTGTAGGGGTTGTTTATTCCCCCATAACTCCATGTATTTATTTGTTCTTGACTCCAATAAATTGGTCAATTGATGGGGTAATGTGCACATGATTTAAGGTTTTGTGGGGTGCCAACCTAGTTGGGATGTCACAATCCTTTTGATGCAACACTCCCTCAATTTGCCTTCTTCATAAAAACAAGATGGTTGTCGGTTGTAGGATACATATATTTGAGTATGACTAGTTAACTTTGTGATTTATTATTTAAGTTATGTTAAAGAGAACATATCAAAAAAAAATGCCCATGTTATTAAACATATTAATTTTTCCTTTTTTTTTTTTTGATAACATTTTTATTGGTAAGTAGTTGAACATAATTTAGAAGGATATATTTATTTGATAATGCTTAAAAATGTCATACAACCATATCCATAATTTTCAAATGGTTTTTTGTATTATGATTGGACCCTCACAAACTAAGTTAGAAAGGGTATAAACTTAAGTTTGTTTAGTTTCTATTCACATGCAAGGTGGATAAATTTATGGTTATACATGTGATGGAGTATTAGCATGCCCCATTGGTAAACATAATTTTTATTTAGGCTACTACATTGATGATACAGTGTTCTGGCTAACAACTTAAAATTTTGTAGATGAAACTTTCTAACATGAGTGGTGTAAGCTAGTTTGCTCTCGTGCAGTGTTTAAATAGGTTGGATAACATTATGGCATCCCACATTAGTATTTTGTATCATTATTTGGTATTCGTTAAAGACCTAGAATTGATTTTTTTTTAAAAAAAAAAAAAGAAGCAAAGCTAGGGCTAGAAGAAAATTTTAGAAAGTAGAGTCTTTACTTAGGTATCCTTATGCTTCCTTGCACGAGGTTTCTGGGGATGCTGTTCATAAGGCGTGAGGAATCTTTATGAAAATTGAACAAATTGTAGACACTATTTAATAGTCTATAAAAGAGTTGATGAATATCATAAATAAAAGAAGAAAAGATTATTCAAACAAAGAGTTTATTTTCAGAAGATAGGAATCTCTCTATGTATTTTTTTGGAAGTAAAACTTTAAGAAAAAACTTTATTTTAGTCTCTGAAGTATCGAAAATTATCAAGTTTTTAAAGTTCTTTTAAAAACAGCTTAAAAAAGTTTAAACCGTCAGTCAACTGACAATTAAAGGAGATTGAAAGTTTGAGTAAGAAGGGTATTTTTTATATTTTTCAAAAAGAGTTGGGATTGCGACATGTGTAAGGTTAAGATTAAATGAATGTATATATTTAAATTCATTAAAACAAAATATAAAAAATAATTAATTAATTAATTAATTAAAATATTAATTAATTAATTAAAATATTAATTAATTAAAAAAATGAAAGATCTTCATTATTCATCTCTAAGAAGATGGACAATGTAAATTAAAATTAATAGTGAAAATAAATCTAAAAAAAAAAATTAAAATAAAATCTAGATTCAAACTCAAAACGATCCGGTCTCACTCTTATGTTCAAAACTATATATATATATATATATATATATATATATATATATATTTATATTGCAGCGGAAGAAGATAGGTTGCAGAAGAATATGAGTTGCAATGGAAGAAGAAGAGGTTGCAGAAGAAGAAGAATAAGACAAGATTGCAATAGAAGAAGAAGAAGACGGGACAATGGTTGTTATTGGCAACACAGGAGAGTTGTTGTTGCTTAGAGGCGGAATCAGCGATTATTGATGATTAAGTGAAGAAGACCAGATCGTCAATGATTTGGTGTGAATACAATTTGGTTTGCAATGGATCATCCATTATTTGGACGTGGGTATTTGGGTTAGATTGCCTTTTCCCTCTCATCGATTGTTAAGGGATTGGATTGGAGGGTGATTATCATGATGAAGATGATGACCACTGCAGATTGGATAAACCTACCAATATTATTATTATTGAATAATAATCATATTCAAGCAACAACCAAATTTTTTTTTTTTAAAATTATTGTTTAACAATAATAAAAAATAAAATTTGTTTATTGTTGTTTAAAATGCTTTATTTTTTTAATTGTTGTTTAATTTTAAAAAGAAGAACAATAATCATATTTTTTTAAAGAAAGCAATAATTATCTTATTGTGTACGTGCCAATTTTTTATTGGGGAAATGACATGTAATATTTTGATTTTATTAGGAAAAAAATAGTCATTTTAGATTATGAGAGGCAATAGAGCATTTTTTATATTTCTGTTTGATTTGACTATTAGTTGATTGATGATTTGGACATTTTTAAAGAGTTTTCGAAACTTTAGATATGAAATGAACTATTTCCAAAAGAATTTTAAAATCTTAATAGTTTTTTATACCTCGGGAATTAAAATGAAGTTTTTCCAAACTTAAAAATATGCTTTGATTGAATGTGCATTGGCTAAATCATTAAAGTAATCCTTTTAATGTAGTTATATCATTTATAGTTTAAGCAAAATATTTATCTTTTTAGGTCTTATAAGGTGATTGCACAAAATCAGTATCCAAAAGTAATCCTTATAATATAGTTATATTTTCTAACTAGTCATGACAAGATCCATCCCGACTCCTCTCTCGAGTTTGAGAGAACTCCATGAAAACTGGAGTCTTTTGGACTAAATTCTGGATTGACTAAAAATCTTTTAAAATAATCATCATAATTCCGATAATCACTTTGATCGAAATGTAAATTGAATAAATCTAAAATCTTTAAATTTCTCTTGCTCCATAGACTGAATATATAAAATATTTATAAAATATCTGTAAAATAATAATCCATCTGTAAAACTACTTTTAAAAATATATTTACAAAATTTGGTTAATAAAAGAAATAATATACACAAATGCAACTTTCATCATCATATGACCTCCTTCATGATATGCAATAATCTGTACGAACCTACGACAGATACCTGAAAATATGGATTTATAAAAGAGTGAGCGCTAACGTCCGGTGAGTGGATATAACTTTTCTAAAACATTTCTAAATAGAACATAATATATTTCTAATAATAATAAATATTTCTCAATGATTTATATAACTTCATATATGAAATAATGAAACTAAATTTAAATATGATTTCGTAGTAAAACTGTAAACTTCTATATAAATTATCTTCATAACTTTAATCATATAAAATATGAAAATCTATAATCTGTAAAACTTTTTTGGAATTTCTTTATTTAAATCTCGTGTTTTGTAAATCTCTTTCCGTAAATTTGAAATTTTGTAAATCTCGTTCTGTATTGATCAAACTCAGTATATAACATCTGTAATCTAGAAATTTATACCAATTAGTACATAGGTCTGTCATATGTGCTGAAAATACTCAACACACACGCAGAGCGAGGAATAACATCTAGCCTACATGTGTTAGGTAACTTAATGACTCTTCCGACATCTGTCATACATGTACTGGGCGAATCTAGAACTCACACATGTGTAGTTTATCTGACTGTTAAAGGGGAGAGTACAACCTTGGTGTTCTAAAAACATATTTATTTTTCTTTCCTTTCTCAAAGTATAAAATCATATTATTTAAAACATATTAAATTTTTTTTTACAATAACTCAAACTAAAAGTATAAAATTCTTAATGAAATTTCTGATAAGTATATATATGAATTCATAATAAACTTTTATTTTAATCATAAAATATAATTTATAATCTATAAAATCAATTAACTCAACAATTTATTTATTTGAAATAAATAATAAAATCTGAAATATAATAAACATAACTCAATTTATTTAATTAAAAATAAAATTATTCACTCACATAACTCATTTGTTTATTTCTGGATCTAAAACGAGTTCACCTCTGATTTTCTCATCATCCTGGATCTACACTAAAATCATATAAAACTCAACTTAAAACTTATAGAAGAATTAAATAATTCTCTAGAATTTCAAATCCTGTTAAAATAAATTTACTTATCTAGATAAATCGGCATTTAAATATTCAGATCACCCATATGAATTATCTTTTATCTTCCCCTTCCCTCTCCTCTTCTTTTTCTTCTTCTCTTTTCTTTTCTCTTCTCACGGTTTTCTTTTTTGTCTATCTGGTTACTCTGGTTAGGTGTGAAATTGTTTCTAGTTGCTTTTAACAATAATATAAAGGTATATATATATATATATATATATATATTACTCTACAACATGACCGCCTCACCAATTGCTCCCATTCTTCACATTTGGACACATGTCTCTAATTGGTAAAAAAGAAAAAATATTACCACCATCACATCTATCTTTTGTTATGGTCGGCCATGCACCCTTTCATGCCTCTATATTCAACTTAATGACACTTGTCAATTTTTATTTAAAATATTAATAATTATGTCTCTATCTTTTATATTTCAATTAACTTACCATCCTTATTTATGTGACATATGTCCTCCTTTTTATTAGAAAAGGAATTGCTTTTAGTTTGGACACCATTCTCTTTCTCCACTAACTTCCACCTTGTCTCATTCTAACTTGATTTGCTTTTGCTCTCATCTAAACTCTTTTGTATATGTATATTAAATTTTTTTTTTTAACACCAATGAGTGCAATTAGTAAAAAGGAAATGGATTATACTAAATTCAAATTTGGATTCACTTAAAATTTGGGTATCATACTAATTAATTGAACTATTTTTTCATCATTTCAATTAGACCCTTTAAATTTAAAGTTTCTAATTGAATCTTTTGACTTATTCATAAACCTAATTTATACTTTATTCAATGAAAAAAATTATTCTACTAGATCTAATTAGATTCGGACATTACAAGTCAAGTGAAGTGCACATTATTGGCACTGTTGACGTAAAATAATAGTCAACTGCTAGTTCATGAAGCCTAGACTGTAGATCTGTGAAAAACATAAACAAACAAGAAGAGAGGCAGAGAGAAAGAAGAAAAACACACGAGATTTACGTGGTTCGACCTTAAAAATGACCTATATCCACGGTGTCGGCTCCGATAGTGGAGAGACAGTCACTGTTACTATGTATTTTGTGTAGTTACACAGAGAGAGAGAGAGAGAGAGAGAGAGAGAGAGAGAGAGAGAGAGAGAGAGAGAGAGAGAGAGAGAGAGAGAAATCAGAAAAAACCATCCTCCATTACATTGTTTTTATTGCTATTTATAGAAAGGGAGTGGTGCTACAATTTTAGTACAACTCAAATAGGAAAGCATTTAATGTTGATTTACTTTTCATAACTAACACCCTTAATATCCGGGATTTGATATGATCCATTGATTTGGTAGTTACATGTTCCATAATCTGCGCTACTACCATTTTGGAAATGATTTGACGTGTACGCCACACTGTTCGCGAGCAGCTGGGGCCAATAGCTCTGGGCGATCTGATGAGCTCGCTGGGAAGATCTGGTCGCTGGAGCCGTATTTCGAGAAGACTTATTCAAGTAATGAGCTACCTGATCGGTGGGCTGGACTGAAGACGTCTGTTAGCTGGTCGTGTCTGAATTAAAGCATGTAACAATAAACTGCTCATTTATTTGCTCACTAATCGTCTTGTCGACCCTGCTCGTTGACGTGAGCAGGATGTTGTGTACAGTCACGCGAGCTGCTCATGCGACTGCTCGCTCATCAGCTTGTGTGTATGCTTATTCATGGATTATTCGTTCATTGCTTTTTGACGCACAATGGAAGAATAAAAGGATTGCAAACATAAACCTCAATCACACATCCACTAAAACAATAATTTTTAGGATGTCAACAGCATCAACCGGGTAACCCTAGTTGCCACGTTATGGAGCACGAAAATCTTATTCCGAAAACATATTATAATAGGAATCTGACAACCGAGCACAAAGTTATGCCCGTTTCTTTGGACCAGTAACTTGGCTCCTTATTTGTTTGAACGGTTTTATTAGGCTTTTGGGCTTTGACCAGCCCATTTGGGGTAACCCAAAAATACACACAACAGGCACTTTAAAGAGTCCTCAGTGGTGTTAAGTATCAGTACTAAATGGCTTTCTTGATCTCAAAAGCATTATAATTTGGTTTGGCCCATTAATAAAGTCACGTTTAAGACACCAAGGGACATAGACTCCTAATCATGTCTCCATCTTTATGAAGTCATTTTCGAATTTGATCAATCTAGTCTTAGATTTCAAATAAGGATTTGTAACATGAATGAAAACATATAACCATTTTCGGTTGAGCTTTTAGTTGCATTTAAAAGCATAAATATTAAATTGGGTACAAGTTATACTTTGAAAATTGGGAGGGAGACCACAAACAGCTCATGAATTCATTTTCTTTTTAACTTTTCATTCTTTCATCATTTGATTGTGTGTCTAGCCTTAAATCATTTACCCTTTCAGTTTAAGGATTTAAAATACTCTCATATATATATATATATTTTTTTTCTGACCTGTAATAAGTTTACGATATATGACAAAACTGAAAAATAAATGGTGCGGATTTCTCTCTTTTTCTCTCACATCCTCACTTAGACAATATCATTTATTATTTCTTTGGAAACACAAAGTACATAGACGGGTCTATAATCATTTTTAACCAGTAACTTCTCATATATATATATATATATATATATATATAAACACCTGCTCATATATATATATATAAACACTTGCTCATATATATACATAAACACTTCTTTCCAATTTTAGATTTGCCATGACCATCTCCAACCAAAATAGGAATAAAGATTATAGAAGAGAGATTTGTATGAAAGAACCACTTTTCATATTTTTGTGAACTCTCTCTTCCAATTATTCTCATAAACAAGGCTCCATAACAGAGTTTATGGTACATCGTGTGATGATCAATTGATTACAATAATCTATAAAATGTTTCAGTCTTTTATTTATGTTTTTTATTTAATTGAGAAGTTGCTTAGATTTATTTATATTAGAGAAAAAGTATTTTTATTTTTATAATGAAGTGTTTAATGAATAAATATTTACTTTTTAAAATAAGTTTTGCTTTGTAGATTGGAAACAAAGCAATGGTTTTCGGAAGGTGACAACATGAAAACTAAGAAAGTGAAAACAACAAATCGAAAAGGAGGAGCAGGCTAGAAAAGGACCATTTTACCCTTGGATAAATTGTGTTGTACTAGAATGACTTGTATTTGCTGCTAACAGAGAAGCCGAAAGGCATGAAGAGAATGGAAAGTGTTAGAAAGGAAGGCCTACAAGTAGCTCGACTCTGTTTGTCAAAATCGATTGCTTGTAACTGTAATATACCCTTCCGATTCTAGTACTGTATATGTACTGTATAAAGTATATCTTTATTTATGGAATAATAAAGTAATTTAAAGTATCAAAATGTATAACTGAATTCTAGTTCAATTTCCGAATAAACTGGAGACAAATTCTAATACGAGAAGTGGTATGGTAATTGATTAAGTTTAACATGAAATTGGTGTCAAAGGAATTACCAAAAAGAGGCATGATTAAATAAATGAGAAAATGCATAAAATGACCCATTTTTTAGAGTCAACTTGAAAACTAACTCATTTTTTTAGGTTGAAAAATTCTCAACCTTGAAGTTGAGATTGATTTAAATTAGCACTATGACTCACAACCTGAAAGTTGGGATTCCAAACCTAGAGGTTGAGATTCTCTACCTTGAGGTTGGGATTTAAAAAAAAAAAAGTTATTTTTCAAATGAATTATCAAAAAAAAGTTAGATTTCAATAAAACCCTAAATAAATTAGTTTAAAATATGTATAAAGGGCATTTTGGAAAATTTAAAAATATGAGAGAGTGTATATGACTGGCATATATGTGTAAAGATAATGATGACATATGGGTAATTTTGGAGACAAAGTAACTAAAGAGTTAATATTTGGTTGCATTAGAATGGAATTGGTTAGAATTGAAATTATTTTTAGTTTTCAACCAATCAAAAGTCTCCAAACCAAACAAATGACAAAATTGTAAATATAAACTTAGTTTAGGTGCAATTGTTAAGGCAATTGAAGACTATATAAAGTTAAAATCAAATAGAAAAAGAAAGAAGAAACTAGAGAGTTTGGAGAGGGGTTTTGGCCAAGAGAGGGAGACCAAAGACAACTAATGCATTTGATCATTTTGAGGTCATTTTTTAGGGTTTTCAAGTCATACCAAGGGTATATACAAGTCTAGGAGTGAAATCCATCAATATCAAATTGATTTCAAGTGGTAAGATTCAAGTTTTCATGACTAGTTTGTGTAAATCTTTAGATTAATGGTATCTAATGGATTATTATGATTTTTATGTATGAATTTAGAGCTTTTTGACCTCAAACTTATGGGAAAGCAATGCTAATGATCCAAGAGAAGTTGGTAAGCTTACTAGTAAAGATGACTTTTTTTATTGAAATAAGTTGATGTTGTTTAAGATACTAGTTTCCTTACCATGAGATTTGGTGTGGTTTTGATATGCATGCAAGTGTAAAACTTGAAGAAATCTTGATGTTTTATTTGCATGTGGTTCGGCCAAGATGGGTTTTCAATAGACCAATTTAACTTTGATTGATTTGAGTGATTTTTTTACATGTAAATGTGTTAAAATGTTGAGTTTTGATGTTGAAATTAAAAGTAAAAATATGGTATATTAAGCTGTCATGTTTCTACCATGTTGAGTTTAAAGTGGTAGACAATTGTTTTTGGTTTTTTTAAATGATTTTATGGCTTGTGTTGATGATGAATTAATCATGAAATTGAAAATAAATCCATTGGATGTCATGGTACACATCTCACGATCAAACTTTTTGTTGTTACATAAATTTGATGTTTTATGAATTAGACTAGATTTTACACAATTTTACATGTATTTGAGTGTGATTATGATGAGAAAAAATTGAATGAGATTAATGGTGTAAAAGTTGGCCAAGGTTCAGCCAACATAGGATTAAATAGTTCAAAAATGTGTTTCATGCATTGATGTAGAATTTGGACTTCGATTGTGATGTTTTACATGCTTGGATATTAAGAATTTCGAATGAAAATTATATACAAATAATTGAGGTTGATACGGCTTAGAAAAATGGTGTTTCGAGATCCTTATGTAATTAGGTGTTTATGTATATTAATGCATGACAATGGAAGTGTATGTGTGAATGAATTCGGTTGTAACGTTGCCTAAAAATAAAATATGAAAATACGTAGGTAATATGGAGGCTAGGAAATCAAAATTTTGAGATTATCGTGAGCTAGGAAAATATGAGTGTCTTTTCAAAATATTTTGATGTAATTATCTTTCTATTCAATGAATTTTATGTGTTATATTTAAACATATGCATTGAAAAGTTAAAAATTGATTTTAAGTAAATATATATTTAGCATGAAAACCTCTTACATGAATTTTAGAAAGTTTATGTGAATTATAGATTATATAATAAAAAACAGCATGTATGAAACTGTTTTATAAGCCTATGGTACGTTTTACAAATATCTCAGATATTTTCGGTTAGAGTACCCTAAAACGTGCATGACAATGTTAGGGGTATCTGTCACTAATAGCGAGAGGAAACCCGCGAGAGGGATTGTGTCAGTTAGTCCAGTTTAGTATGTCGTCCATGTATGTATAGAGGTATCAAATGGCTAACTCCTAGTAGCGATGCAAAATTCTGCATCGGACTTAAGACCAAGGCCTAAACAATACAGGATTTCACCATGCCACATACCTAGGGTGCTATGTGGTATTCATACGCCGGTGGTTAGCTTATTTCACAAGAGAAATTTTTCAAAAAAATAGAATTGTCACCACCATTTATTATTTTAAAATAAAGATGTTGTTATATTTTCAGATTTAAAAAGTGCTTCAAAATAGTTTTCCGAAATCAGAAAATTAGATTTTCAATAAGTTAATAAAATTCAGTTTTATTATGCGTGAATTATATTTATACTAAATGTTTATACATGTCTTTGATTCAGATGAGGTTTTCAGAAAATGCATTTTAGTTTTATAGTATTAAAACAGTTACGAAATGATTTTAAAGTTTTAGGGAGACTATTTTCAAAATTATAGTTTGAATAGAAAAACATGACACTCACTGAGCTCGTTTAACTCACTTTATTTCCATGTTTTATAAATAAAACCTCCCTAGGTGCAGGTCTAGGTGGTTCAGCTTCAGTTACAAGGACTCCGACCCAAGAGTATATGGATTAAGTTGTGTGTCATTGTGGTGAATTTGTTTATATATGTTTACTGTAAATGCTTTTGAAAACCTATAAAGTAGCTTTTACTTGCAATTGTATGCAATTTTTGGAAAACGTATTTGTGCATGACATGTAAATATTTTGAGTGATATGTTATATTTCAGTTTTATAAATAATTCTACGGAAAACACTTTTGTGGTTGATTGTGAAAAAGGAAAATAGGGCTCGAAGCCTAGAAGTTGAGAAATTTGGTTGCACTGGAAGTCTATAGGTTTTATAAAGATTTTTGCATAATGAAATTTTTAAAAAAACAGTCATTATACTGCCAAAATTTTTATAAATCTTATTTTGCAAATATAAACTAAAAAGAAAAATTTCCATCATTTCCTCTAGAAAAGAAATTTCTAAAAAAATTTTAAAAGGTTTTCAATAAAAAAGTTTAACTTCACGAGAACCTTTCAATCAGAGCAGATCTCGACTGGAAGGCTATCGTGAGATTGTCAAGTGCAGGTTGCCTCGCCGTAGAAAGAAAAGGGGTCACGTCAGTAACATAAAAATTCAAGACAACAACTGCTCTTATTAATGCTCTGCCCAATCTGTACGAACAACCCTCTATTGGAAATGAGGTACTTTTGATTAGAAGACTATTTGCCTTACTAACGTCGAAAATTAAATTTCAAAGAACATTCGATATGTTTAATGAGATCATTGATCAATCAAATTCCATTGACATTAGATTTGACAATAAGGTTCAAACCTCGCTAGTTTTTATCAGATGCCTTGAGTCGATCAATGGTTCATTTGGAAAATCAAAACTAAAATTTTTAGAAGTTATGAATATGATTATGAATGAAGAAATGAAGAGGCATGAAAAAAGTTCAATCGGTTCATAATCGACATTAAATATAGCAAGTAGAGGCGAAAACAACAATATAGAGAATCGATACGGTAGATCAAAGTAAAGGAATGCTAGGTCCACATCTAGATATTGGCGTAACATTAATAATTTACAAAAGAAAAAAAATTAAATTAAATTAAAAACGATGTTGAATGTTGGATTTGTCGAGAGAGGAGACACTTCTGATGAGTGCAAATCTCCCAAGAATGATGGTGATGACACAATAATGCAACCATTATTTCAAAAGATTCAAATGGTACCCTTATTTGTTATTTAGAAAGTAAGGCGGAACTTTGAGTATTAGATTCAAGGGCATAATTCCACGCTACCTACTATAGAAAATTATTTTCGGGTGACTTTGAATAAGTGTATCTTAGCGAAAGTCGGACGTGTAACGTTGTTGGCAAAATAGATGTGCAGATTCAATTGAATGTGCAAACCGTTGAGACAAGTTGCAACCATGCTGCAAAAATGACCAGTAAGTCCTTTTTTGTGACCACATTCGTCAATCGACCACAAATCTTGAAAAAAGAATTGATAGAAATTTAAAACTAATAAATAATAATATTTTTCAAAAAAAAAAAATTCCTAGAGATTATTTCAAACATAAATAAGTTACACAAGAATACAATGTGATCCTAATTCTTTTAGAAAGTTAAGAACTCACGTTCATCTACCCATACCCATCTTGATTTTAAGCAATTGATAGTCTCTTCTGAATTTCCAAACTTTCAACATAAATACAACCATGAACCCTAATACAAGTAAGCTATTTGCACCCAAAATAAAACAAACACAAAAAATTTTCCTAAATGCAATTAACCCTAAACTTTAACACCAAAATTCAGCACATTATACAAAACTGGCATTAATTTATTTTGCGAAAGATAAATCATACAATATAAACGAGGAATTGTTAAACTTTGAAAATGCTTCCAATTTACCATTGCCAGAATGAAAATGAATCTCTTCACTCTTAATAGAAAACAACAAGGCAGTCTGAACCCAAAATGAAAATTATTTATCAAACCTAAAATCATTCTAAACAATTAAATAGATGGATCAACCCAAAAATGAAGTTTACATTTAGACAAATCTAGTTATTTTGGTCAAGCTTTACAGAACAAAGAACAAACTAGTACTTTTACACTAAATAGGAGGACATTAAATTCCAACTAATTTTCATGTGTGCAGGCATCGATGCCACAAACCGAAGAAGATTTGGCTTTGAGCTAATTGCTGGATGCAAGTCTTCTGATTTCTGATTCAAAACATGCAGGAATTTTGCAATGTTTGGAAGTACAAGCTCTCTACAATGAAGATGTAATAGGGGCACCTTAGACAACACACTTCCCTTCTGAATATCTAGACCTTCTGGCCTTCGCAACTTGTAAGGCTCACCAGTCGTCGGCTCAATGTCAACACGCGGCATTTGCTTCCATCTCCGATGCACAAACCAACCATACTTATAGTCACCAACAATTGGAGTGCCCAAAGCCTCAGCACAATGGACACGGAGCTGCACAAGATGGAGGAAAACAAATAAGCTATAGTCCACTTTCCAAATACTTTGATTAGCAAAGCTTCAGGATACGGAAGGCTTTTCAACATGCATAGCATCTTAGTATAACTTTTAATACAAATTAATCATCCACTTGCAGGAGCTATAACCATACTCATGGATAATCATAATCCGTTGAAAGTGTGCAGTACTTTGCTGATACAAATTCTCTATTCATAATTGTAAGGCAAAGCATTGTTTCACTACTAGTAATTACATCATTATCTTGCAGTAATTTTGATATGAACAGATCAACTCATGGAACTAAACCAATTTCAACTAAAGAAGCATCCTATAGAGAACATGGTGTGACCTGAAATTCACTGTAAGCATATAACTTAAATAAAGTTTAAGTTTAAGTTCTTAAGAAGAAACAAGAAACAATAAGATAATATTTTTTTCGTTATTCATAGAATGCCACTCAAAATATGAACCATGAAAACTCAAGAAGGCGTCACCTTCAAAAGGGTACAGCATGGATTTGACATAAAACATCAAATTCAGAAGAGCGAATTTGAGAGCATGTGACCAAATCAATGCACTATAATTTAATGCCTTTCTAATCAATCAGCAACAATTGAAGATGGAATCGGCTCACTTATATGACAAGAAATCTGAAATGTAAAAGTAAAATGATACTGCTGTCTGTGAATGTACCTCTGCCATTTGTAGGCTAGAGTGCACAGGTTTAACGGCCGTCCAATATCAATGGTAGAGGTGGATTTGATCTCAAATTATGACATAATGTCACAAGTTTAAGCTAATGAAGAACTTTCATAAACTAGTTGTAGATGGTTCTCTTAAGTTAGGCAGTTTTGACCTATATCAGAGACCAATGTTCACAGTACCTGATGCTTACGCATAGTATGTGGATGCAGTTCAATCCATGAGCATCCATTTATCATAGGCCCTAGCACCCGATATTCGGTTACAGCTTCCTGGGAAGCTTCTAAACCTGAGTGCTGAGACAAAATGATCCGTTCAGTCTTCCCATCATCAAGAAGCACCTACAATCAGCAATAATAAATGAACAAACAATATTGAGCACAATAATATTTCTCAAAAGTGATTTCAAATTACAACGGAAGTTTTTCATCATTTAATCAAAGGCAAGAACAAGAGAGAGAACCTTCGAAAGACGAGCACGAATTAAGCCTTCCTTTTCCTTGGGAGAGCCAATAACCAATGCCCAATAGTGTTGATATGTTGCTTCGCATGCATCATTCCAAGCCTAAAATTCTTCATCAGTATGTCATACAGTCCAAAACCAAAAAATAAATCATTAAATTATCTGTCATACTATACTATTTAACCTGTAAGCAATCTCATTCTATCAAGTAGCAATACCTTACAAGATGATTTCCCTTTGTTTAAATCACTGAACAACCAATTTAGAAGAGAGACACTTTCTTTAGTTCTCCCCATCAAGAGAAGGCCACTGGATTCTCTGTCAAGACGATGAACCTAAAAATTAACTATATGAGAACAGTAGAAAAGTAAAACAAGATAAGTAGACATTCATAAAGGATCCTAGCATAGAAAAACAGTGTGAAACTACATGAACTTGTTTAACTTTCAGGATTCAACAACCATCTGAGGATGGAATGCCAATTAGTTTAATATTAGGCTTTTCAATATAACTGTCAAACATTACATCCTGTCATTATAAACTTTACGGTTACGATCAACCACTCCTATAGATCTACCAACATCTCAACCCAAATCGCTCCTCTAAGCTTCAACCATATGTCAATAAAATGGAAAACTTAACATAAAAAGAAAAATACTTAAACCGCTATATTTAAACACTGTTTCTCACTTGCTGACCTTTTAAATTAATCTAGAGCTAGAAGCATACCAACTTAGGACCCTCACTGTTGCCATAAGATAAAGCCGCAGCTGCCAATGCGTCCATGCTGTTGTGAACTGGAAGATTCCCCTAAAGAAATATGACACACAAACAAATCAGAAAGGCAATCAAATACATCAAGAATTGTCAACCACAAAAAAAACAAAGGGTTCATGAAGCATCAAACCTTGACTGGAAACTTTGGAGGCTTATTTAGCAAAAGTATGGCAGAGTCCTGAAATTTTCAGCGAATAAAAATCAAAATTAGCAACAAATTCCACAAATGTTACATAAAAATGATTAAGAAAACAATGCAACACATTGATCCACAAACACACTGAAAAAGTTAGTTAAAGGTAATACATGCCTTGTACTTTACAAGTCTTTGCAAATAGTCTATCTCATCAGCATTTGGGTTCAAAGTCCCACTTGGAATAGTATCATATCTCTTTGAAATTCTACTCTCCAAAACCGATACAGGTATAAAGACTCTTGCCCCTTCTTTCATCACCTCATTAGGCTTAATCTGCAGGTATGCTGTATAGTTGTAGACCAATTAAACCCACATGAAATCACAGAAAACAAACGAAATATCAACACCAAAAACAAAATAAGCATTACCTTTTTCATTGGCTTCATTTGCCCTCCATTTCCTATGACAGAATCACCGTCCATATCTTCACATTCCATCTGAACCTAGAACAAGAAAAACAAGTCAAAATACAAACGTTAATGCATTTCCTTATCAAACAAACCCACAACATAGATCAAAACCATATTAATATCATTAACATCATATAACCATTAATCGAGACTAAAACAGAACCAAAGAACTTCACCAATGCTTACAAGACCCTTGTGGAAACAAAACTAAAATACAAACTTTATGCATTTCTAATCAAATAACATCATAAGAAGAACAACCAACGACACAATAAAAACAATGAAATGAATTCAAAATACAAAATCTCATGCATTTCAAGTTAAACAAATACAAAAAATAAAACAACCCACAAAATATAATATCCCAAAAATATGAATGAATTCAAGAAAAAAACAAAACTTTATGCACTTGTACAGTCAAATAAACACAAAAATGAAACAAACCCACCAAAACAATATCAACAAAACATCAATTAATCACAAAAAGAAATGAGAAAGGTGGTTACAAGGCCCTTGTTGAAGTGAGACTGGATGACAGAGTCTTCAACTTCATGGAAGTAGTACTTGATCCAGGTGACAGCAGTCACGGGAGCAGGACGCCCCCAGGTTTTGGCGGGCAGGTGGTGGCCGGGAAATGGCGGGAGAGAGAGGAGCTGGCGTGGCTTGGGAGGGAGCTTGTGGGGACCCACCTGGGCCACGTTGTTCTTGACCCGGATGACGGCGGGCTTCGGCGGAGAGATTCTGGAGAAGTGGCGGGTTGAAACCCACCGAAACCATAGCTTTTGCCTCTTCTTCCACATGTTGTAGTTACTTGGTTTTCATGCTTTCGATTTTCGATTTGCAAGGAGGAATTTGAGAGGTTGTGACTTGAGCGCGTGTGTTTTGGGGTGTTTTGATGGATTTTGATTTTTTTTTTTTTGGGGGTGTTTTGTTTTGATTCTATTTGATTTTGGGCCAGCAAATGGGGCTAGTGGGCATTCTAGTTTAAAATTTTTCTTTAATTATTAATAATAATATGAATTATTAATAGAGAAAATGGACAAAATGACCCCTTTCAACAGCTGGATTGGAAAAGTAACCTTTTAGTTTTTGTTGGTACAAAAAAGTGTGTGAATGGACAAAATTGCCCTTAATGAAAACACCTAAAAGCTAACCTTTGTTGTCTCTCCTGCCCAAAAGCTCTACAGTCACAATCCTATAATCCACCACCATCTCCAACTGCTACCCCTGGGTGTACACGAATCTCTTGTTATCCACCATGCTTATATCTTCGTCTTCATCTCGACCACCCACTACCCATCGCCTCGTACTCCACGTCATAGTCCTTCTTGTTGTCTAACTCTTCCATTTCTTCCTCTTCCATGTCCAACTCTTCCATTTCTTCCTCTTCCATGTCGCAGTTGCCACCATCCGTACCGCCCTCGTCGGCGTGTGCCACTAGACGGCTTGGCTTTTCTGGGAAGGCATGCAAATAGAGGGGAGCTTAGTGGACGAACGAAGAAAAGTCATTTTAGTGCTGTTGAAAAAGCAAGGTTTACAGGTCTAATATCTAGCTTGTGGGTTGTGGTTGTTTGGCGTATTTTGTGTGTGTTTTTGTGGGTATGATTATAATGTGAAAGTTATATTGTATTGACAATTGTTATTGGTGAATCTGTACTTTGAGAGTGAGATTTGTAATGATAGAGGCTGACAATCGGAGTTTGGAGGCGAAATCTTCATGTGAAGATGGGGAATCCAAATTTTTAAATTAGTTGGGATTTTTAACCTCGAGATTGGGATTGTCCACCAATCCCAACCTATAGGTTGGGATTCCCAACTTCGAGGTTGGGATTCCCAACTTCGAGGTTGGGATTCCCAACCTATAGGTTGGGATTCCCAACTTCGAGGTTGGGATTCCCAACCTTGATTGAACATTCAAATTAAAATTCCCAACCCATAAGTTAAGAGTCCCAACCTAAAGGTTGGGCGTCCCAACCTATACGTTGGGATTTCCACCCTTTGACCCTAAATCCCGCCACCTTTAGGTTGGGAATTTCAATCGCAAGATTAAGATTCCAACCTATTCCCAATCCCTAGGTTTGGATTCCCAACTTTTCGGTTGGGAATCGCAACTCGGGATCTTGTCGGAGCTCGAAAATGGTCGGGGAATCCCAATCGAAAAGTTAGGATTCCCAACTCGAGGGATGAGAATCCCGTTCCTTTTTTGGAATCTTAAATTCTGGTTGACAATCCCAACCGTGAGGTTGGGATTGCCAAAATTCAGGTTGAGATTTTCAATCCGAAGATTGAGAATTGAGTGCCCAAAATTCATTACTAGGAAAACTGCTACTGCGGCCCTTGGTTTCAGAGTTCAATGCAACAACTAATTCAGTGCACCTCTTAATTTAATTGGAAAAGATTTGAAAGTCAGGGATGTTAGTTAGAAAGACGATGGTGTGCTCATTAATTCAGTTGATATGGAGATTTTCTGAAGGTTGATATTTAGCTTATTTATTTACTTTGATTAAATCAGACTTTTTGTATTTGTTAATATGGAAACTTTTATCTAAGTCAATAATTGTTCTTTATATAGTTATTATTTATCATTCATGGATCATGTGATTCTGAAATAACAACAATAGTAAATTATATAATAAAGATTCTTCACTTTTTCTATTGTAATGAGGATGCTCGTATGAAGACTTCAAAGTTTTCAACCCTGGCACTCCAATTGTTTCACATCGTAACAAATATTAGTAATAGACATTCTTCCATCATCAACAACCACAAATAAACAATCATTCAAACACAAATTTAACTCACATTTGATCAACCGAAAAAAGAATAACAATTATACCAATGCTATTGTGTCTTGTCTTTACAGCCAAAGGTTTCAATAACCTGTACAGATGTATTAGCTAAATAAGTCACATGATTATATACTAATCAAGAGTACAACTCTAGAGAATACATCTTTACCATACATTTTCTCCGCTATTGATAGTAAAGGCAATAACACAATCAATACAAATAGCTTTCTCAAGTCGAGCAATATATTGCACAATTGCACCTGTTATACCTACTCAGTAGCCTGTGCAATTATATTACTTATTGAATTAGTTTGTTTTTTTGCAGTCTCCACCAATGAATCCTACAAAACACAAGTGATATCATTCAATCTTCAAAGTTTAGTATATAGTTAAGTAATAACTATATAAAGCTTTTATATCTAAATATAGCAAGAAATTTGTTAAAAGAACAAAAGACTAATCTGCCCACACATAGCTTCTCTCATAGCAAATGTTACGCCACATATCATATGGCAATAGAAATCAAAGCCATCCAGTTAAAATATCCAATAATCAATCAAAATAGAAATTTAAAATATATATTACAAAAACAGCATCCTAATTAATCCATTGTGATTGATTATTCTAAGAGGACATTTGAAAGCTGTAACTTACCTAATCTAGGATATCGAACTGCCTTGAAATAATCCATAAAATCTGAGCTATCAACGAAAGCTTCCATGATTTCCTTAAACAGATCCACTGTCCTATGTCCCTTGCAGATGTCATCTACTGCATGTCCAAGTTGACTCAACGTCTCAGCACGCATATCTGATTTTGAATATTTCTTTACTATGTTCTTATGCCATGTATGGTGGACCCACCAAAAAGATATCAATACAGAGCATTAAAAGACATCCTTGACAATAATACAACCAAAAAGGATGAAAACTTCAGTTCAACTAAGATATATTCATTACAAAAACAGAGGATGCAATTGCACCACTGTAACATGGTATTAACATACTCATTCAAACAAACCAAGGAGACCATTTCTTAGTTCACATTACAAAAAAATGATCACAGAACCATTCCTTTGAACTTGATATTTCCTAACCTTTGACATTAGCAATCGACAATCCTACAATATAGATTCTTTACAAGGTTCTTAAACCAAATTAAATAGAAATTTCGAGTCCAAAGTACAAATGAAGTTGGGCATCAGTAAGAAAATATGAATGAATATTTTCTTGCTGCGCTAGTGGGAAGCAAATTAATCAAGTAATCACATAAGTCGATGCTTTGAATCCTAATAGTTATAGTTCATGACAAAATTTCCACCAAAATACATATCCATTTTAATTTATCATAGATGAAAGACTACCTAATTGTAATCACATCAACTGATGGATCATCTACTATAAAACCAACCAACTTCCAAGTAGGATCTTCTGTGCAAAGGATATAAAGAGCCGTCATCCATCTATGCACATCAGTACTAACAAATCTTGGGGTTATCACCCAGGCTACTGTAGGGGTTGGGAATCCCAGCCTGAGTTTTGGGAATCCCAACCTGGGGTTGGTAATCCCAACCTGAAGGTTGGGAATCCCACCATTGGGGTTGGGAATCCCAACCTGGAGGTTTATCAAAGTTCATGAACAACAACTCAATTTATCAACAAAAAAATTCTCAACTTTCAAGCAAAAAACTCAAGTCATTATCCAAATCTGAACTCAAATCATGTTCAAATGCAAATGTCCACTAAAATAAATTATATGTCATAAATCATCAATCAAATCCAAAAAACTCATATGACACCAAACAATCAAAATAGCACTTTATCATACCAAACTCATAGCCCCTCAGATGGATTATCGGTGGCACAAAATCGGTTGACGATAAGCAAGGGTTTGCTGTCAGCGGTGTGAGAGTGAAGAACCAATGGTCCAACGGTGGCGCGACGTGTAAACAAAGGATATGTGGTGGCGTGCGAATCTGATGGCAATAGCTAAAAAAAAAAAGAGAGAGAATAAAGGAAGTATAAGAACAAAATAAGAGGAAGAAGAAAGGAGAAAAGGAAGACCTCACCTGCTGATAAACCGTTGTCAACAGCATTGTGGTGGAGAGAGATTGACATATCTTTGATGGTTGAGAATCAACAATGAGCGAGGAAGACCTTAGTCATAGATTCTTAGAGAGAGAATGATAAAAAAAATGTTAGCTAGAGAGAGAGTGAACAATGGTGGGTGGGTCGGGTTTTCAATGTATTTCGGTGGGTTTGGTCGGTGGTGGGTGGAGGTGTGATGATGAGGTCTGACAGTGAGGAGGTGCGATGGTGGCGTAGGATTCCTAGAGAGAGAATGAAAGAAAAAAGTTTGGTAGGGAGAGTGATCTGCTGAACATGACAAACAACAGAGGTGTTTTAGTGGCAATTGGCAGAATAATCAAGGGCATTTTTGTCCAAAAAATGTCATGCTGCAGAGCTTTAAGAAAAATGGGTTACTTGTCAAGTAGGTCATCCAAAATAGGTTAGTTTTCCAAAAAACCCTTATTAATATTGAACAAGCCCTCTCTCTATGGAAACAAGAGCGCCTAGGGAGAGGGGGGCTTACAGTATTCATCTCCAGGTAGATACGAGCATTCTTCAACTACTTTCTATCAAATCCTTATCATTTTCTCCATCTTCTCTTTGCTTTCTCACATATATGAGATTTCATGGGTTAGATTAAGAGATTTTTTGGATTTATTCATGGAAAACCAAAATGTTGAACAGTTGGGGTCTACCATGAAGTCTTGATCCTCTCATTTGGTTCCGATAGGAGTTTGAAGTTTTTTAAAGATAAGAATTAGATGACTTCTAAATCTAGGTTTTAAAAACTATTTTGTTTTGATAATTTGGTGGTCGTTGACTCATATAGTTTTTAGGGAAAATTAGGTTACAAATCAAGCTTCCTTGTTGGTCAAACGGAGCAATGCGTTCTGGATCGTCTTCTTATGAATATGGCGGAGTAATCAACGATCTTCAAGGATGATTCTATAGTAGGAGTTTTGGTTACTTAAAGGAAGGTTGTCTTTTGATTTCGCCAATATTAAGGCCCTCGATGTAGTTGAAGATGATGTCGTTAGTTTGGTGCAAGGAGATTGTTATGTATAGTCTATTTTGTGTGGTTACTTATCTCTCTTTGGCTTTTTTGTTCTGTTTTAATTGTGTTTAGTTGTTACATGGATGGACTGGATCTCTGAGATGTCAGGCCATTTCTTTGTTTGGGAATCAACTAGCAATCCATCTAATCATCCATGTTTCATCTCCTCTTAAGTGATCAATCTAGTTGTTTATGCTTGTAATCTCATATTTGTCCCAAATTTGATTAGGTTATTAGTGATAATATTTCTATTGCTCCGAAATTTGATGGGTAAATGAAATTCAAGATTTTCAAAAATAAATAAATAAAGTAATTATAATAAATACATGTGGCGAGAGTTAGATTTGATGTCTCTTTAATTAATTTTGAAACAATCTCATGAATGTACTTTGGTTTGTGTCGTCCTTCATCTAAGGTCTAGAATGCGTATGAATTTCACTTGAACGTAATATAGGAACTCTACATCTGGGTGGGTTAGAATAAAATTTTGGATAAATATCATTTTAGTCTTTAAATTTTAAAAAATTATTAAATTTTTAAGTATGCTTCTGATAAGACTCAAATTATTTCTAACATTTCGAAAAAGTATCAAATTAGTCCCTCCCATCAAACCTAATGAAAAATATGGAAAGACTCATTTACCCTTGAACTATGTTAAAACGGATAAAAAGACTGTCACACTCCTATCTATAGTTAAATATTACAATAATATTTAATTATAAAAATACCCTTATAATTTTTTATATAATTACAATAATATTACTGGATTTTACCGAATCATTACTTAAGCACCCATAAAATTAAACACCAATAATAATAATAATAATAAATAAAGCCCTTCAAAAAAATTTTAAAATTAAATTAAACACAAATAATCACTAATATCCACTTGATTTAAATAAATAAAATAAAATCAAACCCTAAAATAAAACAAATTAAAAATATAAAAAAATAAAAAACCATCTTCAACCCAACCTTCATTCAACCCATTCCACATCAACATTCATTTTCAATTAAGCAAACAACACCCATAAATTCAACCTAAATTTCTCATCCATAAGCAATTCAATCAAATCAATTCAAAACAAGATAATGTCAAAAAAATAAAACCCCAAAAAAAAAAAGATTGAGTTCAATGGAAGAATCTACGCAGGTCGTCGCGAAGACTGGTTCAAAGAATCTACTTAGTAATTCATTCAAGATTGGGTTTGAAGTTTGGTTTCAAAACCAGGCACAAAATAATTACCCAGATCGTCAAAGTCTGATTTCATCTTTAAACCCAGGTGAAAAAGAATCTAGGTTCGATCTGGATTAACCAACAAAGCCTAATGCCTCAACCTGGTCTATTCATCTCCAAACGATTCATCTTTAAACCCAATAGAAGAAGAACTTCGAATGGTTCATCTACAAACACAAACCCATTCACGCAAACACGAACCCATATGCAAACACATCCTGTAACTACCTCCTCACTACAACCAACACTTCAACCATAGACCCAACACCGTCCACCATCACCATCTACATACACAAACTCGCCACCATCGCCATCGCCTCCTCACTATAACCACCAGTTCCATCACCACCACCACCTCCTCACCACAACCACCACTTCCACCACCACCAATGCTCTCTTTAGTCCTCTACCAGCTTAGCATTGGCCATCGCCATAGCTCTAGCTTCAGTCGCTTCTTTAATGCAAAGTTTTGTTTTGTTTTTATTTTGCGTTTTTGTTTTTTTAAGTCTTTTAATTGATTTGATTCCAATTTTTTTTTTCAAGTTTTTAATTGTTTAATTTTTTTCAATTTAATTTCTTTTTTATTTTATTTTTTTATATTTAACTCCCTTTCTTTTTAATTTCTTTCTCAATTCATCTAATTCGTACACATGTCACCATCCTAGACCATGATTGGAAATGATAATTATACCCCCACCCATAAGTTGACTAACGGAAATAATTAATTTTACGTTTTTTTAAAACATTAGGGTTGATTTAGCATTTTCGGAAACATAATTAAAAATTTGATCTTTTCCCAAAATTTAGAGACCAAAATGATTTTTATCATAAAATTTTAAATGAAAATCGATGATATTAGAACATTTTATAAAAAAATAAAAACAAAGGTATATCTAGTTAAAATATATATAATAAGTCTTATCTCTCAAAATTCATACTATAAATAAAAATATTAACAAAAAATTAGTAAAAAAAAAAAAAACTGAACAAAATATAAAAAAAAGATGAAATGTAAATAAAATCAAACATTAATCAAACTGTATATAAAAATATTTAAATGATAAAATTTATCAAATATTTTTGGCTCCCATTGACAGGCACTAGACATTGGTGTTATTTTAAGAAGAGATTAATTGGAAATTACTGTGCTAGTGAAATTGACAGTATTCTTGCAAGTATCATTTTTGATTTATAGAGTGCTATGTGTAATGGTAAGGGTGGCTTTTGGGGCCATTGACAAATTAACCTTAGAAGATGAAATTTAAGGAGTCTTTGCTTTTCCTTTTTTGTTGGAGAAGATAATTTGGGAGTTGGAATGCATTTTTTTGTTATTCTATCTTATTAATCCATGTTGGATCATGTTGGATATACCCATAATGGATGTGCACCTAGTCATTCTACATATTATTAGTACCTATTAAGTAATTAAAATGATGGAAGAATGTGAAAGAAATTTAACTTAACATAAACGATCGAATCTAATGCTTGGTACCTTTTTGTCACTTCCCAAATGGACATGTATGAATTTTCATAATTAAATGAAAGAGAGCGGATCTAACGTAATGATAGCTTCACAATAAATTCAAAACAAAGGACACAAATTTGTACACACAACATACTAAGAAGAGTAACAAGTGAATTTAACATTTTCCTATATTCCTTATTCAGCCGAAGGACCAAAATTCTCATTGACAAAGTTATTTGAAGAGCAAATTACCCTCCATCTACATGAGGTTTAACCTTCTACTCTAAGAAACAACTTTTGAAAAAGTTGACACTCACCTTTCCTACGGTTGTTTAGTCAAAATACCTACATAACGATCAAAGGATATTTTGGTTATTTGATATTTAAAAAATAAAAAGAATTAATTATAATAAAGTACTATAAAATAAACACAAACAAATAATTTAAGAAAACCATTAACCTAAAATAAAATAACCAATAGCCACCAGACCTCTTTTTGCAAGGCATCCTCTCGAAATTTGGGAGGAGGCTTCACAAGCTTCCTCTGCTGTTTCCTCGAATGAGGCCATGAGGCCTTTTCTTGGATCTGGAAGGAAGCTCCGCGGCCTCCTCCATTTAGCTTCGCGGTCTATGTTTGAGGCTGTTGCCTCCCACAAAGAAGCAGCATGTCTCCTCCTTGTAGGGAGATTGTCGACAGCAACAATCGACCACCACCATCACCATCTGCAACAATCCATCCACCACCTTCTGCAGGTCAATCAACCAAACCCACCATCACCAACACCAAACTAAACATACAAATCATTCCATACCCAAATTATACCCCACCACCACCATCTCTCAAATGGAAGAGGCACATCGAGATGGGGGCATTTTAACGTTCAAAACCTTTATTGAGGGGAGGTGACCTTCCTATATACACTACCCTTCTATGGTGTATACATATGCTCTAAAAGAAAGGCACTTAAAATTCCTCACCATTTCAAGAACTTGATGAAAAAGGCGACTAAGAGATTATGAGACAGTAAAAACGTTTGTTAATACATGTCAATTTTTGATGGGATGCTAAAATTGGAAGATCACTAGATATTTTGGTTAGGTAGTAGGACTGACTACAATAAACAGGGCAGCCCTTATAAACAATAACTTTCATAAACCTGTCTACTCCAATGGATGCTTTACCCATATGCTTCAAACAGGTACTGAAGATGTTATCAGAGACATTTCTCACAAAACAGTAAGTCTTTACAGGCTTAATTAAACATTCAGGTTGTGCCAGAGGAGGCCATAACTTTAAATATGTCTTTTGGAAGTGCTGCTGCCACGTAGAGCGGACATGTGCTCAACAAAGTTTCTACCATCAGCCATTTCTCAGCTACTTCCAGGGAAAAGCTGATGATGCTAGCCATTAAATGTGATCAATTGAGATGTAACGGGAACTTGAATTGGCTGAGAGATAGGATTGCAATAACCATATCAATCAACGGACAAGATCAAATCCCATTTAATTGTTTAAGCTCTAATAATAAGATTGTAACACCCCAAATCCAATAACAAGAAATAGGATATCACAATCAAACTTAATCTTAAAAAAAAAAACAAACTCCAAATAGAAATCTATTCTAAAGTTCGAAAGTAATCAACAAAAGTAACCAAACATATTCTTCAAAAGAAAATTCTTAAAATTAATTACTAAAACAAGATATTTTCTTACTAAATTTGTAAACTTCATTGTTGTCACCAAAGTTTCACATTCGGATAAACCCCAAGTTTTAAACACTCAACGTTCATGATTCACTTCTACTCTATAAAAATGGCGGAGACAAGGGGGTGAGCCGTCAACTCGGTAAATAAATTCATACATAATGTCAGTATTATCATAATTACCTTTATAAGTCAGATATAAAACTTCAATACAAATAATCATATTTTAAAACTAATATTCAAAGTCGCATATAAAATCATATTTGCGGTAAATACCATATAGGATAAAATAATAAACATAACAAAATATCATATAAAAACATATTTTCACAAAATAAGTTAGCTAATGTCTTACAGTGTCATAAGTATCTGTGTGACACGATCTGAATAACATAGTGTCATAAATACCTCTGTGACATGATCAAATTAACAGACTGTCACAAATACTCATGTGACGCGTTCAGAATAACATATTATCACAATTGCCTATGTATTACGATCAGAACATTAACTACAGACAATAAGCCAAAACAATTTTTCGTGATCTTATCTAAATGGTATATTTTCAAATCACACTGGTAAAATATTTAATAGTTGTCAATCTATTCTAAGAAAGAATAAGTTTTAAATTCATTTTATAATTTTTGCAAGATTTTTGAGTTATGCATAAATCATAGGTTCTTGAATAAAATGATAATGCAAATTTGATAGCAAATAATTTGAAAACTATTGCCAAAATATTTTATTGCTATACAGACAACTTAAAAATCATTTTTAACGGTTAATGTTAAGCACAAATATATATTTCAATATATTGAAAAGTTCATATATCGATATACATATATCATGACTGAATTTACTTATCTCGAACAAGCAAAAATTCACTAAATAAACTCAACGATCGCATAAACCTAAACCCTTTTTTTCTAATATCCTTTGAACCTCAAGGCATATTTTTTCCTTTTTCTTTCTACCCTAAAGTTGTAACCTATTTATAGTCTCCATATAAAGCAGCTACAAAACTAATTTAAAATTGGTCAATAAACCAAATTAAATCTGAGCAGTTACATTTTGAAAATTAAATTATGCAATTTCAATTTTCAAAATTTAATAACAGATAACAGAGGATACTAAGATTTCTATGTTATTAGTGCCAGCTATGACAATGGATAAACACATTCGACTGTTACTGGTAGCCTGGCACAGAGGGAGTCTCTTCCATATTCATAGTGGAAGTCTTTTTAACTCTTATTTGACAATGGGATGTGTGAAACCAATGGAAACAATTTTACCTTGAAGTGGAAGTGTGGAACAATCTAGTTTAATTCAAACAAATTCTTATACGACAAAAAACATCATATTCAAAAGGGTGTAGCATGCAATTGCCATAAAAAGCATCAGATCCAATTCCAAAGTTACCATAAGAGATTAAGTGCATTATAATTTAATGCCTCTCTTATTAATCAACAATGGCTGAAGATAGAAATTCTCACACTTTATAACAAAAAATATGAAACACAAAAGGTAAAATGACACTACTATGAGTGTTGATCATTGATCTCAAATTATGACATAATGTCACAAGTCTAAGATAACAAGAACTTCCATAAACTAGTTACAGGCAATTTCATCAAATTAGGTAGTTTCAGGATCAAGGTCCCACTTGGTATGGCATGTTAGATAGAAAGTATCATATCTCTTTGAAATTCTACTATCAAAAAGCAATAAAGGTATAAAGACGCTAGCCCATTCTTTTAACAACTCATTAGGCTTTACAAATGGTAAACAATAATTTCAGACCACCTAATAATCATTAGCCTAATTGATGAAATATTAATGCAATATTTAACTAATATTAATCACATAAATACTCCAAACCACCTAAAGTTGGATACTGCCAGATAATCATTGCTAGATCTATCAAAAGGTAACCAACAGAGATCTAACAAAACCAAATTACGAATATAGGATGTAAAAGAAGCATTCCTACAAACATCAAAAGAACATTGCTTTACTAATTGAATTTGTGACCTTTTATAACTCCAAATATTTTGGTTAGCTTTTAACCCTATTGATTATTTGATGTTGCATGCCTACATCTACATTAAAGTGGCATGCCTCAATGCCACAAAACACCCACAAAACAGACACCAAATACTTTAAAAAAATAATAATAAAAGAATCATCCCCATGTCTAGAATCTTATTTATACTATAGATGGTGGTGTCTAAAAGGTGCTATTAAAAGATATCCAGATACACGACTCCCTAATGGGAAAGGGATTTAATATACATTTATGGCTAGAGAAACCACACAACAAATATGAGTTGTATTAAGCATACAATACACTATGAGACATTCCTAACACAAATAATACAAATAAAACAATATCGTGAGTTGTTCAATAATGAAGTTTGAAAAAAGTCAAATGTATATGTTGAAGGGCTAACAGTTGTTAGAAAGAAGTATTATAATAATCATTGCTCATGCACTGACTTACCCCAAATACAGCTTTTGATACAGCAGATTTCAATGTATAGACTGGTTTTCTATGTAAACCTACTGTTAGTACAGAAAACAATATGTGAACCTATTGTCCAAATTTCTATCTGAACTATAGACAATGATAGATAATTGACTTACCCTGAATATTGTTTCTGACATAGCAGATGTTCTATTCATGACTAACTCATCATGATAATCTTCATCGAAAAACTCTGAAAATATGGGTAGAAAGAAGCAAATGCTACTAACCCCTACAAAAATTAAGCCAGCAACTTGTTATTGGGTTTGCATACAACACATTGTAATCACAAACAAGAATTAATTAAAAGAACTTCACCCGTTGTTCCATTCAACTTTCTTCCATTGCTTGGATACCATATCCCTTTAAACAAAGAAGGCTAATGTTAATTGTCATATTATAAACCTTCAAGAACAAAATTGAACAGATTCTGAAGTTAATAAAAAATTCCAAACTATCCATTACAAAACCATGCACATGCATATTTCATTTCAGTAACAAAGAAATTTGGAAACTGAAATACTACGGGGACAAAAGCATCCAACTTCCAGAAATTCTACCAAAACATTTCATATTCAGAAGCTTACCTAACAGAATAGTTGGAGGTTATTGTTTTACTATGAAAAGCATCCTCAATGTACTCTCTCCAAACACAGAATTGGAAGTGTTTTGGATTGCCATCTGCGCAACATCATAGCATATTATGAATTTGTTTAGAATAGATCATTCTCAAAGTACATGAGAATGAAAGCTTATTCTTGATAACTTATAAAAATCCAAATATAGACTCTCCTAGGGCAAGTACTCAAGTCAAATTAGCAGAGAGGGCAGGACATACACCTATCTAGATGAGAGAGATGTGACAAAGGGGACCAAGGTTTGAAAGAATCAATACTACGTGCAAGAATTTGGCAGAAACTGAAGATTTCCAAATCCAAAAGGCCGTTGTGAACTAATAACAACAACTTTTGACAACCATTTAATGAATGGAAAGAACATGGAATACGCTCATTTTCGTGCTTCCGTACTAAAATTAATTAAAATATAAAAAGTACAAAGCATACATGTAATTTCACAAGAAGAAATTATAACATCTGTCCATGATGTAGCCTATAGGACTCTAGATATATCATATGTACAATTAACGGCTTATGTTAATAAGTTCCTACAAGCTCTAAGAACAAAAATCACTTAAATTTTAAATTTAACAAGTATACTTACAATTTTGCACATAACGATGCCACAACTGAGGGATGCTAGCCAGCGATATTCTATGCTTGTGATTGACATTATCAAAGACATATATTATAATTTACATCCAGGGAAGAGCAAAAGGCAAACTCGGCATACCGCTCAAACAGAACATTATGATTGATCACACTGCATTCAAACAATCGTTTATCAATCATTTAATTCAATCTCAATCCAACAAAATGACCATAACAATCCACAACCAAAATGTTGGTCAGTATAACAAGTTTTTTATCTCAGTGAGTGTTGGTTTATTAAAGCATGACTAGAGGTTATACATTACAAAAATCAAGAGGACTTTCATGTTCATTTTACAATGTTTGACTAAAACTGTTTACAAACACTCTTCTAACACAAAATAAGCAATTTAAAGTGAAAAAACCTTTCTTCAGATCAAGAAAGCACTTGAAAAGCATCTCAAGTGCTTTCCCAGAAAGCAGTTTCTCCCCAACAAAAAATAGCTTCTCACAAAAACACTTCCCAAATACACCCAACTGCAAAGACCCCAAAATCAAAAGGGGGTTAGAAATTTGAAGTTACAGGCTTGGAAATCAAATACACAGAACAAGAATACTCCACAATCAACTAGCTCAAAAACATATTCTTTTCAGGTTTTAACAACAACAACAAAAAGCCAAAAAACAAAAAAAAAAAAAAAAAATGGGGACTCAAAATCTAAATCACAAAATGGGAAGCAAAAGCAGAGGGAACTTGAATAGCTTTTGTTGGTTGAGAACTGATTCGACAACAAAAACAGAACCAAACCAAAAAAAGAAAAAAACCACCTGATACGGCTATTCTTATTTGTAAGTGATTTTTTTTTATTTGTGGAACTTCTGAAGTTTGAAGACAAACAAAAGACAACATTGTTGATCAACGAAACTGGATTTGGTTGTGAGAGTAAATGATTGGTTTCAATTGGCATGTAAGTGTACTAGCAACCCAACACCTGCACCAGCAACATCAACTGGAGAAATCCAAATGAAAAGTTCAAAATTGATAGAACCAAACCTTTGAGCATTCAGTCAGACTCCATTTCTCTTGTGCTGATGCCATTGCTCACGTGACACACTCCAGTGCTCCAGAGCAGCTCAATTGCCTGTGTAGGGATTATACGGAGCCCATTGAAGTCCATTCATATAACATCTAAGCCAGAGACAGATTGGAGGATTAATAAATTTGGTGGCTGCAGCAGTTAAAAAACAAATAGGTGATAAGGAGTTCATACAAGAAAGACTGCAGCAGTCACAAAATTACTTGCTTATTTGTTCTTTGATATCCACGATCAGCAGTCCAAATAGGAAAAAGCACGGATCTGATTTCATTAAGGACAGCAACAGCTTCTTTTATACTACCTTCCTCACATAATAGGTCAAGGATGCTTACTGCAGACTCCGATTCAACCCCTGTATCAATCCTATTTATCAACTTCAAAACAGATTTTGACTGAAACATTTCTCTCAAAATGCTCCTGGCTTCTTCCATCCTTCCCTTGGTATATAGGCCCCTTATCAAATGTAAGAAGCCCAAAAAATCAGGTGATATACCTTTCTTCTTGAACTCAAAAAAGAATCGAAGAGCCCCTTCCATATCCCCCTTTTTGTAAAGGCCATTAATCACAGCACTAATGGTGAATGAGTCAGGCTTAAGGCCTTCTATCTCTAGATCATGCAGAAATTTCAAGGCTTCATCTAGTTGACCGAACTTGCAATAAGCATCAATGAATGAATTATAAATACGTGTATTTGATTTTAAGGCCTTATGAAGCATCCTCTCAAACAATATCCTGGCATCTACCAATAGTCCTTGTTTACATAAACTGTCAATCAGTGTGGCATATGTAACTTCAGAGGGGAGCAAATGTATTCTTTCTAATGAGTCAAATAGCCGAAATGCTTCAACAAGACATCCCTGGCGGCATAAACTATTTATAACTGTATTGAAAGTGACAATATTGAGAGTGATTCCCTTATTTCTAGAAAAAGCACAGATATCTAAGGCCTTATCTAGATGTCCTTCCTTGCAGAGGGCATCAACCATGACCGTATAATCAACTACATCCATAAATGGCAGATAATCTCCGGCTTCCTTGACAAGTTTATATGCATCAAGAACTCTGCCATCCTTTATAAGCTCCTTGAGAACAATGACAGGAAAAGTGACGGTTGAAGGAATTTCTTTTGTCTTCTTGATAAACCACAGGGCCTTGTCCACATCGTTTAGACACAAGTAATGTACAACTGTCTTTCTAACCAAAGGTTCAACCAAGCCATATTCTTTCACAAACATGTTCAACAAGGGCCCAACTAACGACTTTTTGGCATCAGCAGTAAGCCCTTTCAATATAGAACAGTAAGAATCGATTGATACAACTGACCCTCTTCTCCTCATTAACACATACAAATCACTTGCAGCCTCATAATAACCTCTCTTAGACAAGTACCAAATAAGATAATTACATAAAATATCATATACTTCAGGTCCCAAACTCTCAAATCTGTGAACTAAAGCTAAAATTCCTACCACACCTTCTTTTGCAAAAATTGCATCGTTCAAAATCTTGTAGATACCAAAATCCAAACCAAATCCTTTCTCAATGAGTTCAACAAAAACCTCAGTGGCCATATATACCATTCCATTTTGGCACAGCCCGTTAATGATACAATGGTAACATTCAACAGAAGAAATTGATGTCTTCCTAAATTCATCAAAAATCTCCAGTGCGTCCTCAACTTTACCAGCTTTACAGTATCCATCAATCATTGTACAATAGGTACTACAATTTGCAACCAAATCAATTTTTGACATTTCCTGATAAACTGCACAGGCATCCTCTGGTGCACCGACCATAAATTGAGCTTTTATAAGTATGTTGCACATAACCACATCCATATGAATCCCTGCTTCTTCTAGCCTCTCTCTTGTCCCTATTATCCCCCTCACATTGTCTTCTTTAATATATCCATGTAACAATGTACTGTATGTGACAACATCTCCAAGTATCCCTTTTGAGAACTCATCTGCCTCACATGTCCTCCCAACCTTGCACAATCCATTAATAACAGTATTATAAGTAACAACACTCGGTCTAATCCCCTTGTTCTCCATCTCCTCTAGCAGGCTAAATGCACGATCCAAATCTCCTTTCTTGCAAACCCCATCAATCAAAGTCGCATAAACAAACTCATCTGCTACAATTCCCAAATCTTCAACTTTCTTAAAAACAGCAAATGCCTGCTCCAACTTCCCTTGCTTACAAAACCCCAAGATAATCGCAGTATAAGTAATCAAATTAGGCCTGAAACCGTCCCTTACCATCTTATTCAAAATCCCAACAGCCTTCTCCACATGCCCTTCCTTCGAAAACCCGTCTATGAGTATAGTGTAGCTAGTCGTATCCAATCTTACACCTTCATCCACCATTTTCTTATGCTTACGCAACGCCTCCAACAAAATCCCGTCCCTAAAGTACCCACAAATCCAACTACTATAAAAAACAACATCAACAGCCAATCCTTCGTTCTCCATCCTAACAAGCAAACCCTCAACCTCATCTACCCTACCGAGCAAGCAAAGCGCGGTAACAATTACACTATAAGTAACCACATTAGGCCTCAAACCTCCTAAACTAACCGCATTCTCAAAGAACTCAACACCAAGCTGTGGCTCACCAATCCTACAGAACCCAGAAACCACACAACTACAAACAAAATTATCAAAACGGTAGTTCACATTTCCACCGTTCATCAACTCCAACACCTCCATAGCTCTCCCCACACAACCGACATAGCAAAACCTATATATCAACGAACAAAACGTAAAGGAAGAGGGGAAAAAAATGCCCTTACCATTCCTCAAGCAAATCTTCAACAAAAGCAGCGCCTTTTCAGGCTCCAGTCCTTGCAGTAGACAATCCAGCAGCTTGGTTTGAGGAAAAAACGAAGCTTTTGTCATGTGGGTAGTGACAAAAAGGTGAGCTTGATTGAATTTGTCAAGTTTGAGGAGGGCCCACGCGAGAATGGAGACGGTTCGGGAGGTGGGTTTGAAGAGGAGGAGGTGGTGGTTGGAGGTGACTTGAGAGAAGAAGTGGAGGATGAAGTGGAATCTGCCGGAGTGGAGGAGGAAGAGGAGGAGATTGTTGATGGAATGGAGAGTGGGAGTGGAACCTCTTTTCAGGAGAGTTTGGAGATTGTTGTTGTCGTTGTGAGGAGGAGTCGATGAAGTGGTTGATAGAGAGTGGTGTTGTTGTTGAAGGTACTTGAAGAAATCACGCGTACACCGCCGGAGAAACAACATCGGACGGTTCATATGATGTCTTTGTTCCACCACTTCCATCATCTTCCCTATATCAGAAACTGACCGAAGTTTGATATATGTGAAAAGTCTAAACTGCCCTTATTATATAGAAACTGTTTGGTATTGTTTTGAAAATTTAAAGGATATGAAGTTGGATGGAATTTTTTTTTTTTTTTTCATTACTATTAATCCATCTGAAATTTTAATATTTATAGGTGCATATAATTTTTTGATTTTTTTGCAACGTCTTTCCCAAGGGGTTGATTTGGATTTGACGGTTAATGTTAAGGCCATGAAGTGTAAAATTGTTATTTGCATGGGTTAAAGATAATTTATTCATTTTTTTTTAATTTTATATTAATTAATTGGTGGAGATCCATTTGAAATAATTTAAAAGTTTATAATTATAACATAAATTAAAGTTTAAAGAATTTAAAATTTTAAAAATAATTATAAAATAATTTTAAATATAAAAAATATTTTTAATCAGATTTTCACCATCCATCTTCAATTTTAAAGAAATAATAATAATAATAAATTAAATAAAAATTAGAAAACTAAATAAATTTTTTTATCACATCTCCACCATTTATCTTAAAATAGACAGTGAAGATTAATTCGAAAAAAGAAATACAAAATTAAATACGAAATTTAAAATGAAGAAGTTTGTTATTCAATGAAGAACAATGAAAAACACAATATGTTCTTTAATTCTTAATTATTTTAAAATTTTTATTTATTTTTATAATTTTAAAATTTAAAAGAAAATAACAAATTTGTTCTTCAATGAAGAACAGTGAAAAGCACCATTTGTTTTTCTTCAATGAAGGTGTGTTGTTCTTCATTCTTCACATTCACCTCTGTCAAATCCATTTTTCTCTATCGATAGCTTTGTCTCTCCATCTCTTTAGATGCTAATGACCCATCTTCTCTCTCTTTCTTTCTTTTCTCCCCCATCTCTCTCTCTCTCTTTTTTTTTATTCTAGGTTTCCATTCTACCAAAAAACGTTTCCACAAACCATCATCAACTCCTAGTCTCTCAAACCATCATCACCAAAACCACACACCAACCATCATCACCATCTTCACTAAAACCTTTATATATATATATAGATAAACAGGTGAAGTTTAAGTTTTATTCATCTTCAATCCACACTCGAAACTTATCCCCACATTTGATGCGACGATCGCATGCTCATATACGCCATTGCTTGGAACCGAACACCATAAATCCAATCAAGTTCCAAATCTGACCCACATCCAGATCCACCAACCTTTCTGTCATCCTTCAAAGCATACCAAATCCAACCTCTTATGCCACCACAACCGCCATCCTTATCGGCTTCTTCTTCTGTTATCAACTCTTCTTCCACGCCGCCATAATCGACTAGTCCTCCATCCAGTACCTAAACGTTGTTTGGATTTCAATTTGGAAATCCAAACAAGCAACAGACGTGAAGGAGCTTGGATAATTCATCGTCGTCATAGTCAAGGTTGGTGATAAGGAGGAGAAGAAGAAGAATAAGAAACAAAAAAACAAACATGATGAAAATGAGGTAATGTTTTCAAGTAGATTTATATAAATGTGTATGCAAAACGATGAAATTTATAATCTGGATAAATTATTAAGAATTTTAGATTTCTGAATATTTTTGGAGGTATCTTTGTAAGAAATACATTTTTCATAACACTCACTGAGCTCCTTTAACTCACTCTTTTCCATTTATTTTATAAAAACCTCCCTAGGTATAGAGACGTGTACTTAGTGCAAGCGATCTCCGACGCAGAGTTAGGTGGGCACTTTCGACGACTGTAATTGTGAAAATATTATATATATTTTGATGTCTGGTAGATATGTATAATGTAAATTGATTATATATAAATACTTATGATTATATGCATGATAATATATTTTTTAAAAAAAGAATTTGATATAGATTTTAGTTGAAATATTTTTAATTGTGGTTAAGTTTTGATCTTGAGATGGACCTAAGGTCTAAATTGGAAGTGAAGAAAAATGTATGAATTTTGAAGTATTTATAAATTCATTTCAGGTGATTAGAAAAAATCTAAAATGTCGGAAAACAGCCGTTGGGCTGCCGAAATTTTTTTTTTTTATCACTATAATTTCTAAACTATTATGAAGTGGAAATGTATCACGAGTTTGCTCCACAGAGTCTTTTAGAGTCACCGGTATGAAGACTGTAAAGACTTTTGTTAGAGTGCCGGAAGGACTCTTCTCGGGTCCCTAAAGGGAAAATTCGGGTCAAGTCCCTTTCATGACAACTACACCATTAGATGTATCTAAATTTGACTCTAATGTAGATGTGAGGATTATGCTTGAATAGATTGTGAGGTATTAGTTGTAAACATTTAGCGTTAATGAGTGTAATCATATTTTCATATATGTTGCACACAGCATATATTTGCGAAGAGACAACATCTCTGAAGTGGTCGGATATTTTATGAATTACTTTGCTGTTTAAATTATAGGTGAACTAAATTTTTTACAAGTTCGAAAAACAGGGGAAACTTTGTCTAAAGTTTCATTAAATTGATTGAGTTTATATGTATTGTTTTATATATTGAGTTTGTTATCCATGTATTTGCTACTATATGTTATTTTCATAACATTTTCAGATGTTGGCTAAAGAAACATCAACTGGTGGGCCTTCGAGTGGCTCCAGTTATAAGTCCCTATTCTCAATTTTAGACTCCTAGTGTTAGAAACTAGATTGTAGGATGGAAATATTAAATTTCATCAATAACATCCCTATAAGTGATATTAGAATGCTAGTAAACTTTTTAGAAGTTAATTGACATTAATAGTAAGAGAAGTCCAAGAAGGGTAAAATAGTCTTTTCACAAGTAAAGACTATATAGATTCATAAGAGGCAAAATAGTCTTTGTCCAACTAAAAGTTAATTATATATAAGTGGATGTTAATTACTTAATACTTAGAATAAATGAATCAAAAGTTGAAATAAACCAAAGAGGGGCGTCATAGTCATTTCTACCCTTTTAGTTGCCTATATATATGTGTAGTTAGTGTAAATCACCAACACTTAGCCAAATTGAGAAACAAAATAGAGAGAAAGAGAGAGGAGTAGGATGGCAAAGGAGAGGAAGAAGAGAAAAGGAAAACCTACCAAATTTTCAAGCTATTTGAAGATCCAAAATCATATTTTGGGTTGATCCAAGCTAGAATAACAAAGTTTAAGCAAAACTCAAGGTAAGATTTTATCATTTGCTCCAAATATGATGTTATTTGGGTATGTATATATGTTGGTGATTTGGGGTTGGTTTTGATGTGAAATTTTGATGGGATTTAATTCAAGTTAAGCCTAGAACCCTAATTAAGTGTAAAGGAAGCCTAGGTTGCAAGAAACCATGCATGAATGACAAGCTAGGGTTTATGTAGGATAAAGCCTAACTTGTAATTTAAGTTTAAAGTAAGATTCATGGTAGTTAATATGTTTGATAAAATGTCTAAGAGATTTATTAAGTAAACATCATGAGAAATGAATGAATTGGATTAGTGTGTAAGGATAGGTCACCGCCAAAGAATGGGTATATGACTTCATTGAGCTTTGATCCATTTGAGTTTGAATTCATACATATTAGAAGTTAGAAAATCATATAGAAATGTTAGAATTGAAAAATGAAAAGAAACAGTTTAATATGTTAGTTAAGCTAGATGAAGGGCAATGATGATTATCATGCAATGTCATTTCCTCTTTGTATTTTTGTGCCCTATATGATCCTAATTGAGTATATGTGAGTCTAAGAACCCTAATAGAAAGAGAATTGAGTTTAGAAAGTAAAAATGATAAAAGTTAACATGAAAAAGTAGTGAAAAATAAGAATTTTTTACTAGGAACCTTCATTTAGTAGCCGTTTTCTTTTGAATTCGCTTCATGGCTGACCTAAGTGAGAGATAGAGAAATGATTGGAGCGAAAAATGGAACGAAGAAAACCTAGGGATTGCTCCCTGGGTAGTATTCGGCCAAAGGGTGTCTTAAATCGTGATTTTTCGTTTCGAGCTTCAAAAAATTATTTCGAGTGTGTGGGAGTATTCCTAAGTGATAATAAATTATACTTATGGAAAAAAATCAGAATTAGAAAGTTTCGATTAAGTTAGAATTTAGATGAGAAAGTTGTAATCTAAAGAGTTTTTAATAGAGTTAATTATATTAAAAACTCTATTTGTAGCTTTAAGTAGGTCAATTTGGTTTATATTAAATGAGAATATGATGTGTAAATGAGGAGCAAGCAAGCAAAGCACGAGAGGCCTGTTGAAGCTCTTAGACCACTTTGGATTGAGGTAAGTGTTACTCACACTTGCATTACTCTAATTGTATTCGATTTATAAGATATTGTAGTTAAAAATGTGTATGAATGAATATTTTGAATAAAAATTCTTTCGTTGCATAAAGGGATCGTATGATCCATTTCAAAGAGAATTTTTATTAAAATTGTTTTAGAATGAATTTGAAAAATTCATACTAACCTAGCTATTTTTAACAAGAAACAAATAAAGTTAATTTCAAACTAAAGCAAACGGGCAAGCTTGAGGGGTTCGCTCCTTGGATCTTTTTTACCCAACTAGGAGGGTTAAGAGAGGTTCATTGGAGTGCCCAGTGAGGTCTACCAAATAAGAGCCTAGAGAAAATCTGGTCCAGGTCTCATCACCAGTGGAGAGAAGAAAAGAAAATAAGGAGGACCCAACTATTTGGATTATGAAAAAATGGCCAAGATCAAAGCTATAAGGATACAAATTAATGAATGAGAACAACTAGTTGGAGAATATTCAATGATTTATAATTTAGGTATTGGAGCCATTATCGCTCAAATGATACCTATAATCTATACTAGCTGAGATAAGATACCACAAACATTTACTGTGTGGGAGAATATAAAAATATGTTTGAAGTGTTATATTGGCGATTTCATTTATTTATAATATCAATGTTACATATTTATTTTAGCAAAACTTACAACTGTAGTTACGATTTGGTGTTGATGATACAATGAAAGCTCATTCATTAAAAGTAATAAATGAGTATTGGAGACACTAAAAAGATAAAGTAATAAGACAAATTAAAGAGGTTCCTTCTATTCTTGATGCATAAAGAAGATACAAAATGCTAAAATCAGCTAACTTTAGTAAGCAGTATTAGAATGCATTTGTCAACCATCAATTGCCTGCAGAATTTGAGGTAATAATACATTCATATTATGAAGCTGACATGTTAACATTCAATTGATTTTAATTTAATTTTACAATATTTTAGGCTACTAGTAAACATTATTCTAAGTTGTCAAAGAATAATCGTATCTCACATACATCAAGTTGTAACTACGAGAAGATTTAGTAAGAGTTAAAGTTTGCAATTTCAATCAGACTATTGTTAGTTGTCATTCATTCTTATGATTTCTTAAGCTCTAAAAAATATATTTTTTGTTTCATAAATGAGTTATTCTCTAAGAACTTTTAGATTAAATCAAATACATATATATATATTTTGTGAATATCAATGTTAGAGAGCAAAAAATGTGTCTGAAAATGAAGATCTCGAAGTCGATAGAGTTAAAACATAGACAGCCAATCACATGCGTGAAGATGGGACCGCAATGAATGAGAACATTGTTGAAAAAATTTCATGTTAAGTTGATTTGGGAAATTATTGTGTTGATTGTATTACATGTGTTTAGTTTTTTTTTTTAAGGTTAATATCACATGACATCATATATAAACACAAATGGGGACACTGCATGAAGAATTCGAACCTTCAATTGGAGATGATGTTGTCTCTCAAATTCTAGGTAATGATCATTAAAGTCGAGTTCAAAGAATGGGTCATGGTGTAACACCTTCAACTATACATGCATCTATGGTTATTAGATCAAATTTTGCACAATACGAATACCATATCGATAGTGAGATGGCAATCATGAAACAAACAATTACTAATTTGACAAATTTGCTCATGACTCATTTGTCAAACGTAGATCATGCTGGCATGTATTCCTCCCATACAACCGGTAAACAACTCAAATCTTTTAAAATTTGCTTATTTGATCATTTTTTGGTACTTAGTATTTTATTTTTCGTACACATGTCTTCCCACAACATGCTTTCCCTTTTTCTCATAGACATAATATTCAAGTGGCGTAATCATATTTTCAAATTTTTCTTATTATGTGTGTTTGTATATATATATATATTGTTTGCATATATATTTACGGAGTTGTGAAATTACTATAGTGATTAAATTGTAGGTGAACTAAATTTTCGACAAGTTCGAAAAATAGGGAAAATTCTATCAAAATTTTTATAAAATTGATAGAGTTTATATGCATTTTTTGGTATAATGTGTTTGTTACCTATGTGTTGTAAAATAGGGTACTTATTTTTTTTTTTTCCTGGTATCAATATTTCCTCACAACGTGTTATTCATTTTTTCGTAGACACAACATTCAAGTGGCTTAAATCTGATAGGAGTGAGTAAAAATGTTAAATTTGTTGAACCTTCTATAAAGGTAAATATTCATGAAATTTATATTATTTACTATTTCCACTTAATTTCATATATATATATATGTATAATTATTTAATTTTTTTTATAGGATTAATTATTTAAATTTTTATACATATGTAGTTCTTATCTTAGGGTTCTATAAGCCAAGCTGGTGGATTAAGTGGAAACCACTACAAATTGTTAGGTTGGATGGGTAGAGGAACAGTGGTGGGGGAAGCGAAATTGACTCCAAGGACCCTAATGCTAAAGTTCAACATCTCGAGCTTGGCCCATATTATTGGTGAGTTTGTGTGAAGAAAGTAATGGTGAGTATTTCGCTACCGCAACGTATTGGTAAGCTACTCACTTTACAAAATGTATTATGCTCATTTATTGCTAGGCAAGTAAAATATATTATATCTTAGGAAATATATATATATATATATATGCATTTTAGATGTATACTCAAATTTGATTAATGGTTCTTTGATGTATGTTACTTTTCTTTTAGTATTAGATTATATATTTTGTCCAAAAAAAAAAAAATTATATTAAAATTTTTTCCATACCAAGCATAAGCCCGAAATGGATAAAAGTATTCATACCGTGCTGCTTGGTATGGATAATTATCCATTCTCGGCTTCGACCCAGTACGGATAAAGGCATCCATATTGGGCAAGAGCCGAGTATGAATATACTTATCTATATTGAGCGGAGACCTGTATGGATAATCATATCCACGGTCGACCCACTCACTTCTAAAATTTATCATCTGCCCGATATGGATAATGGGTCGACCACTTCTTGTATTTATTAATATCGGGCGTCGTCTAGTATGGTTACTGTTAACGTCGAAAAATGGTTTCCTTAGTCAACGAGATTGTTTTCGGGCCCAAGCTCCAGTTTTGGACAGTCGAAGGAACGCATGCAAGATAACAAGAACCAGAAAGGGAGGTTAGAGGCGAGGAGGAGGAGACACAGGAGATTTTTAGAGTGGTTCGGCCCAAAAAGATGCCTACGTCCACTGTTCACTCTCTCACTATTTGGCAAAGTAACGACACTCAAAGATGGAATCCCCTTTATAGTGAAAATCGCCCCTTATTTATAGAGGAATGAGACATGCTACAGTAAAACAAAATAAGACAAAAGTAAACAGTTAACTACAGTTATACTGACAGACAGCATTTAATGCGCCAGAATCTCAATTAATGCGGCTGATAGTGCATTAAATGCGGCCGAAAATACATTAAACGCGGCTGAACCCGTCGCATCCGAGGTCTGCCCAAGGGAGATTTCTGATGACTGGGTCGGATATGCAATGATGGTTGTCCAGGTTAAGATCACAGCTTCTAGCGAATGTAGCGTGCATGGTAAGCTTCGGAACTGCACTCTGCATGGTGCTGTTGACTTCTATTGACCCGAGGCTGTCAAGGACGATGCGGATTGGCTCTCCAGCAGATCGAGTACCGGGTCAGGTGGGGGAATAGAATAACCTCTGACAAGTCTCACTACCTAGAGGGTCAATGAGACGGATTTCAAGTCGGCATGTCCACAGCTAGTCATGACAGTAAAGTGGGCGGTGTCATGAGTGAAGGAGTCGGAACGCGGCCACGCTCAGAAGCCAGCGATCAGCTCAGCCAGATAATCTTGGACGAGAATGGCTTGTTGGACACTTCTGACGGATGGCTTCTCCTGGGGGATATCTCTGTCTGGGCAGGGTTGGTGGAGAGACAGATGGCCGGTTATGGCAGATAATTTGGCGAGATGGCGGCCGGTGGCGAGTCTGAAAGATAAAAACCAATGGCCAGCGACAAGGCCCAATGGTCAATACTTCAGCAAATAAAGCTGATGGGGAACATAGCGATATGAATGGCGGAGAATATAGCGGTCACAACCAGCTTTTAGAATAAGCAGTCTGCGGTCAGAATGGGTGGTCAGGCTGAGTGACAGCGATCAACGGTCACGATAAGTGCCCACTAACGGGCCCTTTCTCCAGGAGAATGGACTGGATGGATGGGGGATAATTTGGGCTTCTAAGCCGCTGTGCCTGCACTGTAGATCCGTCTGGGCTTGATTATTCTGATCGCTAATTTATCCATAACAGTTACCCATATCCATACCGGACAAACGCCCAGTATGGATACTTCCACCAACCATTTCGGTAGTATCCACACCGAGTGCTCCGTCTGGTATAGATAGTCAACCATACTAGGCAATGCCCGGTATAGTTGAGCTGTTTGTTGTAGTGATATATTTCTATTCTAATAAACAAATGTCATTTTACAAGTTCTAAGCATTACTATCTCTTTCAAACATACTAACACCACAAGATCTATCAATTGACTAGGCCTATAATTAATCAATGGCATTAACCATTAGTAAAACATAATACTTAATCAAGAAATCATTAATTAAAGCATCAAAAATCATCCATGAGAATAGATCTATGTTAGCTTACATTGAAATCCCTAGATCTATACTTAGTTCATCATCTTTTCAATACCAATCAATACAAATAAATAATAAACATCAAACATCGTGAATAATATAACAAAAAGGGAAGAAATCATCATAAAACATAGGCTAAAATCAACTGCAATGTGGTGTCATTGCTCCCTCATTGCACTTGAAAACATCCTCCAATGATGCTTGAATAGTTATACTTGAAGAAACAATGGATTGTATGATGGAATTTTGAGAGAAAAATAGAAAATAATGGCTTGAAAAATGAGTTCTCTAGCTACTGCTGACGAAACCCGAACCAGATTTTATCTAGGCTCTTATCTGGTGGATCTCGTCGGGCACTCCAACGAACCTCTTTTAACCCTACTAGCTAGATAAAAGAGATCCAATGTACGAACCCCTCAAGCTTGCCTGTTTACTTTACTTCGAAATTAACTTTATTCTTTTTTTTTTTTTTTAAATAGTTGGATTGGTATGATTTTTTTTTTCCAAAGTCAATCTAAAACAATTTTAATAAAAATTCGACAACATAATGGTTGCATTTTTCAGGTTTCCAAAATTGACCTGCAAAGAAAATACATAGTGAGAATAAAGAAGCATCACCAAAGGATCTATTGCATATTTCAACTGGGCCAATTAAAATGACGAGAGCTAAGAGGTTCAAAAAAGCACTTAATAGATTGGTTCAAGAGATTTGTGCTGATTTTAAAATGGTGAATTTCAAAATGGGCCTAAAAGAAAATCAAGGCTTAATCAACTTAATTAAAGCAATTGATGGAGTTGATTCTAGCTAATTTTTGGCCCATGAAGACTTTCCAATATGAAGCTGATTTCTTGGCTATAAAGACTTTCCAATATGGAGTTGATTTCTTAGTTATGAAGATTTCTAATTTAAGGCTGATTTCTTGCCTATTATTTTCAAAACAATTAGTTGTCAATTTTATTCTTCTTTCCTTATTATTTATTTTCATAATTGTAAGGGATTGACTTTCCCTTTTCTTTTTATAGAATTAGAAGGGCTTAATTTGTCTAATTAATTATTTCTTTTTATGCTACTTAGTGTTTCAGCTATATAAACCAATGTAACTCTAAAGAGGAATTCAATTGATGATTAATAATATTGATAAGAGTATTCTTTTTAATTCTTCGTAGAACTTATCAGGATTTCCTGTGGCATTCTTCCTATTATCAATCAATTCTGCCATCGTTGATTGTGGCGTTTTTACCATATCAAGGTTCTTGCTTCCTTATAAGTAACGGGTCGAGGTTTTTCATACAAATTTGATTCTAGGTAATCTTGGAACCTTACTTGATTCACGGGTTTCATCAATTCTTGGCGTGGTTCGTATCAGTTGGTATTAGAGCCAGGTTTAGTCTCAGGTTTGCCTGTCTTCTTTATTTTATTAAAAAAAAAATCTGGAAACAAAAAAAAAAAACCAAAAACATAAAAAAAAAAAAAATCCAGAAACGAAAAAAAGAAAAAAGAAAAAAAATGTGATATTGAGATTTGATTATTGCAATCTTGTTTCAATTTTACATTTTTTGTTTTCCCTTTTTAGTCTCAATCCAAATTTCTTGTTGCCATCAAACCCGTAAAATTCTGTCACACATAACATTGTATTTTTTTCTCTTTTTCTAGCCATTTAATCTAAATTTTTTCTTGGTGAGTTTGTAGTGAATTGTTACTGGAAATTGTGATATTTGTTTGATTAGTTTGATAAGAACCTATAAAGGATTACTATGAGTGGAAAAAGGCAAGAGTGGTGAGCACATAAGAGGGTAAAAACCAAGCTGATTTTGTGTGAAAACACGAGTGAAAGTTGAGTGAATCTTTCTTTGAGTGAAACACATGAGGGAGCATGTGAGGTTTTTATTTTTCTTTTTCTAACTTTGTTTTATAGTAAGCATGTTAAACAACAAGGACAAAAATATTTATGGAAGTGTATCAAGAGAGGTTGATCCAAAGTTATTCATTGAAGCCTTAATGAGTGAGATGAGGAGAATATTGAAAGTGGAGATGGAGCAGGTTCATGAACGATTAGATCGGGTAGAGAATGCACATATGGAACAGCCACAAAATGTTCCTAATATACGTAGGAGAGAGAGAGTTCAACCTCGGGAATTGAGAATTGAAGATGAAGAGTATTATGGGGACAGTTTTGATGAAGAAGATTACCAGAATTCAATTGTTAGCAATAGGAGATATGATGGGCGTTTAGAGAAGCTAGGAATCGGGAAGCTAATAACTTGGGTAGTATTAAGATAAAAATTCCATCATTTCAAGACAAAAATAATCCTGAGGCTTACCTTGAGTGGGAGAAAATTATGGAGTTAGTATTTGATTATTGTGAACTTAAAAAGGTAAAACTTGCAGCCATTGAATTTTTCGATTATGCGATTGTTTGGCAGGATCAAATAGTATTAAACAGAAGGAGAAATAAAGAGCGACCAATAGAGACATGGGAGAAAATAAAGACTGTGGTGAGGAGACTGTTTGTTTCAAGCCATTACTATCGGGAGTTGTACCAGAAATTGCAAAGACTTACACAAGGTAATCGGAGTGTAGAGGATTATTATAAGGAGATGAAACTTGCTATGATCCGCGCAAATATAGAGGAGGACCGAGAGGCTACAATGGCTAGATTTTTGGCTAGTTTGAACAGAAAAATTGCTAACTAAGTAGAATTACAACATTATGTGGAGTTAGACGATATGGTGCACATGGCTATCAAGATTGAGAACCAATTTAAAAGGAAATGCAGCAATACACAGCAAAACCCTAGCTCGAGTTCATTATGGAGGCTAAGTTTTGTGAGGAAAGAGGAGAAGCAAGCCACGGCCAAGCCCAAAATCGAGGAAAAGCAAGAAACGACCAGCCATAGAAATCAAGGTAAAATAGATTCTACCATCACTCAAAATCGTGATATTAAGTGTTTTAAATGCCAAGATAGGGGTCACATAGCGAGCCAATGTCTAAACAAAAGAGTTATGGTATTGTAAGATAATGGCGAGATTGAATCCGATGATGAAGATGACACCGAATCTATGCCCTCATTGGAGCACGTGAATGATAAGGAATACGCTGTCTAAGGTGAATTGTTAGGAGTAAGAAGGGCTTTAAGTGTGCATGTAAAAGAAGATGATAAGGTGCAGCTAAAAAACATCTTCCATACTAGGTGTCATGTTCAGAACAAGGTATATAGTGTGATTATTGATGGTGATAGTTATACTAATGTTGCAAGTACTACTTTGGTGGAGAAATTGGGATTGCCAACACTTAAGCATGCACGACCATACAAATTACAATGGTTGAATGACAGTGGCGAAGTGAAGGTAAATAAACAAGTGTTAGTTTCTTTTCGGATTGGTAAATATGAAGATGAGGTGTTGTGTGACGTTGTACCGATGCAAGCTGAACACTTGTTGTTAGGACGACCATGACAATTTGATAGACGTGTGAAGCATGATGGATTCTCCAACAAATACTCTTTTGTACTCAATCAAAGACCAATCACTCTTGTTCCAATGACACCAAAATAGGTTTATAAAGATCAAGTGAGATTACAAAAAGAGAGTGAAAATCAGAGGGAGACCGAGAAAAATGAGAGAAAAATAAAAGAAAGATTTGGCCATTGAGAGAAAATTTAAAAAGAAAACAAAAGAATTTTTATGCAAGAACGAGTGACATAAAAAGAGTGTTGTTTTTAAATTAGCCAATGATTGTACTTTTGTACAAAGAGGCATTTTTAAATACTAATGAACTTGACCCCGCTTTGCCTAGTTCTATTGATTCTCTTTTACAGGCTTATGAGGATGTCTTTCCTGAGGAAATACCACATGGTTTACCGCCAGTTCAAGGGATAAAGCATCAAATTGATTTTGTACCCGGTGATATCATTTCAAAACGACCAACCTATAGGAGTAACCCTGAGGAGACAAAGGCAAGTTAATGAATTGATGGAAAAGGCGTACGTGAGAGAAAGCATGAGTCCTTGTACGGTTCCAGTTTTGCTAGTTCTTAAGAAGGATGAGACATGGAGGATGTGTGTTGATTGTGAAGCCATCAACAACATAACGGTAAACATTCCATTCTTAGATTAGATGATATGTTTGATGAATTGTATGGATCTTATGTTTTCACAAAGAGTGATCTTAAAAGTTGATATCATTAGATTAGAATGAGAGAGAAAGACGAATGAAAAACTGCTTTTAAAACAAAATATAGTTTATATGAATGGTTAGTTATGTCTTTTGGATTAACTAATACACCAAGTACTTTCATGAGATCAATGAATCATGTTTTGCGTGCTTTCATGGGCAGATTTGTTGTGATTTATTTTGATGATATTTTGATTTATAGATTAAATTTGGATGATTATGTTGAACATTTAAAACTTGTTTTAGATGTTTTAAGGAAAGAAAAGTTGTTTGCTAACTTAAGAAGTGTACCTTTTGTACGAATAAACTTGTGTTTCTTAGATTTGTTGTGAGTGCATCAGGTATATAGGTTGATGAATAGAAGGTATGTGGAATCCAAGAATGGTCGAGTCCCACAAGTGTAAGTAGTATTCGTAGTTTTCATGGACTCACTAGTTTTTACAGAAGGTTCGTGAAAAACTTTAGTAGTATCACTGCTTCGCTTACCAAAGTTATCAAGAAGAACGTTGGATTCAAATAGGGTGATGAGCAAGAAAAGGCCTTCCAATTGATCAAGGAAAAATTAACTCATGCTCATTTACTTGCTTTGTCTGATTTTACTCAAATGTTTGAAATTGATTGTGATGATTCAGGTATTGGTATAGGCGTAGTCCTTATGCAAGGAGGAAGGCCAATTGCATAATTTAGCGAGAAACTAAGTAGGGCAACCCTAAACTACCCTACTTATGACAAGGAATTGTATGCCTTGGTTCGAGTTTTAGAGACATGGCAGCACTATCTATGGCCTAAGGAATTCGTGATTCACACTGATCATGAGTCCTTAAAGCATTTAAAAGGCCAACACAAGCTGAACAAGAGACATGCACGTTGGGTGAAATTCATTGAGACGTTTCCATACGTGATTTGGTACAAACAAGGTAAGGAAAACGTCGTGGTGGATACACTCTCCCACATGTATGTATTACTTTCCACTCTTGATGCTAAGTTGCTTGGTTTTGAACACATTAAAGAACTATATCTGTTAGACCATAATTTTAGTGATGTGTATCAATCTTGTGAGAAATCTATGTTTGGAAATTTCTTTAGGCAAGATGATTATTTGTTTCAGGAAAATAAGTTATATATGCCTAATAATTGTTCATTAAGAGATTTGTTAGTGAAGGAATCCCATGGTGGAGGTTTAATGAGACACTTTAAAATTGCTAAGACCTTAGCCGTTTTGCAAGAACACTTTTATTGGTCACACATGACAAGGGATGTTGAGAGGATTTGTGATAAATGTGTTACATGTAGGGAGGCAAAATCCTGAGTGCAACTCTATAGTTTATACACACCACTACCCATTCCTAATGAATCTTGGATTGATATTTCGATGGATTTTGTGTTAGGTTTGCTTAGGTCTAAATGTGGTAGAGATTTAATTTTTGTGGTTGTAGATAGATTTTCTAAGATGGCACATATTATTCCATGTTACAAAACTGATGATGCTTCACATGTTACTGAATGTTCTTTCGAGAGATTGTGAGATTGCACGGTATGCCTAGGATAATTGTTTCAGATAAAGATGCTAAGTTCTTGAGCTACTTTTGGAAGACCTTGTGAGGTAAGTTAGGAACTAAATTATTGTTTTCTACTATTTGTCACCTCCAAATTGATGGTCCAATCGAAGTAGTAAATAGGACTTTGTCTACGTTGTTGAGGGCTATTATCAAAAAGAATATCAAAACATGGGAAGAGTGTTTACCACATGTTGAGTTTACTTATAATCGTACTGTTTATTCCATAACTAAGTTTTCACAATTTGAAATTGTTTATGGTTTTAAACCTTTAACTTCATTGGATTTAATGTCATTACCTGTGTCTAAACATGTTAACTTAGATGGAAAGAAAAAGGCTGAATTTGTTAAGTAGGTACATGAGAAAGCAAGGCTCAGCATTGAGAGGAGAACAGAGCAATATGCAAAACAAGCTAACAAATGGTGGCACAAGTTGTTTTTAAATCCGGAGATTGGGTTTGGTTGCACATAAGAAAAGAAAGATTTCCGGCACAAAGGAGGTCTAAATTGCTTTCGAGAGAAGATAAGGCTTTTCAAGTCCTTGAACACATAAATGATAATGCATACAAGTTGGATTTGTCAAGTGAGTACAATGTTAGTGTCACTTTCAATGTTACTGATTTAACTCCTTTTGATGTAGGTAAAGATTTGAGAACAAGTCCTTTTCAAGAGAGAGGGAAAGATGAGAATAAAGAAACATCACTAAAGGATCTATTGTACATTCCAACTGGGCCAACTACAAGAGCAAGAGCTAAGAGGTTCAAAGAAGCACTTAATGGATTGGTTTAAGAGATTTGGGCTGGTTTTAAAATGGTAATTCCAATATAGGCCTAAAAAAATATCAAGGCTTAATTAACTTAATTAAAGCAATAGATGGGGTTGATTCTAGCCAATTTTTGGCCCATGAAGACTCTCTAATATGAAGTTGTTTCTTGACCATAAAGACTTTCTAATATGGAGTTGATTTTTTGGTCATGAAGACTTCAAATTTGGAGTTGATTTCTTGTCTATTATTTTCAAAATAATTAGTTGTCAATTTTATTCTTCTTTCCTTATTATTTATTTTCATAATTATATGAGGTTGACTTTCCCTTTTCTTTTTATAGGATTAGAAGGGCTTAATTTGTCTAATTAATTATTTTTTTTATGTTACTTGGTGTTTCAGCTATATAAACTAGTAACCCTAAAGAAGAATTCAATTGATGATTAATAATATTTGTGAGAGTATTCTCTTTGGTTCTTCGTAGAACTTTTCAAACTTATCAGGATTTTCCTGTATCGTTCTTCCTAGACTTATCAATCAATTCTTCCATCATTGATTGTAGTGTCTTCATCATACCAAAGTTCTTACTTCTTTATAAGCAATGGTCGAGGTTTTTCATACAAATATGATTCTAGGTGATCTTGGAACCTTACTTGATTGATAGGTTTTGTCAGTTCTTGGTGCAGTTCGTATCAATACACTCCCAATATTTCTCATTCATAACCCAACTTCTTTGTATCACAATCATTCCCACATTAAGCACAAGTAATGATCACACTTTTATTTATATATATACCATCGAAAAACTTATAACATATTTACATTTCCAAAATATCATAATACAATCTTACAAATGGTTTTGCAAAAAATGTCAAATAATATCATTCAAACATTTGGTTTCTAATTTCAGCACAATGCGAACATGATATATGTTAGGCATTCGTCGATTTCCCACCTATAATTGTGATAAAATATTTATTTATGTTCGATCACCTGTAGAACAACCTGAACAACTTACACACTGCAACAAAGAAAGTTTGTTAGCGTAATCAATTAAAGCAATATAGAGATTGTTACGTAATTAACCATAAACTTATTTCAATTTTTAAAACTTTTCTTTATAAAAGCACCATGTATACCCTTAAATACTCTAACCATGCTCAATGTGGTATGATATGTGGTGATTTTCAACTAACACCAACCGTGACATTGCTAAGATATCTCGGCCACTACATGTGAAACTTACTGCATCGCAAGCGTAGTGTGAAACAATCTCAAATCTAGGCAACTACATGTGGAATTTTCTGCATTGCTTATTGTAGTGCTAATAAACTATAACTCTTTTGCAACTACATGCGGAATTTTCTGCATCGCATATTGTAGTGCAAACTAAGCTATAAATCTAAGCGACTACGTAAGGAATTTTCTGTGTCATAACGTAGCACTAGATGATCTCACAATCTTAACAATTACGAGCAAAATTTTCTGTATCGCCATGTAATGCTAAATAACATATCAACTCAGGATATACACATGGCCTTTAAAAACCTTTTTCACTAAGTGCAATAAGCACTAAAACAACTTGTCTTTCAAAACTTTGAATTAAAGCTTTTAAACTGAATTCTCGTAAAAACAACTATAACGACCCATCCTCTCCCTATGATTATGTCGTTATATAAAAAAGCACATTTTTATATAACGACCCATCCTCTCCCTATGATTGGGCCGGGACCTTCCTGGGTGCATGGGCTCACCCATCCTTCGGTCCAGGTACTGTCCCTTAACCTTTAGGGTTTTCATCCCATACCTCTCGAACCCATGACCAAGGCCATATAGTCAAATAGGAAGCAAGATGTGTCAGTTGGTACACATCTTGCTTCCCATTTGACTATATGGCCTTGGTCATGGGTTCGAGAGGTGTGGGATGAAAACCCTAAAGGTTAAGGGACAGTACCTGGACCGAAGGATGGGTGAGCCCATGCACCCAGGAAGGTCCCGGCCCAATCATAGGGAGAGGATGGGTCGTTATAACAACTTTGTTCTAGATTTTCATTTTTGAATCCGATGCAAGAATCTTTTTACACAAATATGAACTTATAGTTTGAAAATCATTTCATCAATCTTTTTATCAATAATAACTTACAGTTCAAATGCAATATAGTAATGATGTAAGTGGTGTAACACTTACCTCGATCCAAAGCTATCTAAGAGATTCGATGGGCCTCTCGTGCTCCGCTTGCTTGCTCCTCACCTACACATTATATTCTCATTCAATGTAAACCAATTTGAGTTACTTAAAGCTATAAATAGAGTTTTCAACATAATTAACTCTATTAAAAACTCTTTAGACTACAACTTTTCTATTTAAGTTTTAATTTAACCAAAGCTTTCTAATTCCGATTTCTTTCGATAAGTCTAATTTATTATCACCTAGGAACACCTCTATATGCTCGAAATAATTTTTTGAAGCTTAGAACAAAAAGTCATAATTTTTGACCCCCCTTGACCGAATGCTATAATGGAACCAATCCTTCAATTTTCTTTGCTCCATTTTTACTTCAATTATCTCCCTAACTCTCATTTAGGTCAGTCATGTAGCGAATTCGAAAGAAAACGACAGCCGGGCGAAGGTTCCTAGCCAAAAACTCCTATTTTTCAACACTTTTTGATGTCAAAATCTATCATCTGTACCTTCTCAACTCAATTCTCTTTCTATTAGGGCTTTAGACTCACATTTATTTAATTAGGATCATACATGACATAACAAAACAAAGATAAAGTGATATTGCATGATAATCATCAATGCCCTTCATCTAGTCTAAAGTAACACTTTGTGTTCTTTCTCTTCCTTTTCCAATTCTATTATTTCAAATTGGTTTTCTAACCTCTAATATGCATGAATTCAAACTCAAATGGATCAAAGCTTAATGGTTTCCCACAAGCCTCCGTCGCCGTGAGTCACACATACACACCATACATTGCATTTTTCAAGTTCTCAAACTAATCTCATTGTTATTCTCTCAAATAATTCATCAAAAATTTAATCTACAACTAAATTTACTTTAAACATGCTTAATCAACACTTAAGGTTTATCCCACATAAACCCTAGATCACAATTCATGCATAGTTTCTCTCAAACTAAGCTTCCTTTTTAGCTATTTAGGGTTTTACACTTGATTTAGATTATAAATATATATATATATATATATATATATAAAAACCCATCACAAACACATCAAAACTCAGCCCAATCATCAACACATACATACTAACCAACTAACTTCATACTTGAAGCAAATAATGAAATTTTACCTTGATTTTTGCTTAAATCTTGTTATTCTAGTTTGGATCAAACCAAAATATGGTTTTGGATCTTCAAATAGCTTGAAATTTTGGTAGGTTTTCCTTTTCTCTTCTTCCTCTCCCTTGCCATCCCACTCCTCTCTCATTCTCTCTATTTTGTTTCTCAATTTGGCTAAGTGTTGGTGATTTAAACTAACCACACACACACATATATATATAGGTTTTTATTGATCAATGACCAAAATGCCCTTCTTACTTTCATTTCACTAATTGCCTCAATTTTACTAAGTGTTAGATAACAATCACTTATGTACCCATGTATAATTCTTATTTTAACAAAGACCACTTTGCCACTTATATATACATATAACTTTTATTTATAAAAGACCATTTTGCCCTTCTTTGACTTTTTCTTACTATAAGGGTCGAACACTTTCTACAAATTTTATTAACACTTCACTATCACTTATAAGGACAATATTGACGAGATTTATCATTTTCATCTCATAACTTAGCTTAAACACTATGAAGCTTAAAAATTAAGGATAGGGGCTTACAATTGCCCCGCTTTCTAATGTCTGAAAGTGATGAATTTACAAGTGGTATGAATTAAAGCTGAGTTTCCTTCTCAAATCAAGTCTCACACATTTTTGCTACTGACAATCATGACTTGCATGTATCTTGTGATCTTGAGTCGCGACAGTATTGACCTTCGGACACTAAATTGGTCATAACTTTCTCTACAAAACTTCGATTCATAAACTATTAAAAGCTATGGAAATTAGACATCTAGGGCTTTAATTTCATTGTTGCAAATCATGTAACTCAAATTGTATACTTCATACGAGCTTAAAAAAGATGACCTATCTTCCAATCCAAAAATAATAATCTACCATTTCAACTCTGATTCATCATGAAAGTTAAGCTAGTGAGACTCTTAACCCTCTTATCTTGAATTCATCTTGAAAATACTTTAATTTACTTCCATAATCTTCCATGACTCACCTACACAAAAAACTAAGAAAACATATTAAAAATCATATAATTTACTCAAGTATTCCTCACAAAAGCCAGGATTAAAGGTACAAAATCATGTCTATATTTGACATGATCAGAGCACTAGGGCTCCATTCTCGACCCCTCACAACCTCTCAAAATGGTGAAGATGGGCATATATAAAGGCTTTCAAAATTAGGGCACGAAAATAGGGGTTGTAAAGGAGTAAACAGCTAATCTAGCTGGCCATGTGCATATGGGGTTGCGCTTATGATAGTGAGGCATGCTCCTTTGGGAGCCTAATTGGCCAAGCTCGCAAGGGGCATGTTTGTGTTAGTGGAGTGCGCTTCTCCCTTAGGCACTTGGTTGGTTAGACGTGCTCTCTTGCTCTCTTGGGAGGGGCACTCCAAGTTTGACCCTTGCTCACTAAATTGATAATATGTTTCTCTATGAACCTCTGATTCCTGAACCTTCAGTGGTTATGGAAACTAGATATTCGTAATTTAGGTTGATAGGTTACAGCTTGCATAGCTCAAATCAATGGCTTCGTATGAGCTCTCACAAAACTACCTATCTATTTAGCATAGAAATTCGCAATTATGCAACTTTTTTTACAACATCTAAACCCAATACTTCTTTTGTAGAACCCTAGGTGTTATTTTCGTGAAAAATAAATTTTTTCAGTGAATAATATTTTTAGATGAATAGTAACTTTTCGGAAAGCGGACCTCGAAAATCAAAAGTCTTGGAATAGGTATTAAAGTTATTAGAAAATGAAATGGATCGAAAATGAGTTCATTCGAATAAGTTTTAAACTATCCAAAAGTAATTGATGAAAAAGCCCTTTCTAAGAAATAATGGGTATTAGTGATTTAAACCCCATTCGAATTTTTTTTAAAGCATGAGATTGAGAGGTTTTATGCTTAATTAAAGTATTACAAGGTCAATTTAATGATAGGATGATTATGAAATATTTTTTAAATTTATTTGAGTGTGAATGATAATTAATTACATTAAGGGCAAAATGGTCATTTCAAGCTCAAATAATACATGGATTTGGTGTGAGCACTACATGGAAAGAACCTGAGCAAGAAATACAATCCATGTCATGCAAAATTAACCAATGGAAGAATTGCACATCAAAATTAAATTATGGATTTCTAAATATTAGTTGTCATGCACCAAGTGATTATTATTTTTTTAATACACAAGTTACCAATTTGTCCATTAGATAGATAAATGAATATGAAATATAATTAAGGGTATTGTGGTAATTATAACTAGAGGATTTAATGGCCATTTGATGAATTAATGCGGGGCATTTTAGTCAAACCAATTTAACAATATATAAAGTTAATGGGTGACCATTCTAATGCATCATTTGGACGGCAAAAAAAAGTAGGAAAAAGAGCATAGGTCACGGCCACAATAAAAGGGAGAAATGCATGAAGATTTGACCTATTTCTTGATATCAAAGCTCTTTAATCCTCATCAAAAGGATGTTAGAGCAAATTTAGAGCGAAGAAAGTAAAGATTAAGTGATAAGTAATTGATTTTAATGTTGATTTGACAGGCCCCATTCGCTTTAGCCTAATACGACCGGTAACCTGCTCGGCAACTCCACGGAGGCCCTCTAGAGGATATTTAATCTAACTGGAAGGTTCCCGTAAAGCTAAGCTTCTTTCTTGATAACTTGAAAAATAACTATACAAATAGTTTTGGTAATCCAGATTTAATATAAAAACGAAAGTTTAAACATAATTCCATACTTTCAAAACTTCAGAGTAAAATTCAAATCAAGTAATTAAAATAAAAAGGGCATTAAAGAGGAATTTAAAACAACATTTAAATAGTTTAGAATTCACACATAGATAGGTTTATAGCTTTTTCAAAATATAGTTAATATAATTCAAGTGTTGATATTTACAACTCAAAAGTATTTATAACAAAAGTCGTAGACAAACACGCACAGCAATTACAATGCAACCAAGTCTTGCTATTCGTGAGTTGGAGTTCCAGCTGCTGAAGCTGTAGCACCTAAACCTGCACCTTGACCTGGGGAATTTGGTTTTATAAACATATAATACAGTGAGATAATAACCTTAGTGAGTGTTATAATATTCTAAATAAAATCCAGTTTCAAAATAGTCACATTCCTACCATTTAATAAATAACTTGCATGATGTAAATGAATCATTTCATTTGGTCATAAACATAAGCAAATGCATAATTCATAATCTTGAAATAAAATTTTACTGCAGCTTTAATCATTTCAGCATAACGTAATCATATAAAGTAAAATTGTGGTATGCAAATTAATAAAAATTCATTTCGTATTTATAAAATAAATCAACCACCATTCATTCATTCGCCTAATGGCACCCTAGGCATATAATAGAGCGGAATCCTACATCGCTGGACCATATGATCGATAACTATGTAGCAAAATCCTACATCGCTACGTGCGGAATCCTGCATCGCACAAGTAGTATGCTAGCATAATAATATATCCTAGGGAGAGACGGAATCCTACATCGAAACTCCGAGGCGGAATCCTACATCGCTTTTCGGGTACTCTACCATTACTGATAATAACATAAAAATATCCTAAGGAATACCATAGGCATTATAAATCATTTATAAAGTTAGCTGCATATCATATATAATTGACATATCATGCTTAAACGTAAAGTTTCATAATGGAGGATATCGTAAAACATTTAAATTCATTTCAACACGTATTTTATGGAATTTAAATGTTACAGTACTTGTCGTAACATAAAACTTTAATAACATTTCATGAAAACTTAATTAATTGCACTTTATCATTGACAAAATAATTTTTACACTCACCTGTCACCTTTTCAAAATGCTCACTACTAATTGACAAATCCTTCGCGTTACCTATTCATTTAATGATACGCTTTTAGGTAACGTCGTAAGCGATTTCGATTGCAAAATCAATTACATAAATTTCTAATGACAACATTGATGCCAAAACATCTCATTCAAAAGCAGCGAATAATAGTCCATCAAAATAGCTTACAACAGTCCACTAACCAATGCAAAAAGAGCATTCAAACAGCCCACAAATAGCATGCATAACTGTCCCGAAAACAGCACGTAACATCACGTTTTGACAGCCCATATCTAGCACATTTACAGCTCACATAATAGCCTAATAATAGCTCATTATCTGTCCTTAAATCAAGCATAAAAACTGCACCTAAAATCAATTCTGAATCACCATAAAAATTGCACATGATGGCAGCACGTAAAACTCAATTGAATCGACTATCTCATGCTTGATTTAAATCTAACAATTCATCAACATAACAAATTCAATTGCACTAAAATCCATTGCGAAACTTAATTTAAATACACAATATAACAGCGCCTTCATGATACAAAAACAGTCCAACTACATCATCATATTCATCCATAACTCCACATAACATTTTCCAAGGAACAACGCTTGCAAAAATTACAACTTACCTCACAGAAATCAATCGAAACTTTTCAAAAATTACACGAGAAGAGCTGTCCGATATCCTTTGCTTGATCGAACCAATACCAGCCCTTAAAATCAATTTCTTTTCATCAACTCAAGCATTTAAGCTACGCAAAACATCGTAGCTAACCTTAAGGACCATGTATGAGAGCTAAATCACGCAAAACAACTTCTAAAATCACAATGCATGGGTTGTCCACTATCTGATCTGCACTAACACTAATTCAAGCTGTTGTATGAGCTTAAAATACTTCAAATTAGCTCTCAAATTACTCACAAGCTGCTGGAATTACAAATCTCAGTCACAGACCTGCTGAAAACCGAATGGAGACGAAAAATGATGGATGTTCTGCTCGAGTTTGCACTCACACTCTCATGAGCTCACTTCCCTCTTGTTGCAGGTCACGGACAGCTTGTCTTCTCGGGTTGGCTTCTGGTCTGCACTGCCTCACTCTTCAAATGGCTCATGGGATGGATGGATGAAGCTTGCATGTTCTCAGCTTTGCTTCAGATTTGGTCTTCTCCTTCGGCTTTGCTTCAGGTCTGATGTACTTTTGTTGTCTCACCTTAATGATGTAAACTCGGTCTTGAAGGTTATAAAGACAAGTGACCAAGCTCTCTCTTTGGTTTTGGATCTGGTTTGCAAATGAGAGATATGACTGAGAGTTTTCACTTCTTCATTTGTTTGCTTTAACTCATAAATAAATATGATTCACACTAATCGTACACATGTCACCCCTTACTTTCCATCCACCATGCATTTGTCTTTATTTTTGAAATCTTGGTCGCCACTTGGCGATCACACATTCCCATTTCACCTTTTCATGCATCCATTTGCTACGGATTGACCCATGCACAATCTTCTATGTACCATCTTTCATGCTTTTAATTTCCACTTTTTGCTTCGGTCAATTTTTGAATTGCTCGGAATCTATCCAAATGAACTCGTTTTCGAGTCATTCTACTTTTATTCGACTTGAATTTAATTTTTGAAACTTTCCAACAACGTATTTGGCTTTTCGAAGAATTTTGGTTCCTGCGGATTCTTTCCATCCGAAAATACGGTCCATCAAAAAATAGTTTATTTCCCGACGAACGAAGTTTTGGATTTTACATGATTTACATGGGATTTTCATGGGTTCTCATAGATGTGTGATGGTTTGATATATTTGTGAAATTTTTGGTGTGATTAAAAGTTGATTATTTTGTGTTTGAGCTTAGAATTGAAAGAAGACACAAAGGAGGTGGTGGTGACAAACAAACTAGTGAGGTAAGTTAGGGTTTATATGAATTTTTTTTAGAAAAAATTCAATTGAGTTGCTATTAGGCATTAGATGAATTATGGTGTAATTTTAATATGTTTATGACCATGAAATTGAAGAAAATATATTGGATTCATTAGGGGTGGTGTTCGGCCAAAACTAGCTTTGTTATGTGATTTAATTGATTTTTGACATTTGATGAAATTATATGATGTTTGGCATGATTTTAAGTTGATATATATCATTGGAATGAAAAGAAAATCTTGTATTTGATTTTTGTATGAGTTCGGCCAAATGGAAATAATGTGCACATGAGTTGATTGTGATATTTTGAGATAATTACATGAAGTTTTGCAAGGTTCAAATGTGATTTAAATCAAGAAATTGAAAAGAAATTGATTGACAGTAAGGATGTGTGTTTCAGCCAAGAGGGTTAATTGATGTTCAAATGGTTATTTAATTTATTAGATGAGTTTTAATGTGTTTATACATATAATTGAGTATATTGGAATTAAGAAATTGCGAGGAAAAGCATGCTAAGAACTTAGAGAAAGTTTATGTCAAGTAAATGAATTAAAATGTATTTGATGATTTACTTTTGATTTTGGATGAATTAGTTATGGTTTAAAGCAATTTAGATAATGAACCCTAAATTAGTATGAGTAAATTCTAAATGGGAATCATGTTATACTAAGTGTAGGAGGAGTTCGGATTAAAGAAAAGTGAAAGAAGGGCTCAGAGAAATGGTACACTAGTTCGAATAAAGTTATGAGTGTGGTTATTTTCAAAGTTTTTATGAATTTTGTTGTTTGATGATTTATATTTGCAAGCATAAATTTTAGTATCCAATTTAATTAGTTGAACTAATTGAATTTTTAGCATGTTAATAATTTTTATGATGCCAATAAGTTTTTACATTTATGTTATACATGTATATATATTTTAGAAATAAAGTGAAAAGCTGAGTGAAATATATGTTAAGAGTACTTGCAAATATTTAGGCTTCACCTTAGAAAATTGCATTTTTTTTTTTATTGAGAATTATACACTAAAGAAGGAAGATTTTAAATTAAATTTAAATTATTTTATGCCTAGTATGGCTAAGAATTCTTTAGTAAAGTAAAAGAATATATAAATACAAGGTTTATCCTAATCCCCAGTATACCCGACCGAAATACCTAAACGTATATGGCAAGTTGGTTAGGAGAGTCACTAATTGGGGGATTAAGTCAGTGAGTCACTCTCTACACATGTGGGGCAGTGTAGGTCTGCCTGATGTTGGGAGGGGATCATGACCCTAGAGTTTTCCACCTCTACGACTACACATGATAGTATTCCTGAGCGCTAGTGGCGATGAGAAATTCTGTCATGGTAGAGCAAGTTTTCCTATATTGTCTTGGCTAGTTTTCGAAAGAAAAAAAGTGTCCATGGGTGTGAAGTTGAGAAATAAAATAATTTTAGAAAGCGATGTATTCTATACTTTACTAAAGTTAAGTTATAATATTTATTTATACTAGTGTTTCAGTTTTATAAAGTTTAATGAGAAATTGTAAGTTTCTAAAACTATTTTGGGAGGATATTATTATATTTTAGAAAGTAAATTATTGTTTGAAAAGTATACCCACTCACTGAGTTATATACTCACCACTCTATTTTTATATTTTCTAAAAAATCATCCCTAGGTACAGGAACGAACCAGCAGTCAGACGCCGCTCCATCAAACATGTAGGTGAGCCGTGAACACAATACTACTACACTTGTTTAATTCCTTTAAATGTTTATGTATGCATCACATTTCATGTTTCTTTGTATTTTTGTAAATATTATTTTTGAATGTTTATAAACCTTTTTGAGAATTATGTTTTGTAAATTAAATTTTGGTGAATAGTATGAGTTTATGTAAATGATTTTATTTTCAAGTTTATTTTAAACTGAAAGCATGTTTGGGTTTGATTGTGAGAATAAGGGTCTAAGGCTCGATAGTTGAGAAAGATGTATGCCATGAAGTGTTTGTTTTTTTAAATTTGTAGGGTGGCATTTTCAAAAACAGTCGTTATGCTGCCGAAATTTTTATAATCCCGTTTTGCAATTTACCCTAAAAAAAAAAAAAATATTTACTTCCGCTAGAAAAGAGTTTTAAAGTGAGATTGATATCTCCACGGGACCCTTTCGAGCCAAAGTGAGGGTTCAATTGAGTTCCATTAAAGTGCTCCGTAAGGACTCCCATCTAGTTCAGTAGAGGGAATTTAGGGCGGGTCCTTACATCTTTGACTTGATTTCACACTGAATACTTTCTAATTAAGCACTCACACTGGCGAGACTCAAACCAGATTTTCTCTAGGCTCTTATCTAATGGACCTAGCCGGGCACTCCAACGAACTTCTCTTAACCCTACCAGCTATGTAAAAGAGATCCAAGGAGCGAACCCCTTAAGCTTGCCAGTTTACTTTACTAAAGATGCAACAAATCATAATGTCTGTAGCAAGTCCTGAAGGCCGTCTTAGAAACACCTTCCCTAAGCACCTTCAACTGATGATATCCCGATCTTAAATCAATCTTTGAGAATACTCTAGCTCCTTGCAGCTGATCAAACAGGTCATCTATCCTCGAGAGTGGGTACTGATTCAGGATAGTGACCCTATTAAGCTATTGGTAGTTGATGCACAATCGGAGGCTCTCATCTTTCTTTTTCACAAATAAAACTGGAGCTCCCCATAGAGATGTACTCAATTTAACAAACCCCTTACTCAACAACTCTTCCATCTAAACCTTTAGTTCCCTTAATTCTACTGGCGCCATCTAATATGGCGCTATGGAGATGGGCTTCATACCAAGTGCGAGCTCAATTTCGAACTTTATCTCTCTGTCTGGTGGTAGCTTGAGAAGGTCTTCTGGAAAGACATCTGTGAACTCATTAACAACTGGAACCTCTGCTAGCTACAACTGACTATCATCGGGTTCCATTACATAAGCCAAGTCTCCGTGGCATGCTTTCCTAAACATTTTATTGGCTTTTACTGCACTGATCAAACTGGTCGAGAACATCTTCCTCACTCCATAGAAAATTACATATGGTTCTCCAGATTTACTGAACTTAACTTTTTTTTCTGTAACAGTCTACTATGGCACAATGCTTCGATAGCCAGTCCACGCCCAAAATGATATCAAAGTCATGAATATCAAGCACTATCAGATCTGCCTTGAATTCTTGACTAGCTATAATCACCTTACTCCCTACATAAACTTTCTCGGCTATAAGCGAATCGCCCGTAGGAAGTGATACAACCACACTACAATCTGTCGAGCTCACCTTTACTCTGACTCTACCCATATAATCCCTAGAAACAAAATAACGAGTAGCCCCTGGATCAATCAACATATGGTCATCTGAGTCAAATCAAGAGATGGTACCTGTGACAACCTCTTAAGTTGCATCAGTGATGATACCCAAACTAGATTCCCTCTAGGCTAGTATCTGGTAAGCCTTGTCTGACACTCCAACGAACCCCTCTTAAGCTCGACTAGTCAGCTAAATAGAATTTGTGGAGCGAACCCTTAAACTTACTCGTTTTGCACTTTTACTTTGACCTTTATTAGACATTTATTTTAAAACTAGTTGGGTTGATTCAATGCATTTCAATTTCATTATATTTAAAATCATGAGAGTGATCATTTTATTTTCAAAATCTAAAATATTTTTAATAAAAATTCGGCAGCATAACGGCTGCAATTATAAGGTTTCCAATTTCCTGCAAATGAAATAAACACTCCTAAAAGTACATTATTCACAACTCAACTTCAATTGTTCCACAATCACACAAGTTTTATCACTATTATCACAAAATTTATAATTTGGTACATCAAGTAGTTCATACCATAAAAAAGGTTATACAAAAATTTACAAAGTATATACAATCTCAAAATATTTTACAAGTTCATGCATGTACTAAACTTTTGAGTTCAACAAAATGCAAATGTAATTTACACAATATGCACATCGAAAGCTTCCACCTGTGTCAATGAAAAGGTTCTTTCTGTTTTCAATTTCCTACGTTGGTACCTGTGGCGGTTTTACAAAATATAACAACAATAACGATATAAATTTAAAACAATTTCAACAATTGAATAGTTCATAACTAAACAATTATAAACTTATTGAAATTGTAAAGATTTTTATAAAATCCTTTTTACTCTAAAAAAATAATTCGTACTCCCACACTTTTCTATCACGTGGCGACTTATAACAGATGCCAACCAAGACTCTACTAATGCTCATCGGCAACCACGTGTGAAATTTTCTGCGTTGCAAACTGTGGTGCGAGCTACTATATAGGCTTAGCAACTACGTGCGGAATTTTCTACATCACAACCATAACGCAAGGCACTATATCAAATTTGAGCACTAAATTGCAGAATTTTCTGCATCGTAATATATAGTGCTATACTGAACAATTGTAACTCTGGACGACTACGGGCGAAATTTTTTTCATCGCTCACCGTAGTGCTAACTCATACATAACTTTGAGGGAATATGTAACACCCTTCGCCCGACTTCCGTTACGGTCGGAAATCCGGAACAGAGAACGTTACTTTCCTAATAAATCCATTTCTGTTTCTTTTGAAAAACAATTATTATACTTATTAAACTCGTTATCAATAGAGGAATTTTTTTTTTTATATATAAATCCGGCAGAGTTTCCTTTGTTTTTCTGAAATCTAGAAATCTGTTTCCTGTGATTAAAACTCTAATATTTCTATAACATCAATTTCTAAACTCTCATTCGGACCTCTCATCCATTTCTAAAACATTTCATTACTCAAATATATTATAAACATTTATATGCATACATAACCAAAAGTAAGCTTTTAATAAAATATACATAAGCTTTTACACAGAACTTTATTATAATTATTTACACAAATATACATGTATCGCAAAAATGTATGATCATATGCAATATATCTATATATCTAACCAAAGCGTAGAGGGGATGGTGATTATCTGAACCTTCGCGTGCAAGCTATTTCCTTTGTCTTTAGATAGAGTCAAAAGATTCAACCTGCGCGCGGTAAATCAATACACTAAGCATAATTGCTTAATAGGTATACACATAATCTAATTTCTCAATTTCAAATATAATTTAATTCGTAACTAAAGCATTCTAACTGTAACATTCATAAATATATATACATATATATACGTTGCATAAAAATACTTAAATATATAGTTCACAATTTTTCGAGTTCAACATTTTTCAAAGCATTGAACATTTCATTTCATGTAACATTTTCATTTCATTCCTTATAATATTTTTTTCAGTGCCCTTTGTAAACATATATTCGATACTCATGTATTGGTATATGGGTTTCCGACATCGGACATGCGATGATTACCCGTCGGAATAACGGTCGACCCCGGCATCGGTCGCTCGATGAGTATCCACCGGGTCGTATATCATATCACATAATCGTTCGGGACCAGACACGTGGTGCCTCTCATAGTCCATAACGAATCAATTTAGTGTATGCAAATAAACGGTGCACCTGCTAAGTTCCCTATTGACATGTCAATTACCAATTTCCATTTATCGATATCTAAGTTTACAATGGCTATTTATAACATAACATTTAATTCATTTTTACAACTTTGATTTTTGTACCAAGTTTTTCATAACAAATCAATTTCATGTTTCATTTCAAGTAAAGTCAAATACGTTTGTAAATGCATTATATTGAAATGATAACAATCTTATTTAAGAATTTCATTTCAAAATGAAAACACTTTCGAATAAAATTAAAGATAATGTTTATACCAACCTCAATGGATTCGATCTTTAAATTGAATACTCCCTTACGTTTTACCCTTATTCTCTGATCGAAAATCCGGTTCGCCGGGCTCTCTTTGATCTTTCATTAAAACAATCATAGCAAAAGTTTACTTACATATGCTACTAATATAACTTAATGCACTATAACTATATGTTCTCCTATAACGTATCCTGAACACTTTCGATTGATAACATTTCGAAACAACTCATTATATCCTTTTTATGACTGTTTATCCCTTGTTAAAAATAACCTCAAAACAGCACATTAAAATAGCTTATGATAGCCCAACAATCAATACTAAAACAGCATTTAAATAGCCCATAAACAGCCTACATCACTGTCCTAAAACAACATGCAACGGTCCTTAAAATAGCTTGTTATACCGCACTTTGATAGCTCATATCTAGCACGTTTACAGCTCATATGATAATATCTTAACGTCTCATTTATATAGCATGAAAATAGCCTTAAAACAATTCAAGACAGCCCTTAATTTGGCCTAAAAACTACACATAAAATTGCACTTAATTTCCATAAAAAAATTTGCATGTAAAAACAGCTCCTAAAATTTATTTGTAATGGCTTTCATTTGTGCGAATTAACTCTAACAAACCATCATGAAATCTCTCAATCATTTTCGTTATAGATATTCATTTGAATCACATTCAAATATTGCTTAACATCATGACATTTTAATCACAATTTATTCGACACTAAATCGCAAATTAACGCATTTCAAAATCACGGAAAAACTTGATCGAACACTTAGAAACAATCTAGTAATATTCAAATAACTTTCAATACTCTAAAGCATATCGTTGCGAATCATTTTTCTTGCCGACAATTTCAAAACGAAAAGAAAAACGCAACATCCCATACTTTCTTAACATAACAGCCCCTATACGAATTTCGCAATGCACATTCAACATTGAAAATCATTCTCATACACGTCAAAACTTAATCAAACGAACCTCCGTACTAACGAGGTTCTCAATCCTATATTCCAATCATGTCATCATCAATTTAATCCACAACTAAATCATAAATATTTCCCTTTCAAATGAAATCCATAAATTCGGACTTACCTCTCCACAAGCGTTTTTGAAAGCTTCGAAAACTAGCACGAAGCGCTGTCTATATTAATTTCCTTATCCGCGAGCTTCCTTCAACCCAAATGGACATCATTAATATTTAAACATTACTCAAATCATGATAACAATATCAACGAGACAGCAATTTACCTGCGTTTGAGTTGTTTTTCGCTTCGAAACAGCTCTCAGACGATCGCGACGACAATTGACACTTCTCAGAAACTTACGACAGCAAGCAACCTATTCCATCTACATGCACAAGCTGATGCTGCCCCAAGACAATCCTCAAACCTCCAATAGATTTACAGCTACTGGTTGAAGACCCAAAACAGCACTCAAACTCTATATAAAGCTGTCAGATTTCACGCCCAAAACAGATTCAAAATTACTTACCAGCTACAGCACCTCAAATCTCCTCTTGCATGCTGATTTCTTTCAAAACAGCATCCGAATTCTATTGACAGCAAACTGCTTTTGAAATGCAGCTCACAACAGCATGCTTCTCTCACTCACAGCCTCAAACTACTGCTTTTGAATGCCCAGAACAGCCTCCAACGCCATCCACAAACTGCAGCAAAATCTCAGAATCTCATGGACAGATTGATGGCAGTTGCACGTTTTCTTCTTGCTGCAGGTCACGGGCTGCACCTCCTCATCTCGACTCCCATTCAGCTCTCAAACTGTACATTCATGCATCCATTAACTCACGGTAGCACACCATACACACACACAAGCTGTTAAAATTCATAAACTCACCTCCAAATCTGTTGCATGCACGAACAGCTTACTCTCTCTTACAAGAGGGTGGTCTCGGCTTTGCTTCAGAACTGGTCTGATTCCTACTTCACAGAACAGCTCACTTCCTTCTTGCTTCTTGCTGTTCACTTTTGCTCTTGCATGCTCTCACATCCATAATTTTCATTTCACTCTCTCGATTCATCACCCACGAGCAGCTTACGGACAGCTTGAAATCACCGTGAGTTCTCCTTCGTTGCATTTCTACCTCACGGTCTGCACCAAGTCTGGACAGCTCTCTTCACGAGCTGAACCAACTTCACGATTCAGATCTCATTTTCCCAAATCGAGCAGCTCCAGCTTTTTGCATGCACGATTAGCTTGTCTTCTTCTTCAGGCCGAATAGAGGATCTGCACTCAGATTGCACACGGTTCAGCTTGCCCTTCACTCTTTAGCTCCATCTCACATCTCTTTCAAGAAGCTCTCAGGTCTTGATAGGACCGAATGGCTTGCTTTGGATGATCTCCTCACTCACTCAAATCTCTCTTTCGGTCTCTCTTTCTCTATCTCTTTTCTTGGTGATTTTGGTGTTGACCAAGTACATATATTTCTCTTCCTTCATTTGTTTATTTTTGTTTCATTTATTGCTTTGCACACATGTCATGCATGCAATACCCATCTCATGCTTTTGTGACACTTGTCCCACCATGCACAATCTCCCATACATCTACTTTAATGCATTTAATTCGTGCTTTACGGATTTCGCTTTTCTCTGAGATTCGCTTCGGGTCCGCCTGAAAATTTTATAAAAATCCAATTTCACAAACGGAAACTTCATTAGAGTCCGAATAAATATTTGAATTTGGACGCTCTAATTTATTTTTATGAGACTGGATTAAATAATTATCTCCAAACCCATCTGAAAAATTTATAAAAAAAGATTCAGTTACTCATCCGGATTCGAACGGATAATTAATTTCATCATCCCTTAATTAATAATCAACATTTAATAAATTATTTTGACACCGAAGTAGCATGTTACAGGATATACAAAGGGCCTTTGAAAACTCTTTTTCTCCTACTAAGTGCAATATGCACCAAAATAACTTTTTCTTTGAAACTCTCTTCTAAATGCATTAAGCACTAAATAACTTATATTTTAAAACCTTTAAACTTAGAGCTTTTAAGCTCAACTTTTTTAAAGATCTTTTACTTTCAAAATCACTTTGAACACATGTTAACATTAATCATAAATCTTTTTAGTAACAATTAAAATTACATTAAGCAACATAATTGAACACAATGTGAGTTAGTGTACTCACCTCAAGTCCAAGCTTGCCAACCGCTCTAATGGGCCTCCCTCACTTCGGTAGCTTGCTCTGAACCTACACATCATATTCTCATTTACACTTTGCTAGAAGGAACTTCATGGAATTATAAATGAAGCTTTGAATACAATTAACTCTATTAAGACCTCTTTAGACTACAACCTTCCCCGTCTAGTTTCTAACTCAAATGAGACTTTCAAATTCTAATTTATTTGCACAAACCTTATTTATTATCACCTAGGGACCCTTCGAAATGCTTAAAATAATCATCGAAAGCCCGGAACTTAAAATCACTATTTTAGGACCCCCTTAACCCGAATTGAATGCACAGCCATGTTCGAGGCTCCAATTTCCTTCGCTCTTTTTCCTACAGTCCTCTTATCTCACATTCTAGTCACCTGTAAAATTTCATCAAAAACTTTTATCGTTTGCTATGTTAAATCTAAGAAAAACGCCTTTTTTAGGACACTTTTTTATGCATATTTTTGTATCCTACATGTGATGAATTCTATTCTTTCGTATCTAAAGTTCTTTTACTTATTATGATCAAATACATTCATTTCATGCATCGAAGAATGCATTTACATTCATACTTCGCCTTACAACTTCATACATGTACTATTTTAGCCATAACTTCTTCGATTTTTATCGGAATCGTTCCCTTCTAATTCCTATATTTTCTATGATTCCTAGGCATGTTTTGAGGTCTAGAACAACCTCAATTAAACTCAAATAGGTTAGATCTCTATAGCCCCTTAATCTAGCTCGAAATTTCTTACTTAGCTCTATGCTTGGTTTCTCTCAATTTTTACACATTGTCACATTGTTATTCTCTTAGATATTTTATCAAACATAATATCTATAACTCAATTCAATTAAAACATACTTCAATCCACACTTAGGGTTTCATCTACATAAACCTAAATTTCCATGTCTTGCATGATTTCTTCTAGATTAAGAGTTCATTTTTGTTTACGATGGTTCTACTCTTAATTAACATCAAAACCCCCATCAACTTCTCATCAACAACTCATCAAATCTTTATCACATACTTACTAACCAACTAATTTAATTCTTGAAGAAAACTATGAAAACTTACCTCAATCTTGCTTGGGGTTTGATCTTCTTGCCTTGGGATCACATAAAATCTTGGTTGGAAACTAAAAAAATAGGTTTGAAAAGCTTTCTTCTTCCTCTCCTCTTTATGGACGCCCCTCACATGCTCTCCCTCTCTATTTTTACGTCATAAAATGACTAAGTGTTGGGAAATAACACTCATATATATAAGATGTACTTAGGAAATTGCCCTTGAAGTTTGTTACTTAATTACAATCCATGCCACCACTTGAATTTTTGTTAAAATATCTTCCCACTTTGCACTAATCTCATAATATTCTGTTAACTTTTACGAATTTCACGATTTCCCACAATTAATATATTCTAATCACTTATATATATATGTAGGGCCTTTTATTTGGTAAAATGACCCTTTTTGCCCTTATTTTTTTATTTTTGCCCTACACTTAGTTTCGAATAACTTTAAAGTTTCTATGTATCATATTACTTTAGCATTTTCATTGCATGATCTATCTCATCCTACTAGGAGGTTTAAATAATAAGAACAGGGGTTTACAATCAGCCTCCTACTGTGTTACTGTATGTACTCTAGCTGCCTGGCTACAGGGTCTACCAGGCTGTCCTTTGAGTGGCATATCCTTGCTAGGTCCGCCACCAGATGGCTTTGGTCCTGTAGCTCCTCTAACCCTATGAGCCTCCCCTCTCAAGTCCAAGACCCCTACTAGGTTGTCCCTGGACAACATATCTAGCCTTTATTGGACTCGATGCGACTACACTAGGACAGTCCCTCATGAAGTGACTCTTCTGACCGTATCTGAAGCATTTTGTCCTACCCTGAAGGCATTCGCCTGGGTGTGATCTCTTACACTTGTTTCAAACAGGCAATGACTTCTAGTGTTGTTTACTTCTGGACCCATCAGATGACTGTACTGAACTTTGACTCATCTGGGCCCTCTGGCTCTGCTTGCGACTATCAAACCAAAAAGATTTCTATTCACTCTTGGCCACTTTGTTGGGGCCTCCTTGCTTGCTACTGGTCCAGCTGTGCTTTTGACTGAATTGCTGTTTCGACTTAGGAAAAGCCTCTACATTTCTCTCGACTCTGGTGGCTACCTCCTCTAACTCCCTATACCAGGTATGCATAGTTGAGGTCACATACATCCTGACCCTGGGATTTAAACCTGTTGTAAACCTATTAATCTTATGTTCCTCATTTTCGACGATGAAGGGAACAAGACGAACCCATTTTGAAAACTTCTTCTCATATTTTGTCACTAAGATAGTCCCCTACTCAAATCTGAAAAATTCTTCTATTTTGGCATTTTTGTAGGTTTTGGGAAAGAACTTGTCTGTAAATTCTTTCTTAAAATTGGCCCATGACACCCATCTGGATGCGCCCTCTGCTGCGCTTTCCACCAATCTTTTACGCGATCTTTCAGCAGGAAGGCAGAAAATGTAACCATCTGCTCCTTTGAGCAACCCATAACCTGGAATATCTCTTCATTCATCTCAAGCCATGACAATGCACGCTCAGGGTCCTCTGTACCATCACAAGGCCTAGCGCCTAACTTACAAGTGCACTCTATCAACACATCAGTCTCACACGGCTAATGAAGTGCCGCTGCTAACACCTGTGTCATCTGCTCTATATTCACTTGAGCAAGTTTTGATCTCGTAGGCTGTGATGATTCTGGATGAGGTAGGCTAGTTAGCACATTGACTGACTCGTCAACATGCTCTTCCTCTGGTATGGCTGGCTCTACGACTGCTCTTCTCGTCCTAGGATGACCACGACACTGCATGATTATATATTTTTACCAAATAGGCATGAAAATCATGAGATATCCAAGTTAGAATACTAGCAATGCATGAAATAACTTTAGAGATCATGCAATGCTCAAACTTGAATCTTTATAACTCATGCATAAATTAACTCAAGCTTCATGCAATCTAAGAAAGTGTCATGCATAAAACAGCTTCAAAACACTTTCTAAATTCTTTCTCAAAACTTTACAAAACTGGGCTCTAATACCAACTTGACGAGACCCAAACCAAATTTTCTCCAGGCTCTTATCTAGTGGACATCGTCAGGTACTCCAACGAACCTCTTTTAACCCTACTAGCTAGGTAAAAGAGATCCAAAGAGCGAATCCCTTAAGCTTGCCCATTTACTTTACTAAAAATTTTTACTGATTTCGTTTCTATTAAAATAGCTGGGTTGGTGTAAGTTTTTCAAATTCAATCTAAAACAATTTTAATAAAAATTCGACAACATAACGACTGTGTTTTTAAGGTTTCCAAAATTTTTACCTGCAAAAAAAATACACTTCTAACTATTTTTCATCTCAACCTAACTTCTTTTGTTCACAAACATGCATTTCCACACTCATTTTCACAATAATTACGAATGATAACCATAGTTATATATATACATCATATGGAAAATTTACAACTAATTACAAGTTTACAAATATATGTCACTAAAGATGCAATATACTATATAAACATTCTCGGTAGCTTAGTTTCACAAAATATTAACACGATTCATGCAATGCATTTGTCGTTTTAGCCCACCTATATTTTTGATGAATTATTACTTTTTTTGATTTCCTGCGATGATACCTGGAATAAATCTACACAACACAACAAAGAAACACATGATCTCAAACAATTTAAACAATATAGAGTATGCAACTAAATTGCTTATAAACTTATGTGATTATTCAACATAAAACTTTACTTTGCTAAAAACACCATGTGTATCCCTTAAACTCTTACCACAAGACAACTAACTATGCTGCTCAATGTGGTAAGTCACGTGGCGATTTTCAACTGATACCAATCATGATACTGTTGAGATATTTCGACAACTACGCGCGGAATTTTCTGCATCGTAAAACTTAGTGTGAAATAGTCTATGCTCTAAGCAACTACATGTGGAATTTTCTACATCACATATTGTAGTACTTAATACTCTATAACTCTTTGTAATTACGTGTGGAATTCTCCGCATCGCATCGTAGTGCAAAATAAGCTATAAATCTAGACAATTACGTACGGAATTTTCTGCATTGCAAGCGTAACGTTGGATGATCTGAAAATCTTAGCAACTATGAGCGAAATTTTCTGCATCGGCACATAGCGTTAGATCACATATAAAACTGAGGGTACACACATGGCCTTTGAAGACCTTTTTCACTAAGTACCATAGGCACAAAACAACTTATTTCTCAAAGCTTTTAACCGTAACTTTTAAACTCTCGTGAAAACAACTTTGTTTTCAAACTTTATCTTTGAATCCCACATAAGGATCCTTTTTCACAATTTCGAACTTATATTTTGAAAATCATTTCATAAGCCTTTTTAACAAGAATACTTTACAAGTTATAACACAATATAGAAATGTAAGTGGATGTAGCACTTACCTCGATCCAAAGCGTGCTTAAAAGCTCTAATGGACCTCTCTCGCTCCACTTGCTTGTACTTCACCTACATAACATATTCTTATTCAAAATATATTACAATAAGCTATTTAAGGCTTTAAATAGAGTTTCCAATGAAATTAAATCTATTGAAAACCCTTTAAACTACAACTTTCCTATATAGGTTCTAACTTAACCGAAGCTTTCTAATTCCTATTTCTTTCCATAAGTCTTATTTATTATCACCTAGGAATACACCCGTACACTCGGAATAACTTTCTAAAGCTCGAAACGAAAAATTCAAATTTAAGAACCACTTTGGCCGAACCTAGTGTGGGGACCAATCCCACACTTTTATTTCATCCGTTTTCGCTCCAATCACCTCCCTATCTCTCACTTTGGTCAGCCATGAAGCGAATTCAAAAGAAAACGGCCGTCGGGTGAAGGTTCCTAGTCAAAACCTATTCTTCACCATTTTTTCATGTCATTTTCTATCACATTCATCCAACAAGCTCAATTATCTATTCTCTAATGTTCTTGCACTCAAATATGATCAAACACATTCATTTCATGCATCAAAAGGTTGATTTTCTATGATATTTCTTAATACCCTTCAACTAGGCAATTATAACTAAACTTGTCTTTAAACTTTTGGTTTTCGAATTCTATCACTTTTAAATGATTTCTTAGCCTCTAAGATGCATGAATTCAAGTTCATTTGCATCAAGACTCAAGGAAACCACATATCCCTCCTAGTGACCGAAATCACACACACACACACCATACATTGCATGTTTAAATTTCTCAAGCTATTTTAACTTGGTCACTCTCTTAGGCATCTCATCAACCATGTAATAAGCAATTCAATTCACTTAAAACATGTTTCAATCAACATTTAGGGTTTCAATACCATAAACCCTAACTCTCATCTGTTTCATGATTTCTTCCAAATCAAGTTCCTTTTGACTTATTTAGGGTTCTACGTTTGATTTAGGTGTAAAACCCCCATCACAAACACATCAAACACTAACTCAATCATCAACATATCATATGAACTAACTAGCATCGACTTTAGTAAAAGTGATTACATCTTACCTTGATTTTTGCTCAAACTTTGATTTCCTAACTTGAATAAGCCTAAAATCTTGTTGTGAATCCTCAAATTAGCTTGGAAAATGGTTGATCTTCTTCTCCCCTTAGTTGCCGCCACCCCTCTCAAACTCTCTTAATTTTGCTTTAAAATTTTGGCTAAATGTTGGAAACTAACACTTATATATATAAGGCTCACTTATGAATTTGCCCTCCAAGTTTGCCATTTAATTACATTCCATGCCACTACTTGAATTTTAACCAAAATATCCTCTAACTTTGTAAAATTTCATGGCGTCCTACTAACTTTTATAAATTTCACAATTCCCACACTAGTTTATTCTAATCACTTCTATACATACATAAGACTATAAATTAGAAAAATGACTATTTTGCCCTTCTTTTGAATTTGTCTTACTATTGGGTTCAAACTATTTCTACTGACACTATAATATCTTTTATAAGGAAAATGTCTATGGAATTTAGTATTTTCATTCCATAACTTATCTTCTAACACTAGGAAGTTTAATATTATGAATAGAGGTTCACACACAAAATTTAGAGGCTTATTTCTTGAAAAACACATAAAAATACTCGAGAAGAACAACAAATATTTAGATTTAGAGGATTGAATATTCACTAAATTTACCCCTATCACTTATCACCCTTTTTTATTATATCTCCAAAATTCATAGTATCCATATGAATTTTAGCATCAAGAATTCATGCTAAATAACTATTGCCAGAAATGTCAAGGGCAATGAACTCGAACTTTATTAGAATCGATATGGTGAAAACTATTACATGACAAGATATGATAGTGATCATAAAAGATATATTGACAACGGTGCTATAACTATACATCAGAATATAATCAATATATTGATTCATAGCAAAAGAAAAACAAACTTATAAAGTTCATCAACATTATAAAATAATTTATAGCCAAGTTGTAAATAAACAATTGATTAAGAAAATAAATAATTAAAAACATAACCCATCAGAGAACATAATATTAATTAGTAACCAAATGTATAAATAATCATGGGAATAATAATGATATAAAATCTGTATAGACCAAATAGAAATGACCCAATTCATGATAATAAACATATGAGCATATAAAATGTAGTAGAGATGAAGAGTGCTAAATAAATCATTTTAAGGCCCTACATACCAATAACGTAAAAGTGAAATAAGCAAATATTAAGCAAAAACTTCTTTGGCTCAAATTCTATCTTGACTTGAAATAAACGGTTAAAACTCGTGTTGATAACGTGTTATATATACAACAAATTAAATACAATATCAAAATATTGCAGAATATTAAAAAGAATAAAAAGAGAAAACAAAAGAGTACTTTAGGAGAAAGTAACTTTTATTTCTTTCATTCACTTATTAAATTGTATATCAATACATGCTCATATGCCCTCTATTTATAATTTAAGAACCACAAGTAAAAATAATAGAAAAAGACACAAGTTACGTAATATTCAAATACTATTAAGAAGAGAATTATTGAGAGATAAGGATGGTCTTAAGTGTAGGTTAGAATAACAAAATGGTGGCATCCATACATAATTGTTTTACAAATATATATATATATATATATATACACATCAATTTTTCAATCCAATGATACCCCGTGACACTAGCAGTATAATGGCACTGCAAGCACATGAACCAGTCAATTCATTATTTTTCATTCGTCCGTACGTGACGCTCCATTTAATTTCAATAATATTTGATATGTCATTTTTTTTATTCTATTTTGATTTCAATTTATGAAGTACTAATACCTATTTATCATTTTATGCATTATAAGTTGAGATAAAAGGTCAAATATATAGTTTTATTTTTCTAATTTTTTTTTAAAATTTAATTACAATGCACCGTGTTGTTTGGTCAAATTAATTCAATTATATATAAAATAATAAAAATAAAAATGGTAAGAACTCTCATGTCTCATCCAATTGAATACTTCCAATTTCCTTGTTCTATAGGTGCATGGAGACAATTGTTGTGGTGACACGTATGAAAAGTTCAGCTTCGATGTAGTAATATAAAATTTTAAATTTTGAGTGATTTTCTAAGACGATTTTTTTTTTTTAATTTGTGTTTTTTAAATTATTATATATTTCGTAACATAGGAATGAATAAAAAAAATTATGTTATCATGAACAGAGAGCTATTATCCAACTCTAACGGTTATACTAGTAATGGTAATATTAAAAAAATATAAGTTCACAAATTTGAACCATTTGTAACAATTATAATATTAAAAACATGGTCATCCATGACAATAATCACATCAATGTTAGTTTAAGAGAACAAAACCAAGAAAAAAAGAAAAAAAAAAAAGCGCACACACATTAATATTGTGCATCTCTTCTCAATAAAGGATGATTATGTATATCTCCATTCAATCCGATGCTAGAAGTTTAATTCTTATTAAATGTCTTTTGTAAAGTTTATGTGGACAGTTTTATTTATTTATTTATTTTATTATAAAAATGATTAATTTTTATCTTGAAAATAAATATTCAAACCATAAAATATCAACAAACTAATTGGTACATTTATTGTCAACCTTAACAGTGACATTCAAATGAAGTATAGGCTGTGAAAGAACTCAAACAATTAATGTACATATTTCATGTTTGCTTGCTTTTCAGAAAAAGTCATGTTAAGTCTGCCCTCTTTAAACATAAAGGTCATCCCACCAACCGGCTAGATAGTGACTGCTAAGTATAAAGGTCATTTGTACTACAATGCTACGTGCAAACAGAAGAACCAAACAATTCAAACATCCAAAAAAAGATAGATAATATAGAATTATATTTATAACAATTATAAATTAAAATATTTTATTTTTATATTTATAAATTCACAATAACTAACACAAAATTTACAAAACGTATACACTTTATTTTTGAAGTTTATAACAATTTTAATAGAATACTTAACAAAACACTAACATGATTAACTTTATATCAGATTATTTTTTCAATGTAATTAACAATGATTAGTTTATAAGTTACAACAATACCAAACTGACCCATAATGACTTTATATTAGATTTTTTCTTTAACAATGATTTGTTTATAAATTACAACAATACCAAACTGACCCATAATGACTTTATATCAGATTTTTTCTTCAACATAATTAACAATTATTAGTTTGTAAGTTACAACAATACCAAACTGACCCATAATGACTTTATATCAGATTATTTCTTCAACGTAATTAACAATTATTAGTTTGTAAGTTACAACAATACCAAACTAACCAATAATGTAGTATCATACATGAAAGTTGCAAACGACGTATTCTAATATTCAGAATTTTAACTCTGATATACATATACATATATATATATATATATATATATATTCCCCTCTTAGTTCAAGCAATGTCCATTAGAGATTTGATTTTTTTTTTTTTTTTTTTTGCCTTTCGAAAGACATAGAGATTTGATTTTACCATGCATAATTCTTACATACGAGGAATTTTCTTCCCCAATATTGTGGAAGTAGATTATCTATTTGGTTATCGTAGTAAATTTCAAACTATACATTTAACACTTGATAGATTGCTTCACATCATTAACCTATTTAATATATATATTAGTTCTTTTCTACTTAGTATGATATAATAATTTAAGTTTCTTAAGCCACTAGATTCATTTGCTTTCATTTACTTTAATTTAGCCCTTCCTACTTATGGTTAATCAGTGGCCCACAATCAATGCATTAATCTAAAGATGTTGTTTGTTTTTAGTAGTTATTAAGGGGTTATTTGTTTTTTCCACTTAACACTTAATAGTACTGAATTGTATCTATTAAGATATTTTCGTTTATTTTTTAAGTGGTCAAACCACTTAAAACTACCAAAAAACAACTGAAAAAATTAAGTAACAATTTTTAACTTTTCACTTAATTGCAAATCACTTAATAACATAATTTCAAAGTTATCATAACTTTATAGTACTCAAATTTTCATTTCTATTTTTTCCTTGATACTTATAAAAACTATATTCGATAAGTAAAACCTAAATATATCTCATCCCAAATTATCTTAGAATTGAACTAAAATATTTTAATTTACAATTTAAACATTTATTTTTTTAATTGTTTTCTTAAATATATTAATATATTTAAATATAAATATGGCTAATACTACTATTTTTTTAATCATATTTTAATTATTAATAAAACATTATTAATATGTATGTAAAAAATGTTTTAAAATTTATTAAATTATTTATTTTTAACTGTTTATATTAAATTAATTAAAATTACATAATAACAAATAGTAAAACTGGTATAAATATCAACTTACTAGTTTTCAGATAATTTTAAATTTAAAAAACAAATAATTTACAACATATTAAGAGATAAGGGAGGAAAAAACAAATATGTTATTCAAATTTCAGTCACTATTCAGTCTTTAGTCTTCAGCAGCACTGTTCAGTCTTCAGATAAAAAGACAAACGACCCCTAAGTTATTTTTTTTTTTTTTAAGTGGTCAAACCTCTTAAAACTATTCAAAAAAAAAAAGTAACAATATATGACTTTTATCTGAATATCGAATTATTTAATGATTTTCTAAATATATTATTTCCAGTATATCATTCTCAAACAATATATTTCTAAATTTATCCTAATTTTATGTTTTATAGATTCATTTTGATGCCATAACAAACATAATTGAAAAACAAAAGCCCTAAACATTACAATTTAAACTTTCGTTATAATAATAATTAAACTTAAGATATTTTGTTTATTATTATTTAAATATATAAATTTAATTTACTCTAATATTTTAAATAATTATATTTTAATTATGAATAAAAATGTCACTAATAAATACATAAAAGTATTTTAGTATTTATTAAATAATTTATTTGTAATTGTTGTATCATATTAATTGAAATTACATAAGAACTAATAAGAAAAGGATATAAATGTCAAATTTTTAGTTTTCAGATAACTTTAATTTTAAAAAACAAACAAGATTGCTATATTCAGAGATAAGGAAAAAAGGAATAAACATATCATTTAGATTTTAGGTGAAAAACTATTTTATATATATATATATATATATATATTGTCGTGTTTAAATATAACATCAGGACTAAAAGTCCAATAAGGTTAAAATGACTATTGAGCTTAAAAGCTCAAATAAAGAATCCAAGCAGAACAAAGTTCGAAATCTCGTGATACATCGCCAAGTGCCACATTGATAAGAATATATACCAAAGCTAATTACGTCAAGTAAAGAAAACAGCTCAAGTTACAGTAGGTCATTTAGAAGGCAGCTCAAGGTCACATCAGCCTAATGGCCTGAGAAGCGTCATCAACACGATAATGCCCTAATGGTGCAAAGCCCAGAAGTGAAAAATTTCCTATAGCCAGTAGAAACCAAGATATTTCCTTATTTAAGCAAATCTCTTAAAAGAGAAAGGATACTCCATCAAATAGGAAGAATTCCTTAATTTGCAGAAGACTACTTCATAGAATTGCATTGCAAGTCAAGTATGGACATGATTATTTGCAGTCTGATTTGGTATCAAATGTGTTTTGCAAAGTTTATGTGGACAGTTTTATTTATTTATTTATTTTATTATAAAAATAATTATTTTTTATCTTGAAAATAAATATTCGAACCATAAAATATCAACGAACTAATTGATACATTTATTTTCAACTTTAACAGTGACATTCAAATGAAGTATAGGCTTAGAAAGAACTCAAATAATTAATGTATTTATTGTAAAGTCTACCCTCTTTGAAAATGTACATCCCATGCCACCTACCGGCTAGATAGTGACCACTGAATATAAAGGTCATCTGTACTACAATGCGACGTGCAAACAGAAGAACCAAACAATTCAAACATCCGAAAAAAGATAGACAATATCGAATTATATTTATAACAATTATAAACTAAAATATTTTATTTTTATATTTATAAATTTACAACAACTAACACAAAATTTACAAAATGTATACATATTGTTTTTAAAGTTTATAACAACTTTAATAGGATAATTAGCAAAACACCACGATTAAATTTATATCAGATTATTTTTTCAATGTAATTAACAATGATTAGTTTATAAGTTACAACAATACTAAACTGACTCACAATGACTTTATATCAGATTATTTCTTCAATCTAATTAACAATGATTAATTTATAAGTTACAACAATATCAAAGTCATCCATACTGATGTACCATACTATGAATGTGTCATTTGCATATCCTTCTTAGTTCAAGCAATGTACATTAGAGATTTGATTTACAATGTATATATTTCAAAAGTACATAAGAGGAGTTTTTTTCTTGAATACTATGGAAGCAGATTATCTGTTTGGTTATCATAGTAAATTTTTCAAACTATACATTTAACACTTGATAGATTGCTTCACATCATTAACCTGTTTATAAACTTTAAAAACAATATGTATACATTTTGTAAATTTTGTGTTAGTTGTTGTAAATTATTAATATAAAAATAAAATATTTTAGTTTATAATTGTTATAAATATAATTCGATATTGTCTATCTTTTTTCGGATGTTTGAATTGTTTGGTTCTTCTGTTTGCACGTCGCATTGTAGTACAGATTACCTTTATATTTAGTGGTCACTATCTAGCCGGTAGGTGGCATGGGATGTGCATTTTCAAAGAGGGTAGACTTTACATGACATGTATATCTTTTCTGAAAAGAAACTAAACAAGAAATACATTAATTATTGAGTTCTCCTTGGTAAGTATGATGTAACAACTTAAGTTTCTTAAACCATTAAATTCACTTGCTTTCATTTATTTTGACTTAGCCCTACCAACTTAAGATTAATCAATGGCCCACAATCAATGCATTGATATAAATGTGTTATTTATTTTTAGCACTTACCATTTAATGGGTCTAAATTGGATTTAATAAGTAATTTTCATTATTATTTTTTTTAGTAGTTAAACCATTTAAAACTATCCAAAAATTATTTAAAAAAAAAAAACAGTTTCTAACTTTTATCTGAATACTAAATCATTCAATAATTTTTTATATATATTATTCTAAGTCTATCCTTATCAAAATAATATATTTTTAAATTTATCCTAATTTTACATTATACAAATTCATGTTAATGTCATTACAAACATAGTTGAAAAATAAAACCCTAAACATTACAAGTTAAACTTTCGTTGTAATAGTAATTCAACTTAAGATTATTTTATTTATTATTTATTTGAATGTATAAATTTAATTTACTCTACTATAATAATTAATTATATTTTAATTATGAATAAAAATATTATTAATATATACATAAAATTATTTTAGTATTTGTTAAATAATTTATTTATAATTGTTTGTATCATATTAAATTCAATTACAGAACAACTAAAAGCAAAATGGTATAAATATCAAATTATTAATTTTCAGATAATTTTGACTTTAAAAAATAAATAAGATTACTATACATTCAGCGATAAGAAGAAGAAAAATAAAAATATCATTTAGATTTGAAGTTTCAGTCACTATTCGATATTCAATAACTTTCAGTATTATTCAGTTTTCAGACAAAAAAATAAACGACCCTCAATTTCACTACGCATTAAGTGGAAAACTATTATAAATAAATAAATAAATATATATATATTGTTATGCTGAAAAATAACACCAAGGCTGAAAGTCCAATAAGGCTAAAAAAACTATTGAGCTCGCAGGCCTAAATAAAGAACCAAAGCAGAATAAAGTTGGCAAGCTCATGACATGTCACCAAATGCCACGTTAACAAGAATATATATCAAAGCTAATTACATAAAACAAGGAAAACAACCTAGGTTAAAGCAAGTCACATAGGATGCAGCTCGAGGTTGCATTAGCCTAATGGCCCCATAAGCATCATCGGCACAATAATGCCCTAATGGTGCAAAACCCCAAGAGTGAAAAATTTCCTATAACCAGTAGAAACCAAGATATTTCCTTATTTCAATGAACATTCGAAAGAACAAAAAGGGACTCGATCAAAAAATTCCTTGATCTGCAGAACTTCAAATATGAAGCTGCCAGAATTGCATTGCAATTTAAGTATAGACATGATTTTTTACAGTCTGATTCGGTATCTAAGTTCTTAATGAAATTTCATGATCTTTAGTTTTTATTATATTGTAGTAACCGAGTTATATATAAACAAGGAATCCAAGCACCATATAAAGAGGTGGTCCTTGGCATGCACCACACACAAAATTCTAATGCCTTTCTTCCCCTAGCAAAAACTCTGTTGCAAACATCTTTTTAGTAATAACATAATCGTAGATGTAGACGTTACCTTTAGAGTTAAACCAAGTTAAAAATTCCTTCGTCTTTTTATTTTCTCTTTCCTTGCACTTTATTACTGTTTTCAATCGTTGCTTTTACTTACTACCATTATATTTCCATAATAAAAATAGCCTGCACAATTCTACTATCACTCATAATATCCCATCACAACCCCTTACCAATCTCTATATTCATGTAATTCGCATAAATTTGAGTCTTAACCGTTTTTTACGTTAACATTTTGGCCCTATAAATAGGCCTTAAACCTTCAATCCTAATGAATTTGACATTGTGTTTATACTTTTGACAACACTTTTATATGTTTTTTCTTTTGCTGTAGGTGATCGATGGCCAGAACTTCACATACGCAATGAGGCGCCCCCTACAGGAGTGCATATTAGGCGGCCTCCCAATCATGAATGAAGTGAAGGATTCGACACAGCAAACATCGATCATAGGCAACCCCCCGACAAGTGGATTGCGATCGTGGTTAAGTGACAGGATCCGAACCAAACCTTTTTTAAGCTCTTATCTGGAGGATCCTGCCGAGCACTTCAACGGACTTCCCGAACCTGACTCGTCGGATTAAGAAAATCCGAGGAGCGAACCCTTAGAATACTTTGCCAGTTTACTCGTTTTAACTTAAAACTTCTTTACTTTTTAAATATAGTTAGGATTGGTGGAAATTTTTCGCATTTCTTAAAACCAGATTTTATAAAAGTTTCGACAGCATAACGACTGTAATTTGAACATTTCCAAAATTTGATCGGCATAAAAACACACTTCGAAGTATCCTTGATCACCTCTCAACTACCTTAATTCCACAAACATGTAATTTTTCATGTATACATATTTACAAACATACAATTCACATCACGTTTCACAATCATGCATTGACTTTGCCAATATAATCTCCATATGCATTTCATATGCATCATAATATATATATCATGTGATATGTGTATCTCAAGTGTGAATGTACAACAATAAATACATATCAAAATATGGGTTTACAATCCGTTAAGTGTTTATATATAACACACAATTATTTTGTTAAACTATATATAATCGTGTTAACATATATTGAGCATTCCTACGGTTCGTTTTTTCGTGTCCCACCTATAAGTAAGATGTCGTCCTCTTGGCCACAAAATCACCTATGATAACACTTGATAGAGCAAGCAAACTATACAATAAAATAATTCGTTAGTTCTTTACATGATAATACAACAATTGTAAGTCCATAATAATACATAGCTTCAAAAGACATCAAATTGTTGAGTTTGAAATCTCTTTTCTTTTAAAAGGGACCGTATGTGTACCTTAATATATTTAACCATCACGTGAAGATTTTTCTACTAACGTCAACGTGAAGTTACTATAATATCTCAATCACTACATGCGGAATTTACTACATCGCGACGTAGAGTAAAATGATCTCAACTATGGGCATATATAACACAGAATTTTCTACATCGTGTATTATAGTACAACTTCTCACTATCACTCACAATTAGGTACGGAATTTTCTACATCGTAGTCTATTACAAGTAACTATAAATCTCGACAATTACGAGTGAAATTTTCTACGTCGCCGCGTAGTGCCAAAACTCTAATGCTACGGTATGCACGTGGTTTTTAACTCAAACTTTACTTTAAACATTTGAAAATAACAAAATACATTACGATATAATTGGAAGTTAAAATAAAGTAAGTAAAGTATACTTACCTCAATCCGAGTAATAGCGACTTGATCATCTCAATGAGCCTCTCGTGTCTCACTCGCCTGCTCGTCTCCTACATGTCAATTTCTTATTATTACTTGCTTAATCACATAATTCAAAATTTAAAATAACATTTTCAATACACTTTTCTCTATTAACAACTCTTTACACTATAACTTTCCTAACTCGATTTTTAACTCAACCGAGGCTCTCTACTTCCTATTTCTTGTAAAAGTCTTACTTTTAGACCCCTAAGATCATCCCTATATGGTTCGTTTGGTCTCCGGAGGTTTAAAACAAAAAGTCAACTTTTTAATGACTCGTTTGACCAAGAAAAACAGATTTAGAACCGGCGCTCGTTTCGAGTTTGTTTCTATTTCTACCATCTCCTTATCACATAACTAAGTCACTCGTAAATTTTCGTTTAAAAATTCTATTGTTTACTATGTCAAATCTAGGAAAAACGCTCTGTTTTGGGCACTTTTCGATGCTCTTTTTGCATCAAACGAGCGACGATGGTTTTTCTTTCGTATCTAAGCTCCTTTTACCTAGTTATGATCAACTAAATTCATTCCATGCAATAAAAATTATATTTGCATAGTTATTTCACCTATCGACTCTCTAACGACACTATTTTGCTCATAACTTGCGTAATTTTTATCAGAATGGATCCGTTCCAAAAACCTATGATTTTCTATGATTCCTAGGCATCATTTGAGGTGTAAAACATCCTCATATATGTCAGTTTTGCCCAGGTTATCTCCAGCCCATGGTTTGAGCTCGGGATTCTCTAATAACATTGATCTTCTCGGTTGTAGCTTGGACAATCTCTAGACTAATCAACTTTCTTTCACCTACTTCATCCCAACAAACAAGGGTTCTACACTTTCTGCCATATAACGCCTCATATGGTGCCATGCCAATGCTAGACTGGTAGCTGTTGTTGTAGGCGAATTCTATCAAAGGTAGGTGATTATCCCAGCTCCCTCTAAACTCCATTACGTATGCTCTCAACATGTCTTCGAGAGTCTGGATAGTTCTCTCTGATTGGCCATCAGTCTGAGGGTGAAAGGCCGTACTAAAATTCAATCTAGTACCCATGGCTTCTTGGAGCTTCGACCAATACCTCGAAGTGAATCGAGGATCCCTATCTGATACAATGGACACTGTTGCGCCATGTAATCTCACTATCTCATCCACATATAGCTGTGCTAATCTTTCCAGGGAATAAGTGTTCTTGATGGATAGAAAGTGAGGGGACTTTGTCAATCTGTCAAGTATCACCCATATGGCATCATGTCCGCTCTGAATCTGTGGCAGTCCAATCACAAAGTCTATCGTAATCCTTTCCCATTTCCATTCCGAAATTGACAAAGGCTGTAATAACCCTACGGGTTTCTAGCGCTCTGCTTTGATCTGCTGGTAGTTTAAACCCTTTGATACGAACTCTGCTATCTCTTTCTTCATTCCTCTCCACCAGTAATGGTCTCTTAGAGTCTGATACATTTTGGTACTCCCCGGATGCATGGCATAGGCGAATGAATGAGCCTCATCCATGATTTCTTTCTTCAATTCTGCTACCTCTGGCACACATAATCGTTGCCCAGAATTAGTGCCCCATCGTTTCTTAACGCGAAGTTACTTTGCTGCCCATTTTCTATCTCATGTCTAAGCTTCATCAAGAAAGGATCTTGAAGTTGTAAAGCCCGAATTCGATTGATGAACACTGGACGGACATGAAAAGCTGCTAACAAGGCACTTGTATCTGTCGTCTCTAAACGGATACCCATCGCTCTCAACTCGATCAGCATGGGTAAGTATTCTGCTTTAAGATGGGCTAGGGTTAGCTTTACCCGGGTGATACTCAATGGTGAAATCATAGGCTTTTATGAGTTCAACCCATCGTCTCTGCCTTATATTCAATTCCTTTTGACTGAACAAGTACTGTAAGCTCTTGTGATCAGTGAAGATCCTACAGGATACTCCATAAAGATAATGTCGCCATATACGTAGGGCAAACACTACTGCAGCTAGTTCTAAGTCATGTGTTGGATAATTGACTTCACGTTTCTTCAATTGTCTCGAAGCATAAGCTATTACTCTGTAATGCTGCATCAACACATAACCAAAACCCTGTCTGGAGGAATTATAGTACACTGTAAACCCATCACTCCCCGATGGCAGTGTAAACACTGGTGCTGAAGTCAATCTCTTCTTCAATTCATTGAAGCTGTTTTGGCACGCGTTTGACCAGACAAACTTCTTTTCTTTCCTTGTCAATCTGGTCAGTGGAGTAGCAATCTTAGAGAACCTTTCCACGAACTTTCTGTAGTATCCTCCTAAACCCAAGAAGCTTCTAACTTCTGTCACATTCGTGGGCGGCTTCCAGTTCACTACGGCTTCTATCTTTTGAGGATCTACGAATATTCCATTTACTGTTACCGCTTGTCCTAGAAATGCCACTTGATCTAGCCAGAACTGGCACTTGCTAAACTTTGCGTAAAGCTGATGCTCTCTCAGCGTCTATAGTACAATCTTCAAGTGCTCAGTATGCTCCTCTCAACTACCCGAATACACTAGGATGTCGTCTATAAAGACTATCACAAACTTGTCCAGGTAGGGTCGGAAGACTCTATTCATCAAATCCATAAAAGCAGTTGGGGCATTAGACAGGCCAAATGGCATAACCAAGAACTCGTAGTGCCCATATCTAGTCCTGACGGCCGTCTTAGGAACATCTTCTCTTCGTACCTTCAGCTGATGATATCCCGACCGTAGATCAATCTTCGAGAATACCTTGGCTTCTTGGAGTTGATCAAATAGATCATCTATCCGTGGCAGCGGATACTAATTTCTGATCGTAACCTTATTAAGTTGACTGTAATTAATACATAACCGAAGGCTTCCATTCTTCTTCTTAACAAACAACACCAGAGCTCCCCACGATGATGTACTCGTCTTAACGAAGCCTTTGCTCAACAGTTCTTCCATCTGCACCTTTAACTCCTTTAACTCCGCTGGCGCCATCCGATACGGTGCTATAAAAATGGGTTCTGTATCAGGCGCTAGCTCAATCTCGAACTCAACATCCCTATCTGGTGGCAACCCCGGTAGGTCTTCAGGAAATACATTAGGAAACTCATTAACCACAAGAACTTCCGTCAATTGCAACTCACTACTGCCAGCTTCTATGGCATAAACCAAGTACCCTTGGCATGCTTTACGGAGCATTTTGTTGGCTTGAATTACACTTACCAAACTTGTAGATAGTATTTTCCTCTCTCCACAAAAGATTACATTTGGTTCCCCAGGCTTGTTAAACTGAACCTCTTTCCTGTAGCAATCTATGGTGGCACGATGTTTGGATAGCCAATCCATGCCCAAAATAATGTCAAAATCATGAATATCGAGCACTATCAGATCAGCTTTGAACTCATGACTTGCTATAGTCACTTTACTTCCCACATAAACTCTATCTGCAATAAGCGAATCACTTGTGGGAAGTGACACTACCAAGCTCCACTCGGTCGGTCTCAACTCTATCCCGACTCTATCTATAAACTCTTATGCAATAAAAGAATGGGTGGCCCCCTAGTCCACCGGTACATGAGCATCAGTATCGAATAGAGAAATGATACCTGTGACCACATCTGGTGTCGCATCTGCCACCTGTTGGGTCACTGTATATACTTTGGTGACCTGACTGCGAGGTCTGCCAGGCTATCCTCTGGGTGGCACCCTCTACCTGATCCGCCACTGGGCTGTCCTACACTAGTAGCTCCTTCGGTTTAGGGGCCTTTCCTATCAGGTCCACGACTCCCACTGGGTTGTCCCTGTACAGTTGATCTGGCCTCTGCTGGGCTCGAGGCAGCTACACTGGGACAGTTTCGCATGAAATGGCCTTCCTGACCACATCTGAAATATCTCGTACGACCCATAAGGCACTCGTCCGGATGTATTCGGCCGCACTTACTGTAGGCAGGTCTGTCTGTCCAGCTCGGTCTCCTTTTGAATCCCCTCGATGATTGGACTGAACTTTGGTTGGTCTAGGACCTCTGGCTGGAAAGGCTCTAAATGTGAAGAACTAGCCGACACATTGACTGACTAGTCAACATGTTCCTCTTCAAGGGTGGGTGCCTGTGCAGCTGCCCTTCTTGTTCTGAGGTGATCTCTACGCTGCATCTCTATCATTTCAAATGATCATAAAGTCAAGTTAGAATGTTTATAATGCATGAAATAACTCTATACTCATGCAATTGTCAACTTCAATCTTTATGTTCTCATATATAACTGCATAAGCTAGCTCATGTCTCATGCATATAATGACTTATACATATTGATGTACATCAATAACAGCATAACTCATATAATCTTGAAAAACATGAATGCATATAACTATTTCACTCCTTATACATAATTCATGCATCACTAACGCACGCTTTATGCGAAAATAGTTCAAACCTTCTTTTAAAACTTTATCTCAACTTAACAAGAATCGGGCTCTGATACCAACTTGACAAGACCCGAACCAAACCTTTTCTAAGCTCTTGTCTGGAGGATCCTGTCGGGCACTTCAACGGACTTCCCAAACCTGACTCGTCGGATTAAGGAAATCCGAGAAGTGAACCCTTAGAATACTTTGCCAGTTTATTCGTTTTAACTTAAAACTTCTTTACTTTTTAAATATAGTTGGGATTGGTGGAAATTTTTCGCATTTCTTAAAACCAGATTTTATAAAAATTTCGACAGCATATCGACTGTAATTTGAACATTTCCAAAATTTGACCTGCATAAAAACACACTTCGAACTATCCTTGATCACCTCCAAACTACCTTAATTCCACAAACATGTAATTTTTCATGTATACATATTTATAAACATACAATTCACATCACGTTTCACAATCATGCATTGACATTACCAATATAATCTCCATATGCATCATAATATATATATCATGTGAATAATGTAATATGTGTATCTCAAGTGTGAATGTACAACAATATATACATATCAAAATATGAGTTTACAATCCGTTAAGTGTTCATATATAACACACGATTATCTTGTTAAACTATATACAATCGTGTTAACATATATTGAGCATTCCTACAATTCGTTTATTTGTGCCCCACCTATAAGTAAGATGTTGTCCTCTCGGCCACAAAATCACCTATGATAACACCTGATAGAGTAAGCAAACTACATAATAACAAATGCAATTTTTATTGCATGGAATCCTTTTATTGTGGGAACCCTCTTTACTGGGCAGGGCACAACCTACTGGCCTCGATCGGTCCCACTCACTAGGTACTGTCCCCGGGCCCTTGGGGTTTTGCTTCGACTCTCACACCACTCGAACCCACAACCTGAGCCCCTAAAGTTAAATGGATTCTTAGAGTAAGGTGTGTACCAATTGAGCTTACAAGCTCAATTGGTACACACCTTACTCTAAGAATCCATTTAACTCTAGGGGCTCAGGTTGTGGGTTCGAGTGGTGTGAGAGGCGAAGCAAAACCCCAGGGGCCCGGGGACAGTACCTAGTGAGTGGAACCGATCGAGGCCAGTAGGTTGTGCCCTAACCCGCAAGGAGAGGTCCCACAATAAAAAGGTGCCCTAACCCGTAGGGAGAGGTCCCACAATAAAAAGGTGTCTTTTTATTGTGGGACCCCCTCTTAAGGCAGAGCGTTACCTACCGACCTCGACCGACCCCACTCACTAGGTACTATCCCCGGGCCCTTGGAGTTTTATTTCGCCTCCCACACCACTCGAACCCACAACCTGAGCCCCTAGAGTTAAATGGATTCTTAGAGGTGTGTACCAATTGAGTTAATTGGTACACACCTTACTCTAAGAATCTATTTAACTTTAGGGGTTCAAGTTGTGGGTTCGAGTGGTGTGGGAGGCGAAAGAAAACCCCAGGGGCCCGGGGACAGTACCTAGTGAGTGGGGTCGGCCGAGGCCGGTAGGTAACCCTCTACCTTGAGAGGGGGTCCCACACTAAGTGAACCCGAACCACAAGGTGGACCAACACGAGGAGTCATGCAGAATTTGCCTTCTGTGATTGTAGCAATTAGGCTACCAGGTGCTCCAAACCCCCAGGTAGGGGAAAACTAATAAGGCGAAGTAAAAGAGGCTCTGCGAATCACATTGCCATTGAAACCAATCCTAGTCAGTGTTTGTTATGGGTATTTTTGGGACTACCTAAATGGGCTGATAAAAGCTTAATGAACTGGTCAAATAAACCGACCCTATAGACAAAGGCCCAGCCAAACCAACATCTAGCTCAAGATAGCGAGCTCTCGGATCATTTTACGACCAGCTCGCGTATGTGAACCTTCTATTTATTGTTGCATATCTCAGGTCGCTGATGGTCAGAACTGCTCCAGGTCGCCCAAAACAGAAACTAGCTCATGGCTTGACGTGCACGTTGAGTCTTTTCAGAATAGTTGCAGAAATCTCACTTACAGAGTCTGAGCCCTGTTTTTACAGGATTTAATCTTACACTAATAGGTATCAGTTTTGAAAAATGTAATTAATGATTTCTTGCGTGTTTCAATTGTATTAACACTATAGCACCCACCTCTATAAATAGAGGTCGAAAGTTCATTGTAAAGGGGACACAACATAATAATACATTTTGACTCTACTGAAAAATAACCAGAGGAATAGTCGTAAACGTAGGCATCTTTTTGGACCGAACCACGTAAAACCCACTCCCTACACTCTGTTCTTCCTCCTGGCCTCTTCCTTTTCTGCTTTGTTTTGTGTTAATAGTAGTATTGGATTCACAAACCTGAGTTGACCAAATCTGTACATCAACAGTATTGACCATGAACATTGCAACGTATACAATTCAAGCAACTACAAGTTACAAACAATGCTACACCTACTCTTGCTTAAATACTCAAAAATGCACAAACACAAAAGAAAAATAAAAGCTTAAAAAAAAAAAAACACACCAAAGAACTAAAGTAATATTTTAAAACGGACATTTTTGTTTAATCAGATACTCATTGCAGCTAAATGTTAAAAATAAAAAATAAAAAATAAGACGAGATAAAAATATTAATTCATTGAAATATTTTGTAGTCATTTATGTGCCAGTGCCTATAACAAGGCTATTAATAGTGCAAGCATTCTTCAATCTCCACACCACAACTCTATCATTCAACTCCAACCATGTCTCAACCGACCACTACCGGCCCGGACACTCACGTGGCCGTCCTTGCCTTTCCCTTTGGTACCCACGCAGCTCCTCTTCTCTCCATCATTAGCCGTTTAGCGGCCTCTGCTCCAAACACCCATTTCTCCTTCTTCAACACACAAGAATCCAACAACTCCCTCTTGTCTACACACAAACACTACTTTGTCCCCAACTTGAAAGCTTGCCATGTCTCAAATGGGGTGCCTGAGGGATACGTTTTAACTGGCAACCCCATGGAGAGCATCGAGTTGTTCATGAAGGCGGCTCCGGACAACTTAAGGAAAGCAGTGGCAGCAGCTGAGGCGGAGACAGGGAGGAAGGTGAGCTGTTTGGTGAATGATTCTTTTCTTTGGTTCACGTCGGATATGGCGGCGGAGATGGAGGTGCCTTGGGTCCCATGTTGGATTTCAGGGTCTAACTCACTTTCTGCTCATGTTCATACTGATCTCATCAGGGACACCTTAGGAGTTGAAGGTAAGCTTTCACTATCACTACTATATTGGACCTTCAATTTTTTTTTTTTTTCTTTGATCAGTTGCGCTGTGTAGTTTTTATCGTTAAAACAACTCACGTCACCTCATTTAGAAATTTGAATAAAAAAATTTGAAATAACTTTATTTTAGTTTTAAGTTTTAATAACATTCAAAATAATTTTCAGATTGGAATTAACAACCCTTCACCAATAAATGTTCACGCCAAACTTCACAAGGCATTTATATCATTATTGCATAAACGAGGCACACGTTAAGGCTTCCTTGGGTTCTACTTAATAATTTAGAGTCACAATAAACAAATAAAAAATTGCTAATCCATGTTTAAAAATATATATATATATATATATATATATAATTCATCCCATTATTTTCACCTTATATTTACGTTTATAAAATGCAGGTAGTGAAGATGAGCTGCTCCAATTCATTCCGGGAATGTCCAAAATACGGATCAGAGACTTGCCAGAAGGATTCTTCTCGCAATCTATGTTCTCTCAAATGCTACACAAGGTGGGCCTAAAACTACCACAAGCAGATGTAGTTTTCATTAATTGCTTTGAAGAACTAAGCCCAACCATAAACACTGATCTCAAATCCAAGTTCAAACAGTTGCTCAGCGTTGGTCCTTTCAATCTAATATCTCCACCTCCCAAAGTTCCTGACACTAATGGCTGCCTGCCGTGGCTGGACAGGCAGAAGCCTGCATCCGTGGCCTATATTGGGTTCGGTTCCGTCGCCATGCTATCTCCCGATGAACTTTTGGCAGTAGCAGAGGCATTGGAAGCAAGGAAAGTGCCATTCATTTGGTCACTTAAGAAGAGTTTACAAGAAGGTTTGCCAAAAGGGTTTCTAGAGAGAACAAAATCGGATGGAATTGTGGTGAGCTGGGCTCCACAGTTGGATGTTTTGGCACACAATGCAGTTGGTGTTTTTGTGAATCATGCTGGTTGGAATTCTGTGCAGGAGAGTATAGGTTGTGGGGTGCCTATGATTTGCAGGCCCTTTTTTGGGGATCATACCATTAATGCAAGAATGATAGAAGCTGTGTGGGAGGTTGGTGTTACTGTGGATGGTGGCTTCTTCACAAAATCTGGATTATTGAGATGCTTGGACCTGATTTTGTCCCAAGAAAAAGGAAAGAAAATAAGGGAAAATGTCAGAAACATCAAACGTCTCACTGAAAAGGCCATTGGAGTAGGAGGAAGCTCAACCAAGAATTTGAAAGCATTCGTAGATATAGTATCAAGGCCTTGTTTTAAAAAATGCTAGATTCAATACATTGTGCTGCTCTACAATGTTAGTTTAATGAAGGCCATCAGCTTTCGATCTAATGGTTTAAATTAATGTTTTTTTTTTTTTTTTTTCAACTTTTAAAATAAGTTTGTACATATACTAGCCCAAGCCTGATTATTGAAGTTTCAAATGTAATGTCACTCCTTATCATTGCTGATAAATTTTTTAGTTTGGCTATATCAGGTAAAAAAAAAAAAATGTTTGGTATCAATCTTAAAAGTTAAAATTGCACCCACTTCTCCGGCTATATGCAAAATTACAGTCGCCGGTAATTTATGCATTAATTATATAAACTGTGTTGTAACAAAAGAGTTAGACTTGTAAGAATAAAAATTGAGGAAACTGCACAAACGTCCCTGAGATTAGGTAAACTTGCACCAATATCGAAAGTTTGGCCGTAAATACACCAAATTATCATGAGTTTTCAAAAATATGGTGCAAATACCCTCTACCATTGAAGGTCCGTTGAGACCTACCATTAACTCCACAATGTCAAGGGTAAAATAGTCCACTTAGGAGTAATGCATATTTTAATAATAAATTTATAATTAAAAATTTTAAAAAGGGGATAATCTCAATTTCTCGTATAGTTTGATGAAATAGCCAAAATCCCCCTTTGGTTTGAGAAATGGCTAAAAATCTCCTACAGTTTGTAGATATGTCTAAAATTCCACTTGTAGTTTACTGAAATATCCAAAAAATCCTCTACCATCAATTTGGACATTAAAAACCAACATTTAACCGTTATGTGGACGGGCAAAACTGTCAAAGCAAAATAAAAATTATAATAATAATAGTTAATTATTTTAATTAAATTAAAATAGATTTTTTTAAAATATTAATTAAATAATAATATTAAATTATTTATTTTAATAAAAAAAAAATTCTTTACTTTTTTCTTCCATTTTCTTTCAGTTGACCGTATCCATTTGTTTCTTCCATCTTCTTTTTCTTCTTCTTCCATCTTCCACATTTTTCTTCGTTGGAAACCGAGGTCAACATGGAGGATATCTTTTTCTTTTCCTATTTTTAGGGGCGGCGTCGATATGGAAAACATTGGGTCTCCTTCATTAGAGACCTAGTCTCCGATAAAGGAGACCCAACGGTCTCTATTGCATGAAAACCAAAATTGTCTCCAAGCAATGAGATCAGAACCGGTCTCCTAGCGATGGTGGTCTCCATCGCGATGAGACCAGAACTGGTTTTCATCGTGTAAAGACCAGTTCTGGTCTCCAAGCGATACAGACCAAATCTAATCTCCATCATGTGAAGACCAGTTTTAGTCTCTACGCGATGGAGACCATTGAGTCTCCTTCGCCAAAGCTCTCTTGGTCTTCGACGAAGGAGATCTAATGTTTATATTTTTTTCAACTTTTTTATTTTTTCTCAATTTTTTGATGATGAGGATGATGAATTTGGGTGTTTTTTTTTATTTTTTATTTTTTTTTAAATGCAATATGGTTGTTTGTTGTTATAATGTTTGTTGATGAAAATGAAGAAGAAGATTATTCATTGATATGGTGTTTGTTGATGTTGGTGCATGTTGTTCTTGTATGTTCGATGTTGTGTTGGATTTTTTTTTTATATGTTTGATGTTGCAGTGTTGGGGTTTGGTGATGATACGATTTCTGTTGATTTTTTTTTAAAAAATCTATGCATTGTGTGTGATAAAAAGGAAGCTAAAACTTTGAAGATGGATTTATGTGTATGTTGTGTTAATTTTTTTTTTTTTTTTCCTTGTTTGGATGTTCTTCATTTAGGAGGAACAAGACATAATACATTGGAGATCCAGTCTCCACCGTCCATTAATCTGGATTGGATCTCCACTTTCTTTTTTTTTTTTTTAATTTTATTTCATGAAAAAATATTAATTTTTTCATTTTTATTAAGGGGTAGTTTGGTCTTGTCGTGTATTGTTATGATTAGAATCTTTTTCCACTAGCAGAGTTAATAGAAGGGTAAAATAGGATTTCTACAAACTATAGGAATAAAATTAATGATTATATCAAATAATAGGAAAGAAATTGGTATTATCCCAAAAATCAATTAATCTTCTTCATCACCATATTCAATAATTCATTATCATCATGATCATTTCATCTCAATTCAATACCATAATCAATCCATATTCATCAACATCATCAAGAATAATGATATTTCATCAACACTATATCATCAATCCCCCAAAAGTCCCCCAAAAAAAAAAAAAATCAATTTTAATTTATGAAAAGAATAAAAGATTGAAAAAAAAAAATTACAGGTTTTCTTTACGCTGTGGGAGATCTGGACGATCTCCAATCGAATGAGATCCTGTCCTCCTCTCCTTCGATTGGATATCTGTGTTATATATGTATGTATACATATATATATGTAGTTATTTACTATTAGTATCTTCTAACATTAAAAAATTAGAACAAACTAATCAAATTCATTTATTGCATTTGAATTGTATATGAGAGATAATTTATTTTAGGAAAAAGAGTATAATGAATGAATTTGATTGGTTTGTCCTAATTTTAAAGAAAATGAACTAATCAGATTCATCTGTTGTATTTGAATTTCATAGAAGATAAAATTTATTTTAGGAGAGAGAATGCAATTAATGAATTTGATTAGCTCGTTTGAATTTTTTAAAGTTAGGAGGCACTAATGGTAGAATTATTATATAAGATAAATTTGATTGGTTTGTCTTAACTTTTTAAAATTACCAGGTATTGATGGTAAGATTATTATACATATATATATACATATATATATAATACTTTTAAAATCAGATATATTTGATTTAAAAAGTAAGGATCAACTAATCAAATTCATTCATTGCATTTGAATTAAATAAGAAAGATAATTTGTTTTAGGAAAAAAAAAAAAAGGCAATTAATGAATTTGATTGGTTGGTCCTTATTTTTAAAATCAGGTATACCTAATTATAAAAGCCCTCTAGATATATATATATATAAGTCTTCTTGAGTACATTTAAGATATTGATATACTTGACAAAAAAATGAGTGATTGCATTCTAGAATTGCTGATTATATTTTATCACATCTCTATAATATATTATGATAACTAAATGTATCAGATCATATTTATTACAATCAATAGATAGAATCATATTTATTGATTGTAATAAGATATATTTAATTGTAATAAGATATAATAAATATATAATAAATTACAATAAGCAATTTCAGAATGTAATTACTTTTTTTTTTTTAATCAAGTGTATGGATATCCCAAATATGTGTGTATATGTGTGTGTGTGTAACATCGGGTCCCTTTTAGTGTACTTCGATATGAATACATCTGATACTAATTACATTTTAGAATTACTTATTGTTTTTATTGTATTTGCTTACAACTAATATTTACATAATTAGATATAATTGCTATAACTAATTTAGTTATAATAAGATATAATAAATATAATTAATAATTTATATTGCAATCACTTGTCAGATATATCTATACCCAAGTATACTATAGAATGTGCCTATATATTTATTTATTTATTTTAAAATTTTAGATTAAATTAATAAAAGGGGTTAATTTTGAAATTTGACCTTGAATTTTAAGGGTATTTGGATCATTTTAAGCCTTTAACCATTGTCACTTAAACTTCCCATAGTCTAATGTCCCGTAAAATTTAATACCGAAGAGGGCCAAAATGAAGAAATAGTAAGAAAAACTCGTTCTAAAGGAGTTGACATCACTAAATGAGCACATAAGAATTGATAAGTGAATCCATGTAAAGTTAAATTCCATTTAAAGTTACCAACACTACAGCAAGCCGAAATAATATTTATCGCAAAATATCTTAAATGAAACCAGGCGACTTGCTAAATAAACCCAACATGTTATTAGTTTATCTACTTCTATAGGAGGTAACACATCCCCGAGGATATATTAGAGGCCATTGGTGGGGTGGACCCAAAATCTTTGTGTCGTGTGTTCGTGGGGGCAATTCTAAACTTTAATGGAATATATAAATTTAATTAAATTGGTTTGACTGTGATTTTAATTTAATTGATAATTGTATGGTCGATTGATGGTATAATTCTCGCTTGTTATATATTCAAGTTAGAATTATTAGAAATGTAAATCTGAAGATATATATATATAACTCCTGTTGTATTTGTGGTATTTAAAATATCTGGTAAATATTTTGTGTTAGACAGGGTTTTAATTTGTGATGGATGCTATTTTTAGTATTCATATTCTAAATGTATGTGAAATATATTCTTGGAAAAACTCTAGAAATAAGGAAAAACTCTACCAAACTTTTTGTAAGAATGGATTTCATTAAAAATGTAAATGTGAATTATAAAGATGTTAATTCTAGATTTACCTGCTTTCCTATTTAATTTTGATATTCTATTCATGTACTCAGATTTTGGTGACATGTTTGACTAACACTTGTGTCAATGATTCAAAGGTAAAATTGTCTTTCAATACATCAACAAAACTGAGACGAATGTTTTTGATAATTACAAATCTACTTGTATAGAAATTACAAGAATAACTGAAAACTTTTTAAAATTAATAACTTGAAAATTTAGAAAGCACTTGCAGGAAAGAAGGCCTCCACCGTCAGTGGTCACCCTCTAGTTCATGGAGGAAAGTCCACGAACTGAAGAAGCTCTCGAATTTCCTCATTTGTAAGAGATGGCGGTTAATCTCCTTCAAACAGAAGGATTCCTCCCCCATAAATTAGAGGAGAAGTTCCTCCACCAGTGAAATTATTCGTTTTTTTTTTTTTCCCTTTCTTTCCATTTTGCTTTTTCTTTCTTTAAAATAATTAATAATAGTTTTAAATTAAAAGGTGCAAAGGTAAGTTATGACTTTGACTTTTGGGTTCCTCCAGAGTGATAATCTTGATAAAAAAATCGGGTTCTCCAAAATAACAATATGTTTCTTTAGAAATCCCTCAATCTTCCATAAATCAGTGGTTATCAAAAGGATACACTCATATCCATTTTTATGCCATCAGAATTGCTGTCACATATCATGGTCAAAAAGGTCTTCCTGTTTCTTGTAGAATGGCCTTGCTTGATACTCGTTATGCCTCATATCAGCATGTTTGTCTTGCTACTATCCAAATTACTCTAAATGTTGGTACCACTGTTTTCACCTTAAAGCCAAATTTTAACATATCCCTCAAAGATCAGTTTTGTTCTACTACTTTACAAGTCCAGTTACAAATTACTGGAGCTATACAAAAGTCTGGATCTATTTCTACTATTCTCTATCATCAGATGGTTTGGAGAATCCAGGATCATGCTCTTGATCTTCACTTCCAAGTACTACAGAAGCCTTGTTGCTTATCATGGATTCTTCCCATGTTCCACATTACACATCCATTTCAAGGTAGATCACTCGAGAAAAGCTCACTAAGTTGCTCCCGGAACAGTAGATCACTTCTTATGAAAAACAGTGTAAGGCTCCAACCCCTGTTTTTGCTAATGAATATGTGATGTTGCAAAATCTAGATGGAACCACAACTATCAAGTTTGTTAAACCAAAAAAGCCCAATACTCCTCTTGATGAGTTTGCTACTTAATACATGATCCAACCGATTGCTGCTTTCAATCATACTCTTAGGGAACCCCAGGTCAAATTTGTCACTCATGAAAGTCAACCTGTTTATTATTTTAGAGATCCAGATGGCCACAGTCCTTTTGATCTTGAATGTCAGTGTAAAAGTTGTTAAAAAGCTTTTGAAAAAGAACATTACATTCCTATTGTTCAAAAACCCGATAAGCCCAAATTCCTTTACCAACTCTGGCTTAAGGGAAATCCTATTGTAGGTCCATTTGGAGAACCTTCTGGTAAATATGAGTTTATTATCAGATACTCAGACCCTCCTAAACACCCTTCAATAAAAAATCCAACTTGGGATAATGAATCACCGGATTTATTTGACAAAAGATTTCCCAAGAATCTTTCCCGATCTACTTTTAAGACTTCTTCCAGTTCTACCTATTTACCTTGTTATAAAAAAAGTCTTGAATGGATTTCTAAATCTTTTGATTTTAAATCCTGCAAAACTGTTCAAAAATGAGTTGTCAAAAATCATTAGCCTCAACCTCTTTTGGTTAAACCAATCATGATATTCCAACACTTTTCTACCTCCTTTGACATGAATTTTCCACCTCTTGAAGAATGTATTACCCAAAAACCAAAAGTTGTTCCTACCCAGATAGTTCAACCAGATGGATCAATTAGGTCAATTTCCCAGGCAGAAGTTGTTCTCAACTAGCAAACTGAAAATGTCATTGTCTAGAATAAAGTAATAGAATTGAGTCTAAGCTCAATCACTTGCAATCTCAAACCTTTACTGCTACTGAACGAACTGTACAGGTTATTCAACAATTACAGCAAAGAATTAACCAGCTTCACAATGATCTTCTCCATTTGATTCAGACAAATCAGAGTTTCACAACTGCTTTTACTCAAAGGGATGCTGAGATGAGAAGTCTCAAAGCTCAACTTGCTTCTCTTCAACAAGATCTTTACAGGCAAACTTTTAATGTTCCTCCTTCTGAACTAGTTTACAATCCTTTTGAAGCATCTAGTAGTTTGTGGTCTTTTTCTTAGACAAAGTTTCCTAAAGTCAATCAACCTTTTGCTCCCAGTGAAACCAAATCAGAAGCAGATATAGCCTTTGGTACTACTCATAGGCGTTATGCTAAGTTTAAAAAACAACAATTAGCTCAATATGCAGAACAAAAGAGATAGAGACATTTAGCTTGTAGAAAAGGTAAATCGAAAGCAAATGCCTCTCACCATAGTTCAAGTTCCCAATCTCATTTTCATTTCAGACCAGAAGATCAATATATGGTTTCTCATCCAAATTTGATCTCTCAAACTTTGCAAGATATGAGCTCTTCCTAGATTCCATATATTCCTCCTCCATCTCCACTCTCTTATGTTTCAAATTCCCTAGAACTCCAAATACTTCTCCTAATATTCTATCTACCCCTGCTAATTTTATCCAAACATCTTCCACTAAATCTTCCTCTGTGAATATTTTAACCACTTCCTCAGAAAATTCTGAAAAAGAAATTTTCAGTTTTACTAACTTGAATCCAATCTTCATGAATACTGAACCTTAGATTTATGAAGAAAATATCAGCACAAAAACAGAAGCTCTTTAATAGGTCCCTCCTGTTTAGCTTCCTCTTCAAAATAATTATACCTCAAAACTATTCACTTTTACTCTTGATGATCTTCCATTTTCTAAATGGAGAGATAGAATTTTTGAGGTTCAGGCATGGTTACAAATAGAAATGCTCAACTTCAACAAGTACTCACTCAATTTACTACCAGATTCACTGGTACATTGAAAGAGTGGTGGTAAGAATTAGGTGAATACAGACAAATGCAATTTTGTCAACTTTTTTACCTCAATCAAGCCCTTTTTGTCCTTTATAATGAATTCTGTGGTAAACCCTAAGCTCATGAAGCAAAAATGAGAGAAGAGTACTTCCAGATGAAGTGCTATTCTTATAAAAAGAAAGATCTTGATTGACACTATCAACAAATACTTAAGCGCTTTCATGCTCTTAATGGCATTGATTATCCAAACATGAAACAAGCCTTCTTATCTTCTATCCCTGATTGACTGTCTCAAGAAGCTACAAAGATCATGCAAATCCAAGACAGATCTCTTCAACAATGTGCTTTTAATGAGATTTACCATTTTGTCTTTACTGCTTTGGATAAATTGTGTGCTCAAAAGAAATTTTTTGAGGATTATTTGTAAATATCAAAGCAATTGATGAAAGTTTGTTAGTGTCTAGATTTGCAGATCAAATGCAAAGATAAAAATCATTGTACATATTCCACCAGATGCAAGCATCATTTTTTTAAGCACAAGTCACACAAGAAAAAATCCTCCTTATTCAGAAAGTCGAGATTCAAGAAAAAAAAAAAAACCTTTCAAGTAGAGATCCGCAAACAAATGCTATCTCTATCACAAAAAGGGTCATTTTGTAAAAAATTACCCTAATCAGAAAAAGAAGTCTCAACAAATGGTTCAATACCTCTTTCAAACAGGTATTTCTTTAATTGATGATGAAATTGAAAACTTGTTTTCAGTTCATGACGAACCAACTTCCCATGACATACTTCAATTTGACCAGTTTTCAAAACCTTCCTCTGATTCTAATCATTCTTCTAAATATCAATTTCAATATTCTCTTCAACCAACAAAACCCAAAGTTCCCTTGGCAATAATAAAATTGTTTCCTACCAAATATGTCAAACTCATTCCTATAATTGCCTTCTTTGACACTGGTGTAGTAAAGTCAATTCTTAACTCAGACATCTTACCTTCTTCATATTGGCAATCTCATAAAGAAACATTTTATGCTGTCAATGATGAAAATTTTACAGTTACTCTTATTAGCAAACCCCTTACCTTTAAAATTTTTCCTAACTGTGTAATTGTTAAGACCAAGTTCTCCATACTTAGGAATATGCATATATATATATATATATATATATATATACGTATCGATAAATACGTTGAATGTGATCGTATTTTTAAAATATTCCACCGTTGTAAGATATTTTTTTTATGTGATGCAAGTGAATAATTACAAGTCTAATTGAATGTTTATGAGGTTAATTTGATGAATTGATAAGTGTGAAATGTTTTAGAAATACTCTTGAGAGAAATAACGGTTAAATTATCGATATTAAAATTGTTATGAAAATTTACAGATTTAACGTATTTTTATGGGATAAATTTTTTTATGAGTAATATAAGTTTATGAAGATTAAAAGAGGTTATTAGGGAGCCTTAAGTAAAAGTTAAAAATGAGTACGAACATGATTGAAAATGGATAAGTGAGATTAATACAAATAATAGTAAAAGAGGGGTAGACATGTATAATTTTGATTGGAATTTTAGCTGGCATAATTGAAAAAAGTTTAGGGGTGTTTTGGCACTTTGTTAAGCTTTATATATATGGTTCTCTCAACTCAGATCTAAGATGTAAAACATATACACACAGACTCGACAGATAGACCATCTCTCTCGGCAATCAAGTGAAGGAAAAAGATCGATCAACTAAGAGGCTTTGTCATGGTCAGTTGGAGGCTTGAAGAAGCTTGATGAGCAACTGATTTCAGTACAAAAAAATAAGATCTAGACTTGAGGGAGACAAACCAGAAACATGAAGACAAGCTGAAGTTGCAACAGGCTGTTGAAGAAATTCTGCAGACCGAGTGAAGGAGGATAATTTCAGGTGAGTTGAGGCAAGTAAGGGCTGAGATGGAAGCAGCTAGGTGAAGCCAAGAGATGGTGGAAAAGTTTAGGGGTAGGTGTGAGGATGATGATGAACAGTAGGTAAGAGAAATCACTTAAACTTGTGAGTTGTTTTCTTGAGTTGTGAGCTGTCAATTTCAAGTTATTGATGATTTTGTTGTAGTTCAAGTTGGATAAGAAGAATTGGAAGCTAAGGACTGTTGTGGGAATCCATGATAGGTTGCTGATCTCAAACACAAGTAAGTTAGGTTAAGATTAATTGGTTTTATTTCTTGAAAAGCTGAAATGGAGGAAATGGTTGTATTGATTTTTGATATGATGTGTGTGTCGTGAGTTTAGTGAAAAGAAATAGGTATGTGTTTTTATGTTCTGCAACATGTTTATGTGAGTGTGGGTTATGTTTTGTTTAGATAATGGAGATTGATTGATTATTAAGTATATAAATATATGATGAAATGCGAATCGTATTTAGAACCGAAAGAAAATCAAGAATAAAGTTGTTAGTGTGTTTTTCAACTAAAGTGAAGGGAAACTGCATGTGAGTTGAATTTGTGTGATTTTAAGTTGATTTTAAAGTCCTAAATATGTACTTGAATGTGTATTTTGAGTGTGATTAAGCAATAGATAATAAATTGCATTGCATGAAATGCATGTAATACTCAAAGGTAGCCATGTGAAAATATAATATACAAGCTGTCTCTTTGTATTTTATTTTAATTTGGTGGTTTCAAGTGTGTATTTAAATGTGTTTGGACATGGAAACTTCATGGAAAAGAATGGTAATGGCTAAATTAAAATGAGGGGACGTAATGGAGAGAATGTCACTTAATTAATTTAAGAGATATTAAAGGATAAAAATGCCATTAGAATTTATATTGGAATGGAGTTTTGAATAAAAGTTGGTGATTTAAATTTTAGGTGAATTGGAGGCTCTTCGAACGAAAACAGAGACGTGTAGGAGGTAAAGAGGGTTCCTCGAATTGGAAGTTAATGAACGGAAACAAAGTCGTAAGCGTAAAACTATATATATATATGTATATATATGTTTCTTTAAATGTATATTTGTATATATATTTTTTATATATGTTCATGATTTGAATACAATTGTTTTGAATATATAAACGATTTAAATTTCGATATCAAGTTTAAGGAAAATATTAAATGGTAAAGGCTCAAGAATTAAGGTTTCGATCTTAAGAAAATTTTGACGAACAAATGTTTATGGAAAGTATAAAAGAAATAGTTTTAGTTTTTAAATGAAATGTTGATTATAAAAGGATTTTTAGCCGATGGTTACCCTAGACCCTATCATGACTGAAATGACTAGATATCGGCCGAGATACTTTAAATGTATAAAGGTTCACGGGCAAAGAAATAGGATACTAACTAAGGGAAGTGATAGAAATTATAGGATTACCTTTACACGTTATAAAGTATTATAACTGTTGCCCTATGCAAGGCATGATTTTATCCGTAGCGTAGTGGTTTTATGATTGGAAATTAACTGTCTTACCACCGTCGCTTTTAGGTCGATTGGTGAATTATTTCCCTAGGTTCCATTGGTTGTAATTGAAATGTTAACAATTGATTCAAAAAATGTATATTTATGATTTATATAATTGATAAATGAAATGAAATGTTTTATTTATTTATGTAAATGTTATGATTTTATTGAAAGGTTTTAAAAGGTACTTTGATATTAAATTGCACACTCACTAAGCTATTTTTAGCTTACTCTTCCAAATGTTTTAATAAAATTTTCAGGAACTGAGACTAGGGAGCAGTCTGAGCATCCTCTTGGGCAGTTGTAGGTGGCCTCCTTGCAGACGACGACGACTTGAGATTATGTATAAAATTTTTGGGCTGTAAATATATTATGTTTTATGGTTTTGATAATTACATCATTCTTTTTATATTATATATACGTATAATACATATTTAAACTCTGAACTATGAGGGCTTTGATCATCTATAGATAATCGAGGTACATAGGCGTTTGGGAGTACTCAAACTCAAGCCCAAAATATTTCAGAAAATATTTTTGAATTGTACATAATACATATGTTTTTGATGGATGAAAATGATTTTATTGAAAGTTTTAAATTTTCTTGTGGTTGAATTGCAAATGGTAGTGAAGAAAATGAACAGATTTTAGAAGTATTCATAATTTTATTTGCAGGTTTTATAAAAATTGGAATGTTCGAAAAACAGAGGAAACTCTGTCCGTTTTTCTACAAAATTTTTAATTGAATAAATGGTTTGCTGGTTTTAATTGAAAAAAAAAAAAAAATTCCCACCACATTTTCCAATAGATGATAAAAAGAATAAATGTTTTAATCGGATTCACTCCACGGATTCCTAATTAAATTGTTTAAAGAAAAAGGTTTTCGGAGTCCGTTGAAGTGCTTGGAAGGCTTCCTTCAGATTCAAGAGGTTAAATCCAGGTTGGGTCCCTTCAGTAACTATTCAAAAAGTCCTAGGTTCTAGGTTACCATGAAGAGATTTAGTTTTTGATTTTGATTTATACTCAAAATTTTCAAATCGCTAAATTCTTCCTGAAGGTCTTAAGTTTAAAAGTCATTTCAAACCGTGGACTATCCTTCTTAACCTTTTTTTTCTACAACTATAGATTTTACCTATGTTCATCAACAACTACTCCAAGATTTCTGCTCAGAAAATCAAAAATGTTCTCACCCTCTGTGGCAAAATCCAGATTTTTTTTTATCAGACTCCTTTTCCATTTGGATGAAGACATCAATCCAACCAAAACCTTCCATTCAGGTATGAATCCTGATCATCTCATGCTTGCAAGAACAAAGTGTTCACAATTGCAACAGCAAGATCTCATTAAGCGAACAACTTCACAATGGATATGTGAAGCATTTTATATGAATAAAAGATCCAAACAAGTTCGTGGAAAACTCAGACTTGTCATCAACTATAAGCCCTTGAACCATTTTCTTCAAGATGATAGGTTTTCTTTACCCATGAAACAAACCTTGTTTGTACGTCTTTCAAATGCTCAAACCTTCTCCTAGCTTGATCTCAAAGCTGGATTTTGGCAATTAGGCATTCACTTAGAAGACAGACACAAAATTGTATTTTGTCAGATCATCACTTCTAGTGGAAGGTCTTACCATTTGGCCTCAAAACAGCTCATTCCTTTTTTCAAAAAGCTATGATAAGGATTTATGCTCTCATTCTTCATAGTGCACTTATTTACATTGATGATATCTTGTTGTTCTCCAAAAATGAGTAAGAACATCTTCAACTTCTTTAGTAATTTACCCAGATCACCTAAGATCATGGTATCATACTTTTAATAAGAAAAATGGAAATTGTTCAAAAAAAAAATTACTTTCCTTGGTATGGAAATCTCCAATGAAAAGTATCAACCTCAACCTCATATTGGTCAAGAATTGCTCAAGTTTCCTGATCAGCTACAGACTAAACATGAGATTTAACAACTTTTTGGATTAGTCAACTATGTCAAAGCATTCATTCCAAATGCTGCAGTCCTTACCAAATCATCATTAAATCTCTTGCAGAAGCATCCTCCTCCATGGAGTTCTCAACAGACTCAAACAGTCCAACAAATCAAGAAAGTTTGTAGACACTACCCCCTTTGAATATTCCTTCAACAGGTAAGCGTATTCTTCAGACTGGTGTAAGTGAATTTTTGGGGTGTTGTGCTCTTTGAACGATCAGACCAATGTACTTGACAACTTTATGTCTATCAAAGCGGAAGTTTCAAGTCTAGTCAGTTGCATTACCATTCCACCTTCAAAGAGATTTTAGCAATCAAATATATCATTGAGAAATTTGAATTTCATCTTATTGGTCATCACTTTATTGTGGAGACTAATATGAAATCATTTTCTCAAATGCTTTAATTCCATAAGAAGAAATTGCCTCATCAATTTATTCTCAAATGGTCAAAATGGTTCAGCAAGTACTTATTCACAGTTAAACACATCAAAGGTAAAAACAACTTCCTGACAAATTTTCTTTCTCATCCAATCCAAAAGCAATCTATTATATCTCCTGTTTTTATGTTTCAACCATCCTCCTCTTTAAACCCAGAAATTTCAAAGTTCCCAGAACTTTTAAAGGTTTAATTTCCAATAGAAAATATCAAAGAATTACTGTCTTCCTACCAACTTAAGTGTATTCAAAACCATGGTCAAATTTTTCATAAATTTCTTTATGTCAACCCTACGTACTCATTTTCTCAAGTTCTATTTCTTCCAACTCAGTTACAATTCCCTTGCTTTATCTTTCCCATAGAGTTTTATTGGTTTTTGTTGTCTTCAAGTCATCTTTATTATTTTGCTATAAAAGTCTCGAATGATCTTCTTTTACATGGTTTCTCTTCAGCTCATAAATCTTCAAACTGTTATTTTCTTGGTTTCCTTTATAGATTCCAATCCCTTTGCCAATGGAAAAATTGGAAGTCAGTTTTTCTTCCATACCACTGGTCAGTTCTTATGTTTCTCCACCCTTTTACCAGTCATCCTGATGGTGTATATTTTGCAAAATAAAAGTTTGAACTTCTTGAACAAAACCCTATTCCTATCTTTGATGGTTATCTCAATTATGCTGCAAGGATCAAGCCAATTCAAAAGAAACTTTTCGAAAAAAATCGCATCATTCTAGATGAACTTTGACCATCCTTATCTGATGAAGTCTCTTGGGATCATTTTCCTCCATTCTATCTTGAAACACTTTCTCATGCTCATGATTACTATATTGACTCTCTTGTGACTTAATTTTCAACTCAAGATTTTCTAACCTGGTATTATCCAGATTTTCAACCAGACACTTGACAAGCAGAAGATATTCAAAAAGAAAAACATAGATATGATGAAGCCATACAAAAAAGATAAAAGTTTGATGATAATGTAGAACTCAGTACTTAGAAAAAACAAAATAAAGACATTGATCAGTCTGTTGCACTATTCTTATTTGATGATGACAATGATAAAGATCCTCTCAATTATATCTCTGACTATTGTGTTGCATGCCTATCTAGATATAATTGTATTGAACACTCCAACATGGGTTACACTTCAGGTGATGAGTCAGATGACCACGCTCCGAGATATTAAGATTCCTGCTTATCCAAATCCAGAAAGTCAAAAGTGTGTTTTGTCGTGTGTGTGTAATAATTAAAGTAAATTTGAAAAACATGTATGAGTCATTATCGTGCTTGTAATAATTATTTGCATTATTACTAAGTGATATAAGCAATGATGTCAAAATGCATTATTAGTTTTTGATGTAAGCCATGATGCAATACTTTATTATTGGTTGTTGTATTGACATCATCAACGATGTCATCTTGTTTATTTTGTTCCAACTTCATCGTCTATAAATAGATGGAAGCTCTTTGTTGTACTCTATATATTAAGAAATTAGAAAAATAAATAAACACCATGTTTTCTAGCTAAACCCCTCTTTTCTGTCTAAACCATCCTTAGTAAAAATGGTGGGATATCTCGAAATAGTTATCTTTATTCTCACTTTCCAGTAACTTAGTCTTAATCCAATGAACTCTTTTTTGGTAAGTTATCTTTGAAAATGGAAAGAGTCCAACCTGACCAGTAAGTTCCGTTTTGATTAATAGAGTTAGGGCAGTAAGAGTCTTGGATGTTGGTGCTCTGATGAGTTTCTAGGAGTGATTAATTTCTTAACAGTTTTGAAGATTAACACTAAGAAACTTGAGAGTGATAATCTTAATAAGGAATCGAGTTTCCGCCCAAGTTTTGGTAATTAATAGAATAATTACCCAAAAGTACAATTCCTCACATGTACAGGGGGAGCTAATATTCTTCTTTCGTTTTAGGTGTTAACCTTGAAAAATCATCAACTAAAAATAAAGGGTAATTGTCAAGGGAAAGAAAGACAAAATTCAATAAAAAGAAATATTGGGCCATCGAGGGTCACAAATGTCCTCAAGAACAATTATATCAGAATGTCAATGTGCAAAACATATAGGATGACGAGAAGCTAACTGTTAGGGTTTATACCTTAAAAGTTTATGATTTGTAAACGTTTAATTAAATAATAAATAAAATATGTTTAGTTTATTAAATTTATGTACATTTATGAAATGTTTGCTTTGTACGAATATCATGAAATATTCATGATGATTTGTATAATTTCAAACCAAATATATAAGTTAGAGGTGATAATATAGGTCACAACACGATAGATCAACACGAATTCGCGAAAAAAAATGTGTGTGGGTTTAAGTTAAATGATTTCGTGTCATAATAGTATCAACCCACTTAACCCAATTAATAAATGAATTGAATTAGGTTTATTTAAACGAATTGTGGTTTGAAACGATTCAATTATAATTTAATATATTATAAGGGTTAGTGTGTAATTATGTATTATATATATATGTATATATATACACACACACACATGCACATTTAATCAAACCCTAAATCTAACCTATTTCAAATTCATTTTTGGTAGCCACACCCATACCATACCACCCATTCCACCAAATCCCTCTCTTTTCCCTTAAAGTCAGCGCTTGTTCTCTCTTCTTCCCTCGTGGTCGTTCTCTATTCTCCCCTCCTCCTTCACGGTTGTCATTTGTTCTCCATTTCTTCCTCATGGTTGCTGCCCATTCTCCATAGTTCTATCACCAAATCGGATCAAATCGGCAGCCGACGTCGCCAAAAAGTGACCTCCATCTCCCAAAATGATCTTGAGACTCTTGACCAGCTTCATATGTCCTTCTCTTTCATTTTCTTTTATGTATTATGTATTTTGATTCTTGTTTTCTTTTTTCTTTTTTTTTTTGTCATTTTGCTTTGGTTTTTTGTGTAATATAATTGTTAAAAGAGGGTTTTAATATGTTCTAACGCCATCAATCAAGTTTTCCATGTTCAAATTTATATATGCTTATTTAATTTGAATTAGTATTTCGATTCTTGTAACTTTTCTGCATTATATATGTTATGATAATTCTTTCATAAACATTTTCAATGTAACGTAATATATTTTCATGGTCAATTGATTCTCAGATATGGATCTAAATGTTGACTTTATAGATGATAGCATCGGTTTGGAAGATGAGGTTAAAGATGAGATTGAACATATGGGAAGTTCAAACAAGTTAAAGCATAAAACAGCTCGAAAAAGAGAATGCACTTCACTTGTGTGAAAGTCCTTCGAAATGATATCAAATGATAACAAAGGAAATGAGAGATGCAAATACAAATGGTGTGGCCAAATCTATGTTTGTCGAACCTCGAGTGGTACAAGTAACATGATTCGGCACTTACACTTATTTGTCCTAAGTATAAATCACATGATGTGTGTCAAATGGTGATTGAGAAAAATCAATCTGGGTCTATGGGTGTTCATCAATCTAAGACTAAGAATCAAGAAGAACTTAGGAAACTAGTTGCTAAAGCTTTAGTGTTGCATGATTTGTCTTTTCAATTTATGGAGTGTAAAGGAACTATAAGAATTGTTGAGGTTTTAATTGAGTCGTGAAAGTGAATGTGTTGAATTTGTTTGACAAATGTGAAGAAAATCTTAAAAAAAAAAATGTTAAAAGATGCCCCTAGTAAAATTTGTCTAACCTTAGATTTATGGACTTCTATAGCTACTAATGGTTACATGTGTATTACTGCGAATTTTATTTATCCTAATTAGGTTCTACAAAAGAAAGTGATGAGTTTTTGCTTTATGCCTCCTCCACATGATAGAATTTCTATCGTTGATAAAGTTATATTATTATTGTCTGAGTGAGGTATTGACAAGAAGCTTTTTTTCATAATTTTGAATAATGCTTCATCAAACAAGTACTTTATTGATAATCTAAAAAGTCAAATGAATATTAGTAAAACACTTGTTTGTGATGGGGAATTCATGCATATCCGTTGTTATGCCCATATTATTAATTTGATTGTTCAGGATAAGTTGAAAGAGATAGATGTGGGTATGCATAAAATTTGTGAGAGTGTCAAATATATGAGAGGGTCATAAATTAGGAAGTAGAAATTTTTAGAGTATGTCAAGCAAGTTGATTTAGACATGAAGAATGGTGTACGATAAGATGTTCCTACTAGGTAGAACTAGACTTATCTTATGCTATATAGTATTCTTTATTATCAACGTGCTTAGTGTACTTTAAAGTTGACTGATAGACAAACATTGTCCTTCTGCATGAGAGTAGGATAGAGTTGAGAAAATTTGCAAGTTTTTTGCATCATTTTTATGTGACAACTAACCTTTTTTATTTGGGTCAAATTATCCCACTTCGAACTTGTACATGATAAGGTGTTTTTGGCACATTTGATTTTGCTGCAATATTTGGAGAGTGACGATATGTTTTTGAAAAGAATGACAAATCAAATGTACAAGAAGTTGCAGAAATATTGGGTTGATTTTTGTATTATTTTGGCAATTGCTATTATCTTGGATCCCCGTTACAAGATGAAATTTGTTGATGTAGTATTTCAGTGGTTGTATGGTGTTATTGATGGATCAGATAAGTTGGCACATGTTAGAAGTAAATTATTTTCTTTATTTAATGAGTATATGGCAAGTTCAACTAAGGCATCTACCTCCAAGGCCACCACAACATCAGTAACTCCTAGTACACAAGTGAACATAATAGATAAATTTGACTTGGTTTTAATGGTAATAAATAATATAATTTCCTTATTATAAATTTGCGATATTATTTTACAATAACAATCTATCTAATGATATTTTCTTTTGTTATTAATTATATATTAATAGGATTTTGATATAAAATTTGGTGATAGAGGCATTACAACTCATAAGATGCAATAAAGTTTTATTTGAAAGAACAAAGGCTTGAAAGATCAATTGATTTGGACATTCTAGCCTTTTAAAAGGCTAATGAAGCTCGCTCTCCTGAACTTTTTACCATGGCTCGTGACATTTCGTGCATCCCAATATCTACAGTTTCATCTGAATCCGTGTTTAGTAATGGTGGTCGAGTTCTTGTTCACCACTTAAACCCACTTAAACTTGATGTGGTAGAACCAATAATTTGCATCAAGATTAGATAATCGGTAGAGATAACACGCTAATTTTGTTAAGCTATTTAATAAGTGTGATCATGATTTCTTATAATTATCTTTCATTGTCTTTCAATTACTCTTATCATTAATTATTGTAGAGAGGGAGATTATTTCGCTGGATGACATCACTGAAGATATATTAAATTTAAATATTAATAATGCTCCCCCTAATGTTAGTAATCTAAGTGAATCAGTGAAATGCTCAACTCCAAATTCTTTCACTTAGTGGTAAATTCTCTTAATTATATTTCTTAATTTTAATATTGTAAATGTAGATATGTAATGTTGTGTTATTATGATTTTTGTGTAGATTGGAGGTCCATTTGGAATTAAAGGGAGAAGAATTTAAGTTACAAATTTTTATATTAGAGAATGATAATATTATGTAATTTTAATTTCTATGGATTTATATTAAGTTTGAGCATAATTTTATTTTGTTGTGATTTTTAAATGTGAATGATTTGAAATTTTATATAGTTGATTTAATGTGTTGGTTTTTATATGTTGAATTAAGTGTTTAAATGTTTAATTGTCAAATATTTATTATATATTATGTTTCAAATATTATTTAGGTTCAATAGGTCAAACGAATTAAACGGGTTAAACGAATTAAATGGGTTAAATGAGTTAAACAAATTGACAGGTTTACGGGTGTTAATGTCGAAAAACGGTTTCCTTAGTCAACGAGATTGTTTTAGGGCACAAGCTACAGTTTCGGGTATTCAGTAGAAAGCATGAAGAGCAATGAGAATGAGATGGAGAAGTTAGAGGCGAGGAGAAGAAGACACAGAAGGTTTTTAGAGTGGTTTGGCCCAAAAAGATGCCTACGTCCACTGTTCACTCTCTCACTATTTTGGCAGAGTAACGACACTCGAAAAAATGGATCCTTTTTACAATGAAAATAGTCCCCTATTTATAGAGAAAGGGGACATGCTACAGTAAATCAGAATAAAAAAAAAAAGTAAACAGTTAACTACAGTTACAATGACAGACAACATTTAATGCGCCGGAATCCCAATTAATGCCGCTATCAGGGCATTAAATGCGGTCGAATCCGTCGCATCCGAGGTCTGCCCAAGGGAGATTTCTGATGACTGGGTTGGATACGCCATGACGGGCTATCGGGGCCACGATCACAGCTTTTGGTGGATGGCGTGCATGGCACGTCTCGGAACTATACTCTGCAAGGCGCTGTTGACTTCTGCTGACTCGAGACTTTCAGAAGTAAGGCGGAGACGGATCTTTTGGAAGATTGAGAACTGAGTCTGGAGGGAGAATAAGAGGATCTCTGAACAGTCTGTCTACCTGGAGAGTCGAGGAGGTGGATTATGAGTCGGCATGTTCGCAGCTAGTCATGGTAGTGAGGCGGACGATATCATGAGTGAAGGAGTCGGTACGCGGCCGCGCTCAGAGATTAGCGACCAGCTCAGTCAGATCATCTTGGACGAGAATGACTCATTGGACATCTCTGACGGACGGCTCCTTTTGGGGAATATCTCAATCAGGCAGGATAGACGAAGAGGCAGACGGCCGATCATGGCGGATAATCTGGCGAGCGGGCTTAGCTGTCAATGATGGTGGCCAGCGGTAAGCTTGAAAGATGAAAGCCAACGGCCAGCGATAAGGACCAATCGGTCAAATCGAGCAAATAAAGCTGACGGAGAACACGACGGTCTGAATGGCGGAGAAGATAGCGGTCATAGCCAGTTTTCGGAATGGAGCATCTGCGGTCAGAATCAGCGATCAGCTTGACCGATAGCTATCAGCGGTCACGACAAGCGCTCACTAACGGACCATTTCACCAGGAGAATGGACTGGAGGGATGACGAAAGATTGGGCTTCTGGACCACTAGGCCTGCACTGTAGATCCGTCTAGGCCAAATTATTCTGATCGCTATTTTCCCTATAACATAAAGCCCCCTGACTCTTGGTGCTTTAAAGAGGACCAGGAGACATATATTTCAAAGCGAGCAGAATTGGAGGGAACCGTTACAAAAAGAGGGCGGTTACAGTACCTTTTGAATTTCACTTTTTTGCCAAGCCACGTGGAGCTTCGCCAGACAGCGGTTACGGGTCACACCGCGCGCCGTATGCATTTAATGCACGTCACTTAACTAACACGCTGCATGATGACAAAATCCCGGGAATCACGCCATGTCGTCAGATTGGAGGCGGTTACACAGCTGTCTTGATGCAACGGTTGGGGTTAAATTATTTGAAAAGAAAAAAGACCCCCCATTTTCTTCTTCTGGCATCTATCAAGATTCACAGGCATCTTCATCGTCTTCTTCCTCTGCTCCGATTTTTCATCTCTGTTTAACAGTCTTCATCTGCAACTGCCGGTCACCACCATACTCAAGGTAAGGCTCTTCTTCCCTGCTCACATTGTTTTCGTCGTCGTTTTTCATTTCCTTTCTTCAATTCTGGGGGGAAATCTTACAGAATGAGGCCCCTATCCGCCCCCCTCTCATGGCTTCCTAGGCGCACGGCTTAACGCTTAGGCTTAGTAGACTTAGGTTTCTTTTGTTCTTCGAGCCTCATTGGCTGTCAGCGGCCTAACTGGCTGTTTCTTTTGTAGATGTCAAACCTTGGACTCCGATACCGCTGAGTCATGTCTAGTGAAGAAAGCTCCGGGGGGAGGTCTTCTCAACATAATAGGGGCTCTTCAAGTGGGACCGCTCAAGGCAGCGAGGATACGCCGAGTTCCTCTGGGCGAGGAGAGACCTTTGCCTATCAGAACTTTTACCAACATGACTCCCAAATGACCCTTAGAGAACTTAAAACCGTGGCCGATGCGTACCATTTCCCTTCCACTTGCTGCGTCATGGTTCCTGCTCACCTCGACCATGCGGCTGATCCACCTGACGGGTTCACAGCAATCAGTTGCCAACATGTGAAGTCGGGGTTTAGGTTCCCAGTTCCCCCATATTTAATAAACCTATTAAACGACTTGGAGATAGTCCATTTCCAACTCACACCGAATTCTTACGCACAGATCACCACCCTGGCCTACATCTTTCTTAAGAACGGCCTTCCGCCACCAACTTCAAATATAATTCAGAGCCTCTACTTCTTTAAATCCACTACTAATCCTCTCGACACCAAACGAGACGGTATTTACTACATAACCGCCCGTAATTCCCCCTATAAGGCATTTCTGCCATTGAAGGCTGGCAAATCAAATGTGGAGGATTATAAGTCTCGGTGGTTCTACGCTTCTTGTTTATCCCTACAAAGACTTGTCCATTACGATTTCAACAACGGTCCTAGTAGGCGTATCTCAGTTCGTTACTGGAGCGTGCTCATATTTGTTTTCATGCCCCATTGTCACTAACATTCTTTGTTCTTATATGCAGCTTTCATCAAAGGAGCGGTCAATCTCTTAGACGAAGAGATAGAGATGCTGAGGAGATTTACTGAGGTGAAGAAACCCGAGGACGACTTCCTCCCAGATAACTTCTCCCTGAGACAATACGGGCTCGCACCTGGGTTGAAACCCTGCCTCTGAAATTGGCTTTTGACGTTGGCGTGCGAAAGAGCAAGGAGCTTCGATCTGTTTTTTCAAGACCCAGAGAAGACGCTTCTGCCCTAGCCTACAAGAAACCCAAAACAATGGTGGATCTTGACATGGTCTCTCCCCATTCCTCGCCGGCAGCTGAGACAGAAGGGCCCGATGTGGAGATAACGGGTTCGAAAGAACCCTCAACGCGGGTTGCAGATCCCTCAGACAAAGCGGTCGACCCCTCCGCCAAACAGCCCGGAGTGCAATTCAAGAGCATGGCGAAGAAGACCGTGAAGTAGATACCTTCCTCAAGAGGTGCCGTTGGGAGGGGAGTTTCAACTTCGGAGGCCGAGAAGGAGGACGAGGAGGCGTTGGAGCCCCCTGCTAAGCGACTGAGATCCAAAGGCAAAGGTAAGGAGAAGGTGGCCATGACGGGAGGAGTTGACGGAGGACCAACCCCTGAGGCCAATGTGGGAGAGTACTTCGACGATTTGCTGGATCGGCTGCCAACGTTACTGGGTCCTCACAAGCTGGATGTCTATCAGAAGCACATTCGCGGCGACCAGTTGATTGACTACACTACGCGTTGTACCGTGCTTGTAAGTTCCGTTTATTGCGTTGTAATCACATTTCATACCCATATGCGCTGTTAATATGCTATTTCTTTAGGCTTCGTTAGCCGTGATGAAGATGCGTCGGGACTTCCCCGACCTAGCTGGGGAGAAGGCTGCTCTTGAGGAGGCGAACAAGGAGCTGGAGGCGCAGGTTGAAAGTCTCAAAGAGGGGTCCGCGACTGCTGAGAAGACTATCTCTTAGCTGGAGCAGAAACTTAAGGATGCAGAGAAGACCGCGGACAAGGAGAAAAAGCTTTGGTTCGCTGCCTCTTCCTCACTCGCGAAAGCCACGGAGATATAGACAAGATCACCGAGGAGGCTGCCCTTCAGAAGAAACGGGCCGACGACACCGAGAAAGGTCTGACCGTGGCGAAGGACCAACTTGCTCAGGCTCAGGAGGCGTATCGCAAGGCAGACCTCCAGGCCAAACAAGCTTGGAAGGAGGCCACTAAAAAGACAAGCAGTAAGTTCATGTACACTTCGTGGCTACATCATCCTAAGCTGGATTACTCGTACCTCGGGAAGGAAGCGGTGGAGAAGGTGAAAAAATACGAGGCTCGTGCTGCCAGAGATGCCCAAATGAAGGCCGCACAAGCTACTCAGAAGGGTATAATTCCTCCAGCTCCGCAGAAGGCCTCTGACCCGCCACTCGCTCAGACTGGTGGCCCATCAGCCCAGGCCGGCTCCTCTTCAGCTCCTCCAAGATTGGCAAAGGATGGGGGGACAAAGCTCATCTTCTCAGGGAGCCTCTAGCAGCAAGGATCCCAAGGACATTCCCTTCAGTTCTTCAGAAGATCCAGCGGATACTCCCGCTAGCTCTTCCAAGGCCCCTTCAGACAAATGATTCTAATATTTTCCCTTGCTGTTGTTAAGACTTATCTTTAAACATCGACATGATTGCTGTTATTATTTTTGTCCTGTCTTTGGAACAATTTGTAGTTGTCATTTGGTCGTTATCTCAGTAGATTTCTTTCAATTTGCTCTGTCGCTTTCTTATTTTCACATGCATGTAGTCATAATGGATTGTGAATTGGCATACTCTGCAAGATAAACAACAAACAAGTAAAAATAATAAAGGGGGTGACCGCCCCTATATGTACCTTTGGGGATGTATAATAAGGAAAGTAATCCTTTGGGTTGTGGACGATATCCAGTGGATGACCCCCAACGCTCATAATAATCTGAGGGGCAGAAAAGAATCCTCAAAGATGGATGAATAACTTTGATCCCACAATACGTGGTCATAACACTTCCAATATATATATCCATGCATGACAAAAGGAAAGATAGATAATAACGAGTGCGCTGGAGAAAAGAAGAAACCAGATGGAGAACAGGTGGGTTGACGAGGCGTCTTTCCTGATCGCTGTCGGAGTTCATAAAGTAAGAGCTTGAATCATACAGCACAATAATCCTCTCCAGCTGCGCTCACAAGGTTATACCTGAGCATTTACAGTGAGAGTTGTGGAGGTTGAGACCTCGGCTACGCTCACAAGGCTGTAGCTTGAGCATCTACAGCATAATGGAGTGAACCTCTCCAGCTGCGCTCACAAGGTTATACCTGAGCATCTACAGCGAGAGTTGTGGAGGTTGAGACATCGGCTGTGCTCACAAGGCCGTAGCCTGAGCATCTACAGCATAATGGAGTGAACCTCTCCAGCTGCGCGCACAAGGTTATACCTGAGCATCTACAGCGAGAGTTGTGGAGGTTGAGACCTCGGCTGCGCTCACAAGGTCGTAGCCTGAGCATCTACAGCATAATGGAGTGAACCTCTCCAGCTGCGCTCACAAGGTTATACCTGAGCATCTACAGCGAGAGTTGTGGAGGTTGAGACCTCGGCTGGGCTCACAAGACCGTACCCTGAGCATCTATAGCATAATGGAGTGAACGGGCTGAGTGTCACTTCAATCGAGCCCTTTATTTCTGTTCACACGCGAAGGTGGAGGGGGAGGCCGATTAGCCAGCGGCGATTAGGTGCGCAGGCTCGTGACCGTTTTAACCCCTCCTGCCCCTTAGGGCCATCAGATGTTGAAGCTTTAAGCTGATGTTTTGCCGCTTTATGGTGGTGTACCTTACACAAGAACACACATAGGCATTTGATGTTAGCAATAACTCATCACAATTGCTAGACGATTCTCATTATATCTATACATGGCTTGTTCTACATATGTGACAGAATAGCGATAGTAAATTAAAATACAACATTCAGGTATAGTATGTTCTCAAGTGGCTGGCGTTCTAAGCCCTTGGTAGGATTGCCCCGTCCATGTCTGCCAAGTGGTAGACTCCATTCTTCAGGTTTTCGTGGATCCCGTAAGGTCCTTCCCAGTTCAGTCCTAACACTCCCTCACTTGCTTTGCGAGCACCGGGTAGGACTTCTCGTAGGACAAGGTCACCTGGTTTGAATTGACATACCCAGACCTTTTTGTCGTAATGCCTGGCTATTCTCTGCTGGTAGACGACCATTTTGAGACGAGCAGCTTCCCTTGATTCCTCGAATAAGTCTGAGCTAGCGGCCAAAAGCTGGTTGTTGTCATCAAGGTTGTAGTTTGCTCTTCGGTGACTGTAGACTTCGAATTCTGCTGGAATCATAGCCTCAGACCCGTAGACCATTGAGAAAGGAGTCTCTCCGGTAGTGCTGCGGGCAGTAGTGCGGTAAGCCTACAACACCTTCTGTAACTCATCAACCCACGCTCCCTTTCTGGCTTCAAGCTTAGTCTTCAGGATCTGCTTGATGATTTTGTTGACCGCTTCCACCTGACCGTTGGCTTGCGGGTGGTCGACTATGGAGAAGCTTTTGACGATGCCAAGACTACTGTAAAATTCCTGAAATTGTTCGCTAGTGAACTGGGTCCCGTTGTTTGTTACCAGCTGCTGGGGGATGCCGAACCTGCAGATTATGTTATCCCACACGAACTTCTTGATCTTCATCGTGGAGATCTCGACCAGCTCCTTTGCCTTCGCCCATTTGGTGAAGTAGTCGACGGCCACAACAGCGTATTTGCACCTCGCACGACCCACCGGGAGAGGTCCAATTAGGTCCATGCCCCAGATGGCAAAGGGCTACGGACTGATCATCTGACGGAGATAGGTTGGGGGTGCCCGGGGAATTTTTGAGAATCTCTGGCATTTATCACATTTCCTTACCAGGTTAAGGGCGTCCTGCTTCATTGTCGGCCAGTAGAAACCCTGTCTGAGCGCTTTCTGGGTTAAGGAGAGCCCTCCAGCATGGTTGCCGCAATGTCCTTCATGAATGTCCCTCATCAAAGCGGTGCACCCCGGCTCATCAATACACCTGAGCAGGGGGGTGAAGAGGCCCATCTTGTAGAGAACGTCACCATAAACACAATACCCGGCCGCTCTTATACGCAGACGGCGCGCCTCCATCTTATCTTCTGGAAGTCTCCCTTCTTGCAGATAACGGACCAGTAGGCACATCCATGATCCATCCGCCACTGTCAAAGCCATCACTTCCATGCCGGATTTGGTACTTGGTTCAGGCAGGAACTCCATAGGTATGTTTTCAGCGCAGTTTGTATCTTGAGCGGCTGCCAGATGAGCCATAGCGTCTGCATGGAGTTCTGAGCGCGCGGTATCTGGTTCAACTCGAATGCCTCGAAAGCCCCCAGCAATTTCTGAACCTTCTGTAGATAGGCCGCCATCTTTGACCCCTTGGCCTGATATTCACCTTTTATCTGGCAGACCACCAATTGGGAATCGCTGAAAATCCTTAGTCGCTGAACCTGCATCCTTTTAGCTAGACGAAGCCCTGCCAGTAGCGCTTCGTACTCCGCCTTATTATTAGTCGCCCTGAAGCCAAATTTAAGGGCACAGAGAAACTTACCCCCATCAAGATTGATCAACAGGATTCTGGCTCCAGCACTCCTTTCGCAGGAGGATCCATCCACAAACAGTTCCTAATATGGCCCTTCAGAAGTTTCAGTCTGATCGTCCACGGGTCCGGTAAACTCAGCTATAAAGTCCGCTAGTGCTTGCCCTTTAATCGCCGACCTTGGCTTGAATTCGATGTCATACTGGGCGAGTTCGATGGCCCATTTAACGAGTCGGCCGGAGGTATCTGGCTTTTGAAGGATTTGTTTCAGAGGGTACCTGGTTAAGACTTCGATCTTGTGTGCCTGGAAGTATGGACGCAGCTTTCTGGACGCCATCACCAAACAGTAGGCGAGCAACTCCATTGGGGTGTATCTGGTTTCTGCCTCGACCAACTTCTTACTCACATAATACACCGGCACCTGTGCTCCATTTCCTTCTTGCCTTATCAACGCTGCACTCAGGGCGTGCTGGGAAACCCCCAGGTAGATGGTCAGAGTTTCCCCTTCTTTTGGTTTAATCAGCAGCGGAGCGCGCCCTATGTACTCCTTTAGTTGCATGAAGGCAGCTTCACACTCATCAGTCCACTTGAAGTTCTTGGCCTTCTTCAATACCTCAAAGAATTGAACACACCTGTCGGAGGCCTTGGACACAAACCGACTTAAGGCTGCAATCTGGCCGTTCAGACTCTGAATCTCCTTCACACTGCTCGACAACCTCATGTCCAACAAGGCTTGGATCTTCTCTGGGTTAGCTTCTATTCCCCTGTTGTTCACAATGAAACCCAAAAATTTACTTGAGGAAACCCCGAAAGCGCACTTGAGAGGATTGAGCTTCATCCGATACTTCCTCAAAATCCGGAACATCCTTTTAAGACCCTGGACGTGATCAGCGGCTTTTTCAGATTTAACAAGCATGTCATCCATATAGACCGCCATGCTCTTCCCCAATCAGCTCTTCAAACATTTTGTTCACCAGCCTCTGATAGGTAGCTCCTGCATTTTTCAGACCGAAGGGCATTACCCTGTAGCAATATAACCCTCGGTCAGTGGTGAACGATGTACACTCCTCGTTCTTGGGGTCCATGGGGATTTGGTTGTTGTCGGAATAAGCATCCATGAAGCTAAGGAGTTCATGCCCCGCTGTTGCATCCACCAGCTGATCGATTCTTGGCAAGGGGAAACTGTCCTTCGGGCAAGCTTTGTTCAGGTCTGTGAAGTCTATGCATGTTCTCCACTTCCCATTTTTCTTCTTTACTAGCACGGGATTAGCTACCCACTCTGGATACTAGACTTCGCGGATGAACTTGTTGGCCAGGAGCTTGTCCACTTCCTCCTTCAGAGCTTCACTGCTCTCTTGGTTCATTTGTCTCCTCTTCTGGCAGACTAGCCGATGGCGGGGGTCGACGTTCAGCTTATAAGTCATCACCTTTGGGTCAATCCCCACCATATCTCTATGGTTCCAGGCGAATACATCTACATTCCTCTTGAGACAGTCAATCAGTTGGGATTTTACCTCTGGGATCAGGCTTCTACCCAGCTTGAGACATCTTGACATATCCGCTTTAGTAACCTGGACATCCTCAAGCTCTTCTACTGGACCAGTATTTTGATGTGCATCGAACTCCCTGGGGTCTAAGTCGTGGCTGATCCCTGATGAAGTGATCACCTGCAACTCCCGTTCTGAAATTACTTCTGCCTTCTTCCTCTGGGCCCCCTTTCTGATCGCGTCAACGTAGCAGTGATAAGCCATGGATTGTTCGCCCTGTACACATCCTACCCCGTTGGGAGTTGGAAACTTCACTGCGAGGGCCTTGGTGTAGACAACCATATCGAGATCATTCATCGTTGGCCTCCCCATTACTACATTGTATGCTGAAGGAGAGTTGATGATGAGGAAGTCTGCCAGTACCGTGAACTGGCGCGCGGCGTCGTCGAGAGTCAAAAGCAATCTAATCTGTCCAGCAGGGATGACTGAATCTCCAGTGAAGCCGTAAAGGGGTTCAGGGGATGGTTTTAGTTGATCATCGCCAATTCCCATCTAATCGTAGCAATCCTTGTACATAATGTTCACGGAACTGCCAGTGTCAATCATGATCCTCTTCACCATTGAGTTGCCGATGCGCGCCCTGATTACCAAAGCATCATTATGGGGAAGGCGGATATCCCTTGCGTCCTCGTCAGTGAATACGATGTCCTCCGACGCCTTCCTAGCTTTCTTGGCAGGTCCCTCCGACTCTCCCTGTCCTATCGGTTGGACGCGTCTAGCCTCACGCACAAACCGCTCCTGTGCTCTATTAGATTCTCCGGCTCTCGAAGGTCCCCTATGGATTGTATGGATGGTTCTGACGGAAGGCCCTTAAGTAGGATTCGGCTCTGGCTGATTTTGAGTCGGAGGATCTTCTGAACGCTAACGGGGCCGCTGATGCTGCTGGGATGGTCGTCTCGGGGTCCTCATAACGTAATCCCTCAAACGACCATTTCTGATCATCTCCTCAACAGCATCCTTGAGCGCTCAGCAGTCCGAGGTATTGTGTCCAATATCGTTATGGTAAGCGCAGAATTTGTTCCTATCTCTCCTCCCTTCGGGACCCTGAAGGGGAGCCGGTAGCCCAAAATTCTCCCTGTTCTTCTCAGTCGTGAATATTCGGTCTTGGGTGTCCGACAGGGTGTTGTATGTATTGTAGCGACCTTGATACCGTGGCCGCTTTGATCCTCGGCTACTTCCCGGTCTTCGCCAATCCTTGGCCTTCTTAGCAACCTGCTGATTTTCTCTTCGTCCTCCAGGGTTGCTTCCCCCGTTGCTCCTTTTCCTTCCATGACTGGAAGTACCAGTTTCGTCCCTTTGAGCACTAGTCTTCCTAGGATTGGTCACTTCTTCCCATCGAATTTCCTTCTCAGCTCGCTCATAGAATTCTCCCAGGTTTTTCACGGGGGATCTATTAATGCTCTCGTACAGTTTGCCATCTTTCTTTAGGCCAGATGAGATGGCTGACAAAACCCCTTCATCTGTAGGGCTTTCTACATTTGTCACCTCGCGCCTGAACCTGTTAATGTATTCTTTCAGAGGCTCACCTGGGCGTTGGCAGATGGTGGAAAGGTGACAGGGTGGTGCAAGCCGTCTCTTTAACGCCTGATACTGGTTTAGGAACTTCTGCTGGCATTCCTTCCAGTTGTTGATGCTGCGCGGAGGGAGGCTTCTGAACCATGTCCGCGGAATGTCCCCAAGAGTAGCTGGGAACACACGACACTTCACAAGAGGACTCGTCGTCTAGAGATCCATCTGGATATTGAAGGCGTCCAGATGATCATAGGGGTCGGAGTTTCCTCTATATTGGGGGATATTGGGGACTTTGAACCTTGGAGGGAGCGGCTCCAGCTCAATCTCTGAAGCGAATGGGGTCCTTTCTCCAGTCTGGCCTCTTTGCTCCTATACCATGGGCAGCGCTTCTAGCTGGAGGACTCTTTGGAGGATTTCTGCAACCAATGTACCCCGCGTCTCTGTTTCTCCAACGGCGAAATGTCTGTCCCTCCTGCTCGGGGATCGATCGTTTCTGGCCCTCTCCCCTCCAGCATTGCGTCCTGGCCCCGCCCCGTCTGCACGAACTGGGATTTGATCATGATTGCAGCCAGCCTACTCCGGTCGGTGTTTGTCGCGGGCTCGTGAAAGTTGAGCACTAGAATGGACGCTGGAGGAATGGACAGACCCTTCTCGTTCAAACTCTCTGGCACCCCCTTTATTCGCACCAGGGTCTTCTGCATGTCTCCTACGGGGGATATCTCTTCTTGGAACGGCCTGAGGGTTAATTTGAGGAGGTTGGGCTTGATTCCGAAACAAAGTCCTGACCTCACCGATAAACTCCGCGACAATATTCTCTAGCCTTTCCTGTCGTCGCTGTAACGCCTGCATTGCCTCTCCTCCTGCATTATTAAGTGTAGGTTGGCGAGTTGGAAGAAGTGGTATACCTTGAGCGTCTCCCGTCCCCGACATGTTAGACGTCCCTACACTAGTATTGGATACCCCTCCGATGGACATAGCTTGCTGTTGGTCTGAAACTTCCTGGCGGTTTTTTATCGCATTGAGATCTCTAGGAATCCTCCCTCTAACCATGGCGAATGAAGAAATAGCTATGAACGCTAACGGGTAAAAAGGCGACGAAACTGAAGATGAGCCCCTCCTTCTAACGCCAAAAATGTTAACGTCAGAAAACGGTTTCCTTAGTTAACAAGGTTGTTTTAGGGCCCAAGCTACAGTTTCGGGTATTTAGTAGAAAGCATGAAGAGCAATAAGAATGAGATGGAGAAGTTAGAGGCGAGGAGAAGAAGACACAGAAGGTTTTTAGAGTGGTTCGGCCCAAAAAAATGCCTACGTCCACTGTTCACTCTCTCACTATTTTGGAAGAGTAACGACACTCGGAAAAATAGATCCTTTTTACAGTGAAAATAGTCTCATATTTATAGAGAAATGGGACATGCTACAGTAAATTAGAATAAGACAAAAGTAAACAGTTAACTACAGTTACAATGACAGACAGCATTTAATGCGCCGAAATCCCAATTAATATGGCTGTCAGGGCATTAAATGCAGCCGAAAACACATTAAATGCGGTCGAATCCGTCACATCCGAGATCTGCCCAAGGGAGATTTATGATGACTGGGTTGGATACGCCATGACAAGCTGTCGGGGCCACGATCACAGCTTCTGGTGGATGGCGTGCATGGCACGTCTCGAAACTATACTCTACAAGGCGCTGTTGACTTCTGCTGACTTGAGACTTTCAGAAGCGAGGCGGAGACCGATCTTCTGGCAGATTGAGCACTGAGTTTGGAGGGAGAATAAGAGGATCTTTGAACAGTCTGTCTACCTGGAGAGTCGAGGAGGTGGATTATGAGTCGGCATGTTCACAGCTAGTCATGGTAGTGAGGCGGACGATATCATGAGTGAAGGAGTCAGTACGCAGCCGCACTTAGAGATCATAGATCATCTTGGACGAGAAGGACTCGTTGGGCATCTCTGACGGGCGGCTCCTTTTGAGGAATATCTTAGTCGGGCAGGATCGACGAAAAGGCATACGGCCGATCATGGCGGATAATCTGGCGAGCGGGCTTAGCTGTCAAGGATGGAGGCCAGCGGTAAGCCTGAAAGATGAAAGCCAACGGCCAGCGATAAAGACCAATCGGTCAAACCGAGCAAATAAAGCTGACGGAGAACACGACGGTCTGAATGGCGGAGAAGATAGCGGTCACAGCCAGTTTTCAGAATGGAGCATTTGCGGTCAGAATCAGCGATCAGCGGTCACGACAAGCGCTCACTAACGGACCCTTTCACCAGGAGAATGGACTGGAGGGATGACGGAAGATTGGGCTTCTGGACCACTGGGTCTGCACTATAGATCCGTCTGGGCCAGATTATTCTGATCGCTATTTTCCCCATAACAACAGGTTAATGGATTTGAATCCTTTATGATTCAAGTAATAAACAAATTAATCGTGTCGAATCCAAAAATGTTAACCCCCTTCTTAAATGAATTCGTGTCGAATTGGTCGAATTTACAAATGAATTGAATCAAATTCAACTCGACTTGACACATCAATCCATTTTGCCACCCCTAATATAAGTGTTATAGACAAAAGGATTTAATTTGAAATTAGTAACTTAAAGAGTTCATAGAAAACAAATAAAGTTTGATACTTTACCTATGATAAATCTATAATAGTGGTCCATTTTGTACTTTATACGATAATCTTATTTGGTATCGTTTATATGACGACATAGAAATGGAGACACTTATATAATAGAAATTATATAAGGCTGGATCACGATAAACATGAATTTCTTATTTATCAACCTAATGATCATATATGGATTGATTTTAATCTTTAGTATATTATGGATTCCTATTTATTAAGTCATATCATTTGATTTATATAGGTAAAATTATTATAAATTTGCAATCAATAAAATTCGTACTTTGAAAATATGATTTAATAAGTGGCTTAGAACATTTTACATAATAATGAAACTCATTCCTTCTTACGATAAGTAGATGACTAATTTTCTTAAATGTTGATTCGAGTATTGAATAATAAGAATATTCGACTTTCTATTTATATGTAAACGGAAAAATAAATTTATAAGTTATTATGAATATATTATTCATTAGAGAATCAATAGTATTTATAAGAACAAGATATAACTAAAGAAGTATAATGAACTTCATGATCTAGCTCTAATTATGAACTACTTGTTTAATCATTTTAATTAATAATTAAATATCTACAAATTTTGAAAATGGATCATTAAGTTTTTAGTGGAGTGACTCTAAAGTTCATAATAGTGAATTATTTTATTAAAAAATTTTAATTAATAATGTTGATATAATCGGAGCTAAAAATTGTAGCTCTATTTGATCCCAGGCTAGCTTGTACTAATTAAAAAGAAGAAAAAAAAAAAAACAAGAAAAGAAGAATATAATAACGTTCATATAATATTTTAATTTTTTTTTGAGAATATTGATTATTTAAATTAATGATTATTTAATTATTTATCAATAAAGGTTATTGGTTCAAATCCATGTGACTACGTAAATTAAGAATGATGGATTATTTAATTAAATAGTCATTAGATTTGAAAAGGTCAAAGTCAATTAATAGAAGATTATGAATCTTCGTTGATTTGGAAATTTGATCATCTAATTATTAATTAGATTTTTCAATTGGAAAATGATCATCCAATTATGAATTGGATTGTTCAATTTTGGAAATAGATCATCTAATTATGAATTAGATATTCTAAATTGGAAATTAATTATTTTAGTTAATAAAGAAAACCCAAAATTGATTAATATAAAATAATATTTTATATTGAAAATCAATTGATCAATTTTTTATTTGATCCAATTTTCCTCACTCTAGTCACACATTACATAAAAGAAAATCAAAGCCTTAAGGTTGGATGCACATCATCAATCAACAAAGAGGGTTGGCTGAACCCTTCATTGTAGTGTAGCCTCTATCGTTTTCATTTTGTTGCAGGATTTATTTTGAGAAAAGAAAAGTGAACAGATTTTACAAGATCGTGCCCACACCTGGTGTCTTGGTGAAGAGTAATAGCAAAGAAGATCGAGTGGTGGAGAATCTATAAATCAAAAGAAATCAATTTAATCTTCATGTAATATAAGATTTGATCTTATTATTTTGAATTATTAAATTATCATTACCAACACCGATCCAACACATATTTGTTTGCATTTTTTTTTTTTTAAATTCATTTTTCCACTTTAATTGTAAATTGATTATTCCCTTCGCCAACCATATAGAGTGTCAAGGAGCAAACCATATGGGTATTAGGTACCGAGCACCAAGGTGTCGAAAAAGCCAAGCATCCACTGTCACCAAAGAGCCACAAACATCCTTGAAAATAACTATCTATGGTGCCGAGGACCCAAGCATCCAAGATGCTCAGGAGCTAAATGTCCGGGATGCCTAAGAGAAAAACCTCAACAGTATCTAAGAGATAGCTAGGAAGTCGAGGAACTAAGCATCCAAGGCATCAAGGAGTCGAAGACCCACAAAAATGGTAAGAAAGGTTGTCATTTTCAAAATTACCTTCCAAAAGAAGAAAACTTGGGGAATAAGAATGACAAAAGGAGCAAAGTAAAAGAAAAGGTAACCTCGTCAGAAAGAGGAGACAAAAAAGGAAGGAGACAAGGAAAGGGTAAGGTCACTATCAAAGGGAGGGGGGGACCATTAGGGAGATAAAAAAGAGTATTAGCTAGAATCAAAAGGGATTAAGAACCACCTCTGACATAACTGGCTGAGCCTGCCCCCCAACAGGTGAGTAACCAACTTGTATTCTGGGACAACCACTCGTAAGACGTCATGTCCACTCAGAAGAATTGCATCAAAGAGGAATCCTTCATGTGTGTAGACAAAAGGCAATGACCAGATGAGGATGTCAACCATGAATATCTCCTCTGCTAGAGAAGTCCTTAAAACAAGGGACAACCAAGTGTAGAGGGAAACCATGATGTCAGCATAACCATTTAGCTAGGGAAAGAGACCTTTGTCACACCAAGGTCGACAAAGAAAATAATAGACCACCTGGCTGAATGGAGAGCTGGGATCGGTCTTGGAAGCGTGCAAGGAGCATGTCCATGAAACAACTTTATGGAAACTTGATAAGACAACAAGGAGAAGGAAAAACCAATCAGTTGAGGACATCTGTCCAAAGAGATGTGAAGTTTTACCTATAAAAATCGTGCATTTTTTTTTTCTTTTTTGGTATCTTCTTTTAATACCTTGTTACTTTTTATATTTTAGTTATTGTTTCATTGTTTCTCTCAAAGGTGCCCTTTCTCCAATCACTTGACTTGACCGTTGGAGTTTTGGTCACTGACATCTCGTCAGCATCACGCTGACTGGCTTCTATCATGCAGGCACCCTATTCTAAGGTCGACGGAGGAGTGAATAAGAGAATCACAAGAGAGTTGCCCTTGCTCTCTTTACTATTGATATCGAGCAAAATCCAATGTCAACGATAGGTTAGTTTTGCTCAATTTACATATGAGATAGTCTATGGTACACTTAGATATCAATACACCTGAACTGATTGCAATTAAATATGTCGTATTATAGCTAAAAATTGAATAAGAGGTTACATAAGTTTTTGGAGACAGAAAATTATTTGCTCAACAACATTCACATTCAATACATACCGAAACAAAATTGAAAATGACTGACAAAGGGATGATATACTACTTTGTAAGTCACAACTACATTACAACAATAATTATAAATTCATGTACAATAACATTATTGTCATTGAATCTGTACCAGTTGGGGATTGCGATTTGATCAATTTCTTTCTCACCGACTGTTATATAAATTCATACAAATATATGATACAAATAATATAACGTAATATGCTACTACTTGATTTTGTCCCTTTCTTTTTCATTTAACTTCTGTCACTATCATAAACTTTAAGTAATTTGATCTACATCCATATGATCCCCAGTTGAGATTTTATCATACCTGAAAATGATATGTTAGAATCTATAATCCATACCCCAAACATGTCGAAAAGGCAAAATAAGCTAAAAATTAACCTGTGTATTTTCTGTTTTATACTTTTGGAGTTCGTCTTGGGCACATATCAGCCTAAATATAGCAAACCAAGATTCATTAGTTAGCATTTTGTATAATATCATGTGTGTTTTCACCTATAACTTTACATGCTTGCATGTGCGTATGTGTTTAAATACTATATGAGTGTGTATGCGTGTGCGTCTATTTCTGACAAATTTTACCTCCATTGCAGGTCCGTGATTTCATGAAGCAACTCCTTCTCCCTGTCATGAGCTGCTTCGAGCTGCAAGTAAAAACAATTAACAATTAAAAATAAAAAATCAAATTTTCTCTAATTTCAAGTTTAATAAGGATAGTAACTAATTGAGGTTGTTCATGTATACATAAAATTTTACAATGTTCTTGCACACAAGTTGGAAAGCATTGCATGTACTTTATACATATGAGGAAAAATTGCTTGATCATCAGTATGACATTGAAGGCTACATGTTACATTAGAATGAAGAGAATAATTTACCAAATGCACCATAGTCCGTCACAGAAACAACAAATCATAGGTCCATGAAGGTTACAAACAAAATTATTTGTTCCTGGTGCACTTATCTCATTGCATTAGCATTGTTATTTGACACAAAATTACCAACTCAGACACCATAGCATTCCATGGCACCAAATCAGTTCAACTGGAGATCTAAGAGCTGACATAGCTCAACTAGGAAAACAGATTTTAATTTAGACACTACAGTATTTGATTAGAAAAAGTGAGTGAAATTTTCTTTCTTTTTTTTTTTTTTAATAGATACAAAATTCAAAAATTTATGACAACTAGAGAACATTGCTTCTGAACTCCAGTAAAATAATGCATGTTCCTAGCTGCTGAACTTCCTTTAAAGTTTCATATTCTTGTAAATTACAGATAGTTTGATCGGCTTAGCATTTACCATAACGTAAATCTACCCCGTCAAAATTTTTGCAAGCAATTTTTTCTTCCTATTTCATTTTATTGGTTCTTAACCTGATAAAGGATATCTTCTATATATGTTGATTGCAATGTATTTTAACTTTAAGTCATAAATATTATAATTGAGTCATTTCCTATCGGTTTAAGTTTTTAAGTTTGAAGGTAACTAATATGGTATCAAAACTTATAGGTTTTTGGTTCAAACCCTCTCTACCCCCTTTTATTTGACATCTTGTTGCACATGTTATACGATATAAAACGTTTAGCATGTGTTCGTCATCTGTTATTTGTCCACATTATACGTGAGAGGGCATATTAATATATTATAGTCTCAAGTCTTAAATACTATAGTAGGTCATTTCCTATCAACATAAGGGTATGATGATAACTAAAAATATATTTAAATTCAACTTAAGTAATGCCTTTTCAACTTATGATTGCATGAATATTTGTAATTCAAGCTTCCCATTACAAAGTATAGATGTTCAAAAGAGACAGAACCTAGTAGCAACATACCAAAGATCTCTCCGTGGCCACCACACTTGCTGGTGTGCTTCCTCCATCACCTGCACGATTAGCTGAAAGTTGGGGAGATCAAGGTAAGCTCATCTTATTGGAGAAAAAGGTAGAAAGCAAGGCAACATAAATTGCTTGCACCTGAAGTGTCTCCAACAGAAACTTGCTTCATGATATTGAGAATACTTTCCTGTTAAAAACATGGCCAAAAACCGAAGACATTGTTAATCATAACAAGAACGCATAAAGATAAACGATGTATCACTAACTCGTACCCTTTGTTGAATATTGGTCAGCAAAACAGAATGCAACAATGGAAAAAGAGAGGGGCCAGAAAGAGTTGTTGGCAGCACAGCATCTGATGATGATACAGATAGAGAAGGAAGTTGGGTAAGCACCTACATAAACCATAAATTGCAATGAGACAATCATTAATCTAAATGCACAGATAATTTCTTAAATCTGGGGGCCCATGTATTATAGAATCATCGATTTTGTATCAAATGTAGAGTAAAAAATATCGTGGCAACTTTAAGCACCTAAGGAATTCTTCATTTTGTATCGTTGGATGTGATATGAAAAAATTCAGTTCATGTATCTAACTGAGAAGAGATCAAATCTTACAAAATTTTGTAGTCAAATGCTATATTGCATAAGTAAAACAACCTAAGTTAAGAACAGTATATGTCATCCTTTTGTGTCTAAGCCTATATCATGATTGTTGATAATTGATCTAAAAATTTTGTGTTCCCTTAAAACTATCAAAAAGTTAAGGTCTTTCAGACATCGAGTTGATCACAAAAGAAACATGATAACTGCATGAAGACTGTAACTATAAATCGGAAATTATTTCCTTGATAGATTACGACACAGATTATATTTATTAACCACCAAAATACTTGAATTAGACATTCTTTCCTAAAGCCGACATGAAGAATTACACATCCATGACAACGATTTATTAAGAGGAGGAGGAACCTGCCACAACATAATCACAAACTGATTGGCACAATATTAATTAAGGTGCCACTTTCTAAAAATAAGAATGTTACTACAAATTATTATTAATTTGAATAATAATTTAGAACTTAAAATTATTCAGAGTACTGCATTCTCACACAGAATAAACTGTGAAACCATTAAACATGTTGACTTTTCAAAAGCAAAATTGTAGTTTCATTGTGTGGAGAGTGTCAATAGACTCTGCACACCTTAGGAAACCTATAGTCATGAATATCAAATTATGCTGATTGCACATATTAGAAAGGTAAAATATCCCTGGAATGAGTTTGTAGGAAGGAAGTACAAGGTGAAACTTTTTACATTCTTTGCTTACATAGAAGCTCTTGTGTGCTGTCGAACCTAAGCATGATCCTGAAAAGGAAAGTTTTGAGAGACATTCCTAATCCAGATAAGGAGTGCACAAGAGAAAACTACACAGATACACTTTTTTCTTTTCTATCAGAAAGAAGCTTAGACACAAGTGTATGATTTATTTGTGTGATCAAGGTCACGCAAAATATGAAAAAAGATGTCAGAAGGAAGAAAATATGGCAGCAAGAGGATTGCCCTGAACAAATTTCAAGGTTTCCATACTACACATTCCCTAGATAAGAAATCTCAGAACGATAAAAGGTATTATTAATAAATCAGAAAGCATCATGCTTAGGACATAGCAATAGAAGTTAAAATAAAGAGTCCAACATTAACATTAAGGCGAGGAGAAATACTAACTCAATTACTTTCAAAATATTTTTGCTTGATAATAGCAATTGACTACCATGTCATATAACAAGTAATTACTAGCAAATCATAACTTCTCCAGAGGTCCCTATTTATGTTCTGTGGAGGAAGATAGTGAGAGTTGACATAGCTTAAGTATTTATTTCAGAAGTTCTCTTAAAGTGCAAGTGAACTAACTACAGATGAAACACCAGGAAAGCTAAAGGTATTTTGGCACATTTGTGCTAACCTCAGAACTACCAACCTGCATGCTGTGACTCTTCTGTAGTATAGGAGATGCGACGACCTGAAAAGGAGAAAGTGAATTCATATCCTTCCTGAAAAACCAAAGGGAATAGAAGGACCAGAATATAAGTCACCTTTTCCATATACACGTTTTCAGATGTGACTTTAAAACGTCCCCTTTGCTGAATAACAGGTGGCTTTGCTTTTTCATCAGGGTCATCACTGTTTGCTGCCACAACAATACTTGAAATAAATAGAAAAGTAGAATTTTCCTTGAAAGATCATGGCAGTAAAATCATCAGCATATTACTAGAAATTATAGATTGCTTCACATGAAAGAAACTTGCAAAAGAAGGAAAATATGACTTGCCTGATGATTTAGACACTTTTGACGCCATTTCAGGAAGGACATCATCTACTGCAGAGGAAGCTGCTGCTGCTGCATTGCAACATGAATTGTTTTGAGGCTGATTTGGCAACTTATCACTGAAAATCCCACAAAAGCACAGTATTAAAACAAGTATGGATTCTGACGAATATCCATATGACAAGAAAAGGATTGAATGGAAAAAAACCAAACTGTCATAACTTATTTGTTTAAGCTGCACATCTCCATCCATGTCTGTAAAGATTTATGAGGACAAAAATTTAAATTGATTGGTTCAATGAGCCTTATTTTTTCCATTCTCTATCTTGTTGATCATCAAAAAACAGGATTCCATGGGTTAAAAGGTACAACCTACCTTCCCTTTTCCTTCCCTAATATCAATCAAAACAGAATTCATTAACAAAGTCTTAACAAGTTCTACCTTTGTTTTTACTACTTAATGTCATCATCTACGAAATGTTATGTTTCTGTAAACTATGTAACACTTTTACTTATATCTTCACATATTTTCGTTAGGTCCTGATGGTTTTATTTTTTTAGTCTGCCGTAAAATTTATATCACAGCGGGTTACTTTTAGACCTGATTGATATTAATACTAATGTTCCGGATGCGTGCACATAACTTCGATATGCTAATTGAATTTTGCTTTCCAGCAATGATCAGTTAACTATTTCCCTTTCATTCTTATCAAGTTGGTACAGTGAAAAGTTTCGGAATCTAAACATTTATATCACTGATTACATTTTAAATACTAGGTCATGCCTTTGACAAAAAGCCTATCAACTTAATTTGCCTATTCTCTTGCTGTGGTTACCATAAGTATGGATGCTTGAATTTCCACACTACAAGCCATTCAAAAGCAACTCAATATCAATGATAACTGATATAACTAACTATTATCCCTACAGTTTTATGTATTATAGATCTGAATCATCTCATGTGATGTCACAAACTTATGTTAAATAGATCCAAATTCAATACTTTTTAACATCTGAAATCAGCATGATCACGATTTTGATCAGTTTTAGGATCTCAAATGACAACTATCTCTAGTCATTTTAAGTGAGCAACTTTTGTTTAGCTTAGAGAGGTCAGAAACTCCAACCCCACCTCGAATGGGATGGGGTTAAACATAAAAACCTTGGGGTTAAGTTATTATCCAATGCATCCTTAGCCAATTCAAAGACAGTGTCTCAAGGAAGAAAATGTTTGAAAGAAATATGTAGATTAAGTGGCAAACCTCTCTCTATTAATCTGTGAAAGAGCACCTTCTAGTAGCATGGAGTCAACTGATGAATCTCCATTTCTTTGATTAAAAGAAGCAGCAATACCCTCCATAGGCTTGCCACTAATCTCCATAGAAGGCTTTTCATCCATATTATCTTGATTATGATCAAAGGGACGAGGTGAAGGATTCTGTGAAGCTTGGAACTCATAACATGGGCTTGCAAGGGTCGAATCATCATCGAATCTGTCTCTGGAAAGTTAAACGTAATTTTAATCAGATTATTTATCAACTCTTCGCCTTAAAAGAGGAATCAACAATGACAAATGAGATCAAAACACAAACTAGCAATATATTATGAGCATATATAACTGTAGGTGCCAAACTCAAAAGACATACTTGTTAATATTTATTGTCAAGTCAACTAATGGGGAAAGAGCCCTTTTAGCCTGCATTGAATTATTATCTTCCTGCGCAATTTCAAATTGTTAGAAACAATAAAAGACCTATAAAACAAAGTGAACATAACAAAGACATGAAAATAAGAGAAGCCTATCCTCCAGTGCAAGGCACAAAACAAGAATATTGAAATACCGTATCTGCAATGTGGTAATCAAATTGTTTTTCTTGCACGTCAAGCCCCGCCAAATTGTTCGAACTCCCTCCTTGATTACTATCAGATATAAGGTCCTCATCATGAATCTGATCGAAAGAGCATTACATTACAATAAGTTCCAAAACAACAACATGATTGAAGTTCCAGATTGCTACATAAACAATATTCACAAACAGTATGCTACATATACCAGGGAAGCCTGAGCCTTCACATCTTCAAGATTGAAGTTCCAACCACTAATCCCTCGTTTATATTCATTCTACAAACAACCACACGAAGGTATTAGAGACAGCTTTTTATGACATGTAAAATCAAGCAGGTGAAGAGAGAAGGCCTGTTTGGAAGCGAAATGTTGCATCCAGCGGCAGTAACATATATATACTCGGCTACAATGATGATGCAGTCAATATAGAAAGCAAGATAACATGCATAGATGATTCATATCAGCTTATCATCAATTTGAAATAGTTTCATGAGACACTGAAAGCTCTAGGTTCTAATTCCCATGTCAGACCATAACATGACAATTTATAAGCCATTTAGATCTTATCTTTTGCCTAAGCAAATCTAAAATAGATACAAGTCAAAAGAGTATAATAAGTTAAGAACATATAGGTTAAAGCAATAAAAATTCAGATAGGACTTTTGATAACTATAAAGGCAGATGAAAGACAGCTCAGTGAAATTGAGCTTATCATTCTAATTTAAACACCCTAGTAACTAACAAAGTCTAAAAGAGAACCAAAAGCTAAAACAAAACTCCAAAAAGGATGCAGCTTCTTCCTAGACTAAGAACAAATTCCAAGTAACGCCTAATTGTATGAGGTTCAAATATATTCTGTACGTGTTTGGAAAATTTTACTGTCAAACTACTGGGGCTATATACAATGATCACGATAGACATGTATGCAAATGCCTTCACTTTTTTTTTTTTTTTTTTTTTTTCTGAAGACTTAAGTCATATTCAACTAAGATATTTGATTTTTAAAAAAAAGGTTAAATATATTGTCTTCAAATAAAGTAGATACCAGATAATAAAAAGTTTAAATTTTATATAACTAACATAAGGCTAATAGATATTGTAGTGACATGTGACGCGATGGTTAAGCATTTTTCATACTTTCTATTCTCACCAGATTTCATCTTTCCATCATATTTGGTGAGTGTGTAAGCAATTGGTGCTGGTGAAGTAAACACATATACTAAATGGAAAGTAATTGAAGCTTAGGATGACTACCACGAAGTAATCATATCTGGTATTGACCAAATGGAACTATATCAGAGTCACAACAGCACATCTGAATTCAGACACAAAGTGGGAGAAACAAAAAATGTCAAAACATGACCATCTAGCATGACCAATTTCACAGAAAAATAAGACAGGTCAAACCTGTGATATTTCCTCCTTTTGCCCATCTGGCATTTTCTTCTGTGCAAGCATATCTTCTTCCTTTCTCTGCGGTTGCCGAAAACACAATATAAGGACATAATACACATAGATATGGCAGTAAGTGACTAACTGTACAAACAATCATACACTAAAAGGCAAACATGCCAACCTTCAATGCTTTGATACGGTCACCAAGAGCAGGCAACCCCTCCAAAAGTGTACGTGCGATATAATCATTAGACCTTGCTTGCTTGAAGAAGGAATGCTTTAACAACTTCTTTGCAGAAGGCCTTTTTGAAGGATCTTTCACCAAGCAACTAGCAATCATTTGCTTAAAAGACTAAAAAAAAGGAGCAAAACAAATTAAACGCATTGTGTGACATAATTACACCCAATATGTTGTCCTGTACAACAAATTTTGCGACATACCTTAGAAAACTTCCTATCTCTTTCATAATCAAGGCCAGGGGGTGCATTTTGCAAGGTCATAAGCAGTACCTAAAAGTATTAGATGAGCTTGAGGTTTTAAATCCATTGCTTTATACAGAGATAAAAGAAAAAGAAGAGAAGCCAAGCAATAGCATTGGCATCATAAATATATGCACCTTCATTGGAGGATACTTTGAAAAAGGAGCATGGCCATGGGCAAGCTCTAATGCTGTTATACCAAAGGACCATATATCAGCCCTGCAACAAGGTGTAGACAAACATCAACATCATGCCATCCTACTCAGGTATGAAGTTAAATTTTCGTAAAAACAAAGAGACTGACTTGAAGTCATAGCCATGCAACTGCTCCATAACCTCAGGTGCCATCCTACGAAACAGAACAAAAGAACTTTTGATTACGAAAAGTAGAATAATAACAGCACATGATGACCCATCAAAGTCAGGCAAATGTTTCAGGTTTAAAAAATAACTCTCTACCACCATTCCTTACAACTCAATAAAATACGATGTTTCCCTTTTTGGCACTGCAAGGATCCTAAAATGTACAGCACATAACACATGTAGACAAAGAACAAAACAACGAAATTAAAGGAATGAGTTTGAGCACTCAAATTCTTACCAGCAAGGTGTCCCCACAAATGTATTCCTCATACGTTGCCTATCACCAGAATCAAAAAGGCAAGCGGAAACACCAAAATCTCCTAGCTTGATCGCACCACGTGCATCAATCAGAATATTCCCAGCCTATTTGATACATGGAATAAGATAGCGAGACCAATGGCTAAACAAGATTACTTGCATATAGAATACAGAGTCTAAATGTCACCAGAAAGAAAAAGTAAACATAGAAAAATCAAAGTCCCTTAACTTAGTTACACCATGTGCATCAATCATAAAATTCCCAAGTCACAAAGGGACACAGGATAAGATAGACAGCAGTAACTGACAGCTAAAGATTACTCATACGCATATAAAATACAAAACGTGATTGACAAAATTACACTCAATTAAGCTTGTGTGCAACAAATGGCTGTCAGCAACACCACAAAATATAGAAAATATGTCCTCTGTTTATGCATGTAAAATTGCATTATACCCTTGACAAGATTATGTGCGAACTTGCCTCTACCAAAAAATTTACAACTTATGCTTCTCAATTCCTGTCTACCAAATAATTTACAATCTTTTGCTCTTGGAGGCTTTATAGGCTGGGAAACTATATGTTAACACACATGATGGAGAGTAAACACCAGAAAACAGGTCTATCCTTACATGAGCTAACTACAGCCATTACTATTCCTACCCCTACCACTGCAAAAGAGTATAAGTTTGCAAGTGTATGTTAGTTAAGGCATCCCAATGCCGTATGGCCACAACAAATAAACATCTTGAATTCAAGCCAGGACCCTATAGCCTATTTCAATAAAATCATTTTATTAAAGGCAGGAAGATTTTGCCTCAGAGTATGTCACCAAGATGTACTGATTAGGCAATATGTTATGATCCCTATAATACTACTTGAAAGAAAATGGAAATTAACACAAACAAGACATTAGTTGTTGTAGCTTAATAGTCACATAAATTCATCCTTATGATGCAACAACTTGATTTCGGTCACATCATACACATTTTAATGTCTCAAAACAAAACACTAAGCTTTTGATGTATAAATTGGATTAATTAATGTTCATACAAACACAAACACATAATATATCATATAATTGAAAAGAAACAGCTAAAAGTAACTCACTTTGACATCACGGTGTATGTGACCATGATGATGAAGATACTCTAAAGCTTTCAAAACCTCACGGAGTATCGTTGCTATAACCACCTCCTCGAAACCGTCAGGATATGCAGCCTTGAGTATGTGAAGGCAGGAGCCTCCTGACATGAAGGGCATCACAACCCACAAGTTGTGGTCGCTAACGAAGGAGCAGTGCGATTTGAGAACGTTCGGATGGTCAACCAAGATCATTATCTGCGCTTCCCGGGAAATGTTATTCTGCGTAAACAAAACAAAACAAAACGAAAAGTTACGAACACAAGAAACCATGCAGACTAATAGAGCTCTCATTTAGCGTGACAATATATGTATATATCATCATGCAAGGCTGACCAACCAGATCACAGTTGTCACGTTCGAAGTCAAGAATCTTGATGGCGACGATGTCATTGAAAGGGATGCAAAGAGCGCGATGAACAGAGGCGCTGACGCCCTGTCCAATCTCCTCGTAAAGGGTGTAATGCTCGGCGCCAATGGGATACTTTTTCTTCTCCATTGATGAATGAAGATGAAGATGAATAGAGAGAGAGAGAATGGATATGTGATGATGATGGGGTGTTGTGTTAGGGAGTCACATGAAAAGGGAAATGATGAGCAGGAGAAGCAGGTGGTTTGTTGTCTCCGCTTTCTCGTGAAACAAAACAATATCATATCATAACGCGACCGACCCTATCGGATCGCCGCTCATTGGGGATGCCTCGACGTTTGTATCCAGAAATCCCGCCACTTGTTTCCCCTCTTTTTCATGTTATGCCCTTTTTTTTTTTTTTGTCCTTTTTAATTATTATAAATATATTATCATAATTTAATGGAATCCACCTTATAATGTATAGTCCAAAAAATCATTCCTATCCTTCGCAACATATTATATCAAAGAAATACTGGGCTTCTCAATAATTTTATCCAAGTCCTTATCCGAATGATGCGGTAAATAGAGTAATGTTAGGTTTTTCAATAATTTTGTCTAAATTCTTACCCAAATGATATAATATGTTAATTAACAAGATTTTGTAAATCATGTGATTAGAGCATTTTCAATATTTTCATGAATTATTAATTATGAAAAAATTATATATCACATAAGATGAATAGACATTAAATTAAAATAAACCTCTCTCATACAATTATCACTTATTATTGTCAAACTGAGGTGGCAAGGTAAAAAATAAATACTATCAACATGATTATCTATTTTCAGATAGTGTATTAGACAACTATATTAACATATCAATAATTATTTAATTTTAATTTTCAAATCTAATCAAAATTGAAAAAAAAAATGGAAGCATTAATGAAAAATATGAAAGCATTAAATGAAAATACATGGAAGTATTGGAAAACAATTTTTCAATTTGATTGACTATCAAATGATAATTATGTTATGTAGGAAGCAAATCTCTTGACATTAATAACATGACTTTTTTTTTTTTTTTCAGAACACAATTCACGAGAATATTGGAGATACTCTAATGTATTAATTAATAGGATCTTATCAACTCATATGTCACATTATTTAGGCATGGATTTGAGCGAAATTTTTGGGAAGCTCTGTATTACTCATTATGAAATGTATAAATATTAAGTCTATAATTATCAATATTTTATGTCTATTTTACCTATTATTTATATTATGTTTTCAAGTGAAACTGTTATTTTTAATTTATTTTGTGTTTTTTATGTTTAAATTAGGTTTTGAGAAGAAAATGATGGAATTGTGGATTTTTGAAGCTACATGCAACACAAAAGAAATAAAAAACTTTGTAAGGGCTAAATCAGCAATATGCCAATCGAATCAAACTCTTTTGGAAAGAAATCGAGGCTATAATTAATGTGAATTTATTGGAGATTGTGATCCAAAAGAAAAAGGAAACAAATCTAATTTTTTGTTACTTAGGGCTAACTTGAAGCTCTAAACATGAATTCAATATATTTATTATTTTAATGAAGTTATTTATTATTACATGATGAAATTAATGTCTCCATATTCATTGTATCATATTTATTTTGTTTCTTTGATTGGTCATTTTAGGAGTATGTTTTTATGATTATATTGTAAAAATATAAACTGCACACCAAATAGAAACATTCTTTGTTTGCAACAATCAACTACTTACAAACCAATTAAGGGGCATTAATTCATAAAAACCTATTATAGGCACTATATTTTGGGATTTATGTAACATTCATATTATTCTAATTGTAATACCCTCTTCCGAGAATATTACTGTATATATGTATAAAATGAAGAAATATACAAATGTACCCTCTTGGTAAATTAATAAAAAAGATTTTTAAGTATTTAGGAGTGAAAATTTAATATTTTTAAATTTTTGAAAGTTTCTGGAATAAATTAAAATTATAAAGAGTTGAGGAACATAAGAGAAAAATACCAAATATTTATAAAAAAATGACAAAATGGTAAATAAGTGGAAAGGATAAGGGCATTATGGAAATAAGGAATTCTTTATAATAGGATAAAGGTGTACTTTTAAGAAACTTTAAGGGTTAAAGGCAAGTTTGACCTACGCCTATAAATGGGAGTGTGAGGCGTGAGTCGTTGAAAAAAAAAGAGTGAAGAAAGAGAGAAAGTGCCCAACAGAATAGGGGAGTAAGTTACTGCCACCATTCCCAAGCCGGATTTCATCCTTTTTGAAGGAGGTTGAGCTACTGGAAGGTAAAGAATAGATTTGGAAGTCAGATCTGGTAAGAATCAAGTGATAAAAGCAAGTTTTCATGGTTTTATTTTAGAGAGAAATTATCGAGCAGTCCATAAACTGCTTTTAACTTTACTGAAATTTCTACATTTAAAGTTCAAGATCTAGAGCTGAAGCAGTAAGCTAGAGAGCAAGGCTAAAGACTGGGGTTTAAAAGCTTGGTAAGTAAAGTAGTCAATGAATTAAGCTAAATGGAAGTTGTTGTGATTTTAAATGATTGAGTGTTGTCGTGGGACCTGTTGGGGTCGCGACCTGAATGGAGATAGAGAGGTGGTGTTGTTAAATTTATATTGTGAAGTTATTGAGTTCAGAGTATGTTGATTTGTGTGTAAGTAGAAGTCTGGAATGAAGAATTATTTTGAGTGGTGCGAGCTGATTGAATACTCGCAGCCCTCTTCAGCATTGGTCAAAGTTGACCTGAAGCGCGAGCTCACAGAAAGCGAATTGAGCAAGGTTCCAACTCGCCATATTACCTATCCGAGCTGGATTGAGGCAATAGCTTATAAGAGCAAACTTAGCGAGCTAGTGGTGATTATAACCAAGTCGAGCTGGCTGAGTTGCGAGTTGGGCAAGGCCGTGAATCTAATTAAGTTAGAGAATAGCAGCTCGTTATTAAAGGTGAAGTTGAGCGAGCTCGCACGGATTAGGCTAAATGTGAGCTGGAGCTCGTATGGGTAGGTTGAATGCTAGTTGGAGCTCGCAACCCGAGCTGAGAGGAGCAATGCAACTCACTACAGCGCGAGAAATGTAGAGCTGGTAGAACTGATTTGAAGTAACCCGTGAGCTAAGTAAGATTTCATTTGTGTGACCAAGTATAGGTGGCATAGCGAGCTAAGAGAAGGTTGATAAGCAGAAGCTGAAGTAATTCAAGTGAGTTAGGAAGCAAGTAGTGAGTGTGAAAATATTTTTAAATACTTTTAGTTTATTTAGCAAAATTTTAACTTTATTATTCATTCTTTTAGCTTATAAATAATCTATGCTTTAGTATAAAATAAATGATCTATTTGTATATGATATGTATTATATATTTTTATAGCATGATAAGAAATAGCTTTTAAATTATAAAAAATGAGAAAAGGTTATTCAAACTTAGCATGACCTTCTAGCTTAGACCCGACCAGTATACCCCGCAGTGTAGGCAATAGTTTAGGAGGGCTAGTCCTGTTAATATCAGGGGAATCGACTCTGTCAAGTCTTTCAGTCGCCTTCTACACTTATAGGGTATTTCTTGATGTACGATGAGCGATAATAGTTCCGTCACATGTGTATACGAAATGTCTTAGTAGTTTTGTCACGGTGAGCGATGCTAGCCTTTACGCACGTGACCCCCCACACTGAGCGAAACTTATCCGGCCGCCTTTGTGGTTTTAACGTTCTTGGGTTGCCATTAGAGTTTTATAGAAAAGAAAAGCATATCATGAACAGTAAATTTTAAGAAAGAAAATATTTTTAAAAATATTTTTGAGAAATGCGAAATCTTTTAACCTTTTTGAACTCAAATTTAGTTTTGATACTTTATAGAAATCTTATAAAAACATAAGCTTTTAGAAATAAAATTATTTTTAAGAAAAATGTTTTCAAAACGTTTTTGAGAGGTAATTTTTAATATAAATTCATCCACACTCATTGGGCTTATTAGCTCATAATGTTTTAATTTCAAAAACCTCCCCAGATCCAGGAACAAGTGATCAAGGTAACAGAGTGCATCGTTCAAACTAGATGGGCCCTACAGACGATGCTACTTAAATCTTTTCGTGTAAAATTTGTGATTTAGATTTGATCACGTAAAGTTGCACATTTTCTGATTTATGAATAAACGTTGTATCACTTTATTAAATGCATGCATATTTTAAATATTTACATTTTTATGATAATATTTTAAATTATATATTTAGAGTTTGAGAACAATTACAGATTCGCTTCACAATATCTTTTTGAGTCTTGTTAGTAAGATTTTAGGAGGGTTTCATGGGGTGTCCGGTAGGATCGTTGGATTCGTTAATAGGAATTCGGGTCGGGTCTTATTACTAATTGCAAATAGTTCCTATTATTAAACTTAAGTAGATGTTGTGCTAGGTTTATAATTCTATCAACACAAACATCATATGATTTACATACAATATAAGGAAGAATTAATCAATATCACATTCAATATGATCATTACCCTTTCGTGAATATCTTCATCATGCATCAATATCATTGTGCTTTATTAATTTAAACATGGATTGAAAGATTGTTTAATGGTAAATAGGATGTCCTTACTAAGTTCTTCTATATTGATTTTTCTTATTTAATTAAGTTTTCCTATTGCAATTTAACTTTAAGTTCCTAAACCCAATTTCAAAACTCCTTTGATTAAATTTATTTGTTTTTTAATTTCGATTTTAAAATAAACTTTGAATTAAAATATGTTAATAACTCATTAAAAGATCGACCCTTACTGGTCACTATACTCAATCAAACGATTTATACACTTGCGAGATTAAATAAATTTGTTAGTTAATTTTGCAACCAACAATACATAGAGTGTTACTCTTGTTAGGTTTTTGTTCATGACCAATAGATATTTGTACTAATGTAAAAACTTATTCTAATCTTAACTTTAGATGGTGTAAATTGATATGCACACTTGAATAAAAAATTTTAGGGTGTGTATTCAATCTAAAATTCATTGAAATTTAAAATTTTTTAAAATTTTTTATATATTGAATCCAAATTTGAATGGATTCATTGAAATTTAAGTATATTCAATCCTAATTTATATGAAATCCTTCCAAATTTAAATGTATTCAATATCCAAATTTATATGAAATGCATTGAAATTTAGATATATTAAATCTAGATTTATATGAAATTTATTAAAATCTTGGTGTATTTAAAAAGTCATTGTCTTCACACATTTCATTTAAGTGATAGATTTTGATAGATTTCAAAATGATTTATTATAAAGAAAAAAAATTATAACAAATATTACCATTCTTTTCAAAATTTCATTAGATTTCTTTAAAAATTATAATAAAATCAATACGAACTCTATAGAATTTTTGAATTCCATCACAATCTATCATTAAAAACAAAAACAAAAAACAAAAAACAAAAAAAAAAAAAATTCATCAAACTCGAATAAACTCTAGATTGAATATCAGTACTTATTATATACATATTAGCAAAATTATTCTAATGAATTTTAGGGAAACCTTCTTGTTGACACTTATTTTTGGTCAACCCTGTTCTTCAAGCCCAATACCTGTGACACAACAAACCTCATACAATGCAAACAATATAGGATCAAAACACACAGGACACAGCAAGACTTTTACGTGGTTCGGCAAAAAACGATGGCCTACGTCCACGACAATTACCCTCTCTCGGTGTAATTGTATTTTTATTTCACTCTGCCTTTTACCCTAAATTATATCTCCTATTTATAATGGAGATGTTATAATCAGAATAGGCTTGAAAATCTTACAGATAAGGCAAAAAATAATATACATTAATTAAGATAATATCTTCTGAGATTATCTCTCGTATATAGCAATTTCCCAGAATGTAGAGATTCGATTTGCATGCAAATAGGTAATTCGACTCCTTTCCCGTTTCGGATTGATTCTTCTTCCAGAAGGTCTCGGATTGATTCTTCTTCCAGAAGGTCAACTGGTCAATTTAAGTGTTTTGCCTGTTCAACGATCAGACAGCAAATTGAGCGAGCAGATATCTCCGAGCAAACGAGCAGACTTATTTATTCTTTTGGCCGCCGAGCAGACGAACATATCTCCAGTCAGTAGGAATGTCCGAGCAGGTTATCTTTGTGCTTTTAACTTTCCTTTGACTATTTGACCAAGTGTCTTCTTGGCTCTTAATGGGCCTCCATTTTTGGGCCTTTTCTTATTGCACCAAAAAATACCCATAACACAAGCCCCCTTGTTTCTGGTACACTTTTTGTACTGGAAACAATGTTCTTGCGCCTAGACTTGCGCCCAGAAAACTTTTAGTGAGATGTGAACCGTTGCTTTTCTTCCTTTTTGCCCTGTGTCAGTCCCCCAGGTGTTGGCTACTTGTCACTCAACTGTCGCGCTCCTTACTGCATGTATTAAATGCGCGTCTTTTCAATAATTGTTCATGATGGCTTTTTCGGTTTTTTGCGCCTATTGCCAAACTTTGGCGACGATTGAAATGTCCTGACTTGCCGATTGGGATTCCGAAGCGTCAGCTATATATTACCCTTTGTCGTTCTCTTTTCGTCTTCTTTCTTCTGCCTTTGCAAACCCTGACATTTTTGTCTGCTACCATTCTCCTACATCCTCAAGGTTCTTTGTCAACGCCATCTTCAAGGTAACTCCTATTCTTTTCTTCTGCGATTATTTTCTTCCATGATTACTATTTGCGTATCTGGGGCATGATTTCTTTTTTTTTTTTTTTTTTTTTTTAAATAGATACTCGTATTGTTGCTTTGAGTTGCTGTCTGTTTGTAATATCTCTTGCCCATCCAACTTTTCGCCCCAATAGCCCCCCTTGTGTTCATAGGAGTATCGTATCCGTATGTACTGAGTTCTGGTCTGCTTTCTGCGACCTGACACCCCTGTTGATTTTGTAGATGTCTGGTCGTAGTCGTCGCAGTCATAAGGTGGGATCCACTGATGTTGCCTCCGAGGAGGATCTTAGTGCTACCTCTCAAGGTGGTGGGGCTACTTCAGTCCCTTCTGAACACCATTCCTCCTCTGCTCGCGCACCCTTTTTTCATTATGAATCTTCCCTTGGCCTCAGCGACCTTGAAACCATCGCTGAGGGCTTTTCCTTGCCTAAGGGCTGCCGAGCTATGGTGCCTAAGGCTTCTGACCATGCAGCTTTTCCTCCCAAGGGTTTCTTTGCCATTAGTCATCAACACATAGAAGCCGGTTTCAGGTTTCCGGTTCATCCTTACCTGGTCGCTCTTTTAAACGACCTTAACTTAGCCCCTTTTCAACTTACCCCCAACTCTTATGCTCATCTCACCGCTTTGGCTTCTATCTTCCTTAAAAACGACCTTCCTCCTCCTACCCCCGCGATGATCCATCACCTCTTTTTGTTTAGAAGTACTACGGGTCCGAAGGCTAATAAGAAGGATGGGTTTTATTATACTTCAGCCCGAAAATCTCCTTACAAAGTGAACCTTCCTCAAGGGATTGGAAAATCCAACGTAGGAGATTACAAGTCACGATGGTTCTACGCGTCGTGCTTATCATTGTCGGATTTAAAGAATTTTTCTTTTTGCCTTTCGCCCAGTAAGTATATTTGTCTCAGTTTTCCATCTTGTATTTCTGCTCGTTGCTAACATTTTTCTTTGTGCAGATGTCTCTAGGGGCGAGATTCCTCTATCCGATCAGGAGCTCTCTCTGTTAGATAAATTTTCGGATGTAAAGACACCATCCGACGATCAGACACCTTCCGAGCACCTGCTTCAATTTCATGGTCTCGCTCCTCCTGCCGACCAAGAATTATTGGACCCTGCTTCTGATTTAGGCTCTCGCGAGGAGAAAGAAATTCCTTCTGCTTTCGAAGCTTCCGGACAGGAAATTCCACCTCCAGCGAATACTTCAGTTCCGGAAATGGTGAGGCTTCATTTCGAGCAGCCTTTACCCAACCAGGCTCCTGCTCAGTCTTCTGCTCCCAAAGAGCCTGTTCAAGCGGCCGGAGGTTCAGGCTCTCCCCCTGCTGCTGAAGTCTCTCCAGAATCGCCTCCTCAACAGGGTTCTGTCGGTTCTCCTGCTCGCTCGGTGAGGCATAAATCAGTGGCGAGGAAATCTTCGAACAAGAGTGCTCGTCGAGGGGATATAGCTCAGCCTGCTCCGCCCAGCAGTTCCCCATCCGCCTCTACTCAAAATGTCGACAAGGGCAAAGGGATCGCCGATTCAGAAACTGCGGAACCGCCTCGTAAACGCCAGAAAACAGCCGCGGCCGGTTCTGGTGCTGAGGAACAGTCCCAGGAGTTTGATGCCGGGGAATATTACAGCGATCTTTTAGATCGCGCGCCCCAATTCCTGGGAGCGAGGAAGCCTGCCCTGTACAAGGAAGAAATAACGGGCGAACGGCTCATCAACTATTTGGGCTTCCACAGTACGCTTGTAAGTTTTACTTTTTTGCTGCTATAGTATCTCTTTCCATTTTTTCTGTACTAACAAATGCTTTGTTTCAGGCGTCCATGGCGTACATGAAGCTTTTGCGGGAGATTGGGGACTGGCCCGAGGAGAAGGCCGCCATGGCAACCACCATCAATTCTCTGGAGGAAGAGAAGGCTAAACTGCAGGATGATCATGAACTAGAGCTGAAAAAAGCGCAGGAGGCACACCGTGAGCTGGAGCAGGAAATTGAGAAACTGAACAATCAGAAGAACGAACAGCGGGAGTCCTTGGAGAGGCAGGAAATACAGATTGCCTTTAGGGATAAAAAGATCGAGACATTGACGCATGATCTCCACTTTGCTCGGGAATCGGAGGAGAAGTTGAAAACTGAGAATAAGGAACTGAAGGGAGAACTGTCCTCGCATAAGCATAAAGCCGCGGAGGCCAAGATTGTTATGGAAGCAATGAGGCAGGAAACAGTTTCTCTCAAGGAACACATTGCTTCGGAGAAGGGACGTATCGAAGCCGCGGTTCGAGAGGCAGAAGAGAGGACAGGAAGTTTATTCCTGTATAATCTGTGGCTCAAGCGACCAGATGTGGACGTTTCGTTCTTTGGTCCAGATGCCGTGGCTGAAGTAAAGCTGTACGCTCAGCAGGATAAACTTAAAGCCGGTCCTTCAGCTTCTTCTGCTGGTGCTGCCTCTGCTGATATTCCCAGCTCAGAATCTCCCAGCTCTCCTTGTCCAATCAATATTGATGACAGCAACCAGAAAAATTTTCCTGTTCGATGATATTTTGTTTTGTACTTATTACATTTTTTAGCAATTTTTAAATAAATCTTTATTCATCGTTTCTTGTTTGTATTTATGTTCGTTATTTTTATTTACTCGTGAATTGGATTTTCGACCAGTACTTATTTGAGCAGAGTAAGTGTGGGGACAGCTAGTCATGCTGAAATTACCCATTTTTGAGGCCCCTTACCTCTGCTTGATTAAAACAAATTCCCAGCTTTCTTGAATGGCCAATTTCTCCCAGCTTTTAAATTTTGTTCGAGCAGAGTAAGTGTGGGGACAGCTAGTCATGCTGAAATTACCCATTTTTGAGGCCCCTTTCCTCTGCTCGTTTGAACCTACAGATCCAATGTTCCTTCAAGATACTATTCGTTCTTAAGTTACATGGATCTTCCAAGGTTTACTAAGTCCACAGGCCATAAGCACCCCTTCCAGAGTCCTTGTACTCACAGGTTATGCTAAGGTCTTCCAGGACATTTTTTTTTTTTTTATAGCTCACAGATAATGATTACACCTTCCAGAGCCCGGCTACTCACAGGTGGTAATCACATCTTCCAGAGCGTTTGCTTCAATCGAAACACGAGTAGATCATCAGTAACAACAAAAAACGATCAAGCATTGCCATTCCAGGAGAATCTGATTCGATTTTACTGCACTGAAACAAAATTGACAAATTATCGAAGCGAATTAAAACAAAAACTTAAACCAATTAAATAAAATATGGTCGCAGGTTTTCAGCATTCCATGCTCTGGGAACTAGCGCCCCTTCCATGCTAGTCAAGTGGTAGGCTCCGTTCTGCAAACTTTCCTTCACAATGTAAGGCCCTTCCCAATTTGGACCAAGTGTTCCCTCACCAGCTTTCCGAGCAGCAGGTAGAATAAGGCGCAGAACTAAATCCCCCGTCTTAAACCTTCGGGTACGGACTTTTCTATTGTAAAATCTAGCCACTCGCCTCTGATAGACAGCAATCCTTATTTGAGCATCATCCCTCATTTCTTCCACCAGGTCCAGGCTAGCAACGAGCAAACTGTTATTATCTTCTGGGTTGAATGTTGTTCGGCGCTGACTGGCAACTTCATATTCTGCTGGAATCATCGCCTCCGAGCCGTAAACCAATGAAAAGGGAGTTTCCCCAGTAGTGTTGCGAGCAGTAGTCCTGTATGCCCACAATACTTTTTGCAGCTCGTCTACCCAAGCCCCCTTTCTCGCTTCCAGCTTAGTCTTCAGGTTTTGCTTGATGATTTTGTTAATGGCCTCTACTTGTCCATTGGCCTGAGGGTGGTCCACCGCTGAGAAGCTCTTTTTAATTCCCAGATCCGTGCAAAATCTTTGAAACTGTTCGCTACTGAACTGGGTTCCATTATCTGTTACGATTTGTTGGGGGACTCCAAACCTGCAGATAATATTTTCCCAAACAAATTTTTCGACCTTGGTGGTGGATATTTCAGCTAACTCTTTTGCTTCTGCCCATTTTGTGAAATAGTCAACTGCTACAATAGCGTGCCTACACCTTCCTCGGGCTGTAGGAAGAGGTCCAATCAGGTCCAGTCCCCATATAGCAAATGGCCACGGACTGATCATTTGTTGCAAAAAAGTCGGAGGGGCTCGAGGTATCTTGGCAAATCTCTGACACTTGTCACACCTCTTGACCATTTCAATTGAATCTTTTTTCATAGTTGGCCAATAGTACCCCTGTCGGAGGGCTTTCTGGGCCAACGATAGCCCCCCAGCGTGATTACCACAATGCCCAGCATGTATCTCATTTAACACGACTTGACAATCTAGACCGTCAATGCACCTAAGCAACGGAGCTGAGAATCCCCTCTTGTATAATTTATCATCATAGATGCAGTACCGAGCAGCTCGCGTCCGAAGGCGGCGAGATTCTAGCTTTCCTTCAGGTAGCTTCCCATCTTGTAAATATTCTACCAAAGGACTCATCCAGGAGTCCTGTGCTACCACAATTGCCATTATCTCATCTTGCGATTCAGTGCTAGGGATGGGCAATACCTCTATTGGCACAACTCCCATGAAATCTGCATGTTTTGCAGTGGCTAAACGAGCCAAAGCATCCGCGTGAGAATTTTGCGATCGAGGGACATGCTGCAGCTCACATTTCTCAAACTTTGTCAAGAGTTCCCTTACTTTCTGTAGATATATGGTCATTTTTGATCCTTTGGCCTGATATTCTCCCCGGACTTGACCTACAACAAGCTGGGAATCACTGTAAATCCTTATTCGTTCTGCTCGCACTTCTAAGGCCAGTCGCAATCCTGCCAGCAACGCTTCATACTCAGCTTCATTATTAGTGGCTTTGAACTCGAATCTTAAAGCAGACAAGATTTTGTGTCCTTCCGGGCTGATCAACATTATTCCAGCCCCTGCTTTCTGCTCGCTGGAAGAACCATCGACATATAATTCCCAAAATGGACCTTCAGAAGACTCGGGCTCATCATTACTCGACCCCGTGAACTCAGCAACAAAATCGGCCAATACCTGCCCCTTGATCGCCGTTCGAGGCTTAAATTCTATTTCAAACTGGGCGAGCTCAATAGCCCATTTCAGCAAACGACCAGAGGCATCAGGTTTTTGCAAAACCTGCTTCAGAGGATATTTGGTCGGGATTTCAATTGCGTGGGCTTGAAAATAAGGACGAAGCTTCCTGGAAGCTACCACCAGGCTGTATGCGAGCTTCTCCATAGGTGTGTATCTGGTCTCTGCATCAATCAACCTTTTGCTTACATAATACACAGGAAGCTGCCTTCCATCTTCCTCGCGAACCAAGGCCCCACTGAGAGCGTGTTGGGAAACACCCAAATAAACGACCAGTTTCTCCCCTTCTACTGGTTTGGATAACAGTGGAGCTCGGCCCATGTATTCCTTTAGTTGCTGAAAGGCTACTTCACATTCTGCAGTCCATTGAAAGTTCCTAGCCTTCTTCAACGCATCAAAAAATGGAATGCATTTATCTGTCGACCTGGATATAAACCTGCTCAGGGCAGCGACTTGGCCGTTCAAGCTCTGCACTTCCTTGATCTTAGTAGGCGACTTTAAGTCAATAAGAGCCCTGACTTTTTCGGGGTTTGCCTCAATCCCTCTGCTGTTGACCATGAACCCCAAAAACTTGCCCGAAGCAACTCCAAACGCACATTTCAGAGGATTTAACTTCATTTGGAATTTACGCAAGATTCGGAACATCTCTCCTAAATCTTGCACATGCCCACACGCTTGTTTTGACTTTACCAACATGTCATCAACATACACTTCCATTATCCCCCCGATGAGATGTTCGAACATCATGTTCACCAACCGTTGGTAAGTAGCTCCTGCATTCTTTAATCCGAATGGCATCACCTTGTAACAATAAAGTCCCCGATCAGTAATGAAAGACGTGTGTTCCTCATCACTCGGTTCCATTGGGATCTGATTATACCCTGAGTAGGCGTCCATGAAGCTAAGGAGCTGATGCCCAGCAGTACCGTCAACGAGTTGATCGATCCGAGGCAAAGGAAAACTGTCTTTCGGACAGGCCTTGTTCAAATCGGTGAAGTCAATACATGTCCTCCATTTTCCGTTTTTCTTTTTCACCAGAACAGGATTTGCTACCCACACAGGGTAGTGAACCTCCCTGATAAATTTATTTGCTAGCAGTTTTTCCACTTCTTCTCTGAGCGCCTCATATCGCTCTTCTGTCATAGGTCTCCTCTTTTGACGAACCGGCCTATGGAGGGGATCAATATTTAGCCTATGCGACATTACTTCGGGACTGATCCCCACCATATCCTCATGAGTCCACGCAAAGACATCCAGATTTTCTTTTAGAAACTGAACGAGCTGCTCTCTGATGTCTGAGGGTAACTCTCTCCCTATCTTCAGGCACCGTCTGGTATCCTGCTCGCTAACTTGCACTTCTTCCAATTCTTCTACAGGGCCTGCCGTTCGATCTTCATCCACTTCTCTTGGATCCAGATCTTGACTAACTCCTGTACTACTGGCAGGTTGTTTCTTCTCCTCGGTCACCATACTGATATTTTTTCCTTTAACCCCAGCCTTTACAGCGTTTTTATAGCACTTCCTTGCCACTTCTTGCTCGCCCCTAACACACCCTACTCCATTGGGAGTGGGAAATTTAATGGTGAGTGTTCGGGTGGATATTGCTATATCAAGATCATTCATAGCTGGTCTCCCGAGGATGGCATTGTATGCCGATGGACAATCAATAACTAGGAAGTCGGCCATTGCAAGAGCTTGTCTGTTCACGTCTCCTATGGCGAGGGGAAGTTTAATCTGCCCCAGCGGTACAATTGCATCCCCAGTGAAGCCAAAAAGAGGTTCTGGGGATGGAGTTAACTGCCCAATTGTTAAACCCATGTGCTCGAGACAGCCCTTGTACATCACATTTACTGAACTGCCTGTATCCATCATTATCCTTCTTACCTCAGCACCGCCAATCCTTGCTCTGATGACCAGTGCGTCATTATGGGGCCAATGCAAGCCTTGAGCGTCATCTTCATTAAACAACATCCCGCCTCCAGCAACTCTGGCCTTCTTACATGGCCCTTCTTTTCCACTTTGACCTGTCAACAAGACTCGGCCAGCCTCCCGCACATAGCGCTCCTGTGATCGGTTGGATGTCCCTGCGATGTGCGGTCCTCCATGAATAGTAAAGATAGTCCTTACAGCGGGCTGGTGACCTTGATCAATCAGGCGCTGTGGTTGTTGTTGAGGAAGTTGCTGAGGTATATTAGGATGTTCTTGTACTGGCTGATTTCCCTGCAGAGGATGATGACTTTCAGGTTGCGCCACATATTCCCTCAAACGACCCCGTCTGATCAATTCTTCAATTGCATCCCTAAGTTCTCTGCATTGAGAAATATAATGCCCGTTTTCTCTATGGTAAGCACAATACTTCCTTGGGTCTTGAAACCTCCTCGGGATGTTTGTGGGACTTGGCTTTCCGAAGTTCTCCCGTCTTTTTTCTGTTTCAAAGATCCTATCTTGTCTGTCCGTCAGGACGCTGTAATTCTGGTAACGATCTCTGGGTGGAGATGCCTTCCTCCGAGACTCATTTTTTGACCGCTTCGCTACCTGATTACTGGAGCGATGTTTGTGACCGCTCTCTTCATTTTCGCGCTGGTCCCTCTTTTTTCCTGGTCACGAACTGTTCGCTCCTTTTTCTTGTTTGCTAGGCTTTTTCTGTCCGAATGTGTCTTCCCAGCACATCTCTTTTACTGCACGGTCATAGAACTCTCCCAAACTCTTCACAGGATTACGATAAATGCTTTTGTAAAGCTTTCCATCTTTTCGCAGTCCTGCAGAAATTGCAGTTAAGACACTTTCATCAGAGGGATTTTGCACATTGTTTACCTCGCGCCTAAACCTGGCGATGTAATCTCTTAAAGTTTCCTCCCGCTTCTGAAAGATAGTCGCTAAGTGACAAGTCGGCGCGAGCTGCTTTCTCAGCGCTTTGTACTGGTCCTCGAACTTTCTCTGGCACTCATCCCAGCTGTTTATACTTCGGGCCGGAAGACTCCTTAGCCACGTCCTTGGAGTATTCCCCAGTGTTGCTGGGAATACCCTACACTTGACCAGAGGATTAGAGGTCTGCAGGTCCATTTGAACGTTGAAAATATCCAGATGATCATACGGGTCACTATCTCCATCATAAATTGGGATGTTCGGGAGTTTAAATCTTGGAGGCAGCAGTTGCGTTTCAATCTCTCTTGAAAACGGGGTTCTGTCTTGCTCTCTGTCCTGGTCACGGTGTCCGGGTCTAGTCTCTAACTGTCGCACCCTCTGCATTAGTTCCTGTACCATGGGATCTTGCCGCTCAATCCCGTTCGCAGGGACTTGTCGATTCCCCCGGCTTTCTCCTACTGCTGAGAGACGGGTTTGTGACCTTCCTCGGTCCAACGACATCCTTTCACGTGATCCACTCCTCCTGCGAGAACTTCCTGCATGGGGTGTCCCTTGTCTATGTGAACGTTCCCTTTCGCGCTGTCGACCCCTTCCATGATCAGAGTTATTTTCCCCTCGGCGATTATTACCCTGACTTGTTCTAATCCTCTGATTGGAAGGATGCGGAGCCACTTCTTGATGAGCCGGACGCCTCTCCCCTTGTGGGCGCAGATTTGAGGAACGAACAGAAACTGCTGGTTGCTGTCTGTCCCTGCCAGCCTCTCCTCCCCTAACTGGAACGGCACTCACAGAACGGGGCTGGTGGTCTGCGTTCCCTGGAACTTCCTGAACTCGGGCCTGTGTCAAGGCTCTGATGGTTTCTGCCAATTGTGCTACCGTATTTTCTAAAGCCTCCTGACGTGCTTCCTGACGACGCTGCCAAGCCGGCATAACACCTCCGCCACCATCAGTTGGTTGAGGAGGCAATGGTGGCAAAGCGGCAGAAGACGTCCCTGCTGCCTGACCTTGACCTTGGTGCTCTTCCAATTGATCGGTTTCCGATGCTACAACCCTGGTTGTCTTGACCCTAGCCATGTCAGCCGTATCGCAACCAAAACAAGTTTGTTAAATTACAGTCTGGGCCCTTCCTCTAGCGCCAAAAGATGTTGACACTTATTTTTGGTCAACCCTGTTCTTCAAGCCCAATACCTGTGACACAACAAACCTCATACAATGCAAACAATATAGGATCAAAACACACAGGACACAGCAAGACTTTTACGTGGTTCGGCAAAAAACGATGGCCTACGTCCACGACAATTACCCTCTCTCGGTGTAATTGTATTTTTATTTCACTCTGCCTTTTACCCTAAATTATATCTCCTATTTATAATGGAGATGTTATAATCAGAATAGGCTTGAAAATCTTACAGATAAGGCAAAAAATAATATACATTAATTAAGATAATATCTTCTGAGATTATCTCTCGTATATAGCAATTTCCCAGAATGTAGAGATTCGATTTGCATGCAAATAGGTAATTCGACTCCTTTCCCGTTTCGGATTGATTCTTCTTCCAGAAGGTCTCGGATTGATTCTTCTTCCAGAAGGTCAACTGGTCAATTTAAGTGTTTTGCCTGTTCAACGATCAGACAGCAAATTGAGCGAGCAGATATCTCCGAGCAAACGAGCAGACTTATTTATTCTTTTGGCCGCCGAGCAGACGAACATATCTCCAGTCAGTAGGAATGTCCGAGCAGGTTATCTTTGTGCTTTTAACTTTCCTTTGACTATTTGACCAAGTGTCTTCTTGGCTCTTAATGGGCCTCCATTTTTGGGCCTTTTCTTATTGCACCAAAAAATACCCATAACACTTCTAAAATTTGTAAAATTGGAAAAAAAAAAAAAGGTTCAATTATGATATATTCTGTTGTATATTTTAAAAATGCATATGTGATTATGTCATAAATCTTCCTTTTTTTAAAAAAAAAAAAAAATCATAATGGAAGAATTCTGGAGATTCTTACAATTATGACGAAAGTACAAAAGTAATTTTATAACTTGGGAATTAATTAAAGACTACTTATGGAGAGGATAAATTTGGATCCTTTCCTAGTTTGCTTTTGCTTGAAATGTTTGTTAAGAGTATTTTAAGTTTGAATGGTCCATTTACTCAATCAAAGAACAAAACAATTAATAAATCTTGGGCATATGATAATATTTTGTATTTAGATGTCACTAGATTAGAAGAAAAATTATATATCAAATCTTGACCATATATTACATTTTATGCTTAGGTATCACTTGATTTGACAAAAATGGTAAAAGTCACCCAATGCAAGAATCTGAACTCTTTTTTAATTAAAACTTATGAGTTGTTGGAATTCATCTTTACTGAAAAAAAAAAAATAATCTTAAAATTATTTAAAACAATCTTTTATATTTTATCGAAATGAGAAAAAAAAAAAGTTTCCAATCAATTTTGAGGAAAAAAAAAATATTTCTATTCAAAAATAAATGGAGGACAATGATAATTTTTTTGTATGACTTCAGTAAATAAACCAAATCAATATTATTATTTAAATAGTATATCACTTGCTGCTGTGGCTATATACCTTTTCATTTATTATAGTGATTAGAGTCCAGATAACTGTACTTTAGTGATTGATTTTGGTAAGTCTCGATAAATTTTTGAAAAGTGATTGATTTAGTTGGTTCAATCAATCTCTTATCCATTTGACATTCACTTAAAGAAAAACAGTATCATTTAAATAAAGTGATATGTTTATGGGTATTTATGATTTGTAATTCAAATGTCAGGTCTCTACCTATCCTTAGAATATAGTGATTAATGTCATTACATAGGTCTAACTTTTTGCCACAACTTATTTATCTAGCATGACTTACTAGGACTTTCTTGAAAAAAAAAAAAAAAAATTAGCAGGATGTTTGAATCTTTGGGTAAAGAGGAAAAATCTCCACATTGACTCAATTATATCGATGCACCCTTAATAAATTTCTTTACAATTATCAACTGTTTCGAGAATATATATATGACGCATAATTTTTTTACATTTTTTACGATATTTATGATATTTATTATGATCTATTCTTTTCTAGTACTTATTGTGATTAAATTTGGAAAATGGTGCTTGGCTAAATGCTAGCACATCAAATAATGGGGTGAATTTGAATATCTGTTCTCTACCATCTTTTTGCCCTTAATTTTTTAATAATCTAGTGATACATTAACATTTAAAAAGTAGATGACAAAGATTGTTAGATTTTTTCTTTCTCAGACATCACTTAAACTTAAATTCTTTTCATAAAAAAAACTTAACACTGATAAAATACTAACAAAGAATCCTTACTTGCCAACTAGTGTTTGGAAGGAGAAAATCTTGCATAGAACAAAGGGCAACTTAAAATGCACCATAGAGAATTTTTTTCAAGATTTTACACTTTTTGTGCAGTTATATATATATATATATATAATTATAACATAACCGAAAATCCATTAGCATCAATTGTGATAGGTCTAATATGACAGATCGAAATTAAATGTTATATATGCGGTTCAAACATCTATTTCCATAACAAGAATGAAGAGATATCTATAATTTATTTTAGATATTACCAAAAGATTGCTTTCAGTATAATTACAATTTTGAATCAAGCTATATTAATTTTAAATTTTGTTGTAGATTCGTGACGATAACATATTTTTATTTTTTCGTAATCCATTAGTGGGAGGAGTAAATAATTAGATGATAACTCTCCAACCGAAAACAATATGGATAATTGATAAAATCATAAATTTAAGTCAAAATTTATGGTAACTTAATAATTTTATAATATTTAATAGAAATAAATATAATTTATGAAATCAAAAGGATGAAAACACTTTTAATAGTTTTTGAAATCGTTGGTTCATATTAAAGATATTAAAATTACATATTATTTTATTGATTTTGTTTTATATAATGCATTTTTTTATAGATTTTTTTTTTAAAAAAAATAAAATTTCTTCACACAAGAACACACTTAAAAGCACTTGTAATTTTGCAAAATTGCAACATAAATTTTATTTCAATTATGCATTTAAATGATGTTATAATTCAACGCTCAAAGTTGAAACTTAAACCTTTCGGGAGTTTTTATTTTTTTTGAAAGAAGGGTTTTTTATGTTAAAGTTGTAATCATGACATGATATGATTAACATCATCACACTTGTGATAAGTAACTAATAAATATTGATTTCCAAAAGCAAGATCCATATGAGAAACTAAATATAAAAAAGTGAGTTGCTTTGGTTTAAAGTCACCTCAGGCTACAAAATAAGCATCAAATCAAATGGTGCTACTTTACGTAAGAGCTTAAAAGCGGTAATCTTGCGTACGCTGAAGAAATTTTCGATGTCTCAACTTCAAAATTCATTAATTAGTGGGGGCGAGATCAGGAAGTCAAAATAAAAATAATATATATATATATATATACACAAATATATATTATGGCTAGTACATCATCAACACCATCATTGTTTGTCATAAATATAAATGAATTGTATATTTCACTATATTTTATAATATACAATATAAAACTTATTTATAGGCCAAGGAAGAAAATAAATAAAGCTAGAGAATAATCTATGCATGGAAACAAAATAATATATTACACGAATGAAAAATATTGATTTGATTAATCTAATTGGTTGTATATTAACATCCCTTATAAACTCAAGATGACGAGACGGATGCAAACTTGAGTTTGGAAACCAATTCACGAAAATGTCCTGAGTGATAAGCTTTAATAAAGATATCAACGGGATGATTAGCAGAAGAGACTGAATGAAGTCTAATAGTACCCTGATGAACATGTTGTTGAACAAAATGACAATCAATCTCAATATGTTTGGTACGTTCATGAAAAACATCATTGTGAGCAATTTGAATAGCACTATGATTATCACAACAAAGAGGAGTAGTCATGACATGATGAACTCTCATATCTATAAGTAACCAGCGCAACCAAATAAGTTCCTGAGTAGTATCAGCAAGGGCCCTATATTCGGCTTCAATACTGGATTAAGCTATAACAGTTTGTTTCTTACTATACCATGAGATGAGAGAATCACCAATAAAGAAGCAAAAACCAGTGGTAGATCGTCGATCAGTAGGGTCACCAGCCCAATCAGCATCTGAATAAGCACGTAACTCTAAAGAAGAGTTAGCAGAAAAGTGAAGTCCATAAAATATCGTGCCCTTGAGATATCGTAAAATATGAATAACAGCAGCAAAATGAGTGGAATGAGGAGCAGACATAAACTGACTGACAACATGCACAGCATATGCGATATCTGGTCGAGTCACGGTCAAATAAACAAGACTACCAATAAGTTACCGATAAAGAGTAAGATCATCGAGTGGAGTACCTTCGAAAGGTGTCAATTTAACATTAGCTTCTAAGGGCCTAGTATTGATTTTATTATCAATTAAGCCAGCACGAGCAAGAAGATCTAAAGTGTATTTTGCTTGGGAAAGATAATAACCATCAGAATTTGAGGAGACCTCAAGACCAAGAAAATAACTGAAAGAGTCAAGATCTTTCATCTCAAGTTACTGTTGAAGATAAGTCTTAAGGTCAGAGATACCGGCAATATCGTCACCTATAATGATCATGTCATCCACATAAAGTAATAAGAAAATAGAACCATGACTAGTCTTGCGAAGAAATAATGCAGAATCATAAGAGCTGGAGGTAAAATCAAACTGCATTATGGTGGACAAGAATTTTGCAAACCAAGTTATAGGAGCCTGCTTTAACCCATATAGTGCTCAACGGAGACAACAAACCTTGTGTGAGAGGTGTGGATACCCTGATGGTGGTGTCATATATACCTCTTCAGTAAGATCCCCATTAAGAAAGACATTTTTCACATCCATTTGGAATAAATTTCACTATTTGATTGCAGCAACTGCTAGAAGCTACGAGCAGATGTAAGTCTAGCAACTGGCGTAAATGTCTCATCAAACCTTTAGCCACAAGACGGGCTTTATATCTTTCAACAGACCCATCTGACTTTGTTTTGATCTTATATATCCATTTGTACCCAATAGCAGATTTATTAGGAGGAAGATCAACTATGTCCCGGGTGTGAGTTTTCTCAAGAGCTTGCAATTCTTCAGCCATAGCTTGCTGCCAAACAGGATTAGTGTTGGCCTCTTTAAAAGATTAAGGCTCATACAAAGAAAGAATAGTAGAAAAACAATGAAAATCTCGAAAAGTCACAAGTAGTTCCTTTACCCTATTAGAGCGACGAGGAGAAGGAACAATAGATGAGAATGGGTGAAAGGACTCTGATGTTGGATGAAGAGGTACAACAGGTGGGATTGGGCAAGAGGACTCTAGTGTAGGATCAACAAACGGGTGAGACTGTTCAGGAATCAGCCAAATATCACCAAAAGGATCTGTTTGAATCTCATGAATACTTGAATTTTTTTAATTAGAAAACAAAGGAACAGTGAGATCTATAAAAAGTTTATAATAAAAAGTGTGCAATGTGTGAAATTTGGATATGGATGAAAATATCTTATGTTTCTAAAATACAACATGACGAGAGACACGAAGACGATTTGAGATAGGATCCCAACAATGATAACCTTTATGTTCAATCCCATAGCCAAGAAAACAACACAAACGAGCTCTAGACTCTATTTTGGTTCGTTCGTGAATATGAAGAAGAACAAAGCAAGCATATCCAATGACTTTGAGATATTGATAGTTTGGAGGAGTGTCATACAGTCGTTCATAAGGAGTTTGATTATCAATAAAGGAAGATGGAACACGATTGATAGTGTATACTGCTGTCAATGCAACTTCTCCCCAAAACTTTTCAGGATAAGAGGCAGATATAAAAAGTGCACGAACAATTTCAAGAATATGTCTATGTTTGCGTTCAGCATGACCATTCTGTTGCGATGAACTAGGACATGAACGATGATATATGATACCCATTTGACTCAACAGATTAAGAAATGTTGTATCCCGATATTCCATAACATTATCAGTGCGTAAAACTTTGATAGTTTTGGAAAATTGAGTCTGAATAATTCGAATAAAATCAAAATAAATTTTAGATAATTCAAATCTATTATGCATAAGATAGAGCCATACATAACGGGAATAGTCATCCACAAAGATAATAAAATACTTGGATCCCCTGTGATAGTTGTTGGTGATGGTCTTCAAATATCTGAATGAATTAAGTCAAATGGTGCTTGGGAAACCGAATCACTATTATAAAAAGGTAATGCATGATGTTTGGATAATTGACATGATAAGCAGTCAATATGATCATCAGTTATAGAGCTTAAATGTCCACTAGACAATAAAGAACGCAAACGACTAGATGAAGTATGACCTAACCGTGAATGTCAAAGACTCAATGGCAAAGATGAAGAAGTAGTAGTAGATTGATACGAAGATGTGACTTGTGAAGGTAGTTGAAGATGAATGAGCTCAAACAAACGTCCAACTTTATAACCTATCCCATGAATCTTCCCCGTTTGTGGATCCTACACACAACAACCAGAAGAAGTAAAATGTATATCAAAACTAAGTTCACATAACTGACCCACAGAGATAAGATTTAAGGTAAGTTTAGGAATAAAGTATGTATTTTGCAATGACAAGTTATTTGTAGAGATGTGACTTATATGTTGAACAGACATGGATGAGCTATTAGCTGTAGAAATGACAGGTAAGGAGGAAGTTGATGATTGTACGAAAAAATTTGTAGGATTAGAAGTCATTTGATTACAACAAACTGAATCAAAATACGAAGGGGAATTACCTGGTTTGTTGTCACCTATGGCCATGGAAAAATGTTGATTGCTTTTACAAGGCTTGAGAGAAACAGTCTTCGATTTGGTTGAAAATCCTTTGTTATTAGTATTTCGAGGACAATTTTGATTATAGTGTCCTCGTCTAATTTTATGACAATACTTACAGCGTCTCGTAGGGCAATACAAAATATCATGTCCTGGCAGCTTGCAATAATTGCAAAAAAGTTTCATCAATGAATTTTCTATGAATAGCCCAATGAAGAAAGTCTTGTGAGAATGAATTTGAAAGCCCAATAATAAGTATGTGAAAATCAAACCAGAAATAACAGATCACAACCCACACAACCCAAAAATTTTAAGAAGAGGCAAACTATAGATGGTTGGTTTGATGGTGTATGGGCAGTGCAACAGGAATTTAGGATTATGATTGGTGTTGATGATTAGTTCGGTAGCATACAGATCAGCTACTACACTTAATGGTGAGACGGAGGTGCGATGCGAAAACAGTGGTGGAGCACTGAGGCAATGATAGCACTGTGATAGGGCAATGACAGCGACGAGATGATGCTAGCTGTGAAGAGGGGCGCAACAGTAACAGCAGAACCGTGACCGGATGGCGATGCATGTAACATCACTTACCCCGACTTCCCACCAAAGGGCGTTACGATTTCGAACTGAAAATTCATTTATTCATTTATTTTAAAAACCTACTTAGTAGAAAATGGAATCACCATTAAAAGTTTTATTTTTAAAGTTTTTACGATATTGAGAAAAAAACTTCAATATCATTTTCTCATTATAATTTTAGAAAATCCTGTAGAGTTTTCCATATTTTTCTGAAAACCCAAATTTTCAAAAGAAATTTCACATTATTTTCAAACTAATAAACATCAAACTTCTCAAATACGTGTACACCTACCTTATGGACTTGTTGCTTTTTAACTTTTCACACACCCAAGGAGACCTAATGACTTCCCTCTAACCTTACCTAAGCCTTCTGGATTCAAATCCTCACTTAGAGTTTCAAAAATAAACAAAAATCAATAATAAACTTAAAATAATAATTCTAAATACTAAAATAACTTTAAATGCATGTTCATTGATGCATTTATGACATTTTTAAGCAAAACTCATTACAAAATAACCAACATACCTCTTTTGACCCATTTGAAAATTCGAAAATCTACTTGAAAAATTGATGGATTTGGTTGATTTGGAGACTTAGAATAAGTAGATAATGAATAAAATAAGCAAAAGAATTTATTTAGAAGCTTAAATGAAAGAGAAAAAGTGAAGAAAATGAAGAAGAAGATCACGGCAAATGAGGGAGCTGAAGTCGGTAGAAGCTGGAAAAGAAAATAAAAAAATCAGGTCAAACGCCCCATTTTATAGCTATCAACACATTTATCTCAAACTTTTCTCTATTTATAAATTGACCCCAAAACTTTTTATTATTTGCATTAATGCTCCCATCACACATGCTAACATTTCATTGGATACTCTTGCCAACACATCATTCCACTAACTCATTCAAACTTATCCAAAACTTTATCTTTACAAAAAATAATTAATTCATTTTAAAACTTTTTTTTTAAATTCCTTATTTGTCCCAAAAATCATCTCATACGATACAATCTAATTTCACTTACTTATTTTATTTAAATTCAAAAATAATTCATTACGTGAAAAAACGCCTGCGAAAATCTGAAATTTCTACAATTAACGGTTGAATTATATAATTACGAAAATAAATCCACTTACATAAATTCTGGGGTGTTACAATGCATGCAGTGGAAGGAGACTAGAACCAGATTAGGATAGACCAGGTGACGCACGACAGCAAACTGTGGAGAGAGATCAACTGCTGAGCAACTTGTGACTTGTGTGGTGGTATAAGGGAACCAGGTGCAATAGAGAAAGATATGGCAGAAGCAGCGATGAACAAAGATAGAAACTAGTGCAATGAGAGATTAATAGCAGAAGCTTGGTGGCGCAGCGACAATGACAATGGCAGACGAGGCAACGAGTTGAGTGATGGCAACGAGTGATCAGATGTGAATAGAGAGACCAGACCAGATTGAGACGAGCAGACCACCACGCTGCATGCAACAGTAATGAAGGTGGTGACGATGTGAAATAAAACCAGACCAGGCAGCCGAGCGATGTTCGTCAAAGAAAGAAGCAGTGATGATGAAATTGACCAGGTGGTGAGGTAGTTGACTGCAAGTGGTGTAGACAGTGGAGAAGCAGAAACAAGAGGTAAGGTCGCTTAATAACAGAGGTGGCAATAGATGAAAAACTAGAAATAGGTGGCTACTGGTGTGTTTGGGTAGTGGTTGTTAGGTGATGTTTGTGGCAACAGCGACAGTGATTTGTTTGGTTGATTCAGAGACTAGAACCCTAGCTCTAATACCATCATAATATAAAGGAATTGTATATTTCACTGTACTTTACAATATACAATATAAAGTCTATTTGTAGGCCAAGGAAGAAAACAAATAAGGCTAGAGAAAAATTTATGCATGGAAACAAAATAATATATTACATGAATGAAAAATATCGATTTGATTCATCTAATTGATTGTATGTTAACAGAATTTGATATGCAACAACAAAAATTTAAATCATGAATTGGAATGAAGCGACACTATTGTTTCCTCATCAAATTTACCAAGTTGAACTCTAAAACTCTCTAATAAGTGATTTTAAAATACCCATTTTTGACTTTATAGTTAGATAAATCTACCAAGCAATCCTTATTACTGCCACAATCCATCTTTTTGACCTTATTGATCATACTACCCAGGAAAAGGCCAACTTTTTAGTCATACAAATTACGGAACATTATGTATTTGAATCCAAAAAGATGTTTTGTCAAATTTCATTCAAGTTGATTCTTTCAATACAAACAATTTATCATGGAATGTCCATGGTCCACCTCTAACTAACACTTTGGAGATTATAATTGGAATGGAATTTGAATAAAACAATTATCATCTTCCATCATCTTCATAACAATATCCTTAAACATTCGTGATATGTGGGATACTACATTTGAAAGCTTTTTTACTGATATTTGTGATTGAAAGAATCTAACTAATCATAAAGCAAAATTCTTTTTAAACAATCGTCCAATTAAACATTTCAATTATCGTAATTGGACCATTGTAGTGGGTTGATTTCTACAGTGGTTGACATAGGAGCTTGGCTTTATAATCAATCTCTTGAGATCTAGCAACTTGCAAACAATCAATTAAACAGATGGGTTATCTTGATATCCACTTGGTGCAGACCAAAGGCATCACAACACTTAAGTTAGAATTGTAATAGAAGGTATAAAATATAGAAAGAAGAGTATACAACAAATGATTATATGTATAATGTATGACAAATGATTAAGTGTGGCATACAAAGAGTGATGGAGAAGGGGTTTCAGAGATTAGAATAGGATATTGTGCGACAAAGTAGACAATGATATTTACTACGTGTTTGTGGAGTGATGGTATGGTGGTCAAGATGGTTCCCTTCTTCCCCCCACTTGGTTGCTCTCTTTATAAGCGAAGAGAAGACCGTTGTTAAGTTGTAACAACTGCTTAGATCAAGGGATCCATTCCCTTGATCCTCACCTCCACATTTATTCAATCAACTTTCATTAAACTGGTCAATCTGCAAATTAAAGTGATTTGATTTAACTGGGTATTATTACTAGTTGTGGGCTCCTAGGGTTTTAGGTTTCAATTAGGCTAGATGGATGTTGGCTCAACTCTTAGGCCAATATTTATGGTCTTACCCGCAACCTATCTATCAGGCCCTTATTAGGCTAATTTTGCATATTATAGTTTGTCCTTTACTCCTTCGGTAGACACTGTCAACCAAATGAGTGTGTAAAAAGCTAGCTTCCTTCAAAGTAACAATTCCATAGATCCAATATGTCGTCCGAAACTCTCTAGTCTACCATTATCTTTTAGTTCATGCATCTAGATCCAAGGTTACTCTCCTAATGCTGAACGAACACACATTTTTAAAGACAACTTCCTTGGAATATGGAACACATCTTTCAATTAATCAAGAGGAGTTAATGGAGGTATTTAGTAAGTGCAAGGTGGCTGTTTGTCAAATTGATCATGATAGAGACCTTTTGTTGCTTCAACGGTTTCAAACCTGTGTATGCATGACACGTGGTCCAGGGTTTTAAATATTGAAATTTTGAATTCCCACTCACGCCAGCCTATATATTCTACTGCCTCAGGTCACTTTCAACTCACGCACTCATTTTTCCTCTTTTCTTAAGTCCTTCTCTTCTTTTCTTCTTTCCTACTCTCAATATTCTCTCACTGCTATTCATGCCTCTTCTACAAGCGGGCTTTTAAAGTTTCCTTCTCTGCATCTTCTAAATCTAATAAGTCTTTAAAATGCTTCATCGAGTTGATTTTTTTGAGTTATTCTTACTATATATATATTTTTTAATTTGAAACGGTTCCCCGCACGACTTTCTAACTATCTCTTTTAACTGCGACAAATTCACTAACCTAAGAGTAGAGTTAAGATTAGGGTACTAACCCTTGATTTTTCATATGACTGTTGAAATTGTCTATTTGCTTTAAACTACCTAATTTTGCTTATGTTGAATTAATACATTGTTATGACTTAATATGTTATGTTGTAACTTTAGTTATATATCATAACATGTAAACTGCGTTTTATAATGCGGAAATAATAAACAACAGTAAAGAAAACTTAACACAAAAATATTTTTAATGTGGTTTGGTTTTACTTTACATCCACGAGACCTTGCCCAAAAAGATCAACTATTAATGAATATACAGGTACAACTTACTTGTTTTATCCAACATAAGACTCCCTCTTAGAATTGACACAAGATGAAGTACATGTCAATTAGTGTTATTTCAGCAAGCAACCCTTACCTTCATAGGTGACAGTAATTTGAACTCCCTTCAACCTGTGAGTCTGTCTCCTCTCTTTGTTGCCAAACGTCATGTTATCCTAATAAGCACTTACTCTAGACTCAACAGTCTCACAAGCCTAAGTCTAGTACATCAAACTTTGATAACAAACCTCCCTAAGTGTTATAACGAATATTGCTTAATCTCTTAATGTATATGCACTGTTTTTATTTACAAAAACCTCACAAATAAATTACCTAGAGTTGAGAATCTCTAAATCACCAATACATGCAGTTTGTAAGATAAACTCTATCATGTTTTATACTCTAAACTGTATACAAATACACTGCAAGCACTCTCATAGTTCTACACTTGTATCATGTGGCTTGCACACACAAAATTCCATTTAATGTCCACACTGCAACCTTTATTCTCTACCTCTTATATACTTGAATGTGCCACATACTTTTTGTCAAGAAAAATAACCTAAATGTTAAATCTAAAAACAAGTTGATAGATAATAAAATCTACATTAATAAAAATCAAACCAAAGAATGAAATTTTCCTATTTTGTCTCCATTGACCAAATGTATAAGGAAATAATATTCTTACTCTTCCAAAGTTGTAAATTAGTCAATAAAAGAAGTTTCCTGCGAATCAATAGATTAATTGATAGATAAAATACTTTTTATAATCATTGAAAGGTATTTTCCAAGTTTAACAAGTCAATAATAAGAAAATTTCCTTAAATAAAGAAATTACATTTAATTCATTGCTATAAGGGAATTATGTACTTTATTCATGGAAATAACGATAATGAATAATCATATAATCACTCAATATATCAGATAAGAATCATAAAAACGTGAATAAAGTACTTTTGAATTATTTAGAAAACCTGCACTATGAACTGTTAGGAAAAATTCATTATAACATCTAAATTGATGTTGCAACATTGACTTACATGTTATAATTCATACAACAATAACACAAAATATAAACACACTAAATTCCATATAAACACATGTTATCGATAAGTTTTGCCGTAACGTAAAATTAAATATCATAATCACATAATGAATCTCAATGTCATAAATGCTAACTACATAAAAACTTAATGCCGTAAGCTCAATACTAATTGTCACATTGCCATAAGATGCCAACTGCTAAGTGCACCACGTGCATATGTACTAACAACAGTTAATAGGACCATGTTGAAGAACATTGAGGCTATTAACATAGATGATGATAGCTCGTCAATTTCAAACTCCACTAGGTCAGGTTCAACAATGTCATTTGATAGAAAGCTTTATACGGCGGGGCTTGATAGTGTTGTTTGAAAGAAAACATATTTTCTCATTTTGATGCATCTCGTGCAATAATTAGTGATGGTGAAAAACTCTTTTGAAATAGGCTTTTTGAGTAATTAATGAAAAAAAATATGGTATTATACATAAAGTTGCAACATCGTACCATCCACATACAAGTGGACAAATTGAGATTTCTAATAAGCAGATTAAAAATATTATTGAAAAAACAGTTAACCTAGCTAGAAAAGATTGCTCTTTAAAACTTTATAATGCATTATAGGCTTATCGTACTGCTTTCAAAACCTTTATTGGAATGTCTCCTTATTGACTTGTTTAGGGCAAGGTATGTCACTTACCTGTGGAATTGGAATATAGAGCTTATTGGGCCATTAAAAATTTGAACTTTGATCTCAATAAAGTAGGTAATCGTAGGAGACTACAACTTAATGAGTTAGAAGAGATTAAGAATGATGCTTATAATTATACTAAAATTAAAAGGATTGCATGAAAAATTTTCATGATAGGAATATTCTTAGGAAATTCTTTTCACTTGATCAAAAAGGCATGTTACATAATTCTCATTTGCATTTATTTCTTAGCAAGTTGCGTTCTAGATGGTCAAATGCTTTCATTGTACGTTTGACACCTCAAAGAATTTTTTTTATCTAAGTGAGTTTTGAGCCTATATTTTTCATTAAGAGAACCCATATTGTGCCCATTATTGGTTGTATAATGTCATTGTTGATAGTTGCTTGTTATGATCTCTATATTTTGATATTGACAGTCAACCATTACTTGAAAATAATAAATAATAAACAAAAGGTAAAGTTCATTGAATTAGTGTGCATAGACAATTATTTTGATCACTTGAAAATGATAGTTAGGTCATGTTTGTATTGTTTAAGCTTTTCTAGTCCTCATGTTATTATATGTTTTCTCTAGTTAGCCATTTTGAGGCTTTTAATGAGACTATTTTTCTTGGTAGCCAAAGTTCAAACATCTTCCTTACTCCAAATTTGGAGTAGTTTTCTGCAACTTTACATGTTTTTTATACCTATTAATGTTTGAGCAAATAGAGTTGTTATTTACAAAGAAAAAGACGTTCATATTTCAAAAAATAAGAAAGAAAAAAATTTGCATGTATTTAAAAAAAGTGAAAATAAAAATAAATGCAGAAGCAAATAAAAATAGAAAAATAAAAAAGATATATAATACACCTTGAATTCATGGAAAAACTCTATTTTTCTAAAACATTCTTTGCATATTCATACATTCCATTCTTTGTCAACCACATCCCCAACCTACATTACATCCCTAAAGGAAGTTCTTAATTTTGGAGATCGTAGTCTGAAATGGAAGCTATTGATGTGGATTGTTTGAGTGTGGTTATACCTTTTTTATTAAAAAAAAAAAAAAAGTGGAAATAAAAAAGAAGTTTTGGTTGATTGTACTTGTAAGATCATCCTTTTATTCTTTCTGAAGTCATGGGCATATATTTTTCATTTTTTGAGTGAGAGTGTGAGACATCATTATTCAGATTTTATTTAAACTCACTCTTCCATATATTAGTGAGTGGCATCAATTATTTATTGAGGATTTATTTTCTTTTTGAGTGTAACTGTCACTAATATCATGCAAGATCTCTAGGTTTTAATAACATGTCTTTTGAAGATGATTTGACTAAATTATTCTTGATAATTAACGCTTTTGCATGAGTTTTACTAGCACGGATATGTTTATTACATGGAAATTGATATCTTTGTAACTTATGGACAATGTCGGATATTTGATTTTATTGTTGCTACCAATTCGTTGGAAAAAGAAAAAAAAAAATCATGTTTTTATTTCATTTTTCTTCATTTTTTAACTTAATTTTTGGTTTCATATTTGAGTTTTGCATTATGGCACTTGTGGGTTCATCACTAGTAAACCCTCAAAAGACAACTCTTTCAACTAGTGACACTTATGGGTTTAAAGACTTATTGCATACATTAAATGTAACCGTTTTAACTTATGGAAGTGTTTCAATTGGGATTTAGTTTTATTTTATTTATTTATTTTAGGACAAGCAAAATCTAGGTTTGGGGGTATTTGATAAGCATAATTTATATATATTTATTACTCTTATATATAGATTTATTAGTCCAACTTTGTGTTAGTTTAATTTTAATTAATTGTGTTTTTTGTGAAGTAGAAATAAAGAAAATTTGTATATTAAATGAGAACAAATTATAACTTTTGTCAAATCAAAATCTAAGTCAATTGAAAATTGAATGGTGATATTTTCACCCCTCAAAAATAGTATGTGCACCCCTTTTGATTGGACACCCAATAAAAAATTTAAATTTTTTCTAATTTGTTTTTAAATTCCATTTAATACCAAAACTACCATTTTTTGTTAATTTTATTGTATATATTTTTGTGAATTCACCGCATCAATATCTATTTTATTATTTATTGCGCTGACAATATCCCAGGAGAGATTGGAGAGACCAAAGGCTCGTCATCGTCATTGTAGACTCGAAAAGTCTTGTTTGGTTGGTGGTTGTTGTTTCGTTGGTGAGACCAAATTGGGAGTTGATTCCATTGAGAGGCGGCAACAGGGCATGTTAAAAATTGGTTCTTTTTTTATGTGGGTGGCGATGGAAGGGAAGTGAAACGCATGAGAGCATTCTGATGTGAATATAGTCGTTCCTTGTCCTGTTTTAACGCTCTTTGCATATATTCCAAATCTACTTTGCTCATTCACAATCACAATTAGAAAAAATTCATCAAAAACTAGCTTTCTAATTATGGAATGATAATTAAAGCCAAACTTACCTTGGAGAAACGTAGGTTGGCTTTGAGAAAAGAGAAGCAGGAAGGTGATTTGGAAGAAGGTGGATTTGACAAGTTGAAAAGTCTCGAACTGTTGTTAGTACTTACTTTTTAGGGATGCTGGTTTTGTACTAGGGCTTGGGGCTGTAGGGTACGACGGAATGGTGGTGGTGGTCCGACAACAGAGACTTGGGCTTGAAACTGGTTATGACTGTAAATGAGGTCTTGAAGGATTGGAGAAGAAGTCAAGTTTGGAAGTGAATCTTGACACACTTATACACACTTTCTCTAGATTATTATTTAATATTTTTAATTAATAATTGATAAATTTATTTATAAAATATTAGTAATTTTAATCAAAGAAAATGTTGTTTATTTAAATATATATATATATATTAATTTGGGGTGTACATATAATTTTTAAGGGTTGGAAATTTCGTCACTTTTGAAGATTCAAGTTCAAGGTTGTCGACATTGGGAGTTAGTCGATGAGATTCTTTCGGCCCAAACTACGGTTTATGTTGATAATAAGGTAAAGGATATAAAAGAGACCAGAGAGAGGGAGAGAGGAAGAACACTAGACAAGAGGTTTTTAGAGTGGTTCGGCCCAAAGTATTTTTGACTACGTCCACTGTGAGTTTTACTATGTCTGCAGAGTAAGTGTACTCTTAAGAGAATATTGTGTTGAAGTAAGTGTACTCTTCAAAGAATATTGTGTTGTTTGTACAATGAGGATCCTCTCCTATTTATAGGGTGGAGAGGTGCTACAGTAATGTGCAATTATTTATTCTGTAATCATGAGTTACATTTAATGCGTTTGTCATGTGTCAGACCAAGTGGGTTAAAGTCTGCATTAGGCGTCTAATCAACGCGGATTAGGTGAGATAGCCGTGATATATGATGTAATTGTTGACGGAAATGGTGTGGACGGCACGGAATGGCGTGGGTGGCGTAACTTGCTGACTTTTATTTTTACAGTTCTGACATTATCTGATCTGCTCCGGGCAATCTGGGTTAGTTAGTAGCTCATCTGAGCGAGCTGGAACCAACGATTCTGTCTTTGATCATGTATCCTAGCTCTTCAACCTAGCGATCTTCTTGTCTGATGAGTGGAGTGACAGGTAGATGGAGTAATCGTTCTGCAATGTTACTGTTGATGAGCTGAGTCATCCTATATCTGGATAGTTTGTTGAGTTGACGAGCTTCATTTTCAGGTGATATATGCATATACTGGGCCGGTTCCTTCGACGGACTATATCTTTATCACCTGAGCAGGCTCTTTAATACTTTATCTGACGGTCTAGTACTTCAGTGAACTGGATGTTGGATAACTGATGGTTGATATGTTGAATCCCTCAGCGAACTGGTTCTTAGTTGAAATTGGTGATAGCTTCCCTTTTGATGGCATTGGGCTTTGCATTAGTCTGGACCTATTGTTTTGGGCCTTTTACCAGTCTTTTAATAGTGACCCAAAAATATCCATAACAAAGGTCAATTCGAGATCGAATACTAGGACTCAAGCTTAAAAGCACTAAAACATATGTCAAGCAATCAGGAAATTTGTTGAGACAAGAAGAAAAAAAAACCAACAAAGAAAGGAAAAGGAAAAAATGGTAAGACAAAAATGAAATAAAAAAGGAAAAAGTTTAAAATAGGTTTTGTGGTTTTAAAAAAAGGCAACTGGCAGTGAAAAAGGATAATAGTTTAGAGCAGAAAAACGAGCAGCGGTGGATGGCAGTGAAAGAAGATAACAGTTTAGGGCAGAAAAACAAGAGCAGTAGTGAATATTCTCAATTTTGTTATAAATGTTTAAATAATTCTTACTTTCACTAATTCGTAAAATAAAATTGTTTTATAATAAATATTATGTATTTTTGCTAGTTACAAAATTATTTTATTAATTTGACTTTGGATTAAAAAGATTTGTATATAAAATGTTTTTTCAAACATTGGATACATGTAATGTTTAATTTTATAAATTTCAAATCTTGAAGTAAGAATTTACAAAAGATTTATTTTTGAAACTTAACATATAGATTCTGAAAAAATAATAGATTGTTTATTTAGCATTGAGAATAATATTTTAAATAGTAAAATATTACAAATTACAAACGGTAGATTCTAAACCTAATTTTTTTTTCTCCATTGCTTGAGTTTTGTAAATTAATTATGCCCTGTTAATTTTGAATTTTATTTGCTTTTGTAGTTTTAGTTAATTTTAAATTTTCAAATTTCGTTAACTAGATTATAATTAAATTTAATTTGAAATTAGATTAATATTTTATTAATCTCTATGGAATCAATCTCGTACTTTTGCATAATCTGTACTATAACAGATTTTTGTATTTGCGAATACTAAAATTTGCATAACACCGTATAACACAAATCAACAACTATATTGATCGTATGTAGTAGCATAACCTTAAAATGTATTTCCTAGATTAAATACATAGAAGATAATATAGTTCAATGTGGCTACAACTTATAAACAAATCAATAATCGTATCGGTTCTATAAAGAAGCATAATCTTACTTGCCGATATAAACATAAAGTAAATATTGTAACTCAATATCATTTCTTTCAAATGATGAGATAACTGTACGCATAAATAGAGAGAAGTTTGCACGCTTGTACTTTTATAATTATATGTAGGGTGGCAAAAAGGGTTGACGTGTCGGGTTGAGTTGAATTCGATTCAATTTGTTTATGAATTCGATCAATTCGACATGAATTCATTTAAGAAGCGGGTCGTCATTTTTTGATTCGACACGAATTTGTTTATATAGGACAGACACGACACGAATTCGTTTAACTCATTTAATCATTTAAATCTTCGAATTCGTTTAACCCATTTAATTCGTTTAACCCAAATATAATAAATAATATTTCAACTAAATATTAAATCAACTATAAAACCTACACATTAAATCAACTATAAAATTTCATATCATTCACATTAAAAAACCACAATAAAATCAAACTCCATGCAAACATAAATATAATAAATAATTCACAATCAAACATTTAAACACCTAATTTAACATTTGAACACATAAAAACCTACACATTAAATCAACTACATAAAATTTCATATCTTCCACATTTAAAATCCACAACAAAATCAAACTCAATTTAAACACAAATATAATAAATAATTCACAATCAAATATTTAAACACCTAATTCAACACATAAAAACCTAAACATTAAATCAACTACATAAAGTTCCACATCATCCACATTTAAAAACCACAACAAAATCAAACACAAATATAATAAATAATTCACAAACAAACATTTAAACACCTAATTCAACACATAAAAACCCACATATTAAATCAACTACACAAAATTTTATATCATCTACATTTAAAAATCAAAACAAAATCAAACTCAATGTAAAGCCATATAAATTAAAATGACATAACATTATCATTCTCCAACATCAAACTTTTGTCACTTAAATTCTTTCTTTATTGATTCCAAACTCCAAATGGATCTTCAAACTACACAAAAAACACAAAAATACAAAATTAGATATTTACATTCACAATCTTAAAATTAAGAACTATAATTAAAAGAATTTATCATTAAGTGAAAGAATTTGGTGTTGAGCCTTTAACTGATTCATTATGGGCACTTGCATTAGGGGAGCTTTATTAATACTTAAATTCAATATATCTTTGGTGACGTCTTCTAGCGAAACAATCTCTTTTTCTACAATAATTAATGATGAAAGTAACTGAAAGATAATGAAAGATAATTATAAGAAATCACTAGCATAAAATTAGTGTGTTACTTCTACCAATTATCCAATCTCGACTGCAAATTATTACTTCCACCACATCAGGTTTTAGTGTACTCCGGTATTGATTAAGAACTTGACCACCATTGCTAAACGCAGATTCAAATAAAACTGTAGATAATGGGATACACAAAACATCATGAGCCACGGCAAAGAGCTTACGAGAGCGAGCTTCATTAGCCTTCCAAAATATAATATCCTCTCCTGAGAATATTACTGTACATATGTAAGGAATGAAGAAATGTACTAATTTACCCCCATTGCAGAATAAATGAAATAGATTTTAAGTATTTAATAGTAAAATTTAAGATTTATGGAATTTTGTAAATTTAGAAATTAGTATAAATTATTGAAGTTGAGGGACGTAAAAGAAAAATGTCATATATTTTTGAGAGAATTCTCTAGAATGTGGTAATTTCGTGATCTTCAGGAAACTCAAGGGTGAAGGACGCGTTTGACCCATGCCTATAAATAGAAATGGGAGGTTTGTGTCGATGGGAAGAGAGAAAAGCCGAGTGAAAAGAAAAAGAGAGAGAGGAAAAGAGAGGGAAGGGGAAAGAGAGGGAAAGGAGAATGAGAGAAAATGAGAGACTGTTCGGTAGGGAAGAGGGGGGAAGTTGTCACCGTCATCGGGAAAGTTCTGCTGCCTTTGGAGGAGGAGATCAGACGGAGGAAGGTGAAGAGTAGATCTGGACACCAGATCTGGTGAGAGTAAGTGGTTATGATGTTATCTTGGTGAAAGTTCTATGAGATTAATTTCTGAGTTTCAGTTGAAACTGATAAGAAATTTTGTGTAGAATGTGGAGCTGGAGCAGCGAGCTAGTGGAAGCAAGCAAGACCGAAGGCTGAGGCGAGCTCTGTAAGTGAAGTATGCTATTGGATAATGTTGATTTCTAGGAAATTGGTAGTTGAGTTTAATAGTGAGGCCCATGAGGTCGCGACTTGGTGAAATTATGAATTGGTGTTAAGTTGTTGAAAATATGTTTGTTGTGTTTGAGGTCCGAAATGTGCATGTGCTGTTGGGGTGTGTGTGTGTGATCTGGAAGAGGATATTAAGAGTGAGCTTGCATGGGTCGCGCAGCAGCTCATTGAATGTAAGCTGGAGGAAGACCCTCCCTAGCTCATTGTCAGCACTGGTCCAGTGGACCATGCGCGAACTTACAGGAAATGAGTTGAGAAGTGTCCTAGCGCATTGAACTGCCTGTCCGAGTTGGACTAAGGCAGAAGCTTGTTAGGACAAGCTAGTTAAAAGAGAAGTGATCATGTGCGAGCTGGGCAGTTCTTATTACTTGAGTTGAGTTAGAGGATCGCAGCTTCTTGAAGAAAGTAAGTTGAGCGAGCTCGTTTGAGCTGAGCTGAGTAGGAGCTCCAATAGGACAAGCTGAGGGCGAGCTAAGTGGAGATGAGGAGCTCGCATGGGTGAGCTGATTAATAGAACTGAGTAACTTGTGAGCTAGGGTGAAGTAATAGTTAGCTGATTTAAAGTAAAAGCGACTAACGAGCTAAATTAAGGTTTCTTTTGTGACTAAGTGTAGGTGGAGCCGCAAGCTAGAGGAGGAGGTCACTGAAGGCAGAAGTAAAGTAATTTAGGAAGCAAGTTGTGCATGTGAAACCATTTTAAATACTTTCACTTTATTTTCATTTAATTACCTTATATTTTAGCTTCAAAATAAGTAGTTTATTTAAATATATATTATTATGCATCACATATTGTTTATTTTATAGCATGATAAAGAAATAGTTTTTTAATGATAAAAAAATAGAAAAGGTTTTCAATTCTAATGGACGACTCAAGTATATATATAGCGTGACCTTCTAGCTTTAGACTCGGCCGGTATACTCTACGGTATATGGCATAATATTGGAAGGGTTAGTCCTGCTAACATTAGGGAGATTGAGTCTGTTTTGTTTGTCACCCTCTACACTCGTGGAGTATTTCTCAATGCACAGTGAACGATGATGGTTCCGCCAAACATGTATACGAGACGTCTTTATAACTTTGTCACGGTGAGCGATGCTAACCTTTGCGCTATGTGACCCTCCCCCCCCTCCCTTCCACCCCTCCTCTCCCCTCTCTTCCCCAACACTGAGCGGAGCTGGTCCAGCCACCTTTATGGTTTTAGCTCTCTTGGGTGGCCATTAGAGATTTATAGAAAAGTTAGTATACCATTTAAAACAGATTTTAGAAAAGAAAATATTTTTAGAAATATTAAACATTTTAAAACAAGTTTTTGAAACTTATAAAAGTTTTATAAAAACTAGGATTTCTAAAGTACAACAATTTTAAACAAAATGTCTTCAAAAACATTTTCTTGAGGAAACGCTTAAATAACCTATCCGCACTCACTGGACTTTATAGTTCATTATGTTTTTGTTTGTTTTCAAAATCTCCCCAGGTGCAAGTGCGGGAGAGCCAAGTATCAGAGTGCCCCAAGCAGATTAGGTGGGTCCTAACCAACAATGAGCTCAGTATTTTATGAAGTTTGAAATTGAAATTAAATTCTGTATTAGCACGTTTTCAACTTTGTAAACAGATGTCGTAGCATTTTTATAAATGCATGCATGTTTTTCAGGTATTTATGTTTTATGATATTATTTTCATCATCTTATGTGTAATTTCTGACACAAAGAAAACTATGATTTTAATAAGTGTGATCTATATGAAATAGTCAAACGACTATGGGTTCGCTCTACAATATCCTTTTGGGCCCTAATAGTTGGATTTCAGAAGGATTTCGTAGGGTGTCCGGCAGGATCACTGGATTCATTAGTAGGAATCCAGGTCGGGTGTTGTCATAAAAGGCTAAAATGTCCAAATCAACTGATTTTTCAAGCCTTCTTTCTTCCAAATAAAGCTCCAATTGCGTCTTGTGAGTTGTAATGCCTTCATCTCCAAGTCTCATATCAAAATCCTATCAATATATAATTAATAACAAAAGAAAATATTATTAGATAAATTGTTATGGTAAAATAATATCACAAATTTATAATAAGGAAAATATGTTATTTCTTATCATTAAAACCAAGTCAAGTTCATCTATTGTGCTCACTTGTGCATTAGTCACTTGTGTACTAAGAGTTGCTGATGATGTGGTGGCCCTGGAGGTAGATGTCCTACTAGAACTTGCTATATACTCTTCAAACAAAGAAAATAATTTACTTCTAACATGTGCCAACTTTTCTGATCCATCAATAACACCATATATACAACTTATGAAACACTACTTTAACAAATTTCATCTCGTAACAGGGATCCAAGACTATAGCAATTGCCAAAATAACACAAAAATCAACCCAATATTTCTGCAATTTTTTATACATTTGATTTGCCATTCTTTTCAAAAACACATCGTCACTCTCTATGTAAACCCTCGATTCTATTTACGGTTTACTAGTATCACTACAGTAGTAATCTTTAAAGCTGCATTTATTTTCGTATCTCTAGTAGGATGTCGATTAGAGGACCCAAGAGTATTAGAGAGTGATATGGGAGAGTATAAGATGAGATAAGCTCACATCCAAAGTCAAAAAGTTATACAATTTCTTCAATAAGAATAAGCCAAATGTGATATAAATTGTGGTGCCTAGTAAGTCATTTGGAATCTTTTGATTAGTGGATATAATAAATCATTCATAAGGTGACAAATGGACCAATTAGGAATAATCTTATCTAGTTAGGGGTCAAGACAAGATTTAGTAAAGTTTAAGGGCCATTTTAGTAAAAATTGAGAGGGACTAACTAGTAATTGAGCACAACTATGAATAGATGCCCTTTAGTCATTTTCCATTCACTTTTCATGGTCAAAACCGAGAGAGAGAAAGGTGTGTGCTACCAGACATAGGAAAGAAAGGAATCAAAGAGATTTCAAGCAATTTCTTCAAGTATTTCATCACAAAATTGAAGCTTGTCATTAACCAAAGCTATTAGTGTAAGTTTGGAGTAAGATTGAAGTATAAATATGTGAGTTTCTTTATCTTGAAACAACTTAGATAAATTAGAAACTCATTCTCTATATTGCTTCAAATTTTAATTGGAGTTTATGGAGATAAACTAGATTGGTTGGTGATGATTTTTGTGTGATTATTATGACAGAAATTGAAAGAAAAGTGAGGATGCTTGTAAGGGGTGATTCACGGCCAAGTTAGGGCTTTGTGATCCCATTTTTGGTTCCATGTTTTGAGCTTAAATTTAGACATATTTGAGGCTAAGAAATCATATAAAAGTGAAAGAATTAAGTAAACAAAAGTGTAGAGACAAGTTGAGTATTATTAGTCTAGTTGAAGGGCATTAAGGAATTTCATGTAAAGGTACTATTTTGATGCATGAAATGAATATGTTTGATCATATTTGAGTAAAAGAACATTAAATATGAAGGAAATGAATTTATTGCATATTTGAGGTAAAAATATGCATTAAAAAGTGTTAAAAAAAATGTAGTTTTTGCCTAAGAACACCTCCCTGGTAATCGTTTATTTTCAAATTCGCTTTATAGCTGACCTAAATGTGAGTTAGAGAGATGATTGGAGCGAAAATGGAAGAAAAAGAAGCTAGGGATTGGTCCCTAGGGTGTATTCGATTAAAGGGGGTGAAATTCGACGTTTTTCGTTCTGAGCTTCTGAAAATTATTTTGAGCATATCAGGTTGTTCCTATGTGATGATAAATAAGATTCATAAAAAGAAATCGGAATTCAAAAGTATCGGATAAGTTAAAACTTAGTTGAGAAAATTTAGGAGTAAAGAGGATTTTATAAAGTTAGTTGCATTAAAAGTTATTTATAACTTTGTATTAGTGGGTTTAGTGATTCTAAGCGAGTATTATGTGTTTTAGGGTGAAAACAGAAAGTATCGGAGGCTTTCGAAGGGGAATCGTCGTTAGGCGGAGGGCATTTCGTGAGTGAAAATCTAGTTTTTCAAAGCAGTATTTTATTTAAATCTTGTTTCTTGTTTACATGAATTTATTTCATTATGTAATTAAGTTGTGTATATAAATTTATTTCATTATGTAATTAAGTTATTTATATGAGTTTATTTCATTATGTAATTGAGTTGTTTATATGAATTTATTATGAGATTCTTACATGTGAGTTTTGAGTTGAGTATATATTTATTTCGAGAACATATTAAAATTAAAGATTTTAAGCTTTTTACCTTAAAAACTAATTTATTTTAGAATACTGAGAAAAAATATTTTAGTACGTCTATGGTTTATTTTAACCCCAGTTGAGTACTCAGCCGAATGCTTTATGCATGTACGGTAGATGTGAGCGAGTCACTAACTGAGAGTGGACTTCGGACGACTCCTGAGAAAAAGAGTTAGTTGAATCACTCTCTGCACGTATAGGACAGTATAGTTCAAACCGAATGCGTGGGGGTAGCGCATGCTCAAAGTTCCCACATCGGTGACTATATATGGTGGATTCCTTAATTCCTAGTGGCGAGCGAGAGATTTTATGATGTCACGATAGAAGTAGTTTCCCTGGGTTGTCAAACAGACAAGGAAGAGAAAATTTTAGAAAGAGATTTAGAACAAGCTTCAAAAACAGTTTTTGAATGAGTTTTTATAAAGTATTTTAGAAAAATACTTTAGTTTATTATACTATTTTTCTCACTGAGTTTTACTCATAGTTTTCCTTCAATGTTTCTTTTAAAAAATTTTCCCTCAAGTGTAGGAGCAAGTAGTACAGGAGCGAGTCGTATAGTAGACGAGGCTCAAGCGGACGCGTAGATTGACTGACAAACAACCTCTACTACATTGTATAGTTCATATTTATGTCATGTGCATGTTTTGTATTAAAGCAATATGTAAATTGTAAATGTAAACACGAGTTTTTTGGATGCATAGCTTTATAAAGTTAATTTATGAAAATGAAACTTATAAAGTTTTAGTTTTTCACTCAATTTATGTGATTGTGGTTTTTCATGATGGAATTGGTTTTGATATGAAGGCTGAAGGCCCTTGATAGTTAAGATTGATTGCTATTAGAAGTGTTTTTAAATTGTTTTTGAATTTCCAGGGTGGCATAGTTCAATAAGCAGCCGGCATGCTGTCGGATTTTTATTAAAAAAAAAAGGAAAAAATTTTTACCCCTGCCATATAGTAAACGAGATAGAAAACAAGTCTAAAGTAAGATTTGGTGCTCCAACGGAGTTTCTTCAGACCAAAGTTTGGGTTCATTGGAGTTCTATCGGGGTGCTACAGAGTCTTTCTTGGGTTCAGATGAAGGATTCGGGAACGGTCTCGTCACTCCAAATGTTGCAACAAAGTCAAATAGGCCAGAAACATCTTAGGCATGTACAAGTTCAAAGTGGGATAATTTGAACTAGAAAAAATGTTAATTGTCTTAGAAAAATAATGCAAAAACTTGCAAATTTTCTTAATTCTATTCTACTCACTTATAGAAGGACAATGCTCGTACTTGCTATCGGTCAACTCTAAAGTACACCAAGTACGTCGATAATAAAGAACACAATCTAGCATAAGATAAGTTGAGTTCTACCTAGTAAAAACATCTTGTCAGACACCCTTTTTCATGTCTAAATCAACTTGCTTGACATACTCTAAAAATTTTTGCTTCCTAACTTGAGACCTTCTCACATATTTAACATTCTCATGAATTTTATAGACACTTACATATATCTTTTTCAATCCATCCTGAACAATCAAATTAATAATATGGGCACAACAACAGATATGCATGAATTCCCCATCACAAACAAGTGCTTTACTAATATTTAATTAACCTTTTAAATTATCAATAAAGCATTTGTCTAATGAAGTATTTTCCAAAGTAATAGAAAAAAACTTTTTGTCAATACCTCACTCAGACAACAATGACATAACTTTATCAGCAATAGATACCTCATCATGTGGAGGAGGCATAAAGCAAAAGCTCATCACTCTCTTATGTAGAACCCAATTAGAATCAATGAAATGCATAATCATATACATATAACCATCGGTAGCTATAGAAATCCATAAATTTAAGGTTAGACAAATTTTACTAGGGGCACATTGTAACATTTTTTTAAGGTTTTGTTTACCTTTCTCAAACAAACTTAACACATCCGCTTTCACAGTATTTCTAGAGACCATATGGAAATCATAAGTTAAAAACTCAACAATTCTTCTAATTCATTTCCATTCCAAAAACTGAAAAGGTAAATCATACAACATTAAAGTTTCAGCAACAAGCTTCCTAAACTCTTCTTGGGTTTTAATCTTAGGTTGACAAACACCAACAGACCCATATTTACTTTTCTCAATCACCATTTGACGTACATCATGAGATTTATATTTAGGACAAGTAAGAGCCAAGTGCCTAATCATATTACTTGTATCACTCGAGGTTGGGCAGAGATAAATTTGGCCACACCATTTACATTTGCATCTATCATTTGCCTTTTTATCCTTTGATATCATTTCGAAGGACTTTCACACATACGAAGTACGCTTTCTTTTTCGAGCAGCTTTAGTTTACTTTGACTTGTTTGAACTCCCCACATTTTCATCCTCATTATCAATTTCAACCTCATCTTCAAGCTCATCTTCCAGATCGATGGTATCGTCTTTGAAGTCAATACTTACATCCATATCTGAGAACCAGTTAACCACTAAATCATATTACATTACATTGGAGATATACATGAAAATCACATCCATATCTGAGAACCAATTAACCATTAAATCATATTACATTACACTGGAGATATACATGAAAATCACATCCATATCTGAGAACCAATTAACCATTAAATCATATTACATTACACTGGAGATATACATAAAGATCACATCTATATCTCAAAATCAATTAACCACTAAATTATATTATATTACACTGGAGATATACACAAAAACTGACAAAAAACTGAAAACTAGAATCGAAATACAAAAATCGAAAAACTAGAATAGAATACAGAATACACAAAAGAAAATGAAAAGAGAAAAGTACCTGAAGTTGGTGATCGCGGCGACCAAGAGGGAAAAGATGGTGATCGTGAGGGAGAAGGTCGTGACCGTGATAGAGAAGTTAGTGACTGGACGACATCGAAGAATGAGAAGGTGGCAATCGTGACAGAGAATATTGTGACCATCGATGATCGTGAGGAACAAGATGGTGACTGTCACTGTGAAGAAGAAAGGGGTGATTTGGTGGGATGGATGGTGTCGTCGGGTTGTCGGGTTGTCGTCAATATCATTGTCGTGTCATCGTCAATGTCGTCATCGAGTTGTCGTGTCGTTGGGCTGTCGTCAGGTCGTCGCATTGTAGTCAGGTTGCCCCGACGTCTTCAGTGTTGGTGTCGTCATTTCACCGTCGGTGTTGGTGTCTTTGTGTTGTCATCGGTGTTAGTGTCGTCGTGTCGCCATTTTTTGAGAAAGAAGGAGGAAGATGGTGGTCACCAGTGTAAGTGCTTGCTGACAGACACTGGATTTCAAAATGTTTAGTAAATGTGTTAGAGATTTATTAAGTGTGTGTGTGTATATATATATATATATATATATATAAATGCATAATTACACCTTAACCCTTTTAATATGTTAAATTATACTTTGACCTCAATTTTAATCGTGTCGACCCGCGATCCGTTCAACCAAACTCGATTCGATTTGTTTGATAAACAGGTTAGACGGGTTGACACGATTACGACACGAATTCGTTTAACTCCAACCCATACCCATTTATTTTTCACGAATTCGTATTGACCTGTCGTATCGTGACCCATATTGTTACCCTTATTTAGATGCAACCTAAACTCTTTTAATCAAAAGATGGGAGATTTATGATAAACCTTGGGAAAAAGTTCAATTTAATCCCTAAGTTTTGATGTTATCTCTATTTTTTAAGTATGTTTGTTTAAATACTCCTGTGGTCCCTAAATATTTATCAGAAATTTTATCAATTTAGTCCCTAATGTTTGTCAATTGTTAGTTAAACTTAATGTTTTAGGGTAATTTCGTCTTTAGACATCTTTATGTCACTTGTCAACACCAAAAAATTAAAAAACTAAAAATATATCATTATTTTATTTTCAATTAGGATTAGGAAAAACTTCAATTTAGACACTTAAGTACTGGCATTATTCCACTTTTTAAACATGTTTGCTTAAATACTTTCCATGGTTATTAAATTATTAGAGCACCCTTCATTTTAGTCCATGATATCAAATTTCTGCTAGTTGATTGTGAGAGAAAGGGACAAAAGTACTATTACATTTTTAAACAAAAAATTACTTAAAAAAAATAAAAATTTTGATTGCAGTTTACCAATATAACCTTAACCTATCAACCAATAAAGATTAAACATATGTCATCAAAATTTAAAATAAAAAAAAAAAAAAGGCAATTTACAGTCAGTCATAAATTGGCGTATCACTATTTTGTAAATCAAAATTTATAAACTTGTAAACATATAAAATAAAATATTTTTTTCATTAGTTAAAAAGAAAAATAGGTTATATTTTTCTTAAGTTAAAAATAATTTTAAATTAAATAATTCTGAAATTTAAAAATAATTAAAAGATAATTTCAAATATAAAAAAATTCAAATGAATTTGAGTCGTCCATCTCATAGATGGACAATAAGATTGATATTTTAAAAAAAAAAAATTAAAAATGATAATTAGAATGAAAACAAAAAAATTAAAGGGTAGAGATCCGAGATGGATGGAATTTGCACTATCCATCAAATTTTTTATAGACGGTGTCAATGCCATCTCCATTCATCAAGAGATGAACATCTCTAGATCTTTATTACTGTGATGAAGATGTATAGATCATCTTCATATCATCATCATTACTCAGACCCAAAGCCAACGAAAAACTTCATCAACAATTTGAAGTAAAAATTGAAAAAACAAATAGAAAAAGAAAAATAGGTAATGTGTTCAACTAGATGAAGATTTAGGTTTCACCCAAATGTTGAAGATACGAGTTCAAACTCAGATCTTAACTAGTCTCTTCCAGATCTTCATCATCTTCACCCAGATTTTTTGTAGCAACGTCCTCTTTATGGGTGTAGTTTATTGGTGTGTTAGTCTATAGGTATGGTTAGTTTTACAAAATTTTAAATTATTTTAAATTCCCCTTAGGGTTATACTACTATATTTGTCTAATACATGTAGTAGATAGAGAATTTGACATGGATTCCTATATAGTAAATAGAGCATTTGACATTGATTCCTATAAATTATTATTAAAAAAAAAATGTTCAATATCTTAAATGTAAAATATAAAAAAAATTGAAATTCATTTATTTTTTGAATAATTATATGGTAATATGATACTAATGGTTGTCCTACCAAGACTTTTGAAAATTAAACAATACATATACAACTTGGACACCTAACCCTGTAATATCAAAAAAAAAAAAATCTATTGTAAATTTTGATAATTATGTAACATGAAGTGAATAAAAATATAAAGATTACTTGAACTATAAATAAACTTGCAAAATTAAAATTTATAGAATTTTTTGAATTGAGACTTGTGTAGCGTATAGCGGGATGCATTAATGAAAATGCACACCCCACTTGTCTTTGTCGTTAGGGTTTGAACCTCGTCCAGTACCATAATACGTGTTAATTTTTCACATATTTATGAGTGCCCTCTCCTATTTTTAAGAGTAGATTTTTGAGTTACTCACTAAGCGAATTCTATCCGTAGATTCTGTTAGATATCGAACCTAGTATCAGAATATGTAATATAAAAAATGAAAATTGAGACTTGTATGATAGCAAAATCTAAAAAAAAAAAAAAAATTAATTTTATTGGATTTGGTTATCTTACTATATGAGTAACTTTACCCATGAATAATAATCCTTAAATATTTTTCAGTAATTATGCTTATAATCAATCTAAAAATTATTATTGACGGAGAAGATTATCCAATCAGTAAAATAGTTAAATCCTAAATAGGAAGAAAAATTTTTACTTTAATCGCTATTGTTTTTTGAAATATTATTTTTTTAGCCACCAATCCGAAAGATTGACAAAACTTTGGAAAAAGAGCTTTCGGCACTCTCTGTTTTGCGATTGCGAGTTGCGACGCCCCCGCAGAGAAATAAAAGCCACCCAACACACTCTCTTCTTCTGCTTTTTCTAGGGCTCTCTCTCTCTCTCTCTCACAATCAACTCTAAAACGCAGTCGTGTCGATCCCCCAATTGGCCATAATGAAGCTGACTGTAAAAACTCTCAAAGGCAGCCATTTCGAGATTAGGGTTCAGCCCGGCGACACGGTCAGTGATTTTTTTTTTTTTGTTCTCTTTTGTTGAATGGATTTGTGCAAATGGGGTGCCATTGAATTCATGTGGGTTCGTGTGTGTTTGTGTTAAAAGGTGATGGCAGTGAAGAAGAACATAGAAGATGTGCAGGGAAAAGACAATTACCCATGTGGGCAGCAGCTGTTGATTCACAATGGTAAGGTCTTGAAAGATGAGACCACTCTTGCTGACAACAAAGTCTCTGAGGATGGCTTTCTCGTTGTCATGCTTAGCAAGGTATACAATTAAATACCTTTTTCTATGGATACGGATACACATTATGTTTCAAATTAGGTAGTAAGGTTAAATTTGGTTACTATAATTTAACTTAATGGTTTATTTGTCGGGTTGACTACCTTTTTAGTTAGGTAACGTTACCCAATAATGACTCTTGGATTGGTCATAAGAGTAATTATCAATAACAATCAAAGGGTTGTTAGATGGATAACCTTAACCGATCTGTAAGGTAGCCAAACCCTTATTTGTTATACTTTAATTTAAATTATATGGTGTTGGATTTTGGAAATAGGTAGTAAGATTAAAGTTGGTTATTGTAAATTAAGTTGATGGTTTATTTGATATTGCATTAATTGGTATGGATATATCTTGATCGCGGAGAATGACATGAACTTACGAATTGTGGTTTTGTATTGTATAAAATTAATAGTTTCTGACGTACTTGATGTTGCTATGGCATTGTTTTGTAAGGTGGATTTTTCGTTTCTGGCTTAATTGTACGATTTTGGTTATGTTGTAAGATTAAATGTGGTTACTCTAATTTGAATTGATGGTTTCTTTGTTATTGCCTTTATTGGTATGGGTATACTGTGATGGTGGAGAATGACGTCGGGAGCTTGTGAATAGTGGTTTTGTGTTGTTTGCCATTAATGGTTTTTCATGTACTTGACTTGTTATGGGACTTATGGCATTGATTAAGAGACGTTGGTGAATGAAATGGCTACCTTGTCAATTTAATGTTGTCTAAATGGCAAGTGCAAAGAAAGTGAAGTAAAAACAAGAGCATTGATGTAAAATATGAAAATGATTCCATGCATCTTGCATTTACTAGTAAGGAATTTAACTATCACTAAGCAGAGCAAGGAAAGGACTTTAGTTAGTCAATTGTTTTGTGCTCAATGGAAGCAATTGGCAAGTTAAAATGTTTTTATTTGTTTTAAGCATTGCATAGTAATCCCTGCAAAGGATCATTGGGTGCTTCAGTCCCTTTTCCCTTAAGCTGTGATTTAAACTTCATAGTATAGTTATTTCAAATTTAGAGTCAATAATTAATGTTATAGTGAATGAGGAAGGAGAAATGGGAAAAGCTCATATTCCATGTTTCCAGTTAAGCAAGGCTTTTACATATTAAATTATGCATGGTACATGTTTTCTAATTATGCACAGAAGCAGCTATGATATTCCTTTCTTAGCATTGCAGTTGAAAAGCTTATCTTGTACACATTTATTTGTCATCATTATTGTATTGTGTGTTTGTTTATAACATGAGCTGCCTTAGTATCTCTGTTACTTTTGCTATACGAAGAATATATTTCAAAAAATTAGGGAAGGTGTGAATAACAAATGCAGATCATATTTGAGATAAGATAAGAAGAATATAGAACAGCCGCAATGCCACAACGCAGGGATAGTTCTAGAATAATCTAAAGCTCAAGTATACTAGGAAAACTGTGTATGAATCTTTTCCATATGAATGTTATTGTAATATTGTTAACATATTTGTCTAGAAAAAAGGTTCTATTTTTTTTCCCCTTTTTAGGTTCCTATTGTGCACACAGTTCTGTGTACTATCACTAGTGTTCCCAGAAATTTAATATATTTTTTCTCTATTCTGACAGAGTAAAACATTAGGCTCAGCTGGGGCCTCATCTGCTCAGGTATTTACTCAATTTACTGTTTAATGGGCAATTACTTGTTTAATCTTCTTTCTCCCTCCAATATAATTATTTTCATTTTATAATGATAGACTGCAGCTGCAACTCCGCCACCAACTGCACCAAGCTCAAATTCTACTGCTGTACCAGAAGCATCTGTACCCACTGCAGCTGTACCCGCAGCATCTGTACCAGCAGTGTGAGTTTACATGTCAATTGTCCCTTTTATTTTATCTTGGGATCTTTGCTGGATTCATCTTACATGTGTTGTATTTCAGGGCTCCAAAGACTACCACATCAACTTCAGATGTGACAACAGCTAAGTATGGGTTCTATCTCTTCAATGACATTGCGGAATTTATGTAATATATTGTGAAAACATGTGTGCTTGTGGAAGTCATAACTACTGCATAATGATAATCAAGGATTGGAAACCAACTTCTTTTGTCATGGCTGTAAATTTAGCAAGTTATCTTCTGTGCAACTCATTTGTAGATTCAACAATTGAGCTAAACATGAAGTTTTAATTTTTTTGTCCCTGAGTCAGTATGATTAGGCTACCAATCAATGAATATTAAATTTTTATGTTCAATTCTTTCTCAGTCTGATCAAAGTGGTCAGGGCTAAAGGCGGGGTAGCGCTACCCGAAATAAAACTAATGATTTTAATTTATCTGTTATCACTTGTATACTATACCATAAGCACAGGGCTAGAGCTTGCTGTACGCCACCATTATCAACTCTTTGGCAGTCATTTTCTTTATGCACTTAGCCTTCAGTTAAACAATGGATACTGCATAGATCATAGCTCTGAAATATGTCTGCATCCTCCTGTCTCCTATCTCTTTTTTGTTTTATATACTAATTCTACAAGTAATGTCATTTATTCTCTACATCATTCAACTGCTCTGGTGGGTTTGACAGACACAGTATCAAGATCATTTATGAAATTACAGAATCATCATTCTTCTCTAGAACTCTTAAAATTCCCTCTCCAAGATCTTGATTGCTTGCCAATTGTTATAATTTTTCTCTAGTGTGAAAGTCATGTAATTTTGATATGCCAGGTGATGAGGGTGTGGGCTGATCTAAATTTTCTTCATAAGGCAGGTGAAGATAGGGAATGTGGACGCATATATTGTCTTTGCCTTTGGTTTCCATACCACTGTTTTCCAAATAGGAGATCATACCGATATTAATGCTATGGTTGTTGTCTAAGTTAATTACGTATAAGATATATAACACTTAAGACCCAACAAAAGGTGGGGAATGTGGGCAGGAGTTGTGAGTGTCTATTTTTGCTTGGAATTTTACCTTCTGATTTACCCCTTCCTTTCTAATTTTTTATTGTTTTTATTTTTTGCTTTTGGTTTTAGTTTTGAGATGAAATAAGAAAAAGTGAACTTGGACCTCTCTATTTTTGGATTTGTTGTAACACTTGTTATATATCTTGGCTGCAGTGCTGCAAATACCGATACCTATGGCCAAGCTGCTTCAAATTTAGTTGCTGGTAATGATCTTGAGCAGACTATCCAACAATTAATGGATATGGGTGGTGGAACGTGGGACAAAGAAACTGTTTCCCGTGCACTTCAAGCAGCTTATAATAACCCTGAGCGAGCAGTGGATTATTTATACTCGGTATATATACAACTTTGATTTTTATCTGAATTCTTAGTCTTTTTATATTTTTGTTGACAAGTAATTAGAATTGTTTAAACTTCAGGGTATTCCAGAAACAGCTGAAGTTGCTGTGCCTGTGTCTCGGTTTCCTGCAAGTCAGGCAACTGAAACTGGTGCAACAGGAGCTGCACCAGTCTCAGGAGTGCCTAATTCATCTCCTTTGAATATGTTTCCCCAGGTAAATCTTTAAATTCTGGATCATTTCTAGTGTCCATCACTCTAATGCATATCTTATTTCAAGATTGTTGGAATTCTTTTCAGGAGACACTTTCAGGTGCCACTGGTGGTGGACTTGGATCCCTTGAATTCCTTAGAAACAATCAACAGGTATTATTATTGTTATTATTATTATTATTTTTATGTATTTTTACATTCTGATCCTTAGTCAAGCAAAAGATTTTAGTTTCATTTCTGGTGGCTCCATTGAAGCATACATTTAATTGACTTGATGCGCACAGATCTATTTCCATTAAGGGTCGTATCAATTTTGTTCTATAACTGATGTGTATGGGCTTTTATCTGTTCAACTGTTGGTGTAGTCCAGCTGATGTCTAACGGAAGTAGGAGTGTTGAAAGGGTACACGAGTAGCATAGGAAAAGACAGCTGCAAATTAATTTATTGTCTCTTGGATAATTGTTTGCTTGATGTGCTTAAAGAGCTACTTATGTCTTATTATGCTTAATTGATTGTTGAAACTTTTTCAAGGTTCTAAATTCTTTGGTTCTGTTTCTCTGTCTGCATTGTAGTTTCAAGCATTGCGGTCAATGGTGCAAGCCAATCCACAAATTTTACAGGTCAATCATGTGTTTCTTTTCTTCTTCTTTCCTTTTCATCACATCACATAAACCTTACTGTGTATTCATCATTCCATTGTCTTAAATTTTGGACTCTGTTTCTTTTGCAGCCTATGCTTCAGGAGCTTGGAAAGCAAAATCCACAGCTTTTGAGATTAATTCAAGAGCACCAAGCGGAGTTCCTTCAATTAATAAACGAACCACTTGATGGTTCTGAAGGGTGAGTATACTCTTCATGGGCATACTTGGTAGATTCTAAGGTCTCCTAGACGTCTAGAATATCGAGAGTTATTATTCTCATTGCTGTTACTGATCATTGCCATCTTAAATGAGTTTGTTTGTTGATTTAGATACTCAGAAACTTTGTCCCAAAGTCTCTATGCTAGATTTTGTGTCAGTCAGTAGTAAAATAATTTTATATTAAGTGGTCAAAAGTTCGATATACTATTTCTTGTCCAATGAAATATATAGGCAGAGAAATCTGAGAAAAGCTGTGCGATTTGACTACCGTATTACATATTATTGGTACCTCTTCTTACCAATTCTAGAAGATATGCAGTTTAAGTGTCTGTTAGATTGTACTTTGAAAGAAACATAACAAGTGTTACACTATTAGATTGTTTTATAAATTCAACCTATTTAGTGGCACTGGATTAGGTGGACGCTAACTTTTAAATTGGAAGTGACGATTGCTATATGATTTTGGGAATTAGTTTTTCTGCTTATTTCCAGGTTGGTGTTGGAGCTACCCTACAGCCTGAAATGAATTCAGCTCCTTTTGCTGCTTATAAATGAATCCATATTCTCTTTTATACCCAAAAGCTTAGAAATAATCAGACAGTTAAAATTCTCTTTAATTTTGCAGGGATATATTTGATCAGCCTGAGCAAGAAATGCCTCATGCAATCAATGTCACTCCAGCTGAACAGGAGGCTATCCAGCGAGTACTTTGCCTACAAGAAACTTTTATATATTATGTGTTTCCCCGTTGTTTTACATGTAAACTAACTTCATTTTTTTGCTCGTAGCTTGAAGCAATGGGGTTTGATAGAGCCCTTGTCATTGAGGCATTTTTGGCTTGTGACCGTAATGAGGAATTGGCTGCCAACTACTTACTGGAAAATGCTGGAGACTTTGAGGATTGAAGTGTAAAAGATTATCCCATTGGGTTCATAGTTTTGGTTCTTAGATGGTTTTACCTTTTATGAGCATCTTAACTTGAGTAGTGTTTGGATTGATTAAATTATTGATTGTGATGGTGGAAATTAATTTATAGTTTTGGGTTTTAGAGGGATTTTTGTAAGCGTTCTTAATCTTGGGTAATGTTTGATTGATAAAATTATGCAATCTAATGCTGAATTATGGAAGAAATGTTTTTGATAATATTTAGAGGTTTAAAACCAAGTACATCAATTTAGTGACATTTACTTCATTGACATCTACTTTTGTTGCAAGTGAAAATCGTTGATGGTACTGGTTCAATCAAGGGATGTAATTAGGATTTGTTAAGAGGGTGAGTTAAAATATTTTACTGTTTGCAAGAGGAATTTATTGAGCACAAAATGAAGACCTAAATAAACAATAAGGTTACCTTAAAAAATAAATAAATAATAAGGGAAAATTTTAATTTCGACTCTGCATGTGGAAAACTTTCATGCTATGTTTGAAACAAGATATTTGAGATGAGTTGGAGAATAAAAATATCCTAAACACTCAAATTTGATGTTTGGAGAGCAATGAATGAGATTTCAAATTTAATTTCAAACTTTCTCAAAATTTCAATTTCATTCTCAATTAAAATGGTTGGATCTGATGAGATTAGGAATGAGTATCCCATCTTTTTTTTTTTTTTTTTTTTTGTGTTTTTTTTTTCAAAAGTTGTAAAGAATTTTTTTAAAATAAAATTTTAAGTATTTTATAAAATATTTAAATTAATTTTATTTTAATCTAATCTCAATCTATACCAAACATTATATGATATAATATTGATCTATTTTAAGTGTTTCCAAACATGGAACAGTGATTTTTTCAATCCAATTAATTCTATTCCATTTCAATCTAATCTATTCTATTCTAATTTCGTGTGTCAAACTTAGTTTCACTTTTTTAAACGTAAATTGATTTATGTATCGATCATTCTTAAAATCTTAGGAAATTCATCAGTCTTGTTTCTGATATTAGTCAGTTTTTTTTTTTTAAATATAAATTAATTTATGTATCCGTCATTCTTAAAATTTTAGAAATCTTAGGAAATTCATCGGTCTTGTTTCTGGTATTAATTAGTTTTTTTTTAAAATGTAAATTAATTGATGTATTCGTCATTCTTAAAATTTTAGAATGCTCATTAGTTATGTTATTGACATTAGTAAACCGTTGGTCTAACGCAACGTTGAGAAGCGTGTTTTGATATTACAAACTCAATTTTAGTGAAAATAAACGTGACGACATACTAAAATCTCAAATAATAATAATAATAGTAGTAGTCGTAGTAATTAAAAGATTAACTCTTAAAAATAAAGTAATTGAAAGATGAATATTCCCCTTTCAACAAAAATGTGAAAAAAAAAATAAAAAGTGAAAGATTTGTCTTGAACTTAGATTTTTAATAATTAGATTGAATATGTATGTTTAATTAAAAGAAAATAAAAAAAAAAAAAAGGATTTAAAAAACGCAGCTTAAAAAAAAAAAAAAAACACGTCCAGCCATTCACTCCGGCGACCACTCTACTCACCAAACACACTAAACACAAACATACCAAAACCCACCTTTCTGCGCGGCCGCCGACTTCGTTGGTCTAGTTTTCCAGATTGGCGGACGATGGTTGCGAGTCGTCAGGACCACGGTGCTGCTATCGTCTCCTGTGATGGACGCGGTGGAGATTGGCTATCCGCTGGATGTTTCAAGGCTTATGACATCTTTGTGTGGCCAAAGGTGCATTTTTTTTTCCAGATTATTTCCTCTCTCTGTCACCGGTTATATATTTGTATGAACAAGAGTGGTTTTTATGATAAATATAGTTACAAACAAATTTGTAGAATTTATGCTTCCTTGTTACTTGCCAGCTGTAATTGTCATGTAAGTTTTGAGTTTAATTTAAAATCTGAATTGTTTTGCAGTTTAATATATATTTGTTATGTACGTGTTGATGTTATGATGGTGTGGCTCAATGGCACTAATGTTGACAAGAAGGATACTTCTGCGTTCGTGCTTTTTCAAGAGCTATTCTTTGGGATACCTTGTGACTTCATCGATTCAGGAACCTGTTTTTGTTAACTATAGTTTCGGTAGGTTTTACGTGTTGGAGACATTTTGGAAACAGTCTCAGTGCTTTTGTATGGGTGGTGTTCGGCAGGAAAAATTATGCTGGGATGGTTCCTCGCGAGGAGTTCTGTTGCGGAAGCTTGATGGTGCGTTGAAAAGTCATCATTTGGATGAAGCGTGGGAAACTTTCAATGATTTTAAAAGATTGTATGCTTTTCCTGAGGATTCTGTTGTGAGTAGGTTTATTGCTGAATTTTCTTACTCATTTGAGCCTCACTGGTTGAAGAAAGCATGTGATTTGGTTTTTGTTATCTTGAAAGAAAAATCGGATTTACTTAAACCTGACATTTTAACTAAGTTATCCCTCTCATTAGCGAGAGCTCAGATGCCTGTTCCTGCTTCAAAGATGCTTAGACTGATGCTTGAGAAAGGGAATCTACCCCCCGCGAATATGTTGCGTCTTGTTATTATGCATATGGTGAAGACAGAAATTGGAACATGTCTTGCATCTAATATTTTGATTCAGATATGCGATCAATTCTTATTTTTAAGGGCAGAAAGAAGTGATTGTGCAAAGTTGATGAAGCCTGATAGAACGATCTTTAACCTTGTGATTGATGCTTGTGTGAGATTCAGATTATCTTTTAAAGGCCAAGAGATTATGGAGCTGATGGCGCAAACTGGGGTCATTGCTGATGCACACTCAATCGCTATCATTGCCAAGGTACACGAAATGAATGGTCAGAGAGATGAGCTAAAAAGATTTAAAGATTACATTGATCGAGTATCACTTCCATTTGTTCGTTATTACCGGCAGTTTTATGAAAGTTTGTTGAGCCTGCATTTCATGTTTGATGACATAGAATCGGCTGCTGAGCTTCTGTTAACTTTGAACAAATATCGATATTCTCTTCCTAATGGAAAACGTAGAGGAGACTCACAAAACCCTTGCCTCGTTCCCGTAGGATCTCCCAACATTAGGGGTGGATTGAAGATACATATTATGCCTGAGCTGTTGGATAAGGATTCTGTTCTGAAAATCGAAGGTAAAGAAGAACTCATTCTTTTCAAGAATGGGAAACTTCTCCTTACTAACAGGGCTCTGGCCAAGCTCATTACTGGCTACAAGAGCCATGGGAAAATCAGTGAACTGTCAAAGCTCCTGCTTCGCATTCGAAAGGAGTACCATTCATTTGTCAAAGCTGATGTGTGTTCTGCTGTTATTGATGCTTGCATTCATTTAGGTTTGCTGGAGACAGCTCATGACATCTTGGATGACATGGAATCAGCTGGCCATTCCATGGATTCTACCACATATATGTCACTCCTGGCAGCTTATTATAAAGCAAAAATGTCTAGAGAGGCAGAGGCGTTATTAAGACAAATGCAGAAGGTTGGTTTGGACATAAATAGTTCTGAAGAGATGGTTTCCTCATCATGGCTACCAGAAGTAGTAGATAGAAGTGGTAAATCAGATCTAGCTGAGACTTTATTACTAGAAATGAAAGAGAAGGAGAAAGCAATTCCTTCTATAATTTATGAGTTTAATTCTTCCATTTACTATTTCTGTAAGGGCAAAATGATTGGGGATGCTTTGACGACATACCGAAGAATGCGGGAGATGAAAATCCAACCCACTGTGCAAACTTTTGGTTATTTGGCATATGCATATTCTTCCTTGGAAATGTATCGTGATATTACAATCTTGTGGGGAGACATTAAGAGGAACATGGAGACTGGGAATTTAATGTTGAGCAGTGATCTGGTTGAGTTCTTACTACTGAACTTTCTATGGGGTGGTTACTTTGAGAGAGTTATGGAGGTAATTGATTACATGAAAGAGAATAGTATGTACAGAGACAAGTGGATGTACAAAATTGAGTTTTTAAAGCATCATAAAAATCTGTATAGGAGCTTAAAGGCATCAAATGCCAGAACTGAGGCTCAAAGCAAAAGGCTTGAGTATGTTCGGGCCTTTAGGAAATGGATTGGTATTCATTGAAGAGTTGGAAGTTCTGAAGTGGATAGGGTAATCAAAGCAAGTTTCTCATTGGCATAGCCTTTGGAGGTTACAAGCTCTGAATTGATGCTGTGGCAATGCATTTATTAGCGAGAGCTGGAAGTCTGTGATCTAGAATTAATGTTGACACACTCAAAGGTAAATTTAACGTATATTTTTTGGTTTACTGATTTGGAGATTTATTTATGCTAGTCTAATCTGAATGGTGAAATGTTTTAGGTCAGAAGCAATACTTGCTGCTTTACTAGTCAACAAGGAGGGAGAGTGCCTTTGATTACCAACAAATGAACCAGTAGTACCATTGTCTAAATGTGTAATGCATGATGTTTGTTTACTGTGTTTGGTTGATCACCATTATTTCATGGTTCAAAATACGTTGAAGGGTAAAGCTAGATTTTCTGTTCATTTCAGTGAAGGACACATCATATTTCCTTTTGTTCACAACTTTTGGACATTACATGTAATCAAAGGAATTTTATCCTGTGTAGTCCTGACAACAAATCTGTTGAACAACATGGTTATTTATAAAGCTAACACTGTAGTTGCAATTTCATTTCACTTTAAATGCTTGTATGACTCAATAATATTCGTGACTTTTAGAAAGATATCGAATGTCATTGCTATATTCTAGAGGATTCATACATTGAATTATATTGAGTTATCCAAAGTGGGGAGCATGCATATGCTAGAGGTTGGAAGTGATGTGAATTGGGTGTGAATTCTTATCTTCAATATGATGTATGAAGAATCCCAATTATGATTCCTCATTGTCAGCTTCATAATAAATAATGGAAACGGAACTGTGTTATTCTTTGCAGGCAGAATCATGTTAAACATATCTACAGGAAGGGAAATGAGGTGGCTTGTTTTGGGGATACATGGGGCTTCAAATTTGTTCATCGGTTTGGTTGGAGGAACATCCACCTGAAATTTTAAGACCACTGGATGATGCGAAAGGTTTGCATAATGATCTAATCTTCTGATGTGCTATTCGTTTCTGTGGCCGCTGCATCTTATGAGTGTACTCTGTCAGTTTTAAACTTGATCAGGGAAATTTCCATGTCTTGACAACTATACTTGGATGCATGTTGTATCTAGATCTTGAATAGGTCAAGCCAATTTTTCTCTGGGCAATATTATTTACAAACATTGCTGATCTAATTTTTTTTTTTTTCTCTTACGTCAATGTATGATGAAGCGTTAAATGATTAATCATTAACTATTAATTGTAATATAATTGTTATATATCTTTTAAAATTTAAGAGAGATTACATCAGTTGGAAATATTTAAATTTTAGACCCATTTAGAAGTAATTGAGTCCCAATCTTCAAGTTTAGTGAGGGCAATAACTTTATAGTTGTCCTGTTAGTCAATCTTTTAACTTGTTGTAGTAAGTGAACAAGTTACTGCCAAATTTACTTGTCTAAAACATTATCTTTTTAGTACCCAAGTTGATGCCCAGGTCATTATTTATGCAGTATGTCATGTTGATCTTAATGTCAATATTCTTCACCAATAGCTTGTAGTAGCCAAGGGCATTAATTTTTTTTCATAACCTTAGAACAGGGTCTCTAAAACCCACATTAATAGAGGGTCAGATGTGGGTCTACACTTGCGTCTCTATCATACCTGCAAAAGACTTGCTGTAGAAAAACCTCATACCCGGTTTCCATCAGATTGAACCCTAGTCTCCCTTGATTACCCCTTCTGCTCTGACTCGCTCGGCAATTCGACCAGACCTTGCCCGATTAATTGATCGACTGCTTCATCTCTGGTGACCACCAGCGTCTCTGGTGACCTTTTGTTGATCGATCAAACAATAGAACATCTGTCAGTGAGTTCATTTGATTATCTTTACTTGTTTTCTTTTAACTCCGACTGCTCTCTAACATTTGCTCCGTTGCTTCATCTATCAAACCTAGCCGCTTCATCTCCGACGAACATCAGAACATCTCCGGCCATCTCTCTCCATCATCACTGTGCCTGAGCTTCGAAACCAATAAGTCTGTATTATGTTTCCAACTCATCTACAAAGTTTTGATATATCATCAACTGGGTAAGATTTTGTTTTTTATTTGAGCAACTGGGTATGTCACTGAAAGTTCGTTCATTTTTTTTTTTGTTGGCAGTTTTGTGATATTGGGTGTTTGTCAGTCTCTTGTTTTGATTTGTTTTTATTGGAGTTGTTGTTGAATGGATTTTACTCATTTTCTGTGATTGCAAGTTTTGGTTTATTGTCTGGATACAAGTTTGTTGTTGGTGTTAAAATTTTGTGAGTACATGCCCTTCTTGTTCTTGGTTATCATGCAGTTTGGTTGTAGAAAAAGAATCTTGAATGCACCAATATGTTCATGTGCCGGTGCAGAGAAGTTGTTTTTGTTGGGGGAATTTGCAGAGCTGAAGCCAACTCTGAAAGGGTACTGGGTTGCTTGTGGTTGTGGATTAATTTATGGAAAATTTATTTGCAAATTTATTTTTCTTGCACAATTTCATTTGCAGGTTCTGCTTCCATTCATAAGTGAACAATTGAAGTGGAATAATTTATGGAAAATTTATTTGCATGATCCAGTTTGTTGTTGGTGTCAAAATATTGGTGAGGTTATAGATCTGTGTTTGTGTGTGTGTGTGTGAGTGTTGTTGTTTTGTAAGAGCATTAGATGAAGTGTTTTTGTAGCTTTGAAAGCAGAAGACTTAAGCTAGGCTTTGAAAAGCTGGAAAACTTTTTTGTTTTTTGACTTAACTAAATTAAAAATGATATGATTGCATTTGTTTATTTAATTAAAGACAAAGTGAATAATATTTTGGTGGCAAACTGGAATGCTAAAATTTTATTTACACTTTTAGTAACGTGGTGATAAAGTACAGTCAAAAGCTCTATCACGTCATATCATCAATTACATTACCAAATGACAATTACCAGACTTCAAATTTGGAAGTAAAAGCATGCTGCGTGGCCTTGTCTTCCCACTCCGTGTCCCACCAATCTTGCATTTAATTGCCTTTAAACTTTTTGGCACTTTCAGCATTAGAAGGGAGTTTCCTTAGACTAGGGCACCTACGTGTTTTAACATCTCGGGGGGCAAAAAAGGGCATGGCTTCTCTGCATATGTTCTTTAAATTTGGTAGACCACGAAAGCAGCTTTTTTAAGATTTGAGAATATCTCCACATCTTCTTCAATTTTTGAACACCCGAAATCGCAAGCTATTATTTCTTCCAATGATTGACACTAATACATAAAGAAATCGAAGTTGTGGGGTGTATATAAGCCATTTCAAGCTGCCGTAGCTGAACCAAGCTAATTTCTGCCATTTGAAGAGGAGATCAAGCTAAAGGAAGATGAAGAACAAATCTAGGAGGAAAATCAAGCCAGATCTGATAAGGATTTGGTAGTAAGTTGATTGTTTATGATTATATTTTGGTGAAGAAGTTGTCAAAGATCAGTCTCTGGTTTCAATTGAATCTGACAAAAGTTTATGTATAGATCTGAGGCGAGAAGCTAGCGAGCTGGTGGAAAGCAAGGCTTGAAATTGAAACAAGCTTGGTAAGTGATGTAGTTAAGAAATAAGTTAATTTGTGTTGTTTGTGATTTAGAATGGTTGAGTTGGTGGTAGAACCTGTTGAGATCGTGACCTGGGTTGAGATGGAGAGCTGGTGTTATGTTGTTGAATTTAGGTTTGTAGAGTTATTGAGATCGGAATGTGGTAATGCTGGTATGTAGGTGTGTAAATCTGGGAAAAAAAAGGAGATGTTAATAATGAGCTCGCGTGAGATCGCACAGGAGCTCGCTGATTTCGAGCTGGGTGAACACCCGTAGCCCCCTTTAGAGGTAGTCAAACTGACCTGAAGCGCGAGCTCGCAAGAAGTGAACTGAGTAATTGCTCATTTGCCTTGATGCTTGTCCGAGCTGGACTAAGGCAATAGCTTGTAAAGAGCGAGCTGGACAGTTCATGTGAGTTGAGCTAAGCTGAGTAAAGAAGGAGCTTGTAGATCGAGCTGAATGTTAGAGTTGGAAACCCAGTTGAGCGACCTATGAGCTAAGCTAAGGTTTCTCTTGTGACTAAGTGTAGGTGGTGTAGCGAGCTAGAGGAAGAGATCGCTGAAAGCAGAAGTAAAGTGAAATTGGAAGCAAGTTGTGAGTGTGAAAATATTTTGTCTTACTTTAATTCATTTAGCAAATATTTTTTCATAAATTGTTCTTTTAGTTTATAAATGCTTTATATTTGGCATGAAAATAAATTATTCGCTTATATATATGGTATGCAACTTCATATGAATTCTTTTTATAGCATGATAAAGAAATAGCTTTATATCATAGAAAAAAAGAAAGGTTTTCAAACCTAATGGACGACCCCAGCATTTATAGATAGACCTTTTAGCTTTAGACCCGGTCAGTATACCCCACAGTGTATGACATATGTTGGGAGGGCTAGTCCTGTTAACATCGGGGGGATTAAGTCTGTCAAGTCTATCAGTCGCCATCTTCATTTGTGGGGAATTTCTCGACCCACGGTGAGTGATGATAGTTCTGCCACATGTATATACGAGATGTCTTTGTAGCTTTGTCACGGTGAGCGATACTAGCATTTGAGCCACATTATCCCTCCCCGCCCATGTGCTCCCGCTGCCCCCCCCCAGCCGCCCTTATGGTTTTAACTTCCCTTAGGTTGTCATTAGAGTTTTATTAAAAAAAAAAAAAAAAAAGATGGCATACCATTAGAAATATAGTTTAGAAAGAAAATATTTTAGAAATATTAAATGTTTTTAATCTTTTAAACAAACCTTTTAAAAACTTACAGAAATTTTATTAAAACCCAAACTTTTAAAAATAAAATTATTTAAAAAAAAAAAGATTTAAAAAATGTTTTTCGAGAGGAATTTTACATAACGTGTATATATTCACTGAGCTTTTGTAACTCGTAATGTTTTTGTTTTAAAACTTCCCCAGGTCCAGGTGCAGGTGTAGACGATCCAGGTATCAGAGAACCACGTGCAGATTAGGTGGGTCCCGATCGACGACGCAGCTTAGCATTTTTGTTTAAAGTTTGAGATTTAAATTTTATCATGTAATCTATGTCTTCGGAACTTCGACAGATGTTGTAGCACTTTTTTTTTTTTTTTTAATTGATAGATGCACGTTTTAGACATATATATAGTTATGATTTATGAAAATATTTTAAAGTTATGTTTAGAAAATTGTTAAATATTTACAGGTTTGCTCTACGATGTCCTTTTTGGGCCTTATTAGTTGTGTTTCGGAAGGGTCTCGTGGGGTGTCCGACAGGATCATTGGATTCATTAGTAGGAATCCGGGTCGTGTCTTATCAAATGCTTTTAGAAAAGATTTGGGAAAGGAAAGAGAAATAAAAAACTGTTTTTAGAACACAAAGTGTACCATCCCTTCTAATAATCAATGGCATCACGTGAGTAAGGTCGAAAAGTCACCTATCACATGTTAGTGTAGAAATCAGAAAGATGAGTCACTGGGGGCTTGAGAGAGAGTTATTGAGTCGCCTAACATGTGAATGACAGATTATTCCCGTCTTCTGTATGTGTGTTGAATATCTTTATTACGTATAGAATTTTCGGGTATTAATTTGGTATAAATTTGAAATCTAAAATCATATAAAAAGAAAGGTTTATAGATTATGAATCTTTATATATTATATGTACAAAATGAGAAATTTCAAAATATTAGATTTTTAGAAGGAAATTTCTAGAAAGGTTTTATAAATTATAGATTTTAATATTTATATTATTACAATTATAAAGATAATTTATGTAGAAGTTACAATTTTACAATGATATGATATTTATTTTTAGTTTTGTTTTCAGATATAATTATTTATGAATCATTGAAATTGTTTCTTTTATCAATGATAAGTTTTGTGTATTATTTAGAAATATTTTAGGAAAACTTATATAAAAGTTTACAGTTTTACTACAAAATCATTTTTTAATTCAGTTTTATTATTTTAAGATGCGAAATTTATGATTCACTAAGAAGTATTTATATTATCAGGAACATGTGTTGTTTTAGTTAGAAATGGTTTTGAAAACTTATATCCACACACTAGGCATTAGGATCACTCTTTTATAAAACCTTTTCGAGGTATCTGCCATAAGTTTGTACAGATTAATACAGATTGCGAGAAGAGCCACAAGATGACAAACAATTGAATTTGTGTTTATAAATTTCTTATTTACTAAATTTTATAAGTACATTTCCAAAATAGTTTTAAAAATTGATAATCATCTTACAAATATTTGAAAATTTTATTTTATACGTTTAGTTTATGGGTTGCAGCACGAGAAATTTAAAAAATTTAGTTTTATTCAATTTACATTTTGATCAAAGTCATTTCCAGAATTTCGATGGTTATTTTCAAGGATTTTCAATAAATTCAAAATTTTAATCCAGAAAACCCTCAGTTTTCACGGAATCCTCCCGAACTCGGGATAGGAGTCGGGTCGGGTTCTGTCAATATGATACACTCATCATTCTTATTCCCATGAAAAATTTTACGATCACGTAATAATGGTAATATATACATTTAACTATTATGATATGGTCAGATGTGTATAGTTAAAATATAAATACATAATAATTATAGGATATTAATTATGCGTTTAAACATATAATTAATGATGATAATTATATTGATAAATAAGGTTAATAATATATTATGAACCATAAAATATATATTAATAACGTAAATAAGAGTAGTACATATTAAAATTTATATATATATCATATTATTTATCATATATATTATATTATTTAAATATATGACTATTAATATTATTATATTAAATGTTACTAGTAAATATTATATAAATTATTATGTTCAGTATATTTCGTATATAATATAAAAGTTATGGTATGTTGATTGATTTAAATAAACCCTCTATCATAGTTTTATAATAATATACACCTCTATATGAGTCACTATTATATATCATGTATAATTATTTAAATAGTTAATATTATAAATGTTCATAATATATATTTAAAGTATAATAGGTGTATATTATTTTAATTAATAAACTTTAAAAGTTATGGTTATTAATATTTTAAGTATTATATTTGATAAAATTTTATTACATATTTGTTTTAGTATCCATGTTTATATAATATATAATGACTCAAGTAAAGATATTATTTATACACCATAACTTTTATTGTAATTAAAGTTTATTAATTATAATAATATACGCTTATTATACATTCTCATCAAGTAATGTAGTTATTATCTTATTATACAGATTAGTTTAAAATAATTTAATGCATTATAACATATTCATTAACCGTATATATCATAAGGGTTTATATATGACAGGACCCGACTTGGATTTCTTCTAACGAATCCAGCAATCCTTCCGAGCACTTCACAAAATCCTTTTGAAGTCTAACTAGCAAGACCCAAAAGGATACCATGAAGTGAACCCTTAATTATTTATCACTTTCTAAACATATAAATCATACGTTTTAAAAATCTCATTTCAAATTTTTATTGGATAAATAAATATATAACTTAAAAGCATTATCATAAATATATGAGTATCTAAAACATGCATGTAACAATAACATGAAAAGTTCTACAATAATTGTTCACAATCTGAAAATATGCAAATTACATGACTAAAAATTTAAATCAAAATCTTCACACAAAAGACTATGCGGCATTGTCGGTCGTACGACCTATGTAACACCCTCCACCCGATTTCCATTAGAATAGAAACCAAATCGAAGGATGTTACCTGAATCGATTTATTCATTTATTAAAATTTGTTTAAAACGTTTATTTTTATTTGATGAAAATCCAGCAGAGCTTTTTCTGTTTTTCTGAAAATCCAAAATTTACAAAACCTGCAGGGAAAACAAATATACTTCTAAAATCACATTCACTTTCCCAATTTTCATTTTGGACTCTTCGTCCAATTTCAAAAACACTTCACCACGCAAATAATTATATATACAACCTTTATTTTATTTACAAAATCATCTTTATAATACTAAAATCTTTCCTAACATTCATTTTTCATTATTATTTACAAAATCTCATGAATACAATAACTATCCAAAAGATGGAGAGATGTGACTCGTAGAAAGTGCGACAACCGTCTTCTTGTCTGACTTTATCTATATTGCCCAACCTTAAACCTGCGCGCGAAAAATCCAACACGCTAAGTATTTCTACTTAATGGGTATACACTTAATTTAAAGGTCACAAAACTATTATATAATTTCACACTTTTCGACTTTTTCAGAGTTTAGAAATATAATAAAATAAAAATTGAATAATTGATGAAACCTAAAAATCAATTTTAACAGTCATTTGTAAACTTTTATTGTGTTAATTTTACCGTTACCGTGTTTTAATCTTTTTAACACTGTAATTTAATTTTAATTTTGCAATAATGAAATCAAACGAAATACATAAACGATCAGTTTTTTTTTTTTTTTTTCGAAAACACATATATTAAACATTATTCAATATAAACTTCAAACACATAAATTTTTCGAAATCCTTTATTAAACACATTTATACTATTATCCTTTCGAAACTCAATTTTCACACATAATTACAAAATTGCCCTTTTTACGTTTTTTAGAGTCTTTTGTAAAATCTAATACGATACTATGGATCGGCAACGGGTTTCTCCAGTATCGGTGCCTCCCTGTCGGAGCATTTTTCATAGATTTCAACATATTCTGGATCTGGCACTCAGTGCCTCTCAGGGTCCGTTATTCAACATCGGTATTCAAACGTAACGATGCAGTACTGCTAATAATCACCTTATTGGCTAGCCAAATACCAATCTTCACCTACTGGTGACTAGTTTTACGTGGGCCCTTTATTTTATTTCAAAATTATGAAATTTTTAATTTTTAACAAAATTTTAATCGCATAACCCTTTTTTCGCATATTTATCTGTTCTCAGGATTTCTTCGGGGCATCACTAAATTACATTGGACAGTGATAGATTTATCATTACTTGATTGTGAAATTACTTTTTACAAAATAGAAGCATAATTTGATTTAATATTGTAATCAATTTTAATATAGATTGAACTTGAAGGCAACTATCTTATTGTATTGTTTTCACATAGTAGTATCATACTGCCTAATTATTATCGTTAATTGTATATATTCTTCTTAAATCTTAACCTAGTATGATAAATGAATTAGTTTTGTTAGTCCCCACTCAAAGACAAGCAATTTACCCAAAAGTTCAATTTTGGGTGCAATAATGTCGCGTTGGATAAATATTATTGATCCATAGATTAAAATAATATTATATGATGTGATAATTCCATAGGTTAATAGGTTGTTAATGGGACTTAACACATAAAAAATGTAATTTGATAGTATCGAGTATCAAACTTAATAATTTATGAAATATATTATATGATCAAAATCTACACTATATATATGCTTAATTGCTAATTATATTGATAGTGCTGACTCGACAATTTGTGAATATTTTATTGGAAGTAAGTATCTAAATCTATATTTAAATTCGGTTTTAACGTGTGAATAGTGGGAAGTTAGAATTCGCTCAGTAACACCATCTCGACAATTCGTGAAGATCATGATCAAAATTCACATCATTTCTTTTAAAAATTGTAACACTGTGCCGTCACTCTAGCATCCGAATCACCAACTGCTGAATCTTGAAACCTTCCTATAAACAAAACACCCCTGACCTCAACGCTCACTATCGGGCAAAACTGATAAACAGACCGAAGAAAAACAAATTCAAAACCAGCAGCTCTCGTCTCTCGTAGCTTAGGGAACCTTTTTCTTCTATTTCCCAAGATTCCCCTCAAGATTTCTACAATTTGCCCTTGTGTTCTCTCAAGAGAACCACCACAACCACAACAACAACCAGGCGAGAGGACCCGTTTCACGGATTCTGAAAATGGGTGGAGGCAGTGGGAGGGGGCCGTCGATTCCGGCGCACGTAGACGAAGTGAATTTCGCCATTAATAGTGTATGTCTATTTTTTCTTAAATAAATTGCATTCATTGAATAATTATAAGATGTAATTTAGGGTTTCGGGTTGAAGCTTGATTGTTTAAATGTGTGAATGGGGATGTGGGTATTTGATGAAATTTATAATTTTGAAGTTGTTGTGGTGGGTCATGTCTTCATCTCCTGTTTTCTCTTCTCTTCATCTCTTCATCTTCTGTTTTCTTTGCTTTGCTCTGTAGTGGATCTGACTCCTCATTCTTCTTCTCATTCTGATAAGTCATATTCAGTTGTCTCTACTTTCTTGGCAACAAACAACAATAATAAGTAAGTGTTCCTGTTGTCATGGTGATATGCGTGAAAACAGATATGCCTTTTGTCATGGTGTGTTCGTTTTTTGGGTTTCTTGGTTGCTGTCTGAGTTGCTATTGTAACAAATGACAATGCATTGTATTGAATGCTTTATGGTTGTCTTGTTTCTTGTTTTTATTTCAATGGAAAGCGGGAGTCACTTAATCTAGATGGTTATTTTATTTTTACAGGTTGCAAGCTGGGGAGGTGATTTATTGGATTGTGGAATTTAACTGTTTCTCTTGCCAAGAGATAATCATGAAGCTCAAGTCCAGTTTGCGCTAGAGCGTGGAATTCCTGCAATTCTTGGCATCATTTCTACACAGTGCCTGCCTTTCCCCTCAAATTCATTTGATATGGCTCATTGCTCAAGATGCCTTGTACCATGGACAGAATTTGGTAATTAATTTATTTCTATGTCTCATAACATCTAATACACTCAGAAATTGTTGCTGTATGATTTTAGACAAAATAACATCACCGAGTAGTTGGCTTTAGGAATCAGTTTGGTAGTAGGAACCCCTTGATCGTGTGATTGTAGGATTGTAGTAAAGTTCCTGTACCACAATGCCAATATCTAGGAAAACATTTGTTTGCTGGCTCTTATGTTTTAGTTGTGTATATGTATGGAATCTGTTGGATCTGTTTCATTACTTTCCTCTCATTGCAAGTACGTCAAAATAGTTTTGGAGATGAAGCGAGTATGGTAGGAACCCGTTGATACCATTTAAGAAAGATATAGGATTTTATAATCTAATTTAGATAATTCATCATGTTCTATTGATGAAGTATTTAAATGGTGTGATTGAGCCTAATTTAGTAGTTAAGTGTGACACTATGTTATAAAATATTGACCACCATAAGGTTTCCATGAGATTACAAATTGTACTCCATTTTAAGATGCCAGTATTTGTTATTATGTTTTCCTTAATAATAGTAATATTGTTCTTTCAGGTGGAATTTATCTCCTAGAAATTCATTGCATACTCTGTCCTGGTGGATTCTGGGTTCTGTCTGGCCTGCCAGTCAACTACGAGAACCGGTGGCGAGGTTGGAACACCACTGTGGAAGAGCAGAGATCAGATTATGAGAAGTTGCAAGAATTGCTCACTTCAATGTGCTTCAGGTTGTACGACAAAAAGGATGATATTGCGGTGTGGCAGAAATCCTCAGATAACAGTTGCTACAGTAGTCAGCTTTTGAGCCCTGATGCATACCCACCCAAGTGTGATGACAGCCTTGAGCCAGATTCAGCTTGGTACACTCCTCTCCGTCCTTGTGTTGTTGTTCCAAGGCCACAACTGAAGCAATCTGCTTTGGATTCTATGCCTAAATGGCCAGAGTGTTTGCATGTGGCACCTGAATGCATTTCTGATGTTCATGGTGGGAGTGCTAGTGCTTTCAAGCATGACGATAGTAAGTGGAAGGTGAGAGTGAAGCACTACAAAAAGTTGCTACCTGCAATTGGGACCGAAAAGATTAGAAATGTAATGGACATGAATACCCTTTACGGAGGATTTGCTGCAGCTGTAATTGATGATCCTTTATGGATTATGAATGTGGTTTCTTCTTATGCTGCCAACATGCTTGCTGTCGTCTATGACGGGGGTCTAATCGGAACTTACCCTGATTGGTAATTTTTGCATGCATCTGTTTACATTTAGGATTTGATCGTGCATCGATAAAATAATTCTGTTCATTCTTTACTTCATACAATGTTGGAAGTTCTGTTGTTAAGTTTCATCTATGTGCTGTTTGGCAGGTGTGAAGCTTTCTCAACTTATCCTTGAACGTATGATCTCCTTCACATCGATGGTCACTTTACAGTGGAAAGTCAGAGGTAAGACATTGGGCTTAACTTTCCTTTTTCACATTTCTGAACTCACAGAATTTATATTTCATGAATTGTAAATTTTGACATTTCATACTAGGTGAGAAATTCATAGCACAACACCTTATATGGTTTATACTTGTTCTTGACCCTGAACTTCTTATCCACAAGGATTGTTTTTGGTAGTGGAGAAACCTAAGCGAAAAACATGCTGCACACTTGATATGAGAATTTGGCATCCTGGGTGTTGTAATAGGATTTCGTTGTGGGAAAAATTATATATTGGAAATTTGGAATGCCATTTTCCATTTTGTCTGAATTTTGGCTAAATTTAAGATGAGTGTGGACTTTTTGCCTAACCAAAGGCCATGTAAGATTTAGACATTAATTGTTAGTGCTTTGAACAGATGTGAAATGAAAGATGTTTTGGTGGGTCATGTCATGATTTGAAGTTTGGTTTTGTGGATATGCATATAGGGTGGAAATGTTGGCGGAATTATCTTAAATTGGGATGTGATGTGGTTTATGCAGATACAATTAGAAATTTTGATATGGAAATGTGGTCAAGATATGAAATTTACGTTCTTTAACTGTTATGTTAATTATGGTGTAAATTCCAGTTTAGTGTGTGTTAAGTTACTTATTAAGATTTCTAGTTACTGCATTCGTGGTTCGCTTGATTGTTATTTGTGGTTTAGTGATCTTTTTATATACTACAGGAGAGGCCCATTTAATATAAGCTTTTCATGACTTTTAAGTTAATGCACCATGAAATATTTGTTTTATTAGACTGACATGCTTAGACATAACAAACATTCTTCTGGATCTTAATGTTTTCATTGATATATTTTCTGATTCCACCATGTTTTGTTGTCCAATTTTTATCAAAATTAAAAAATAATAATAAATTTGATTGGCAAATAATCTCAAATTTTTTGTTTTTATGAAATTGGCAGGCTTGACCTTTGGAGATTCTATGTCATCTAGCTGAGACAAGCCATGCCAGTACAATGGGAGCAATGCTTGAGTTCCCTCTCAAACACTGTCTAGAAATTTTACTTCTTGGAATCACACAAATTAATGTATTTTCCTTGTGTTTATTTTATGAAAAAAAATTGACTTTTCAGGACTTTGTTAATGGATGATAATGAATTGTTTTATTTCTTTCTTTTCTTTTTTTCTTTTCAGACTGCTTATAACCTCCTGCAATGTGAGATGTCATCCACTCTTTTGCCCCTGATAATTGCAAATTCAATGGGAAGCATGATTCTTAATATTTGACATTGTAATTCCAAGCTAGTGGTCCGTGGATTTATAGAAATGACTAGAATTGATAAAGGATATACTTAGAATTTTGGACGTCTGCCAAGAGTTAAAGGTAAAATTTTAACTTAACTTGGTGCTTTGCCTGCTTATAGAATATTTATCGTTTTTTATTGGTGAAAATTCTTTGTATATCATTTGCATTGGTGTCGATTGAGATTATACCTTTGCTGTTATAAGCCTTAT